>CAWUFW010009079.1:0-600000 GCA_963921515.1 Calotriton arnoldi
CCCTGCACCCACCCCTCCAACGACTGTCACCACAGAGATACCATCCCTGCCGACATGGACAGAACAAGGAGCAACACCAGCGCAGTGACCCTGGACCAACCTGGGGCCATGGACACCACCACCACCACCAACCCCCAAGGTGGACCAGGGTTATCTGTGCGTGCAACTGCACACACTGCACATGTCAGCAGGGGTGGTGGGAGGGTGGGAGACAGAGAGTCGCTGCTTGCAGAGCGTTGCTGGTGTGCATGAAGGCCCCACAACTGTAGCGCATGGCTGATGCGTACCAGTCCACAGCACCGGAGAAGCTCAGCCAGGTAGTGGGGCTCCTCAGGAGACATCAAACAGCAGCAGGCTGCCCATCATGCCAGCTTGGACTCCCACATGTCCACGTGGAGTCACACATGTCACCGTGTGGACTCACATGTCCCGCGTGGAGTCCAAGTGGGATGTACTACATGAGATGACTTGGCGGTGCACAGGGACATTTACGATGCCTCCGCCAGATAGACAGCAACCAGTCCACACCTCCTGTGTGCCAACAACATCTGGTGCAGTACAAGCTGCAGCTGCCACAGGGAGGGAGGAGGACTCTGGCGGAGAGTCCCTGCACCGCAGCAGCCTGCACTTGAGGCCCCAGAAGAGAGGTCGTCCGAGGAGGGGAAAGTGAGAGGCTGATGGCCAAAGCGCAACTCCCAGGAAGCCTGAACCTGTTCTGGATTTTTCGCCTTTGTGCACAGACTGTTCACCCTGTTGATGGCAACACTACTCCCACACATTGCATGGGGAGTACAAGTTGGAACAATGTGTCAGACAACTGTGGCCCGATACCAGGGATCCTGTCTACCTGGACTTTCAATTCACCTAGGAACTTGGGATTGCAAGATTCATGTACAGCACAACCCATCCTATGCACTATTAACACAGATGTATCACAATAAACGCACTAATACACCATACTTGCCTCTGTCGTGATTCCAACGTAGGTGCTGTTATGGGGATGATGAACTGCAAAATTACACTGTGTATGACGAACTGCAACAGCAAGGACAACACAGGCATGTGAGTACAGGCAGCGTGACACACATGGGAGACACACCACCAGGGCTACACAACACACTACACACACCTAGGCCATCTGACTCATTGCCTACACTGATGTTGCCAGGAGAGACGGTGCAATGCACAGACACCACCCATTCCCAGTTGTAGTCAAGTAGCCCACAGGTGCAGTAAGCAAATGGCAGTCAAATGTGTGACCACAGACAACGCACATCACTAAGTGGAGCACAGGTTTATTACACAGTAGCAACATGCCGTAACCACTACAGATGCAGAGTAACCCCACCTGGTAGCGGGCACACAGTCAGCAACTGTAGACGGAAGGAAGTCCCATGGGTGTGGCGCACATCACCTGTGAGGGACACAACAGCTACCAGCCTGGATGTGTGCAGTCACGTCGTCGGTGGACACAGTTGACCAAGCGAATCTAGAAATTACCCTGTGAAGGACTAGAAATGACACACAGTCAAAAGCAATGCAGTACAGGACAGAACAGCAAAACTCATGCACAATACATGTTACAAGATACCCACCCAGAACCAAGTTAGCATGTCAACACTGTTGAAATTACAGCCCACCTGTCACCACACATTGCCACAGTATGTTGGAAGGTACCGGTGGCAAAGAAGTGTAGGGCTGCCATCACCTTCACCTTGGGGGTCAGCGCTGTAGGATACGGCCGGCCAGGCTGCAAATGTGGGGACAACTGCACTGCCAAATCCTCAATCAGCTGCCTGGTGAAGCGGTACCGTCGTATGCTGTCCCGTTCCACCATCGTTGCCAGGTCTGGGAATGGCCGATGGACAGCAGGAGCCCTGCAGTGCAGAGGAGAAGTAAGCAAGACCGTCAGTCACCCCACATATGCGGCATTGAACACACTCAAGATCCCAACATACATCATCATGAGGCACAACTACATGAAGTGTGCAGTACCGGAACGACATGTATGGTACATACATGGCCAACATCTGTCAACACGGTCCTACAGGTGGCATCAATTTGTCCCAGGTTGGCCCATTGGATATCATGATGCTGTGTCACAGTCACCCCCACAGTGACATGTGAGGACAGATGTGCCCCAGGCACCACAGCTCAACGACAGGCACATTCCCAGGGACCCTGTAATGCCACATGGACACTGGCATCACCTGGAGTATCATGTGTACACCACAGCAAAACAAACATGACCCCCACAGGTAGTGGCCACACTTGCCATGGCAGGACAGACATGGACGTCTGTGACACACACGCACAACATCAGAGTCCATGCACACACAACGTGGATGTGGAGACTGTCTCCCATTGTGCACATGAAATCAGAGACATTGTAAACACTACATGCACAAAGACTGTGGAGGGCCATCACTATTGTGCCACTGGGACACCCTGGCTCAAACATACCGTCCCACATGGGACTCACGGGGTATGTGACATGACATACACAAACACCACTGTGAAATGTGACCATGACACATGCACAGATATGAACAGTTGCACATCACAGTGGTCACGTACACGTAACACCCAGGATCCTGTCCCCATGAACACGTGCACAGCCTGGGGGTGGCTGCCCACAGGTGACACCCACAGGACAACATGTACACCAACATACACACAATAGGAAATGCAGCCTTACATGCCTTATGATAAGGTTTGGACAGGCTGTCGTGATGTAGGTGTGCCCCTCACTCCCTGGGAGCTATCTGTGGCTGGCATATGTCCATCTGAGACAGGCATGCTGACCTATGCCAGTCACATGTACAGTGATGCGTTGAACCGCAATGGACCGATCGGTGCCTACGGCCGGCCCATTGCCTTCAATGTGAGCGGGTACGCGTTGTACCCCTGTGCGCGTTGTACCGCAATGGACCGATCGGTGCCTCCGGCCGGCCCATTGCCTTCAATGTGTGCGGGTACGCGTTGTACCCCTGTGCGCGTTGAACTGCAATGGACCGATCGGTGCCTCCGGCCGGCCCATTGCCTTCAATGTGTGCGGGTACGCGTTGTACCCCTGTGCGTGTTGAACTGCAATGGACCGATCGGTGCCTCCGGCCGGCCCATTGCCTTCAATGTGTGCGGGTACGCGTTGTACCCCTGTGCGCGTTGTACCGCAATGGACCGATCGGTGCCTCCGGCCGGCCCATTGCCTTCAATGTGTGCGGGTACGCGTTGTACCCCTGTGCGCGTTGAACTGCAATGGACCGATCGGTGCCTCCGGCCGGCCCATTGCTTTCAATGTGTGCGGGTACGCGTTGTTCCCCTGTGCGCGTTGAACTGCAATGGACCGATCGGTGCCTCCGGCCGGCCCATTGCTTTCAATGTGTGCGGGTACGCGTTGTACCCCTGTGCGCGTTGTACCGCAATGGACCGATCGGTGCGCACCCATTGACAATGGGCTTGCCTGGCAACGGACGCGTTTTCGAATTTCGAACGAGTCGGTTGCTGGAAAATCAGTTGGTCACCCACAACAATGTTGCAAAATCATGTATGTCATGAAGTTGAAGTTTTGAAGGATGCTGTGGGCGTGTTTTGGTGCTGCTATTCCATGGATTGGCCAGATTCAGAAGATGCAAATGACTTGGACCTATCACTTTGGACACAAGGGACAGTATCTGCCTCTCCAGCACATATATATTGCTGCCTGTTCCCCTGAGAGCCCACTTGCCTGCACTACATGCTCCAGGACGACATCTGCCACTGCACTGCTGCTGTCTCTGCCCCTCTGGACCCTGCAATGGCATGTACTGTGGAGAGAGCCCCAGCCTTCAGCCTTGAGGAGAACCAGGCCCTGCTGGACAGCCTACTTCCACAGTACAGCAAGCTGTATGGGACACCAGGGGAGCAGGTGAGTGTTCTGTGCACCTCCTTTCTGAATGTGCATTTTGTCTGACTAGCAAGGCTGAAAGTCTGCACGCCACTGGCTAGCAGGCTCACTGAGTAGTTGTCACCCCCATAGTGTGTAGTGACTTGCACTGGACAGGTATGGTGCAGTGACAGTGCTTCTGAACAGGGTTTTACTCCCCATGCAATGATACCATGTAGTGACTTCTGGAAAACTGTCCATGGGCAGCCGTGCACTGCCTGTGTACACCATGTGCCCCTGTGATTGCGACATGTATATGCAACTGTGTCATGCACGGATATGTTGCATGTGTAGTAATGGCCTTATCACTTTGTCATCCTGACAGGCTTCTGCCCATCGGAAGCATGAGATATGGAAGGACATCGTCCGGGCTGTCCGGTCCGTGGGGGTCTACAAGCGCCGGATCCGCAACTGCCAAAAGAGGTGGCAGGACCTTCGGGGCTGGACCCGGAGGATTGCACGGGTCCAGCTGAAGCTGTCGCCTCCTCGCAGGAGGGGCGGAACACGGACCCTGACCCCCACATGCTCAGGATCCTGGCGGTGGTCTTTCCAGACCTGGATGGGCAGCTGAAGGCCAGAGAGCAGCAAGGAGGGGGTGAGTCAAAGACTGCACTGTGTACTCTGTCTAACATGCTATGTGCCCTCCTCGGGCCTGGTTAAACTGCCACAGTACAGCAGTCATGTTGTCCAGGAGCCATGTCCCTCTATTGTGCACTGCCCACTCCTCATCTGATACCCAGGTGTGGCCCTTACATGCAGGGAATTCTGTCACTTAGGACTGTGTCCTTGCAGTTTGCTTGACTCAAGGTGGGAGACAGCATCTGTTTCCCTGACTCTGTGGTGGGCATCATGGGTGGGTCCATTGCTTACACAATGCCTGTATTCTGACATGTATTCAGCGTGTTACTTTGATCTGTGGTCCAATTGCTGAGCTGATCCACCACATGTGGCTGGGGTATCTGGCACACACCCATGCTGCGGGTGGGAACAATGTTTGGGCCCCAGGAGTATGTATATGACGTGTGTCACACATACTTAGCCAGCTGCCTACAGTCCAGGGCTCATCCCTCATTCATGTGGGGCTGGACAGTCATGCCTACTCCAGGCCATACAATACACTCTGTACTCCCACTCCCGTGTATCAGCTGACACATTGTGCGCAGTGATTTGACCCCTCAGGTGTCTGCCTCTGTGTCAGTGTGCTGTGGATTAGTCGCCAGGACTGCTGTGGAGTTTCTTGGTAGGGGCTCAGCATGCCACTGGAGATGTGACCATAGGAGACGATACTTGTGTGACACATAGGTGTCTGATCAGCTGCCCATGCAGACTGGGGCATGTGAATGTGAAGTTCAGGCAGCTGTTCCCCATGCACAGCAGAGTGTGAGGGGCTCAGGTTCAGAGGGTAGTGTCACAGGTCTCCCATATGTCCAATAGGTATGACTTGGACAGATGAGGGTTAAGAGGATGTGTTGTGCGGGGGATGTACATGTGCACTTGTGCAGCTCCAGGACTTGCATTCCCCATGACCTACTATTGTGACACAGTGCAGAGTGTTGTTGTCTGGCTGCAAAGTCATACATCACTGAGACAGTGATGTATGACTTTGCAGTCATGCCTCCGCCATGGCATGTGTCTACTGATTGGTGAGCCTGCAGGGGAGTGACATGTGCTACATGCACACCATAGTGGCGCTGGCTATCAGGACATGGGTGCATCATGGTGTCTGTCGCTGGTATGCATCACATGCATTTCCTATTTGACTCTGGGCATCCCTTTCATCCGGAAACCTGTACTGACTCAGTGGCAAGAGCTGTGATGTGTCCACACCGTGTCCTCTGCACTGTCCAACTACTGTGTACTTGGTGCATGTGTCAACACTGGGGTGTTGCAATCCAACAGACACCAGACAGATGGGTGCAAGGCCATGTGGGATGTGAGTGCCATGCTTGGCATCAGACTGACAATTGACTTCTCCTGTTCAATTAGGGCACTTTTAGCAATGTACAACTGATGATGCCAGGGCTTGCTCTGTGATGTGCTGTGCTCACAGTGGTGTGTGCGTTATGTGCAGGTGACTGATGTCTGTCTGTATCCCCATTGTTTGCAGATACATCCACGGCCACGGAAGGGGACAGCTCCACGGACCAGGAGGAGCCAGAGAGCCAGACTGGGTCAGCAGCCGAGGAGTGGTCGGAGGGACCCAGTGGCACGGAGGGCGAGGGGAGCCACACCGAGGAGTCCTCAGCAGCATCCACCTCAGCTGAGGACCAGAGCAACTCGGAGGATGACTCCCTTGTGGAGGCGGGTGTCAGCAGCCACCACACCCCAGCTAGTGTTGCTGTCCCCGCCACCACCAGCACCACCACCGCCCTCCCATCGGCTCCCATTCCCCAGGTCCGTGGAGGCTCCCATGTCCGGGAGCGTGTCTCCTTTGGGCCAGGCACCGCACCCCCTGCCCCTGTGTCCCCTGCTGCCCTGAGTGAGGAGTCTGTGTACCTCCTTCGCCAGCTCCATGTAGGGCAGACAGCCATGCTGAGTGTCCTCCATGCGCACACCGCGCTGTTGACTCAGCTGGTGTCGTTCATGGAGGGCATCTCATCGGGCATGTCTGACCTACAGAGGGGCAATAGGTCCATGGACTCCTCCCTGACGGCAGCAGTGTCCCTCCTCAAACGGTCCCTCACCCCTCCTGCCTCTGCTCCATCCACACTCCCCAGCACCTTACCCATCCCAGGCACACACACACCGGCACAGGCACACACCAGCACACACACATCCAGCACACTGACACACACGCCAATGACAAAACGCACACGCACGCACATTCAGGGGACTGAAGCCAGACTCACAGGGGATGGGGCCCTGGAACACACACACGCATCCACATGCACTGCGCAGTCCTCAGTTCCCTCTCCCTCCAAAGCACCTTCCCTTGCCTCACATGCAACCCCAAAGTCACAGCAGCTCTTCCTCTGTGACCTCGGCCTCTTCCCCACCGATGAAGCTGCTCCAGCATCCCGGGGGAAGAGGAAGCCCACCCACACGGAGCAGAGTGCCCCTCGCCCCCGGACACCCTCCCCCAGGCGCAGACGGACTGAGGCCCCCACCCGCAAGTCCCCCGGAGTGGTAAGACAAAGACCCCGCCACCGCCCTGCAGCTCAGGCACAAGGTCTCCGTCCTCCATCCCTCAGGCCCCCACTGCACAGGTGCCCCCACCACACCCTGCCCCAGGTTCCCCCACCCACAGATATACCATCCCCAAGAGGATCAGGCCTTCTCCCCCTGCCACTTGCTCTCCCAGCACCACACCCCCCGCTGCGCTTGTCTGTGCCACTGATGTGGTGAGGGTGTCCTCCCCCTCTGTCCAACCCACCTTGCCTGTTCCCCATTCTCCTCCCCTGGAGGTAGGCACTGCAGTGGAGTCCACTACTGCCCTGTCTGACTTGGGCACTGCAGTGGCGGACCTGTCCACCCCATCTGCAGGGTCCACTGCAGTTGTGCCGGCACCCACGACATCTGAGTCATGCCCCCAGTTGTGCCGGCACACACCATGTCAGACACCTCCACTGCAGTTGTCAGTGGCTCTCCAGCACCCACCACCCCTTCCCTGACTCCCCCTGGTGAGCCCTGATCCTGTCCCTGCGGTGCCTGGCCTGCCCCCCGGTTGCCCCTCCTAGTGGATTGTCCCTGGTTTTGTGCAGGCATGCGTAGGGTGACATCTGCCAGTGTCACCCTGTTTGAACTTTGACAATGGATTGGCCATTGGCCTTTGCTCTATTTTTTCTGGACGTCGTTATCAAACAACACATATGCTGAATAAAGCAACTTTCTTTTCTCTAGTGCTCATGCTTCAGATGTACATGTTGTTGGTGCTGCTAACCATGCCCTTGCTGCAGTGATGGTGATATCTGGTCTCATGATTATGAAGTGTTACTGTGCAGGAACCCATGTGGTCCAGGGGGAATGTGTCCTATCATGTGGTGTATCCATGTCATCAATAGCAGCATCTGAGGGTGTCATGTGTTCAGTTTTTGGCAATGGGTTTCCTACTTACATTGGCAATTTCATATCTGTGGCTTCCACCCCTGCACATCTGTTGTGCCTGCCATCGTTGCATTTGTCTACTTCCCTGACCGTGTTGCCATCTCCAGTGGACATGCAGGTTTGGGCATCAATGGGGAAGGACTCATCCGTGTAGTCAGTGCAACATTGCTATACAAGTGTGTTGGATCTGTGCTGATGATTCCGTTGGCACATCCATGACCAGGCTGATGTGATGGGAGCCCTCATTTGGTGCTAATTGTTGATTGTGTGACCAAGTGCTCAGCTGACATGATGGGGCCCTACTGAGGCAACATATGGCACAGCTTTCCTCACACAGGAGTGGAGTCCCCTCATGGCAGTGTGTACACGTGTGACATTGCCTGCGCACAAGGTGTGTGTTGTATGTGCATGTCTGTGTGTTCACTTCCATTCATCTGCGCATGCTGTGATCCCTAGTGTTGTACCTGTTTGTGATGCTTGCTGACTTGAGCTATGTTCCCCCAAAGTCTTCTCCCTGTGTTCTCTGTGATGTGGGTGCATGGCACATTACTGGTCATCAGGGTGTCACCCATAGGTGTGTTTTCGGTCAGGGCTGAGTTTGTGTGCAGACGCAGATGGGTCACAGTCAGGTTTCCCCTTGGCACTTGTTGTTTGCCCCTGTCATGTGATTTCCAGTTTGTGTTATCTTTCAGTGATTGTGACACGTTGTGTGTGTTACTGCTGGCACTCCTCAGGGTCCGGGCTGCAATGTTGGTTGTTGTCTATGTGTGTTCTTTGTGGGTGACCTTGGCTTCTTCATTGGTGTGTGACTGTGGCTGGGATCCCATTGGTCGGTGTGGTATTGCCGTCATGTCCATGTACAGCGTAGTGTGCAGTGTGTCAGACATTCAGGAGTCTTGTTGAGTGTCCATGTGTGATGTGTTTCTACACCTTGGTTCCCACCCACCACCCTGGAATAGTCATGGGTGCATGTGCAATGTCACCAGTGCATGTGTACTTCACTGCTGCACATTGTCAGAGGTCGAGGGGTGTGGTGTTGAGTGTGTGCAGATGAGAGTTGTTGCCCGGCTAGGCCCCTGCCTCCATGTTGGCCTTGGCTTACTGGCCATGCTGATTGATTTGTGCTTGTGTAGGTGTGATGGTAGTTTGTTGCTCAGGACACCTGACTGTGGTTCACAGTGTGAACGACATTTAGCTTTGTCATCACAGTGGTATTTTTATTCAGCCCAGGGTCACCACATTGTGGGGGCCCTGGGGGTGGTGCTGTGGTGTGTCTGTGTCTTGCTGTGTCAGTTGTTGTTCCTACGTGCCTGTGTGACATGTGTGTTTTGTGCTCCCTCTCACCTGACAATGCCTGCTTGCCCACATAGGGGATTTGGATCCATGAGTTACCTTAGTGTGGCAGTGTATGCACATCTGTATGATTGGTATTCAGCTCTCCTCATGTGTTGTGTGGTTGCCTGGGGACACTGGCACCCCCACCCCTCACCTGCTGTGTATGATGACAGTGTTGGTCTGCCTGTTTGTGTTTGTGCATCTGCACCACTGCATTGGCATATCTTGGGTGTGCCATTGGCTGTATGTTGTTTGGTGTGTTTCCCCTGCTGTCCCTGGGACTCCTAGGTCATCGGTCAGCACAGTGATCATGGTTTGTGTGTCCCATTGCTGCCATGGTATGGTATCTGTTCACCTCACATCTGCTGTCTCCACAGGATATCTGCATTTGTGTGCCCATTGGTGCAAATATGTGGTTCTGCATTCTGATGGTCACTTCTGTCATTGTGTCATTGATGACTGTTGACGGTCTCAGCCCCCATGGGTGTTGTTTGTCTGCACATGGCCAAAGGAATGTTTCATTTGCACTGCAGTATTTGGCTCCCCCAATTTATGTTGCAATGGGACACATACACTACTTTGCCACAGATGAGTTTTTGGTTCTGTGACCAGGAATGATCCATGCAGTTTGGCAGTTGCAGCTCTTTCTTTGTCAACAATTACCTTTTGGTCACTGTGATGATGAGGGTGTAGACCCCATTGCCACAATGGTCAAAATGTGCTTCAGCTATGGACCCCACACTTGCCTTTTGGTCACTGTGATGATGGGGGTTTAGACCCCATTGCCACAATGGTCAAAATGTGCTTCAGCTATGGACCCCACACTTGCCTTTTGGTCACTGTGATGATGGGGGTTTAGACCCCATTGCCACAATGGTCAAAATGTGCTTCAGCTATGGACCCCACACTTGCCTTTTGGTCACTGTGATGATGGGGGTTTAGGCCCCATTGCCACAATGGTCATGGGCTGCTTGCATTGTGGGTGCCACACACATATATGTGTGGCACATGTGCTAGGGGGTCACATTGTATGTTCAAAGTCATGTTCGGTGTTGTAGGCATTTGACACAGCCTACACACGCTTGTCATGGTGGTGGGAGGATGTCTTAATCTTGCATTCCCTAGGTTGTGGTGTGCTTGTTGTGTCATGCATTGTCCATCCTATGAGTGGGGGTGGTAGTAGTGGTAGGCATCCAGCCCCCCTGGCTAAGGGTGGTAGTAGTGGTAGGCATCCAGCCCCCTGGCTAAGGGTGGTAGTAGTGGTAGGCATCCTGCCCCCCTGGGTGAGGGTGGTAGTAGTGGTGGGCATCCTGCCCCCTGGCTAAGGGAGGTAGTAGTGGTAGGCATCCAGCCCCCTGGCTAAGGGTGGTAGTAGTGGTAGGCATCCAGCCCCCCTGGCTAAGGGTGGTAGTAGTGGTAGGCATCCTGCCCCCTGGGTGAGGGTGGTAGTAGTGGTAGGCATCCTGCCCCCCTGGGTGAGGGTGGTAGTAGTGGTAGGCATCCTGCCCCCCTGGGTGAGGGTGGTAGTAGTGGTAGGCATCCAGCCCCCCTGGCTAAGGGTGGTAGTAGTGGTGGGCATCCAGCCCCCCTGGGTGAGGGTGGTAGTAGTGGTGGGCATCCTGCCCCCCTGGGTGAGGGTGGTAGTAGTGGTAGGCATCCTGCCCCCCTGGGTGAGGGTGGTAGTAGTGGTGGGCATCCTGCCCCCTGGCTAAGGGTGGTAGTAGTGGTGGGCATCCAGCCCCCCTGGCTAAGGGTGGTAGTAGTGGTAGGCATCCTGCCCCCCTGGGTGAGGGTGGTAGTAGTGGTAGGCATCCTGCCCCCCTGGGTGAGGGTGGTAGTAGTGGTAGGCATCCAGCCCCCCTGGCTAAGGGTGGTAGTAGTGGTGGGCATCCAGCCCCCCTGGCTAAGGGTGGTAGTAGTGGTAGGCATCCTGCCCCCCTGGGTGAGGGTGGTAGTAGTGGTAGGCATCTAGCCCCCTGGGTGAGGGTGGTAGTAGTGGTAGGCATCCAGCCCCCCTGGCTAAGGGTGGTAGTAGTGGTAGGCATCCAGCCCCCCTGGCTAAGGGTGGTAGTAGTGGTGGGCATCCAGCCCCCTGGGTGAGGGTGGTAGTAGTGGTGGGCATCCTGCCCCCTGGCTAAGGGTGGTAGTAGTGGTAGGCATCCTGCCCCCCTGGGTGAGGGTGGTAGTAGTGGTGGGCATCCTGCCCCCTGGCTAAGGGTGGTAGTAGTGGTGGGCATCCAGCCCCCCTGGCTAAGGGTGGTAGTAGTGGTAGGCATCCTGCCCCCGTGGGTGAGGGTGGTAGTAGTGGTAGGCATCCTGCCCCCGTGGGTGAGGGTGGTAGTAGTGGTGGGCATCCTGCCCCCTGGCTAAGGGTGGTAGTAGTGGTAGGCATCCTGCCCCCCTGGGTGAGGGTGGTAGTAGTGGTGGGCATCATGCCCCCTGGCTAAGGGTGGTAGTAGTGGTAGGCATCCTGCCCCCTGGCTAAGGGTGGTAGTAGTGGTAGGCATCCTGCCCCCCTGGCTAAGGGTGGTAGTAGTGGTAGGCATCCTGCCCCCCTGGGTGAGGGTGGTAGTAGTGGTGGGCATCCTGCCCCCTGGCTAAGGGTGGTAGTAGTGGTGGGCATCCAGCCCCCTGGCTAAGGGTGGTAGTAGTGGTAGGCATCCTGCCCCCTGGCTAAGGGTGGTAGTAGTGGTAGGCATCCTGCCCCCCTGGGTGAGGGTGGTAGTAGTGGTGGGCATCCTGCCCCCTGGCTAAGGGTGGTAGTAGTGGTAGGCATCCAGCCCCCCTGGGTTGGGGTGGTGGTGCGCATTCAGGCCCCTGTGTGCATATGTGGCATTGGTGATGGGCATCCCGCCCCTATGGTGCTGCTGTTGCTGGTGTAAGTATATTCAGATTCCCCGTGTATGTGTGTGATGTGTCGTGTACGTGTTGTATGTGTTTTGTGGTTGGTGTCTGGCTTACCTTCTGCGCCGTACGCGTCCGTGCCTGTTCCGGTAGTAGATGTAGAATATTGGTATGATCGGGACGAAGGGATTCATGGTTGGTTCGTGTCGTTCGTCCTTCTCGTTGCTTCGCGTCGTCCTCGTCGCTTCGCTTCGTCCTCGTCGCTTCGCGTCGTCCTCGTCGGTGCCGTGTTCGTCTCGTAGCCGTGGATTGTGTTGTGGCGCGAATCGGAGCTTATGTGCGCCTCTCCCGGATGCTTTGACGTGCCGTGCGTAGCGACGGGTTCGGCGCGTACGGGAAGCGCATCGTACTTGTCCGGCCGGACGGGGCTGCATTTTTCCTTCCGTGCGACTCGATTCGGCGTTTCCGGATTCGCCTCGGTCGGAGAACAGGACCTGGTTTGGGTGAGTACGGCTCGGCCGGAATTTTTGCTGTTGTGCGCATCGTACTTGCTCGTTCGGTGTGCTGTACGGATCGGTCGGGAAACAGGCTTTTGCATGGCTTTTTTCCCGGCCGAATAGTATTGGGTGCGCCTCCGACCGAGATCGGAATCGGCCCCTCAAGTGGAATAATAGGCTTGGGTGTCAGGATGCTCGTGTGGAAGATTCTATTGAGATGGCTGGGAAGCTTTTGATGGCGGCGAATCTTCGGGCACAGCATTATAAGACTATATTTAATTTATATTATACTCCAGCTAGAATGTTAAAATGGGGAGGTGTTAATGATGGGAGGTGTTTCCGAAGAAGCTGACATCGTACATATTTTTTTCTCTGCGGGCACCTAAATAATTTTTTAATGTATATAGAGTGCTTTTTAGCTGAAATAACGGGGAAGCCATAATATTATCTGCCTCTCATATGTTGTTGGGGGTAGCAGAGAGCGAAGGTCGGGATCAGATGGGCTATAAATTTCGATATTTGATTTTTTTAGCTATGGCCACAGCCAGACTTTGTATTGCATCAATGTGGTTACAGAAAGACGCCCGACCTTTGAGTTATGGAAGGCTAGATTTTTCACGATGTTTAATTTAGAATATGGTTTATACTCTCAAAAGGGCTCTCGTAAGAGGAAGTTGGGGATGGAGATATGGGGTCCTCTGTTGGTATATATGGAGGACTGAATATTTATGTATTTCATTTTGACTATGTTTAAGCACTAGCACTTTGATATATTCTCAGGATATAGACATGGTGGTATTTGAAATGTGTATTGTAAATTTTTAAATTGTTAAAATTAGCACTTATGAAATCTTGGTAATAATATGAAATATGTATTTTGTAGAATTTAATGAGTTATTTTTTCTCTGTATATTTAGGATCATGTTTTATAAACTTTTAATTACTGTGGTTTTATATATGTAATTAAATCATCATGGATTGAATAAATAAATAAAAAAAATAATAATAATTACAGTCTGATTTAACAGTGTTCTTAAAGTATATCCGTTCCAACAGCATAGCAACCCCAAGCTACTTTTAACCCGAGTTCTCCCATAGAGCCTTAAACCTCTTATAGGAGCCCGCTCTTAAAGCATACTTTCTTTCATGCTCCTTAATCCTACTTAATTTACTTAATAGCTGTGTAAAAGTTGGAATATCCACCGATCTCCAACTTTGCAGGATCAGCGACCGAGCAGCCAGGACCAAGATCAATATCAGTTTTTTTGTAGGATAGTTGCTGTTAAATCTGTGGAATATCTTAAAACCATTGTCTGAGTATCCAGTATCTGTGGAACTTTCAGTGTGTCCTGGCAGTATCTGTTAATATTCTCCCAAAATCCATCTAATTTTGGGCACCCACAGCTAGTATGGGTCCAATTCCCCCCTCCCTCTAAGTTACATCGAAAGCAGTTTGATGAGATCTGTGGATTAATTTTCTGCAAGAAGTCCGGAGTGCAGTGCAGCAGCCATTTAGAATAAAATTGCATCCACTTGAAATTAGCCGCTTTCAACAAGGAGCTATTGAATTTATTAATCTGATTCCAATCTATACTAGAGATGTGCAACCCTTCTTGATTTTCACACTTTCTCTGTGCTTTCTGGTATAGTTTATCTACCCCTCGAGTCCGGAACAGGGAGACCCAGCCACTTATTGAAATACAGTGTGTGTGGTTTACTAGATGCCCTACGAGATCACTAACGTCGCTAATGTGTGAGATTAAGTTCAGACAAAAAGCCTTTAATCCTGACAAATGACCATTGCATAATAATTTTACTACGTTTAAGTAATGGTTCTATTTCAAACCAGGTTTTCCAATCTCCCAACAGAAAGTCTCCTATTTTACTAAAGCCCTCACTTCTCCAGTTTGCCGTAATTGATGGGTCTAGTAATAAATCTTGGCCTACATAGATGTCAGAGAGAAAGGTTTCTACATTTAAAGTGGGGATTGAGTAATGCCTAAACAGCTGTTTTTTCCGTTTGATGCTCCATTGAAGGGTTTTATATCTTACTTTTTTTTTTTTTTATTAAACGTATAAAATCTCGGATTAGGTATTCCTTAAAAATCAAATCTAAGAACAAAGTATCGTACCTATTGATGTTTAAAACCTTTGTGTTCTGTATATGGTGTGTGCAAAATTAGCAGAGTAATACTCTTTCAAATCAGGGAGAGCTAGTCCCCCTTCTGACACTGGTCTAAAGAGTGTGTCCATTGAAAGCCTTGACACCTTATTTACCCATATGAAAAGAAGCCTTGGACTTCCTTGAAAAAATTCCTTTGGACCACATTAGGAATGGGTAAAAAAGAAAATTGCATAGTGGGAGAATCTTCATGCGAATTATAGCTACTCGGCCTATTATCAATACTGGAAGTTCTTTCTATTTTAACAATGTATTCTTTATTTTATTAATGAGGGGATATAATTTAAAGCGTAGAGATCGTTAATGTTTTCCATTACATATATCCCTAAATACCTCTTGGACCGTGTATTAGCTAATAAAACTAGATCTGTCAATAATGATTCAGATGTACAAATGCAAAGCAGAATCTCCGTCTTGGATGTATTGATTTTATAGCCCCCAATAGATTGAAATTCCTGAAACAAGTTAAAAATTTGCAATTACACTTCCCTTTCAGGTTTTAAAAAAATGGCAATATCGTCGGCGTGTAATTTAATAATAGTCATGCCAGGCATTGGGGATGTTGTGCTTCTTAAGGAACGAATGGCTATGGCTAGAGGTTCTATGAAACAGGCAAAGAGCAGAGGGGAGAGCAGGCAGCCTTGTCTTGTCCCACTAACTACTCTGCAAGCGCCCACCCTCTTGACATTCACTAATATTTGAGCGTAGCCCCCTCATAAAATTTTGAAATGACTGCAATCAATTCGGGGGGAAAACCGAATTTAGCAAGTGAGTAGAATAGGCTTTCCCAAAACACATGGTCAAAGGCCTTCTCTGCATCTAAAAGCATGATCTGGGGTGGGATTTTGTTCTGTTTAAAATAATCCAGTGCTTCGATTAAAAAAGTAGTGTTGAAAGATAGTTGTCACCCTGCGACAAAGCCACATTGATCTTTATGGATTATAGACCCTGTACAGTTGCTAATTCTATTAGCCAATAATTTGGCTATAATCTTGTAATCTGAATCCAGCAAACTGATGGGTCTGTAAGAATTTATATCTTCCTTATCTTTATCTTTTTTTAAAAGGCTACCGACAACAGCTGTTCTAAAAGAAGATGGTATTCCCCCACCATATAAAATATGATTGGCCAATAACACAAGTTCCTTATTCAGACTTGCACTAAACCTTTTAAAGAACTCAATCGGGATACCATCTTCCCTACATGCTTTGCCATTAGCCATTAATTGGACCACTCCATCCATTTCTTGTATTGAGACGTCAGCCGTTAAGCTTGTAGATTGGTCTGTGGTTAGTTTTGGAATTTGTAATCCACTAAAAAAAGAATCTAATTTCCTACTATTCACTTCTTGTCTAATGGAATAAATAGACTCGTAATACCTGACAAACTTGCTTTGTATTATATTTTCGTCTGTAATGCGGCTCTCAGTGAGCTTATCGCTTAGTGCAAGTACTCTATTCTGAGCTTGTTCACTTTTATTTGCCAGGCTAGGAACCTGCCTGTAAACTCGCCCTCTTCATACATTTTCTGGAGCTAAGCGGAGTTAGCAGTGTAAACTTTGGTGTAGTAATAATCTTGCATCTCCTGGTGCGCCTGCCCTAGTGCCAGTTTATTTCTGCTGTTTTTATCCCTTAGATATTGCTCATTTGTGTGCTTAACCTTGGCTTCAAGGTGGTTTCTCTCTATAGTCTGCGCCTTTTTAGTGGCAATCTGCTTAGATGATATAACCCCGCGGATTGTGGCTTTAAAAGCCTCCCAAACATTCTCCAGCGAGGCCATGCCCCTATTGATCTGAAAAAATCCCTCTATCTCCCCATGGATTTCCTTACACCAGTCTTCGTCCTCCAGCAGAATTCTATTAAATGTCCATTTTGAGGTATTGGCATTCCTGCCAATACCAACTAGTTCTAATTTTAATAATGCGTGGTCTGAAAAACTATTTTGTATATACATACAATTAGCCTGCGATAGTTCTCTAGAGATTAAAAAATAATCAAGCCTAGCGGCCGAGTTATGTTTTGCTGAATAGCATGAATACTCTTTTTTCTCTGGGTATCTTTACTGCCAGCAATCTACTAGATTTAGATTTGTCATGCATTCCTTTAATGCAGCTCCTACCCGGGGTTTTTTTTGTTTCCTCAGCCCTGAAGATGAATCTAAACATGGATTCTGTAAATAGTTAAAATCCCCACCTAGAATAATCGATCCAGGAATTAGCAGTAATGCTTGATAAAGATCCATCAGGGGAGCGGGATTATCCTCTATTGGGGCGTAAATCATCGCTATAGTCATCTTAGTGTTGTTGATTATACCATTAACTAGTCCCCACCTGCCGTCTTTGTCTATCTGAGATTATGTAATCTGGAAGGAGAAGAATTTGCTGAAAAATATTGCTATCCCTCCTTGCGCCATGCCTGTCGAAGAAAGATGGCTACTACCTGCCCACTGCTGAAACATATTGAATGGGAGTTTCCTATTAGCTACATAGTGGGTCTCCTGCAAGAGGACAATATCTAGGGAGTTGCCTTTTAGCCATTCTTCCACAGCCTGCGCTTTAATTTTATTATTCAGGCCGTTGGCATTAAAAGAGAGAATTCTAACACAGTCCCTAGCTGCCTGTTGGTTAAGTGCCATTACTGGTAATAAAAAGTATTCGACCTAAAATATACCTGTATGTTCCCTTGGCCCATTTGAAGAATTAATCCCCACTAGATCAAGTAAATATAAAGTGACAATGCAGGTAAAGCACTCAATAGTGTTGAACAATAGTGTGATTTACCTAGAATTTTTTTTTCACAAGACTGAGTTAAAAACATGATTGATAGGCAATTGACAAATAAAGTGACAATGCAGTTAGAAAGAATAATTAGTGTAAACATCCTCGTGGTTCCCTGAAGGCACACAAACTCTTGCCACTTAAATAACTTTATCAGGTGCCAAAATGTGATGTGACTCGACAAGGTGCTTAATCTATGTCATATAAATATAAAGTAACAGTGCAAGTAAAGTGCTTAGAAAGAATAAACAAAATATACTTCTCCTAAAGAAAATTACATACCGCTGAGCTAAAAGCATGGTTTGTAAATAGTTGACAATCAAAGTGACAGCGCAATGAAAGCGCTTATTTGAGAACAGACCTATAATTTCCTGAAGACATACCGCCCCTTGATCTTCTAAACACTATCGAGTATCCTAGAGCTTTCCTATACAAGTCTTGGCATTGGCAATCGCCTACGAGGTGGTTAGCATACAATACTAGAAAATTTCACCAGAAAAAGTGCCTGTGTATCAAAAGTCCAAAAAACATGACCATGAAGTGCAAATAGCGCCTAAAGTGCGTAGAAAGAATACAGTACTACCTTGAACTCTCCCCTGCCATCTTATGGGTATTTCCAGATTTAAAAGAACTATCTCCTTTTTTTCGCCTATGCTTCCCCTTCACCCCCTGTGTACCCCCCACCCTTCATGTGTTCCCCTCCCTATGTGTGCGTAAGAGTAGCCCACGTCTCCTCCCATCCCCCCTTGTGGTTGCTGGGTGCCATGTAACTTCACCCCTTTCCTTGTGCGCTTCCACTACCGGAGGCTACGCTGCCTCCGGGTCCCTGGCGGCCCCGCCCCGGGTTGTTCAAATGCTATAACAACATCATTATTTTATAGGGCCCTACAATTCCTAATATACCCAACCTCCAATGATTTTGGCTCACTCCTTTCTGACAGCCCTAGTTCTTGTGCTTTAACTACATTGTCTAATATGTAAAATGTTCCTTTTGCCAGAACCTTCAGTTTTGATTGTTGGACAATAGATGCCTGCGCGCCCTTTGATTTGAACGTGTCAATCATCCTTTCCCGTCGCCTCTTTGCCACCACAGCTGACATGTCTGAGAAGATTCTAAAATTCGGTACTTCTTGTGTAAACAATGTTCTCTCAATGGCTTTGGAGAGGATCTTCTCCTTTATTCGGAAGTCTGCAAAGTTTAATAAAATAGTGCGGGGAAATTTTGCATTTGGGAAACACTGGAAAGGGACTATTTGGGCTCTAGTGATGGTTAGGTCCCCCTTGAGTTCGGGAATTGCTTTCTTCAGTAGAGTCTCGGCCCACTCACATACCTGGGGCCCTTCAACAGCCTCAGGGACACCTACCAATCGTAAATTGGATCTTCTGTTGAAATTTTCCATATCCTTCAATTTGGATTCATGGGCCTCTGAATTGTGTTTGAATTGAGAAATTTCCTGATCATAGGTTGTTATTTTATCTTCAAGATTAGATACACGCTCTTCAACCTCATTCAGCCGTTCTGGGATTTTCCTCAAAGATTCTTCTATTTGGGAAAGCCTGGCATGTAATGAGGCGATTTCCACCACCTGTAAAACCCAGAGTTCTTTGATTTCTGAAAGGATCACTTCAAACATGTTTTGAATTGCAGGATCTGTTTCTTTCCCAGCCTCCAAATTTTGTAGAGCCGTGCCGTTGCTGATTGAGATCGTATTTGCTGGTGAGCTGTGGGCCCTTCAGTATCGGCCAATTGTAATGTAAAGGGGAGCAGAGGTACCCAAGCCTGTGGTGTAGTAACTTGCATTAGCGGTGAGGGCTGACTGGAGGAAGTTGTGGCTGTTGTTATGAAGTGAGACTTGGAGAACAGCGGGAACTGCTTACAGCAGGCTCGGGTGAAAAAGGAATCTGTCACCGGCGTTTTCTGAGGGGGGCTATACTGACGATCACTCCTTCTGTCCTCGACTCAGAGGGGCCCTGCCCTTGGAGTTGAATGGTTTCTGGCGTTACCTGGTGATTACCACTAGGCCTAGTCTCGGACATGGCAGCTTGGGTCCCTGAAGACTGCACTTTCTTCTGGGCAATCAGGTGCTTGACTTTCAAGTCCATTCTTTGTTGTGCGTTCCGCAATACACAAGAGGTGCCCGCTTTTTTCTCCATGCCTAGTTTACCATGTAGCTTTCTTTGTGTCTCTATCGGCTGATTGACGGTTTTGGTGCCAGGTGTAGCGCTTATAGTTGGATTCTTTTGTTTGATCGTGCGCATGCTTCTGAGCCCCCCCCCTTGCTACTACCTTTTGTCGGCCGTCCTCTCATTCAACTCCTCCTGGCCCCGTTTTCCTGCCTTTTCCTCTTTTTTTTTCCCCTTTTGATGTGCAAAACGTGTATATCGTTACCGCCTTTTAATTCTGTCTGTTGAGTCTATATTGTATCCTTTTTTTTTTTGCCTGCATACAAACACACCAGCCCTAGACTCTGCTGCTGCTGCCCTTCTGAGCCGTGGTTGCCGCCCGATCTATGCTGCCGCGTAGGCCCTCTCCAGGAGATGGAGTCAGGAACCCTTGCCACCACAGCTTTCCTCCTCCTCACCTGTCCAAGACGCCGTCGCCAAGCCTCGTCTCTGTTGCGGCCCGCCTCAGTCCATCACTGCGCCACTAGCGTTATCACAGACAGCGGTAATGCGTGAAACCTCAAGGGGTCCCAGACCGGCTCACAATTCACTTTGCTGCCTTTTACTGCTGGCTTTCGTCCTCCGCTCGCCGACACTTTTTTCATTCGAAACACCGTGGATCACCGCAGCTCTGGGCTTTGTCCGGGCTTCGTCCTTCACCTTGCATTCCTCTACGCAAGTTACTTCCGGGGGCGGGGCATCACCAGGAAGAAGCGCACTAGCCGCAACGCATGTGGGTAGCATCTGGCTGACCACCCCAGGCCTTATTATGAAGACCCTTGATAACTCTAAACCAGGTAAATTCATATTTGAATTGAACACATGAATTGGTGTATGGGAAGTAATAAAATAATTAAATCAGGTACTGGTCAGGCCAATAAACAGGTATGGAAATGTTAGCAACAATAACATTTTTGTAGAAAATTATGTTATTAAGAATGGAGCCTTTAATGTGCTTTGGCTTAGTGCACTGTTGAACTATGTCATTGCCCGAGAGGATCGAGGACAGCACAGTGACTGTGCTATTGTTAAGTTTGCCCCCGTGGAGATTGAAATCTCCTAAAAATATATTTATTATAAAAGAAGAAGTTTGTGATATGTTCCAGGCACACAGTTTTGTATGATATTTAGTCTGATGGGAGGAACTGTGCTGATTCCATCTCCCTACCCAGACATTGAAGGGGAGAGGTAAGAGCCTTTAGTAAGCTGTCTGCATTGAAGACAATTGCTTTGAATCACTGCAATGCCTTCATTGTAACTGGTGTACAATCACAGTGCATAATGGAGATGTTCATGATATTGTGAGAAGTGTTGGTAAATCAGTTCTTTGAAAGCACTAATATACCAAGGTTGTATTTGTCGATCCTGTAAGTGATTTCATGTCTGAACATAACTACTAAGTGACAATAAAGCAAAATACAGCTCAATATTGATATATTTTCTAAAATATGTGGATATAGCAATGTTTCTGTGCACTACATTTCTGTTAGATTTTTACCTAAATATCTACATTAAGGAGGTCTGTATAAACACTGCCTCAAGTGCTGACATTTTCACCTACAAAAAATAATTTGAAGGTCTGTTAGTCTAAGTAGATAAATGGGAGAAAGGCAAGGCTACAACACCCAGAATGCATTCATGTATCACAGAAAAGTCCAGGACAGGAAACAGTGTGAAGGAAGGTAGTCACCTTTGTCTTTATTCAGAGACAATCAGGATTGCCTTTTTATGTCCTAGTTCGGAGGTGGAGGGAGCAGCTGCCTGATCTGGGTTCCCAGTGGGTGATGCTAAAGAGGAGAGATGGGGGCCGTAGCTCTCAAGTACAGAGGGTAAATCATCATCTGATGGTTATGAGAGAATTCTACACAGTCAAGCATAGTGGTTATTTCCAGGGATAGTTTGCAAGATCAGTACCTTGGGTAGCAGGTGAAAATGATTGTCTGAATGAGATTCTTATTGATTGTAAGTTGCAGAATATGTGGGCAGATTGAGTTATCATGTTGGTGAGATAGTTGATTTTTTTAGAAAGGGTACATAATGAAGAACTGCTCTTGTGTGTTCCGGGGGTCAATTTAGATGAGGCAAACCACCTTTCTTTGAGATTATAGTTCATGAGAGAGGTGGGGACAAATGTAACTTTCAGACCATAGGGCAGCCTTAACTCTTCTTTGTTCGGACCTGAACTTGGGGGACAAGTGAAGACAATTTTTATCAGTTCAGTGGGTGGGCAGGGGAGTAATAGGCTAGGCTTTGTAGAAAACTAACACACCACTGTAACATGGTGGGTAGTCAATCACATATTTCACTATTCTTACTTTACTTATCAAATTTACTATACAAATTGAGTCATCTTTTCAAGCAAACAAACGTTAGCCATGTACTTTGCATTTCATAATAAATTAATATTCATGGATTATTTACATCAACTTACACTCAAAATGTACTAATATTTTTTCATATTCTCAAAACATTTGACACTAATACAGTCGTAGTTGGTGTTAGTACACTACAGCCAACACGTGCTTCATGGCATGTCTGAAATGCTGCTTCTTTAGGGCTGTTAGGAAATTAATATAAAAAAGAAAAAAACTGAAATGAACAATTAAAACATTTAAATCAATTATAAAAAATTATATTATTGGATATTCACTGCACCACTAAGGCACAATTCAAAAATCACAAATTCACATCCTCTCATCATTTCAATTTGGAGCACACATCGCAAAAATATTCTTTTGATCTCAACACAAATTCTGAATCTCAAGATATCCCTTAATCCATCCAATTTTATGCAATCGCTATGTCTTTTTCCACTTATGTGTATCGGCTTACCTCTATAAGGACAAGTAACAAATTATTATATATTTGCTGGGATTCACTTCTATTATGTAGTGAGAAAAAACACTTGCCAAGTTTTCAATGAAAAAAAGCTCATCAAAGCAGCTTCATCAGAATCGTTAAACCTCAAGTGCATCTTCAAACCGTTGTGCATCCAAAACATTTAAGGATCTCCCACATACTCCAATACAAATTAGTTATTCTGGTTTCTCACATTCACTTAGACTTAATATTTCATTTCATCACAACCAAAATTACCTTTTTCAACTCCTCTAACATATAGTCTCACCTTTTACCTATAGGATACAACATACTTCTTGTATGCTAACCAATATCCAAGAGAAATTCCAAGGGACTATTATTATGAGTTTGGCGGTGTGGGAGCAGGACTGCCCCCCTCCCGCTTTGCCAAACCCGTGTAGGAACCGCCCACCAAATAAGGAGTTTCTCCTGTCTGGCGGGTGGTTCTTTGGCATTCCCAAACAGGCACCGCAATGGGAACGTCAAAGGCAGCACCTGCATGGCATGGACTGCTGCAGTCCATGCCGTGCAGGTACTTGTGTGCAAGCACACAGGAGGTCATATGTTGTGCCCCGCTGTGTGCATCCACATGGCGTGAGGCACCATGGGGCCCTGTAGGGCCCCCTTTGTTTCCTCACCACCACACTTTTCATGGCAGCCTCACCAAAAAGTGTGGCAGTAAGGAAACCTGTAATATGCCGCTAAGCATATTGCGGCCTCAAAAAGAGCAGAGGGGAATCAAACTCTCTAATCCACATGAAAATTATTGAATGTAGCGGTTCTTAAACTGTTCCTCCACTTTGCAAGCCATAGCACCTTATAAAAACATTAATACCATTAGATTTACTAGGGCGAATAGAGACTAAACTATCCACTCTCATGAGACAATAAGATTCAACAGTACTGCTTGAGACCTGTCATAGTGTCAGATTAAACATAACTTTTTCTCATAAAAAGTTATCATTATGGGGCAATCAACAACATGTGTTGACATACATAGATTTTCAAACAGAAAGTTACTCTGTAAATTTAATTATGGGAGGTGCCAAAATTCATTTTCCACATTTAGACCATGTTTAAGAGCATCTAAATGTTCAATCTGAAAGCTTTTCATCTGCATAATGATGTTGATGTCTCACCTCCTCAGCTGTTTTCTACGCCCCAAAACTTGATATCTTTAAGGGATTTCCATATCATGTGTTGCTTTGAAATGTTCTGCAATCAATTAATTTTTATCCTTATTTTTAATCAGTCTCACATTTTCCAGGCATCTAATTTTCAACATTCTTATTGTGGAACTAATGCACAATTTGTCACAGATACACTGAAATATATAAACACAATCTTTAATTTTGTAATACATAAAATCATTAATCTGATTTTATTTTTAAAGAATTCTGAACATTGAAAACTTCAATTCCATTGGAAACATATTTACAGAAAATACAACTTTGACATCTGTAACAGCTGTCTGGCTCTTTTAACAACCAGGGGCTTTTTCACTCCTCCATCCCATAGTTGATAATATCACTGGGACTCAACAGTACCTGCAGCATCTTTGCCTTCGGATAAGTGAGTAATGGATAGCCACATACATATCCATTAATGTTTTAATGACTCTTCAAGATATTTCAGTGTTGTTTAAAAATCTTAGCTATCTCATTGTGTTTTAAGTTAATAATAAACCAAATCTTTTCTTGTAGAACGAAGTTCCCTACTCAGGTGAGAGTTAGAACTAACTTCCTGACCACAAAGAAGCACCAACTGTGATTTCTGAGAATTAAAATCATTTGCATTAGCTATAATAGTGTAGGACAGGCCAGTTGGCTTAGGCTCTTCTGGAGGACCAAAATTAACCAAGTTAGAAGACCATTTCCTGGGTCAACTGTTCATGGTTGTAAGAGGACTTTGATTTATTGTATAGAGAAGAAGAGGACTTAGTTTTAGGTGAGAGAGTGGACCAAGCCAGAGATGGTGGGGCAGAAGTGGACTGCTAGAAATCCTTTTGGGAGTAGTGGTTGGGAGGAGGGCTGGGAGACAGAAAGGAGCAGCTGACTTAGAGAAGGCGGTAAGAGGGAAGGTTTTGGGAAAGTGAGAGAGGCCAAGCTGGATTGAAAGACATTGAGGTAATAACAATAAAGCAGGGGAGTATTCTTTTATATAGAAGTGAGTGATGTAGAAAGAGGCATTCATCGCATGCTCTAGAAGTGTGAGAGGAAATTGGAGCAGGTGTGCTTAAGGGTGGGGTGGGAGAAATAGGAATGTGTGAGTGCTGAGTGACCCATAAGCTGTATGTAGAAGTTAGGGGGTCGGTGCTGTCGGAGGGATGAGTAAGAGAGGAGGAAGGCTATGAGGAACTCATGTGATATGGGGAACTGTCAAAGGATTGATTATTGTTAGAGGGTTGTAGCAAGGTTCTGTGGAAACAGAGGTGTAAGATGAATGGATGGGGAATTCGGGTTAAATTGCTGGTTTGAATCAGTGGCCGGGTAGTGATATGGAAGGGGAGACTAAGGGCCTGATTACGAGTATGGCAGTCCCAAGACCACCATACCCAGACCACCACCTCCTCTGTGGTACAACCGGCTGATTGCGAGGTTGGCAGTCAGACCACCACAAGCCTGACACAAGATTGCTGACACTGCCAGGATCCTGGATCCCAACGAGGCAGCGGTGGAGAAATCAGCGGTCTCAGGCGGCAGTGCCGATGCCGGCATCGCCATGCAGATTACGACCTGCCTTATTGTCGACCTTTTCATGGTGGGGACCCCGCCATGAAAAGGTCAGCTGAAAGGCTGGAAATGGGCCCCAAACAGGGCCACAGGGTGTTGTAGCCCATGGGGGTGTTCATGGGGGCAGATGTTGTGCACCCTTCTTCTTGCACTGTTGTGACGTTCACTGTGTGTCATGTACGACATGGTGCATGGTATGCAGTGCACCGACATGCAACAGGTGGTGCCACAGTGGCAGCATGTGGTGCAGGCTCTCAATGAGCTGAAGCATGCCACCGCTGTGGCACCACTGCCACAATACTGCCAGCCTGGCAGTTAACTTGTAATGCAGGGGTAGGGATGCCGTTAGTTTGGTGGCATACTCCCAACCGCCGCAATGGCAGTCTGGCGGTCGGACCGCCAAAGTCATAGTAGGGCCCTAAATCAATAGGTTTGACTATTAGAGGAGTGAGAGAGAGTGAAAAGGAAAGAGAACAGACAACATTCGGAGAGGTGGATCATAATCTTAATGTTGTTACAGATGCAAAGAGGTAACTCCACTAAGACTCGAGAGGGAGTAGCAGTTAGTTTATAGCTATAGGGAATAGTCAAAGTGTGTAACACATTGAGTTCCTTAAATATTTCCAGCTACAAATCAATGTTGTGTGAGAAGAAAATGAGGTCAGTGTTGAGTTTACCCTGGCAAAATGAGTGGTATTGGTCAACAATTAACATTTCCGGTTATTCTGATCTAGAGAACATAATCTGCCAACAAACCAAAATAATTATACATTTACAAAATCAAGTAAAATGATTAAGTAAGTTAAGAATGGTTGATAAGGGGGCGTGGCTAGCAGCCGAGGAGAATGGCGGCTCACTAGCGAAGCTCCCATTCCCTCGCCACTTATCCTGCAAATATCCTGGGTCATCCCGGAGTACAGACCCAGTTCACAAGGGGTGAGTCAGCCCTAAAGCCCGTCAGCTGCGAGTGCGGCAAAATAGAAGTTGTACCGAAGCACCGCGCCAAAGAAATCAGGCGGCCACGGAGGAGCGGAGGTAAAATGGCGGCACCGCAATAAATTGCGGCAGAGGCTACGGCGTTCCTGTGGCTGATCCGGATTCCCTGGCCACCCGCGGCGATCTTCTCATGCACGCGGGACGAAAGACGGGCGAGATTGCCACCCGGAGAGCCGCTGTCCAAGTTGCGGTGAGTCATTGAGAGAGGAGCCGGATTCGGGAGGGCGAGACAGCCAAAATTGAGGACCCGGCTGCAACCCTCCGTAGGCCCAGCGAGGCAGATCTCTCCTCAGGCCCCTGAAACAGCAAGCGCGCGCTGGATACGTGCCCACCTTCTTTCCCCCCGACCTGATGTTTGACTGATCCGGGGGCACCTGGCACAGGCTACACGTCAGACCTGAAGTGGGGGCCATTAATAAACAGCACCGGGGATCCGGACGGGAGCAGGCCCCCCCCCCCCACTGGAGGCGTCGGGATAGACACTGTGCAATCAAGGGGTGAACGCGCCCAAAACCTACGGTGCAGCACCCCCATCAATGTGAGAGTTGGGGAGGGTCGACGCGAAGGTCGGTGGGGCTGACTAGACGTGTGGGATACATGCACCAGTCGGAATAAGACAGACGCAGCTGGGGTGACAGTAGTCTGGCATGGTCACCCAAGGTGAAGCGACCCTGCACCGCCATTATCAGAGCACCGTTGGAAAGCAAGCTACTCTGCACCCGGCTGGGCACTGAGTACCCTAAATCCTTTATGGACTTGGCGCGTGGAGGCAAGGTTGGGACTCGGCAAGTGGTGGTGTCATTGAGGGCCAAGCTCAGGGAAACCCGACAGGCCGCTGGTGGGGCAGTCATCCTCACTGGGCTGGCAGCGGAGAGTACTGAGGCTGGTCTAAGCAGTAAGGCTGAACCAACCGTCGCAGGTCCACAACAGGGTGACTGGCAAAGGACCCAAACCAAATAAACTAGCCAAGTTCGCGTGGAACAAAACAGGGGAGGAGCAAGGGCCTTCGGAGGCTTCAGACAAGCAGAGCAACCCCCAACAGCAGCAAGACCTCACATTCCAGGACATCATGGAAGCCATAGCAGGGGTACGCACCTCCCTAGAAGCCCGCATAGATTCAGTGAGTATAGAGGTGTCCCTCCTATGCGCAGACTTTCAGAAGATGGAGGACAAAGTGAGAAATCTGGGTGACGTTACGACGGTATTACAGAAAGACACCTCCCACCTTCAGAAGCAAGTCAGCGAACTACAGGACCAACAAGCAGTGATGGCTAAACAGCTGGATGAGTACGAAGGGAGAGCTAGGAGGAATAACATACACATACTGGGAGTGCCGGAGCGTACAGAGGGGCCAGCGGTGGACCTCTACGTTGAAGATTTGATCCTGAACCATTTACAGCCCAAACGGTTGTCGAGCTACTTTTCCATCGAGAGGGCCCACCGAGTACCAGGGGGGCGCCCGAAGCCAGGGGCTCACCCGCGACCGCTCATCGCCCGTGTTTTCAATTATAGGGACCGAGACACAATTTTGCAAACGGCGCGAGCTAATCCACTGCTTAAAATCGACAACAGCGTGATCATGTTCTTCCCTGACTTCACCGCCAAGGTCCAGGCCCAGAGGCGTAGTTTCCTGACAGTAAAGAAAGAACTCCAAGATCGTGAGGTGAGGTACGCCATGCTGCTTCCGGCGAAGCTCAGGGTAGAGGCGGATGGTAAAACAGTGTTCTTCACCTCACCAGAGAAAGCATGGGACTGGCTGGAAGGTTGGCGCAAAGTTGGTGGCCAGAACAGAGAATGGCATGGAGGACACCGATCGCAGAAATCGCGTCAGGGGGCTGATTTGGGAGGTGAACCACCTGTGGCAGCAGTGAAGGAGACAATGCGCAGCTAAGTGGAAATCGCCTTGAGACTGAGACTATCATATGTTGCCTGCAGATAAGTGGCCTATGGGGCAGGGGGCGGATGGGCTGGTTCTGAAGTTTCCCCTGACCAAGGGACAATTGCAGGATCCACCTGAGAGGTTGAAACGGGTGCACATTGAAGGTTGTGGGTTGTAGAGACTTAAGAGACCTGAAATAGGGGCTGGACTACAGGCCTCAGAATTTAAGGGGGATGCTATACAGTGTAGTTAAGCGAGGGTGGGGGAGAGCTGCCAGCCCGCACCTTTCAATATTCTAGGGGGGGGTAAGAGGCACTCTGCCTAGTTGGGGTGTGGGTAGTTCAAAATCCACGGGCAAGGGGGCAGGGAGGGAGGAGGTGTGGGAGTTTGGGGTGAGGGATGTGGGGTTTCAAGGTTCGTTGAGTTCGCAAATTGTAGGTTCCAGAATGTCGCATACAGGTTCCATTATTGCAAAAGACAACGGGGGGATGACACTTACAACCCATGTGGGAATATATGTACATAGTGGTGCTAGAAAAATGAAATAGAATGAGCCACACGTGCAGGCTGCGGACAACAAGCCCCTGAGTGCCTTGAGCTGTGCCGATTCACCAGATCTTACTATAAATGGCAGGGGTTAAAATGGAAACATCACTCTCCGTGCTCACTTGGAATGTAAATGGGATGGGAGACAAAATTAAACGGGGGGTGGTACAGCAGCATCTTAAACGTCAAGCGCCCGACCTGGTGTTGTTACAGGAGACGCATATGGTGGGGAACAAATGTAAAGCTCTCACACGGTGGGGTTATAAATTACTGATACACGCAGAATACACATCGGGATCTCGTGGGATAGGTATCCTTGTTAAGAAAAACCTGGCTCTTATAGTGACACGCACATGGGCGGACCCACTGGGCAGGTTTGCGGTCTTAGAGGCACAGTGGGAGGGGAAAGCACTGAATATTGTTTCAATATACCTTCCGCCAGCGTTGGGTAAGGAGGCACTGGTAGACCTGGGTCAGATATTGACAGACTTACCTATGGGCACCCTGATTCTCGGGGGGGATTTTAATATGACCATGGATGATCGGAGAGATAGATATCCACAACGACAGCTGACAAGACCTAGTGCATTAATGGAGGAGTTCTCCACATCTATGGGATTGACTGACGTGTGGCGTACACTGCAACCGGATGGTGCCCAATACACCTACTTCTCGAAGGCACACAAGAGCTCATCCCGTATTGACTACTTCCTAACGCACTCGGCTTCTATCGGTCACTTCCGCAATCCCCACGCCCTTCCGAGAGGTATTTCAGATCACTCCCCAGTGTGGGTTGAACTAACAAACTTCAACTCTCAACCACGGGCCACGATAATTCTCAGTCCCTGGTTGCTCAAAATCCCTGATATCAAAAAGGAACTATTTACAGAAACCATTAATTATTTCAAAGAAAACGTGGGGTCGGTGGACTTGGCACAGACCACATGGGAGGCCTTTAAGGGGGTTTTGAAGAGACAGGCCCTGTCCCTGAAAGTGGGATATACCAAAAAAAAACAGCAGCAACTAATTCAATTAGAACGCAAACTCCAGCAGCTGGAGGTCGAAAGTAATGATGTGCCCTCAGTAGAAGCTCTACATCGCCTCACACTCAAGCAGATGGAATATAAGAGTATGGCAAGGGAACAAATGATGGCCAAACTCCTCCGTACTCGGCATAGGATATATGAATTAGGGGATAGGGCAGGCAAAATGCTGGCGTGGTTAGAGAAAAGGGATCAAGGAGACAGATGGGTGCCCAGGTTAACTCTCAAAGACGGAACACAGATCACACACCCCCGAGATATAGCGGAGGCCTTTGCGGACCATCTAGAGCAAATCTATTCCCCCTCCACCACGTATACAGCGGAAGACTCTCGCCAGTTTCTCTCGGACAGTGACTTACCAACACTCTCTGATACCGATAGAGACACCCTAGAAGAGGCCTTGACCGATGAAGAGATCCAGAAAGCTATAAGTCACGTCTAGTCAGGAAAGGCGATGGGGCCCAATGGAACTCCCGTTGAGTTTCTGAAACTGGTCGCCCTCCAGTAAGCCCCTCACTTGAGGGCCATGTACAATGAGAGCTATGAGAAGGGGATCCTACCGGGCGATCAGCGACTGGCGTCTATCGTAGTGATTCATAAAACAGGGAAGCCGGTGGACAACTGCGGTTCGTACCGGCCAATCTCACTGATTAATGTAGAAGCCAAAATCCTTGCGAAGCTACTTGCCACACAATTGGTTGCGGTCATTTCCTCATTGGTACATCCAGACCAATCGGGCTTTATGCCAGGGAGGAATACGGCGCTCAATATACGGCGTCTTCACAACGTGCTAGCGCGCCGAGAGTTCATAGAGGAGGATGCTGTGGTGTTGTCCCTTGATGCCTCCATGGCGTTTGATTCAATTGAGTGGCCATACTTATTTGAAGTCCTGAGACGTATGGGCTTTGGCCCGAAGTTCATTGGTTGGGTGAGACTACTTTATACAGATGTACAGGGCCAAGTACGCGTAAATAATTATACATCTCGAATATTCTCGTTAAAAAGAGGCACCAGACAGGGCTGTCCTTTATCCCCCCTGATCTTCTCCCTAGTGTTGGAACCGCTGGCTTCCTGGGTCTGACGGGATGCTATGGTGCGGGGGCTGAAGTGGGCAGAGGGGTATGATGACCGAATATCCCTTTATGCCGACGACATTCTGCTCTATCTTGCTTCCCCGTATAGATCCATACGCAGGGTATTAAATATATTTACTAACTTTGGAAAGTACTTGGGGTATGCTATTAATTGGAGCAAGTCGGTATTGTTTATTCTTCGGGGCCCGATTCCTCGGCTTCCCCCAGGGTGCAATGTAAAGGTAGCCACAGAAGGTTTTCGATATCTGGGAATCTATATAACCCCAGACTCCCAAAAATGTTATGACCAAAATCTAGCTGCTCCCGTGGACCGGCTGCATGCAGATGTTAAGCATTGGAGGTCCCTGCCCCTTTCTCTAGTGGGCCGAGCGGCTCTTTTTAAGATGCTGTCCCTTCCACGATTTCTCTACATCCTTCAAAATTGTCCCTACCGGATCCCAGATACATATTTCTCCGGAGTGGAGAGTGAAATCCGGACGTTGATATGGGACGGGGGGTCTCCTCGTATAGCGCTGAGCAAATTAACAAAGGGGTGGTACGATGGGGGTATCGCCCTCCCGGACCTTAGGCTCTATTATTAGGCGTCACAATTAATGGTGGTAAACCACTGGGTATATCGCTCCCCTATAGATCCGGCCTATTTACTTGACAAATATCAAAGTGGGAGGGAGGGGTATTTGGGGGCGCTATATTCCAAGGGTCGCAAGGGACGCTACTTCGGCCCCACAGCACATACCATTGCAATTTGGCAACAGGCGAATTCCCGTCTTGGATGGTCAAATGTCCTCACAAAAGCCACGCCACTGTGGTATACCCAAAAGCTGGGACTTCTATTTCACCAGCTTGGGTTTGACAAGTGGGATATCTTAGGAATTTCAACCATTGGAGATTTGATCAAACAAGGCTCGATCCTCAAGTTTGAGGACCTGAGAGAGAAATATGACATGGCCCCCGGAGAGGCGTTTAGATACATACAAATTAGACACGCCCTCATCACAGCCATACCTAACATGAACGACATACCAGAGTCAACCCCGCTGGAAGATCGGCTACTGGACGGACCACTTCTCACTAAGGCCATATCGCTGACTTATAAAAAGCTATGTAATAACCTACCTGACGCATTCCTCAAACTCCAAGAGAAATGGCAGGCAGACATAGGACCCATTGATGATGAGGAATGGCAGTCGGCATTGATGTCCCCTAGAGAAGCAGCCATCACCCTTCGTTTTAGACTAAGACAACTTAAAATCTTACACAGATCTTACTTGACCGGAGTTACCCTGGCAAAAATAGGCTCTAGAACAGACCCACTGTGCCTCAGGGGCTGCCAGCAAGATGCAACATTTTATCACACAATCTGGGACTGCCCAGCGGTGCGACCGGTATGGGAGGGGGCCACGACTCCAAACTGCCTTGGGTAAAGAGATAACCCTTACACCGCGGTTAGGGCTTCTCAACATATGGGAGGCAACTGACCTCACGGAGGTAGAACAACAACTGACCACATTTGGTTACACCTTAGTCAAACGCGAGATAGCGAAGGGGTGGGGGGTGGCGGGTGAGCCTTCTTCTCAGCTGTGGGTCAGAGAGTTTGATAAATGTATGATTGCAGAAAAGGAGGTATTTAAATCGAGAGGGTGCCCGAAGAAGTGGGACAGAATATGGGGCAAATGGAATGCACACCGTGGCCACCTGTGTATATCCCCCACGGTAGAAATGGAAATGCAGCACCCTGGAGAGAGTCAGTTAGACATTCCATGATTGTGACCGTGTTACCCTATATTCTGGCGACTACTCACTGTACAAATACTCAGAATGTTGAATGGAAGATGTATGTGACCTTTGATATTGTGAAATTAATAAAAATATTTACAAAGAATGGTTGATAAAATTACATTCAAAAGTACCACAAAGTTTCAGGAATAAAATGCAATAAAAGGTACTACAACCTGCCAAAATGAATACATGTTTTCAAGATCAATCTGAATTAACCAGAGCTAACTAGACTACAAATCAATGAAACATAGCACAGAATGACAGAACTAGAGAACACACAATCATCTATGATAAATGACGAGAGCTGCCATGATTGAAAAAAACCAGGTGTCAGAAGGCCTGGGAAGAGGCTTGGAATGCGCATTTTCCATGCAATCATTTAGGAAAACCTTAAAGAGCATGCAAATCAGGTGGGTCATCCATAGCCCAACCTGAAGAACCATACTGAAAATAAATACTGAACCACAAATGACCCGGAAAAACCTACAGTTTTTAATCCTTTAGGTGGGTACATAATGGTTACCATTTTAGAGATCGTCGGTTAGTTGGCAGAGAGGAAAAAATGCCAGTTAAGCTGGATACTGGATATTTTTTCCTTTCTGCCAACAATCTTATCTTTAGTCATTTTTTCTGCTCCCCAGCGATTCTGGATTTTAGGTACTTATCAGGAGGATTATTGGTGATATCCTATCTGATTTGGTTGATTGCTTGGACACAGGCTTCAGAAATGACAGTTTGAATCCATCTGACAATAGATATTGAAAATATTACAGGCAGACCCCAAGTTAAGGAAGAGAGAGTTGGACTTCAAACGGTGCGATTGCGCCATCATCCCCACATCCAGATAATTGCCCAATTCTTCTTCAGGTAAAGAAGTAGAGGAGAATAAATCAGAAGGCAGTAGCTCCTTGGAACAGATGAAAATAGAAGATAAAATGTTGAGCAAAAAAGCTGGGCTATTTGGGTGGACACAACCCTCATCTTGAAATTGCACAAAATGAGGGTGAGATAACAGTGTCAGTCGAACAAGGAATAAGACTCTAGCAGAAACAAATATGTAAAAAGAGCTGCAATTTCTATTTCGAATGTGGTCAATGTTAGAACAGGGGGTCTCTAGTTGGCTGAGGTATGTACCTTAGTGCAAATAGGGACCCTTGCTTCTAGTCAGGGTAAGGAGGGACACACACTTAGATAACCCCTGCTCACCCCCTGGTAGCTTGGCATGAGCAGCCAGGCTTATCTCCAAGGCAATGTGTAAAGTATTTGCAACCACACTCCCAGTAACACAGTGATAACACCACAAATGGACACCACACTGGTTTCATAAAAATAGCGGTATCTTTATAAAAGGAATACGATGAGACCAAACGTTAGAAACCCAACATATGCGTATTCGTAATATTTTGCTTTGCCGGTTAATAGGCCAGCAATCACTTGTAGGTTCTTGCGGTATTAAATGAGCAATTCACGATCCCTAATGCAGTCCTAATGCAATGATATGCAGTTCGTAATGTAGTAATAAGACAGTCCTTAATGCAAGAATCAGGCAGTTCGTAAGGCAAGAATAACGCGGTTCGTAGTGCAAGAATCAGGCAGTTCGTAATGCAAGAATAATGCAGTTCGTAATGCAAGAATCAGGCAGTTCGTAATGCAAGAATAATGCGGTTCGTAATGCAAGAATCAGGCCGTTCGTAATGCAAGAATAATGCAGTTAGCCAATCTGCGCGGTCAACTCGGGCACCACTAGGCCCCAACAACAGAGACAAAGGTCGTAAGCTTAAAGGGGCGGCCCAGGTACTGCTGGGCTGGTACGGGCCGCTCGCGGGAGAGAGCTCGGAGCACTCCTGTACTCGTCCTGCACGCCTCCCCAGGCCACACACGCTTGCGGCTCCCGACCGGAGTCCAAGCCTTACCTGGGGGGGTACGCTGCCTCGCTCTCTCTCTCCGCTCGTCGGATGTCCTGCTGGGCGATCCCGATCACGTTGCAGCTCTGTTGCGAGGCGACGCTGTAGCCGGATGGGTTACGGCGCTGCCTTCACCTTCGTTGGCAATCTTGGGCAGATTCCTTTCGATGAACAATGATCACGATCCCATTCACCTTGTAGCTTCCTTAGCTTCAAGAAATCCTTTAGCACGTTGCGGCTCGGGCTGGCGGCGGCGATCTTTACTCACAGCCCCAGTTACGATGACGGCTCGGGCCACAAACAGCAATGCAGCAGCGTGGACGATGTTTCATGCTGTGGGGGCCATGCGGTCACGGGGCACCTCGTAGACAGCACCACAGACCACACAGCAGTCTCAGGCGTGCAAAAAGCACACGCACACAGCGTCGCTGAGACATGGTCCTTAGTTTCAAGTAAGCCTTTAGCACGTTGCGGCTCCGTCCGGCGGTGGCGATCTTTACTCACAGCCTCAGTTACGATGACGGCTCGGGCCACAGACAGCAATGCAGCAGCGTCGACGATGTTTCACGCTGGGAGGGCAAGGCTGTCACGGGGCACCTCGTAAACAGCACCACGGACCACTCGGCAGTCTCAGGCGTGCAAAAAGCACACGCACACAGCGTCGCTGAGACACACTTGAAACTTTTATGTTCCTGAGTTTCCACAACAGGGGACCAGCTCTCCTCGGGCCCTTGGAGACAAGTTACTTCAGGACACAGCACACAGCAAAGTCCTCTCAAGCAGGGGGACACAGCACGCAGCAAAGTCCCTTGTCCTCTCCTCAGTCAAATCAGCAAACTGCAGGCCAGCCCCAGAACACACAGCAAGGGCAGTCCTTCTCTTCAGTCTCTTCAGCTGTTCTTCTTTGGCAGAGGTTCCTCTTGATCACAAAGTAGTTTCAATCCTTTTTCAGTATGGATTTCAGTCTTGCGTTCAGGGGTTTCAGCTCTTACATTTATATCCCTAAATGCCTTTGAAGTCTTTGTGTTCAGGGGGCTCTCACGCCGGTCCAAACCAGACCTGGGTGTCTTCCTGCCAGTGCACACCCTCTTCCTTTGATAGTCAGGGTCTTGGGCCCATATGCTCAGCAGGAGGTGGAGCCATCCTCTGGGGCAGCAACACAGCCCTCTTCACATGCAGGTGGCTACACCTCCCCCCCCACATCAAACGCAGGCCAGCCTGTTGCTGTCTCACCTACTCCTCCCTGGGGTCAGGACACTTCCCAGACCCTGTCACATCCAAACCCAGACAGGCAATACACAACCAGGCAGAGGCACACAGGATGGTTTAAGACAAGAAACCAGCCACTTCTAAAAGCGTGGTTTCTAAAAACACAATTCAAAAACCATCTTCACAAAAAGATGTGTTATTAAATTCTGAGATCAGGCACCCTAAACTCCATCTCTCCATCTTATGCCTATGGGAAGATATGCTGGAAACATGGGACTCAGCATTCCCCATTCTGTCCTGTGGGCAAGATGGCCTTGCAACAGTGAAAAACGAATTTGGCAGTATTTCACTGTCAGGACATAGTACACACCTCAGTACATGTCCTACCTTTCACATACACTGCACCCTGCCCAGGGGGTACCTTGTGCCTACTATAGAGGTGACTGATGTGCATAAAAAGGGAAGGTGAGGCCTGGCAAGTGGGTGCACTTGCCAGGACAACAAGGCAGTTAACAAACTGTGCGCAGGCACTGCAGTGACAGGCCTGAGATCTCTTCTTAGGGCTACTTGTGTGGGTGGCACATATAGTGCTGCAGGCCCACTAGTAGCATTTGCATTACCAGCCCTGGCACACATAGTGCACTTTACTAGGGACTTTACTAGTAAGGCAAACATACCAATTATGGACAACCAATTACCATAACACTTTATACAGGGAGCACTTGCACTTTGACACTGATCAGCAGTGGCAAAGTGCCCAAAGCATCTAAGCCAGCAAAAGGAAATCCATCACAGCATCAAAAATAGAGGAGGTAGAGGCAAAAAGTCAGGGGTAACCATGCCAAGAAATGCCAGGTCTAACACGTGTCCCCTCCAGCTGAAAAGTGGGGAGAACTACCCACCCTCATGGGAGTTCTCAACACTAAGGCAGAAAAATCTGGACAGACCGTCAGCATTGGCGTGTTCTGTTCCAGGGCGGTGTTCCACCGTAAAGTCCATTCCCTGTAGGGAGATGGACCACCTCAATAGTTTTGGGTTCTCACCCCTCATCTGCATCAACCATCTGAGGGGCCTGTGGTCTGTCTGAACCAGGAAGTGAGTCCCAAGCAAGTAGGGCTTCAGCTTCTTCAGCGCCCAGACCACAGCAAAAGCTTCCCTTTCAATTGCACTCTACCTCTGTTCCCTGGGAAGTAGCCTCCTGCTAATGAAAGCTATGGGTTGGTCTAAGCCCTCGTCATTCAATTGTGAGAATACTGCTCCCACACCATGCTCTGAAGCATCTGTCTGCACCACAAACTCTTGGGAGAAATCAGGCGCCTTGAGCACGGGCGCCGTGCACATGGCAGTTTTCAGGGCATCAAAAGCGGTCTGTCAGGCATCAGTCCAGATCACCTTCTTGGGCTGTTTCTTTGGAGTCAGTTCTGTCACGGGGGCAACAAGGGTGCCATACCCCTTCACAAACCGTCTGTAATATCCCTTGAGTCCTAAAAAGGCTCTCACCTCTGTCTGGGTCTTGGGGGGTTCCCATGCCAGAATGGTATCAATTTGTGCCTGTAGGGGCGCCACCTGGCCGCTCCCTACCTGGTGTCCTAAGTATACCACAGAACCCTGCCCTATCTGGCATTTACTTGCCTTGATAGTGAAGCCTGCCCTCTGCAGGGCCTTCAACACTTCGCAGAGGTGTTGCAAATGTTCCTCCCAACTGGAGCTGAACACAGCAATGTCATCCAGGTAGGCGGCGCTGAAGTCCTCCAGCCCACACAGCACCTGGTTAACCAGTCTCTGGAAGGTGGCAGGGGCGTTCTTCAACCCAAAGGGCATAACCCTGAATTGGTAGTGCCCCTCTGGCATTGAGAATGCTGACCTCTCTTTGGCCCCCTCGGTCAAGGCAATCTGCCAGTACCCCGACGTCAAGTCAAATGTACTGAGGTACCGGGCAGCTCCCAGCCGATCCACGAGCTCATCATCTCTGGGGAAGGGATGAGCGTCAGTCCTGGTGACCGCATTGAGCCCACGGTAATCCACACAGAACCGGAGTTCTGGGGTGGCACCAGGTGCAGCAGCTTTTGGCACAAGGACCACTGGGCTAGCCCAGGGGCTGATGGATGGCTCAATTACCCCTAGCACCAGCATCTTGGAAACCTCCTCCTTGATGCTGGCCCTGACCTTATCAGCTACTCTGTAAAATTTTTGTTTTACAGGCAGGCTGTCTCCAGTGTCCACATCATGGACGCACCAATGGGTGACTCCTGGGGTCAGAGAAACAGGGAGGCAAACTGACCCAACAACTGGCGACAGTCCCTCTGCTGTTCTGGGGTCAGGGTAGGCGAGAGGTTCACCCCATCCACTGACCCATCCTTTTCTCTGGCTGACAGGAGGTCAGGAAGAGATTCACTCTCCTCTTCCGCCCCGTCATCGGTAGCCAAGAGCAGGGTCACCTCAGACCTCTCAAAGTGGGGTTTGAGGTGGTTCACATGGAGGACCCTCAAAGGGCTCCTAGGAGACTGTAAGTCAACCAGGTAGGTCACTTTGCTCCTGCGCTCCACCACCTCATAAGGCCCAGTCCACTTATCCTGGAGCGCGCAGGGCTCCACTGGTGCCATCACCCACACTTTTTGCCCAGGTTGAAACTCGACCAGAGTGGCATTCTGGTCGTACCACCGTTTCATTTCTTCCTGGCTGGCTTCCAGATTCGCCTGAGCGAGTTTCCTGAAACGCCTAGTTTGGTTCCTGAAGGCCAGCATGTAGCTACATACATCCTGGGGGGGTTTACTAGGAGCCTTCTCCCAGCCCTCCTTCACCAAACTCAATGGTCCTCTTACAGGGTGTCCATACAGGAGCTCAAAGAGACTGAACCCTAGGGACTTCTGTGGCACCTCTCTGTAAGCAAACAATAGGCATGGTAAGAGGACGTCCCACTTACGCCTCTTGGGTTCCTCAAGACCCATAATGATGCCCTTTAGGGACCGGTTAAATCTCTCAACCAGCCCGTTCCCTTGGGGGTGGTAAGGCGTGGTGAACTTATAAATTACACCGCACTCCTTCCACAGAGATTTCATATACCTAAACATGAAATTAGTACCCCGGTCGGACACCACCTCCCTGGGGAACCCCAAGCGGGAGAAAATCCCAATCAGTGCATGACCCACCACGGGGGCTGTCACCGTCCGGAGAGGGATGTCTTCCGAGTACCGGGTGGCATGGTCCACCAAGACCAGGATGAACCTGTTGCCCATGGCTGTCTTGGGATCCAGAGGCCCCACGATGTCAATGCCCACTCTCTCAAAGGGGGTGCTGACTACAGGGAAAGGTTAGGCTTGCGCTTCCTCCAACTCTTACCACTTGCCTGGCAAGTCTGACAGGTCCTGCAATGAGTATCAGAACTCTTGCGCATTTGAGGCCAGTAGAAGTGGGTGACAAGCCTCTCAAAGGTCTTGACCTGCCCCAAATGTCCTGCTAAAGGTACATCATGAGCCAACCCCAGTAGGAAGGCCCTGAAGCGCTGGGGTACCACCAGCACACAGGCTGACCCAGGCTCAGCAACCTTAGGCTCGCTATATAGGAGATCATTCTCCCAGTAAATCAAATATGACCCGGGCTGATCACCTGCTGCCTGGTTTGCTGCCTGTTGCCGCAAACCTACAAGAGAAGGGCACTTTTTCTGCTCCTCACAGAATTCTTCCCTGGAGGGCCCTCCCTCCTGCTGCCATTGGGTCAGTTCAGGTAGGTCCCACAGTTCAGCTACTTGCTCCCCCGTAGGCTGCAGGGCATCCCCCCCAAGGGGTGCCTCCTCCTGGACCGTGGGAACGGTGGGGGCCGGTTTTCCCCGGCCCCCTGCCTCCTCTCTTTAAGGCCGGCACCTGGTCCACTGTTTCAGGCTCCAGGTCCTCTTGAACACCTTTTCTGGCTGCCATAGACCGACTGGTCACACAAGCCCACTCAGGCAGACCCAACATCTCCAAATGTGCCTGGCGCTCCACCTCCTTCCAGGGGGAACTCTCCAGGTCATTCCCTAGCAGACAGTCTACAGGTATGGACAGACTTACAATGACCTTCAAGGAACCTGAGACCCCCCCCACTCAAATGGAACTAGCGCCACCTTGCAGAGGTGCGCGGAGTTGTCTGCTGCAACTACAGTGTGAAGCACATTGGGAACCACCTGCTCCTCAGACACCAACTGACACCTGACAGATGTCAAACTGGCTCCTGTGTCTCTCAGAGCCTCCACCCTCCTTCCATTGATGGTCACCCACTGCCTGTACTTAGTATTCTCAGGCAGAGAGGCTTCTTGGGATTTGGTAAAGAAGGGGACCCCTACCATAAACAATGAGACTTGCTAGCTGTAGGGAAAAATACAATTGGGGTAAAGAATTCGCTAAATGCAAGTTAGATGGTCATACAAAGCATATCAGGCCTAACTTTTCTGTGTGTTATAATTAAAAGAAAAACATAATGAAATACATGTAAATGAACATATATATGTAACGGAAACCAATAGTGTTTGATGTATAACAAAATATTTTTATTCTAGGTATTTCATTGATAGAAAATACTCTTATTTTACAACAATATATATGACATAAATTATACAAAAACAACACTATACATAAAATTGAGATACACGAGAAAACAAATTATAAAGTAATACAAAAACTAACAATAGATGAAGACAACACACAACTATATATATGACATGAATTATACAAAAACAACAGTGTACATAGAATTAAAATGTACGAAAAAAGCAATAGGTTATGAAGTGATACAAGGGCTGGCGGTAGATGGAAACTACGCGCGTTTCGGCATGTATGCCTTCGTCAGGAAACCCAGCTCTACTTTTTCTAAAAGAATCAAAAACAACATATCAACAATTATATATATATAACTAGGCCTGAAACATAAGCTATATTTGATAAAATAAGAGCAGGTCATGCTTCTTAAAATAGATCCACAATGCCGGTGGTACCAGGGAGCCACATGCAAGGCTTTTCCACACAAAAAATATACATGTGTGGAATAAATTCAAATTATTAATAATGAAAAGTGAAAAAGGAAATAGTCAGAATTCAACGAATAGTGGCGTGAAAGGATACTACCATCACCAACCTGAGACCCCCCCCCACTCAAATGGAACTAGCGCCACCTTGCAGAGGTGCGCGGAGTTGTCTGCTGCAACTACAGTGTGAAGCACATTGGGAACCACCTGCTCCTCAGACACCAACTGACACCTGACAGATGTCAAACTGGCTCCTGTGTCTCTCAGAGCCTCCACCCTCCTTCCATTGATGGTCACCCACTGCCTGTACTTAGTATTCTCAGGCAGAGAGGCTTCTTGGACCATCTCTCGATCTCCTAATGAGACCAGGGTCATAACTGCTTGCTCCTCCCCATTCCAAGGTCTCAATTCCTCCCCCAACGCTACACTCACTAAACCCAGTGTTGGAGCACCAGTGGGTGCAGGTGGTTTCTTGGGGCATTTAGGGGCAATGTGACCCACCTCTTTACAGAAATAACAAGGAGGAAGACCTCTGCGGTCCCGCTTGCCCTTAGGGGGCCAGGACCTCTTAGCCTTGGGGGACTGGGACCCTTTTATCTGGGAACTACTTTGGGGTCCTTTAGAGAACTCCTTGTGGTTACCCTTGTCCTCCCCCACCTTCTGCTGGGGACCCTGTACACCTTTGGTAGTGGTACCCCCAATCCCCTTGTGGACTCGGGTGCTGGTCCAGCGGTCCGCCTCCTCAGCAAACTTACCGGGATCAGTCAGCCTACTGTCTAACAGATGCTGGCGCAGCTCTGGAACACATAGACTACTCAAGTGCTCCCAACTAATTAAATTGCATAAGCCCTTAAAATCAGTTACCTTGCTGCCCGTCATCCAACCATCCAGTGCACGCGTGTACGCATTCACACATTCCACCCAAATACTGGATTCCAGTTTCTTGAAGTTCCTGAATTTCTGCCTGTACTGTTCAGGAGTGAGCCCATACCTGAGGCATAAAGCCTCCTTCATATTGGCGTAGGCCAGGGTTCCCGCCCTCTCTAAGGGTGGTAAAACATCCCTCCCGGAAGCCTCAAAGTGTTTCCATAGGCCCGACCCCCAATGCTTCTCAGGCACCTCATTCATCCTCAGTGCGATCTCATATGCCGTGAACCACGCATAAATATCATCACCCCTTTGGTAATCTCGCACTAAGTCTTTGGGAATGTACACCTTACCCGCTGGCACTGGCTGTGCGCTGCCACCATTCGAACTGGACTCCACCTGTTTAGCCTTAATGTCCAGTTCCCTCATGCTTAACTCATGAGCTAAGAGAATCTTCTTCTCTTCCAAGGCGAGAGCGTTCTTGCTCTCCTCTGCTCGCTTTTCACTTTCAATGAGCAGGTTTTTCTCCTCTGCTTGAGCCTTAAGTTTTAAAACCTCCAACTCATGCTCTCTGACCCTTTGGTTTTCCTCCAGCTCCTCTGGGGAAAAGCTCCTCCCTGAATGGTTACTACCAGCCCCTGAGGCTGGTCCTCCCACCGGCAAATCCTGTGGACCAAATCCATTTCCTGGGTCATCCTCATCCACCTCAGCATCACCTGTCTCCTGAGCCTCTTTGGCTTCCCACCAGGCCCTCAAGGCCGTTTGCAGCTCCTCCTTCTTGGCGCTACTTTTCATAGGACATCCCAAAGCTCTGCAGAATTGCCTCAATTGATCAACTTTGTAAGTAGGCAATGCCTCAATGTCGAATTCCAATTCTGCAGCCTCACTGGCTACTTGACTCCTTTGAGACATGATGTGTGGCTAAAAGGTCGTTCAAAAATAGAACCAAAAAATCAAAAACACAATATGTGGTTGCGTCGTGGTCTGCGCTAAAACTAGTGATGTACACCAATCACTGTGAGTTAGTTGCAAATACACGTTCAAACCCCAACTGCTGCCACCAATGTTAGAACTGGGGGTCTCTAGTTGGCTGAGGTATGTACCTTAGTCCAAATAGGGACCCTTGCTTCTAGTCAGGGTAAGGAGGGACACACGCTTAGATAACCCCTGCTCACCCCCTGGTAGCTTGGCACGAGCAGCCAGGCTTATCTCCAAGGCAATGTGTAAAGTATTTGCAACCACACTCCCAGTAACACAGTGATAACACTAGGCCTGGGCGATAAATTCCGTTCCGCTCGCGGAATTTACGGAATTTGGGTAATTTCGCGTTTTGCAGAGAACACGGAATTGCCAAAAATTCCGCGATCCGCGGCTTCGCGGAATTTTTTGCTTGTTCGCGCTTTTAAAATGCGTGTTCACGAGATATTTCCCCCCGAGCACGCAAAAAGCATTCGCGAACAGGAAAAAAGCATCGCGAACGGGCGGAACAAGAAATTCCGAGTGTTTGCGGAACTCTGCGTGCTTGCGGAGATTTTTTACCGTTTCGCAGAGCTTTGCGTAGCGCGACTACGCAAATTCCGCCCACCCCTAGATAACACCACAAATGGACACCACACTGGTTTCATAAAAATAGCGGTATCTTTATAAAAGGAATACGATGAGACCAAATGATAGAAACCCAACATATGCGTATTCGTAATATTTCGCTTTGCCGGTTATAAGGCCAGCAATCACTTGTAGGTTCTTGCAGTATTAAATGAGCAATTCACGATCTCTAATGCAGTCCTAATGCAATGCTGTGCAGTTCGTAATGCAGTTCGTAATGTAGTAATAAGACAGTCCTTAATGCAAGAATCAGGCAGTTCGTAATGCAAGAATAATGCGGTTCGTAATGCAAGAATCAGGCAGTTCGTAATGCAAGAATAATGCAGTTCCTAATGCAAGAATCAGGCAGTTCGTAATGCAAGAATAATGCGGTTCGTAATGCAAGAATCAGGCAGTTCGTATTGCAAGAATAATGCGGTTCGTAATGCAAGAATAATGCGGTTCGTAATGCAAGAATCAGGCAGTCCGTAATGCAAGAATAATGCGGTTAGCCAATCTGCGCGGTCAACTGGGGCACCACTAGGCCCCAACAACAGAGACAACGGTCGTAAGGTTAAAGGGGCGGTCCCGGTACTGCTGGGACTGGTACGGGCCGCTCGGGGACTCAGCGCGTCTAATGCGGTGCAGCGGGAGAGAGCTCGGAGCACTCCTGTACTCCTCCTGCACGTCTCCCCAGGCCACACACGCTTGCGGCTTCCGACCGGAGTCCAAGCCTTACCTGGGGGGGTGCGCTGCCTCGCTCTCTCTCTCCGCTCGTTAGACGTCCTGCTGGGCAATCCCGATCACGTTGCAGCTCTGTTGAGAGGCGACGCTGTAGCCGGACGGGTTACGGCGCTGCCTTCTCCTTCGTTGATGATCTTGGGCAGATTCCTTTTGACGAACAATGATCACGATCCCTTCCACCTTGTAGCTTCCTTAGCTTCAAGAAATCCTTTAGCACATTGCGGCTCGGGCCGGCGGCGGCAATCTTTACTCACAGCCCCAGTTACGATGATGGCTCGGGCCACAAACAGCAATGCAGCAGCGTGAACGATGTTTCACGCTGCGGTGGCCATGCGGTCACGGGGCACCAGTTAAACAGCACCACGGACCACACGGCAGTCTCAGGCATGCAAAAAGCACACGCACAGAGCGTCGCTGAGACACGGTCCTTAGTTTAAAGTAAGCCTTCAGCACGTTGCGGCTCGGGCCGGCGGCGGTGATATTTACTCATAGCCTCAGTTATGATGACGGCTCGGGCCACAAACAGCAATGCAGCAGCCTTGGATGATGTTTCACGCTGCGGGGGCAAGGCGGTCACGGGGCACCTCGTAAACAGCACCACGGACCACTCTGCAGTCTCAGGCATGCAAAAAGCACACGCACACAGCATCGCTGAGACACACTTGGAAACTTTTATGTTCCTGAGTTTCCACAACTGGGGACCAGCTCTCCTCGGGCCCTTGGAGACAAGTTACTTCAGGACACAGCACACAGCAAAGTCCTCTCAAGCAGGGGGACACAGCACACAGCAAAGTCCCTTGTCTTCTCCTCAGTCAAATCAGCAAACTGCAGGCCAGCCCCAGAACACACAGCAAGGGCAGTCCTTCTCTTCAGTCTCTTCAGCTGTTCTTCTTTGGCAGAGGTTCCTCTTGATCACGAAGTAGTTTCAAGCCGTTTTCAGTATGGATTTCAGTCTTGCGTTCAGGGGTTTCAGCTCTTACATTTATACCGCTAAATGCCTTTGAAGTTTTTGTGTTCAGGGGGCTCTGGCCCCGGTCCAAACCAGACCTGGGTGTCTTCCTGCCAGTGCACACCCTCTTCCTTTGATAGTCAGGGTCTGGGGCCCAGACGCTCAGCAGGAGGTGGAGCCATCCTCTGGGGGCAGCAACACAGCCCTCTTCACATGCAGGGGGCTACTCCTCCCCCCACATCAAACACAGGCCAGCCTGTTGCTGTCTCACCTACTCCTCCCTGGGGTCAGGACACTTCCCAGACCCTGTCACATCCAAACCCAGACAGGCAATACACAACCAGGCAGAGGCACACAGGATGGTTTAAGACAAAAAACCAGCCACTTCTAAAAGCTTGGTTTCTAAACACACAATTCAAAAACCATCTTCACAAAAAGATGTGTTATTAAATTCTGAGTTCAGGCACACTAAACTCCATCTCTCCATCTTATGCCTATGGGAAGATATGCTGGAAACATGGGACTCAGCATTCCCCATTCTGTCCTGTGGGCAAGATGGCCTTGCAACAGTGAAAAACGAATTTGGCAGTATTTCACTGTCAGGACATAGTACACACCTCAGTACATGTCCTACCTTTCACATACACTGCACCCTGCCCAGGGGGGTACCTTGGGCCTACTATAGAGGTGTCTGATGTGCATAAAAAGGGAAGGTAAGGCCTGGCAAGTGGGTGCACTTGTCAGGACAACAAGGCAGTTAACAAACTGCACGCAGGCACTGCAGTGGCAGGCCTGAGATCTCTTCTTAGGGCTACTTGTGTGGGTGGCACAATTAGTGCTGCAGGCCCACTAGTAGCATTTGCATTACCAGCCCTGGCACACATAGTGTACTTTACTAGGGACTTTACTAGTAAGGCAAACATACCAATTATGGACAACCAATTACCATAACACTTTATACAGGGAGCACTTGCAATTTGACACTGATCAGCAGTGGCAAAGTGCCCAAAGCATCTAAGCCAGCAAAACGAAATCCATCACAGCATCAAAAATAGAGGAGGTAGAGGCAAAAAGTCAGGGGTAACCACGCCAAGAAATGCCAGGTCTAACAGTCAATATGATGGAGATAGAATTCTTATGACGAGGGGAAGTTTCTCATACCCAGACATACAAATCACTGGGAAGGGCCAGAGACCCTACTCTGCTTTCTCTGGTTTGACGAGCAAGGCCTGCCATGGTGCCAAGTCCCTGCTCCCCTGTTTGATGAGGCAATACATTGTTGTAGAGTTGTTATTTAATTAATGGATCGAACGCCTGCATATACGAGTGTAGAAGGCCAGAAAGTCTAGTTAACGTGGTCTATAAGCACTCCACTCAGTTGTAATTAAAAGAACAAGAGGATTAGACAAATAATGGAAGTACTGACCTGTTTCCATTTATTGTGTATCAACAGTGACCCAGTTTCAGTCCAGAAATCGTGTAGTTATGTGATATTACCAGTGCAAAGAAGGTTGGCATGGTCAGTGTAGGGCTCCATAGTGGAACATGTGGTTAGAGTATTTTACTTACTTCAGCATCCTCAGACATACTGTAATATGTCTCAGTTTGACCCAATATCAATCCCATTTCTACAATACTGCGTCTTACCTTAGAAACGGATGCATATTACATACTCATAATAAAAATCAATACCAATCTTACAAGACTGCAGGAAACATATACCAGTCCTAAATATTAACAATTTGTACTGATTTCTTTTTATCATATCCCATATATACTTTCTGTACATAGAATTGCAAACCTTATTCCTTGCCCTCACATCCCCGAGCCTAAGTCTGAGTGAGCACCTTACGAACTGACATAATAATGCACACTGACTGAATTTACTTCTACACGGGACTGATCCAAAATGGTAATGCATTCCACCATTAGCATAGCCCAAATAATAAGTCTATTTTAAGAGTGATTACCTCATTGAAAACGTTCTCTTAACTCTGCAGATTTACAAGGTTGTGCATATCCTTGATATTATAATCTTCACTTCTTGAAGGTGTTTATGATTTAGCCAACATTACCAAGAGAACCCATGCCTCATTTGACTTAACTACAGATTATGATAGCTCACCCTAAGGTAATTTTTGTTACAAAAGATTTGTTACACGAGTTGCTAAGGTACTTATTAATTTTGGGTTCACAATTTATCCTGCTGTGGTTTTATCACTTTACCCTCAATTCCTAAACTCTTTCCTACTTTTTCAGTGGAATGTAGACTATTACAGCTCAGGCTCTTGTATCAGGTGTACATCTTAATTTCTCTATCATTATTCCCACCATTCTCTACCACTGGAACACTTTGAATCTGGATACACCTTGCAAGTTCTTTTGTCTATGAACATTGAGTCAGCCCTGATTTCGTTTACTGTGTTTTGGAATGCACTACCGTAAGAGATTGCCCATATAAAACTTCTGGTCACCTCATTTGCACTTTTCCTCAGAATGGTTTGTTACAATTTTAGGTATGTAATACATACATTGCTGGATCGTGAGTTGTACATTTTTATTTTTGCAGCCTTGAAAAAGTGTTCCAGGTAGAACAAAACATCACAGCATCGCTATTGTTTCTTAATAAGTAGAAACAAGTCAAAACCTCCATTATTTGTCTAAAGTCTTGCTTTGTGTAATTGAGTAATGTTCTATCTGATGCGCTGAATATGACTTTGTACAGTTGCGCCGGCTCTCCACCGGTGCGGCTGCGCCAAAGCCACGCAAAGACTGCATGCCTGATTACAAGTTTTACTCTTGCGGTTGGACGGTCTTTTTGCTGTTCCCATGGTGGTGCTAGAAAAACAGGCACCCCAATGGGAACGGCACAAATGTTCCAGCACAGCATGGACGGCGACATCCATGCCGTGCTGGAACTCGGGGTGCAAGCAGACAGGGGGGCACATGTTGTGCCCCCTGAATGGATCCCCATGGTGGGGGGAATGGGGGCCCTATAGGGCCCCCTATGTTCCTCCACCGCCAGCCTTTTCATGGCAGGGATCCCACTACGAAAAGGCTGGCAGTGAGAGGAGCTCGTAATATGCTCAGTGGGACTGCACTAGTACCGCTCAGCATGCTACATTGGGCATGTTACATTGGGCATCTGCCGCGCCACCACCAGGGAGCGGCGGTTCCCTGGCGCAGGCAGAGGTCCACTGTCAGTATGACTTTGAAAGTTGTAATCCAGCAGATGGAGGACCACCACTGTGTGAAAGGCAGCAATTTATTTTTGTCCTCCGCAACAATAAACTCAATCAACTCTTAGGTGAAAAAAAACACACTGAATATAACCTTCCTTTGATTTTTTTACCCAGTTAGATTTAACTCTGGGAGGGCTATGAGCTTGGTTGAATACATCACCGTCACCTACCTGTAATTAGTAACAATTATATAAAACTCCTTTGTTTTCTTACCCAGTAAGATTTACCTCTGGGAGGAGCCATGTGTGCAATTGAACACACCACAGTCTCCTCTCTCTAATTGGTTAATGCCCTCTCTAGTCAGAATGTTGTGCATGTATGACCTCATAAGAAGGGAGGTGTGTGCTCAGAAATTGTTTCTTATCTTTTCAATATCTTTTCATATCTTGCATGTCTTTATTGCACCTAAATTAAGAAAGCCTGCCTAGAGCATAAAGGAAAATACCTTGTTGAACTTTTCCTTTTTGTACTTTTATAGGAGAGTCTCAATCTGGCGGTCAGCCTATTCATTAGCAAAAGAGAAACTATCTTAGAAGCAGAGCATGCATTATTAAATCGAATATGGAGATACATATCTGGTCCATATTACTTTAGGATGCAAGAACATTAAAAACTTGAGGAAACATAGCTAGCGACGAAAGAGTTCTGGTGCTTGTCATGGCAGAGGCCAATGCATACTCAGGTTGCCCAGGTTTTAGTCAGCTTTAGGCAAATTCAGCTTAATTGTTTTATTGTGTTGGCTCCGTGGATGAGCTTGTACGAGTCGAATTCCAATTGTTTAATCAGCTAAACTTATGGGTGTTGTTGGCCCACTAGATAAAGCTTCCATTGCATTGGAGTAGTGTGTCCTCAGGGTGTTTCTCATAGGTATTGAAAAATGATGGAGGAAGTGCAGAGTCAGTGAGAAACAACCTGATGTCAGAAGTGAGCCTGTTTGAGAGTTAGGAATAAAGTCGGAATTATGCCTCAATTGCACCTTGAACACTCTTTGTATTTTTCCTAGTGAAATGCCACGTTCATCCGAGTGATTTGTGGGGGAAAAGTCAAGAAGCAACATTAGTTCAAGTAGGTGTTGGTCTACATTAACAGACAGATTCTTATACATGTTGAAAAAGAAAATTCTCATTCCCCAGCCCTGATCCAAAGCCAGATTGAAGTCAGAGTAATACAGGAAATACATATTAAATAAATGCATCTGCACCTGTAGAATTTTTGCAAGGAAGAAACTTTCCCAAAGCGCTGCTCCTGTTTATCCAGAAAGTCATGGATTCACACATTCTGTCCCATTTGACTGCTGACATGGGGTTTCTTTTCGAGTTGGATGGGTGTGGGGTGTCTACAGGGACATCTTTAGGATTTTGGGGGCCGTGAGCCAAACATATGTTAGGGTTCCCTCTTCAGGACAGCTGGAAAGTTATGATCCATTTTTAGCTCTTTCATGCCCTTTTCGGCCACGTCACTGACAGTGCGCAGGGACACTCATCCAAATTCTAAATGTGTTTACATCTAATATTCAGGGATAGTGGCGTGTGTTTTCATTATTGTACACAACACAACACAACAGCAGCTCACTAATATTAATGCAAATAATCTCTATGACAACCTCCCATTCCTCATTTGTGAGGTCCTGTTTTGATGTAAAAAGAAACTTTTTTTAGGATGTTGCAAGAAACACAAACACAACATTTATCTGCAAAATGTCTGTAATAGACTCCACACCCACATTAAAAATAAAGGAAAACGGTATTTAAAACTATCTGTTTAAGAATTATTTACGGTAATCAGGGCAAGACTCTGCAGAACAGAGCTGGCTCTATCAGGGCCACCTGAAAGCTTGGGGCCCTGGGCCAGAGCCCACTTTGCCCTTGCCTTAAAACATCTCTGGACGTCTACGCAAATTTGGCAGATGTTCTGTCCACCTTATTGAGAGCGTGCGCTGATGTCTAACATTAACTCTAAGTGACTCCTTTATGTTTAATATTGTAAGGATTTCATGTGTGGGATCTTAAATTGATTGCATCTTTCAGGTGCACATTCCCGTTGAAGGTACTGGCAGTAGTGATCTGATTGGATGCACATACTTCTGGGCAAAACCATTCAAGATGCTGAGACATACAAAGCTATAGGTATCACGAGAGGCATAAGGCACAGTCAGTATTTACAGAGTGATTTATGCTTTCTAACCTTTCCTCTACACCTTCGTAGTTCGGTGCAGATGTTCTTGAAGCAGAATAATGATACCATGATGATTCTCCTTTGCTATTATGCACTTACATTAGTATGAAACATATATTCATTTAAAGGAACATGTTATATTATAGTTAATATAACCTGTATGTCTTAAAGTCCAATATAACGTTTTCCATAAAAACAATTTTAATGACATGACAAGAGACTCTGGCTATAAATGGCTGGGGTAAATCTGAAAGTTCTAAATTATTCCAGAACCCAAGCGAAAATCATGTTGCCTTTATATGCAAAATTTACAGTATCGATGTTGTGTTAGTTCATAAAACAAAAACGCATTATGAGAAGAACTGTTTCTCCTCATCGGATATTTTTTCAAGCGCAATTCGGTGGTAATTGCTTTTTTTGAACTGCATACTAACTATCATTTTCAGTAGAAATGTTCATAGCGCAGTATGAACATGTAACCATGAATGCATATTGGAGCCGGAGGGGGACTATTTAGTGGACTGGAACATTCTCCCTTCTGATGGATTTAGCAGTTTTAAACTTGCTGCTTTGTTCCTAATGATAATGCGTTGTGCTAAGTGTGTCCTACATGACTACTCTTGGTGGTCATGTGTTCTGATTGCTCTTTCCAATCTGAGACCCAGGAAGAGATGCACAGCTCCATCTGGATCGAGTTCAAGTAGGTGAAAGCTGTTTACTCCAGAACACTGCTCTTTTTTCGGCAATATTATATAAACGACTGACTTTGAAACCTGCAGCTTCAAAGCTATGCATTTGTAGGAACAAATCTTAGGGCCAGATGTACAAACATTCTCATTTACGAGTCGCAAATTGCGTCGAATTGTGACTTGCAGTTTGCGACTCGCAAAAGTGAATGTACAACAGTGTCTCATACACTGTTTCCGATTCCCAATGGGGTCGCAAATTTCATGCCTCACTAATATTCATGAGGCAGTCGCAATTTGCGACCCCATTGGGAATGGCTAGCACTCACAGGGATGGTGGCCTGCTATGGTCAGCAGACCACCATGTCTGTGACTGTTTTTTTAATAAAGCAGTTTTTTTTTTTTAAATGCAGCTCGTTTTCCTTAAAGGAATACAAGCTGCATAAAAAAAAAAAAAAGAAACTTTTTAATTTCATTTTTTAAGGGCAGGCAGTGGTCCCTGGGACCACTGTCTACTCTTAAAAAAAATGTTCGCACCCATCCAGAAAGGGGAAGGGGTCCCCTGGGGACCTGTAGTGCTAGAGGCACTCTTGTGGTCTGACACCCTGTGATGACCTTTGACTACCATTATTTTAATTGACTTTGGTATGTTATTTTATCCTAGCCTGAATGTACGACGTCCTGCATATGCCTTGTTTCTCTTGAAGGTTTCTGTCTTGTAATCTTGCAGTCTTTCAGTGGGAGCTGTCACTTAGTAGAACAGCCTTGCCAAGAACAGAACGTGTGGGATGTGCATTTGAAAGCATGAGAGAGAGAGAGAGAGAGAGAGAGAGAGGTGTGGAATGTACTTTTTGGTCTTAAAGTGCAGTGTTATGAACAGTGGTGCAAAAATGTGCACTGTGTTGTACATTGAGAGATGAAGTATGTGATGCTGTATTCAGTGGTGCACAAATATGTCCTGTTATACATTGAGAGATGAAGTATGTGATGCTATAAGCAGTGGTGCACAAATGTGCACTGTGTTGTACACTGGGAAGAATTATTAAGTTCTTACTATTGGCTTTGACATGGCCTCATGTCATCCTAAATTCTGACTCTGCCTGCTGGCTTGAGCTTTTTCTGCACGCACAGACACGCTTGCAAGTTGTTTGGCTTAATCACGTTAAAGGATTGTTTTGTGAGAGATTGTTTAATGTACCCTGGAAGGCTTTCGTGAGCTTCGTCAAGATAAAGGCTGGAACATGCAAGAATGTAGAGGGAATGTGGGAACTCCTTCCTGCCATGGAATGCTTGCCTGGCAGCTGGCCAGTTCCAGTACGTTTCCTTGTGCAGAGGGGAAGACTCTCGAATCTTCTAGTGTGTGTTTTGAGACTATAAAGCTGAGGGTTGTTGACAGCTAAGTTGGGAGCTCACTTACAGAGTAGACATACTGCTGTAAGACAAACGGAACCTGAGTCCCGGTCGAGAGTCCAAGCCCAGCTGTGAACGGGCCCCCCCAGTGTGAATTGGCAAGGATGTCGAGTGAACGATCGGCTGAGGTGCCTTGTTTCTGACTAGTGCCATTGTGATACGTGGTTCCAGTGGCTGTGGTCATTTGAGGTGTTTGAGTTTTGATTATTGCCATTGTGATGTGTGGCCAGTGGCTTTGATCATTTGAAGTGTTTTCTTTGTGATGTGTAAATGAGTCAGAGTGCATATCCAAAGTAATCATTTGAAGTATTCAGTGTACATATCTTTCTGCAGGACGTCCAGTATATTTGCTTGAGTCTTATCTCATATTATTTGCTGCTTGTTTATTCATTAGTATTATTCATGCATTTAACTGTTGCATTTACCAAGTGTGTTATTATTGCTTGCATATACATATAAATATATATCTCTATATATATTTCAATGTTGTTCATTTTGGCATCTGGGAAAGCCTTTCTGTTAGAGAGCATTGAATAAATAAAAACCCCAAGCCTTATTCTAAAAGAGAGTCTTTGCATTTTGTAAAATAAAACCCTTTTCTAGGTGTTGTGTTTTACGTTTTGCTTCGCCATGTTTGAGCCACCGTGTGGGAGATTCTGTATTATCTGAAAGGCGGAGCAAGACAGGACCCCTTCCCGTTTGCGAGTGGCTTGCCACCCTTTTGAAAAGGGTGGTAAACTGCCAGTTTTTGCGACCGCAAATGCGGTCGAAAAACAATCATACATTGCAGTCAGACTCGCTATTAGGAAGGGACGCCCTTGGCAATCCCCTTCCTAATAGCGAGTCGCAAACCATATTTTGCGAGTCGCTAATAGGTCAGCGAGTCGCCAAATATGGTTTGTACATGGGGCTGGCCAATTTTGCATTTGCAAACGGGCCGCATTCCCATTTGCGACTGCAAAAAACGGTTGTACATCTCCTCCTGGGTCTTTCTATGCCCCAAATTGTCAGTATGTGAAATTGTCTAAAGTAAATGTATTTCGGCGCCAACTGCTTGACCCTCCTCTCCACTACTACCTGGTTTCTGTAGTCCAGCCTCAACTCACCCGACTGTTCTAGGTGCAGAATATTGTAGTTTAAAATGCTCATGTCACCATTTCATGATTGTTCACTACATAAATGCCAAATAACAATACAATAAAAAAAAATCTGTGAAGTGTTTCACTGCTTCTTGGAGCCACGCTTGTGGCCTTCCAAATATCGAAATAAAAGGGGAATTCTTGCATACCAAACAAATACTAATGCCAAATACTCTAAACCAGGTCATAAAAGAAAGTTACAACATCAATGCGTAGTGCAGGGAGTGTGATCAGGATTTTAATCTAGATTAAACAAAATTAAGCAAACCGGTTGTATAATTATTGTATAGTTACCAAGCAATTATCCTGGTACCTCCCCCCCTGAAACATTTCGATCCCTTGTCTCTGCGCCAAGTTCACTGCTCTGTTGCTCACCAGCTAGGTTTGTGCTTTAGAAATACCATTGAATACAAGCAAGAAATTGATCAGATTTAAATTTCCAATTTTTAGGTCTGACTTGACAGCTCACCTCTCTGCAAGATGTATTATTACCAGTTTAAAAAGAAATACATATATTAGGTTTTAGCTCCACCCCGAAGAGTATAATTCTTTCATCTCAAATTATTAACTGTATAGCGTATCAGTCTGGTTACTAGGAAGTACTTCCACTGGAATACATAAAGGTCTTTTTTACATTTGAAAAGTACACTTAATCATCACACTGTCACATGTACTCCTTTACTTCTATAGTCATTATATACAGAAAAGTCATTTTTGCTACATTTTTCCCAGAATTGGCACAGCAGTTATGGCAGGTTATAATATGACAAACATCATTTGTGCATTTAATGCGCTTAAATAGCATTTGTGAATGCCCAGTGACTGTGTTGGCATGCATTGTCACATGAAACCAGAGCTATAGGCTTTGCCAGTGCTTCTTACTGTTTGGAAATGATAGAGAATGCAAACATATCTTTAAGTCTAAGCAGCCACGGTCCGTGCAGGTAACAGCGGTGGGGTCGGTTAAGTGGGGATTTCACGGGACGATGCCGAGGGAAAATAAAATAAATAATTAATTTTCCCTCGGCTTTGTCCCTCGAAATCCCCCTTACCCGGCCCCACCGCCCCACCGCTGTTACCTGCACGGATCGCAGCTGAGTCTAAGTGACCCATGATGTATTCCATTGAAAACGTATGAAAAAGTAAAGAGTGGGAAAATAAATGCTGGTTCTTTCTCTTGCATGCTTTGCCACACATAGGATGTATGTTTAAGTGTCTTTAATAATCTTTCCTAAACCACCTGAGCATGTTATTTGCCAAATAAGGATCCTAACCACAAAGAAATAATCTATTAGGTGGAAATTGTTATTTTAAAATATTCCTGTATGCGCCATGCATAACAACGTGGCGCAATAGCAGGTGCTGTAAAATGTATTTCAATCTCATACACACCATTTTGTTTAATGGAATAGCAGTGTGACTATGAGAAAAAGCTGAATGCAAAATTATAAATTCCAAGGAATCCCTAACACTAAATTAGCAGAGAGTGATGGACTCCCTGAGAATTTCAGCATCAGAATGTTTTCAACCGAAGCAAGCCTTTTTTGAGTTACAGCCGTTAAGAGTTTTGGGCTACCAAGTATGGGTAGTTGGCTAATCCGAAATCTAATAGTCCCACTGCTGTTGGAATGTTTAGACCACAACTGATTGGTACTGAGATATTGATACCAGTAGACTAAGTAATCTTTAACGAAGGCAGAACGCACCTCGGCGAATCTCATTCCATCACGTAAGCTGTGCAACGACATTGCAGCCTTTTTTTCTAATAAGGTGGCAAAAGTGTATGAAACTTTTTCCGACTCTTTCAGTGAGGAATGCACAGATAGGTGTAGGAAACAATCTAATGACTTAACAGACCTCCCGATTCCTTCTGCAGCAGATGTTAATAATATCTTTGTATGCATCAAATCAGGCTCTCCGCTTGACTCAGCCCCACCCAGAATCTTGCAATTAGGGGCCTCAGTGATAGCCCCTTCTCTACAGAAGCTTTTGAAGCTATCAATTAGCTTGGGCACAGTACCTAAATTCTGGCAACATGCCATGGTAATGCCAATCAGGAAACATCTCTCAAAGGACCTGTCCATATTAGATAATATGAGACCCATTTCACTTCTCCCATTTGGTGCTAAAATACTTGAGAAGCATGTCAATAACTGCCTGACTAGTTTTATTGAATCCAAAGAGCTGTTATACCCCAATCAATCGGGTTTCAGAGCAACATTTTCCACCGAATCTGCCCTTCTTCTATCAGAAGAAATATTGAGACAGAATGCTGATAAGGGTCAGATGTCGGCTCTGATATTACTCGACCTGTGTGCAGCCTTTGATACGGTGTCACACAATATATTCATTTACAGACTTCAGGAGACCGGAATTAGAGGCAATGCCCTAAAATGGTTTAGTTCCTTTCTACAGGACAGATCCTTTCAGGTTACTCTTAAATCTTGTGTGTCAGACCAGTTCCATTCAACGAAAGGGGTTCCACAGGGCTCTATTTTGAGCCCTACTCTTTTTAATATACACATTAAAAACCCCTGGCTGACATTATTAAAAGGCATAGGGTTCAAGTGGTGTCATATGCCGATGACAGCCAACTAATAGTAACTCTGTCGGACCCTTCGCCATTATGGCTGAGAGGTTTAGGGCATGCCTATCTGAGGTTGCAGTGTGGATGACCGACAATTGCCTACAATTGAATGCTAGCAAAATGGAGATCCTACTGGTGGGTAGAACTCCCTCTATCTGGGCATCAGCTTGGTGGCCAGCATCTTTGGGGGAACCTCCAGCTCCTAATTCTAAGGCTAAGAACTTGGGAATAGTCTTTGATTCAAAGTTAACCTTTGAAGATCAAATTAGGAAGACGGCTGGGAAATGCTTTGGCACCCTGAAGGTGCTAAGAACATTTTTAGTTCTAATTCCTACCAGATCAAGAAAAACCATAGTTCATGCACTTATCACCTCACAGCTGGACTATGGGAATGTACTTTATCTGGATGCTCCCAAAGGGAGTCTCAGACTGCTGCAACGAGTTCAGAATGCAGCAGCTAGACTAGTCTTAAACCTTCCAAAAAGATTGTCAGCTTCTAATGCTCTTAACTCGCTTCACTGGCTTCCAGTGATGAAAAGAATCCATTTTAAAGCTCTATGCATCTGCCGACGAATCTTAAAGAAACAGGGCCCTAGCTACCTCCACTCCCTAGTGCAAACCTATGTTCCTACGCGCAGTCTTAGATCTTCTGTTGTGAATTTAGCTAGGGTGCCTAAGGTTGGTAGGGCCAGAATGGGAGCAAAATTGTTTGCCTATTTAGCACCCAAACCGTGGAACTCCCTCCCAAGGGCTCTCAGAGATTCCCCATTCAGAAATTGATTTCAGAAAAAACTGAAAACATGGATCTTTAGCAACGGCATTTTAATTAAATCAGCTCCTTTTGGGACATTCCCTGAAATCCTTCTTATTCTTATTCCTACGAGTATGCAGAGTCCAGCGTGGAGACACACCATTCGGTGTAATCAGGCGCTTTATAAATGATGTTATTAGTATTATTATTAAGGGCCTTATTACGAGTGTGCTCGTGGTGGAGGTCTGACCACCGCCACCACTGCAGGTCTGCCCACAGTATTCAGAGTGTGGCGGTCAGACAGCCACAGGACTGCCGCGTCTGCCGGGGATCCAGGATCCTGCAATGGTCGCACAATGGAAGGGGGCAGCAATATACTGGCAGTGCCACTGAGGCACCGCTGTGCCTATTACATGTTGCCTGTCCACTGCCCCTTTCATGGAGGTGATCCCGCCAAGAAAAGGGTTGTGGAGAGGCAACTAAGGGGGCCCTAACAGGGGCCCTTGCCACTCCAGGGCCTGGGGGTGCATGCGGGGGGCACATGTTGTGCCCCCCTGGAATTGCACCCAAGTTCATGCACAATGCAGAAATGTTCTGCAGGTGCTGTCACAGTGGTGTCTGCAGTTAAGGCTCACCTATGAGCCTTATACAGCCACCACCATGAGACCGCCACAGCAATGCCCGTCGCCATGGATTACAGTCGTGACCCGGCGGTTGGGTGCTTGATGGGCTTGGCGGTCCTCCTGTCGGCATTGTGGTAAGGTAATAAGGTCCTAAGTACCCTATGCACCTCTCAGTATGCTCCAATGTATAATTTTAGCTCCATGAATATCCACTAAGCTATAGATAGTACATAAACTCCAAAAGATAAAGTTGTCCTATGGTTTCCTGTGAAAGATTAATATAATCACAATTAAATGAAGATTAACTGCACAGAGATTGTGAACAGCACAGTGACTGCTAAAATTAGATTTTGAACCACAATTTACAAATTTCATTTATTAGACATTAGTTTTAGTAGTACTTTAGTGTCACAATCAAAAAAACAATAAAGCGCAACTTTCCTGAGGTACATACTCTGCAGGAAGTAGCTGGATCCAGCGCAAATATTTGCTTTACTATAGGAGTAAATCATATTTCACTAAGGTGGGGGTATCTGTTCTTCCAGGAGCTAAATCACCCTTCTGAATAAGTAGTTTCGAAGATTAGAAGCCAGTAACAATGCACAATAAATCTCACAGGTTATTTCTAGTGCTTCAAGTTTCAAGATTTTATTAGAGATTTAGATCTCACAATGAGGTCTACAATATACAAAATTACATCCATTAATACAACTTTAAAAAGGCGCTAAATAAAAGTGGTTTTAAGAATCTCTGTTGATACATTTTGAAGGCAGGACAAGCAAATTAACATGTTCAATGGTCTGTACATCATTATTACACATGGTGCATATTCTCTCCTCCCAAATGACATTCTGTCACATTTTTTCATGGTAAACATTTCAGTCTACATAGCATTATGCATCTTTGCACTCTTATAGTCCAAGTTCCATTTCAAATACACTTGAAGGACTGCTGCCTGACATGACTGAATAATGCAACGGAAACAACGTTTTGCTCTACATATCTCTATGTTCTTTTCCATGGAACAATTTTTCATAGTATATTTTAGATAGTTTTTAAGATGAACGTAGCCCATATTCTGGATATCTAATCCAGTCAAAGAAAAGTGCAGAAGTGCTGTTAAAATATTAGATAATAAAATATCCAGCCGCAAAAGTAGAAGCAAGACATTCCAAAGCCATAAGACTCCTTAAGGGCTTTTCTTTAGCATGTAATAGACAATGGCACCATCGTAAAATAGCAGCCAGTCGTTTTATGAAAGTGCTCATCAATCCTCATTCCAATCTTAGGGCTTCTATTGATACCATAGAATTAAAAGTGCAAATAGTGCGAAAAACTTCCCTTCCACCTTATGCATAAAGAGCCGCTGATTAGTATTTATTGTCTCTATAGCATATAAAAGTTGTGGTGGAATCTTCATTTTATATACTATAACAAGCTAATTAAAGTGCCTGTGACCTGTTGCTCCATAAATTGCCTTTAGTGCATTTCCATGGGCAAATGCCTTTTTGATATAGGGCAATATGTTTGCTATCAGCCAAATTTGCTGACATAATTCTTGTAAGATAAGGATAGAATTTTGCCACTTCTATAGTAGAATTGTCAAAAAATCACCTATACTTTGAATTTATTTGACACCCTTTTGGACAAAACCTCATGACCTTAGTTTTATTTATATTTACCTTCAGGAACAGAGTGTCTGAATAAGATGACATGGTATCAAGAGGTCTCTGAAGACCTTTAGGAGTCAGGTCTAACAGGACGATTTCATGCGCATAAAGAAGTGTACTGTTAATATTGAAAAAGTTGATGTCAATATGAATAACAATACATTCATGTATTAAAACGAAATCACATCTTTATTGATGAATTCGCCCATTGTGAAGTCCACATCAGTCCGACTCAGAAATACGTAGTTAAGCAGGCCCTGAGACCCAGGCCTGAGGTCACTGATTGGCAGACCACAGGTGTGGTGGCATGCAGCCAGCAGACAAACACGTCAACATGAAATCCCAGATCGATCCCACAGATAGGAGCAGCAACACCGCACTGGTCCAGGGAGATTGACCCCAAATAAAGCACACATGGCCGGAGGCGTGCGCGCATTCTCAAAACACCATACAGGCAGATGCCACATGAAGTTAGGAACATTGAGGTAATCAGGACACAGCACTCACAGTACACGCAGTGATCATGCACTCCCCATGCCTTACATCTGGACACGTTACCAACTGGCTGCATTGTGTCCATGCAAAGTCGAGGCTTACCTGTATTCCTCATCCACTGCATTAATTTATAGCTCCAAAGACAGAGGCTCACATTTTTTACCAAAAAAGAATTGCTGGTACCATTTTACTGCATTGAATAAACTGTATAAAAGTCTATATTATAACAACTGTAAATTGAGACAATCCTCACACCCTATGCCTGTGACTGTGTTCACAGTCTCATTGTTTAATTAAACAAACTGTTCCTGTTTTGCCAAACACCTCTTGTCTCTTGTTTCTTCAAGGTATTTCATGTTCAAGCAACATTTTGATGAGCCACCATCGGAGCTGATTGGCACCTCGAACACGACTGCAGCCAAAGGAAGGGGACCCCACCTGGATGGATTCACATTTGCTCAGGAAGGTAAGCAGACATCGCAATTGATTGGAAGTTCTGCTGAATCCGTAAGGCGGAGGTCCATCCTGAAGCAGTCATCATAGAGGGTAAGAGACCACATCATAACCTTAGTAAAGCATGTGGTGTATGGTAAACAAGGGAGAAGCGTAAAAAGATAACCTGAGCGCCCTGCCACTGACAGAAACCTGGCATGTTACATATTTTATATGTCCTAGCTGTGTAGTTGCAAGGTGGCTTCAGAGGCAAAACCGTGGAAGTCAACTTATTTCAGTAGGCAACACATTAGGAAAGGTGAGTATTTATTATATTTATTGTTGAAGTTGACACCTCAATCTTATTTTTTAGTATAAAAGGGTTTCTCAGTGTCACCCATTTCTCAACGCCATTGGTACCTGAAAGAAGTGAGAGGTGTTGGTCGCTTGGACCGCTGGGCGTAACATAGATGGTATGCTGTTTCCGCAGGGCGTGACACAGCCGGTATACTTGGACTGCTGGGCATGACACAAATGGTGCGCTTAGCCCCATGTATGATACAGGGTTCGATTTGGATATTTAGGGAAAAAGATTTGGAGCTGGGAGATTAGATGTGGCTTGTGTTTGGCCAAGAGGGGCCTGTGGTTCTTGGGTTATTTCTTTTTTCCACAAACTATTGTTATTATCTTTGTCTCTGAGCTGATATTGACAGACGTTCAGGCTCACTTTGTCCTGTGTACTGCATACAGCTTCCCCTGGTCACAGGATGGCATGCACTAGAAGCGGGCTAAGGAATTGTTTACAAAGTCATAATTTTTTCTCTGTCAATTTTTTAGGTGTTGGTTGCTTGGACCGCTGGGCATGACACAGATGGTACGCTAGGTCCCTGGGTGTGATATAGCGTACGATTATTAATGTAAGGTATATGTATGAGGTTGTGGTGCTGTTAATTACTGTAGACTGTGTTTAATCTTAAGTATTGTGTTTTTGTTGATAACCCAATGACTCATATGAAGATGCTGCTATTTCTCATAAACCGTATTTGATGCCAGGAGTCAATATTGTTCAGATATTGTTTTTATTGACAAATTGCACTTTTTCTATGTTACAACCCATCATATAGATTGTTATTTGCGTTTATGAAATGTTCACCTTGAATTGTTGATGCATCTGAGCTCTTAGTTACATAATTAGGAGCAGTAACCCCGTGTATATTTTCCCCACAGTTCAGATCAAAACCAGAGAGTACCTAAAACAAAGCAGCTAAGGTATCTTGTCCTCTAAAACTATCAAATTTATCATGGAGACACCATTAAAACATATGCAAACCAGGATCCCCACAGAGGCTAAAACGCGTAATAAGGTTTGCCAAGAATGGCATGCACACACGAAGGCACATACATTTCCTTGGCCAAAGGAGGGAACTTTCGTCACTCACATTTTAGAATACCTGAGAATATATATACAAACCTAATACACAGGTCAAAAGAAAGATAAGAGAGATGAATTATTCGAACTATGGGCCATTTTCAAAGTAGCTCAAATTGACAGTTGTGCACTATAGATAGCAGACAAGGCGTCAGCACCTCCCCCACCATATGCATTTATGGAGGTGCTTTCGCCTGCTCTCCCCACTTTAGGATACTCTAATCCGCCAGTTGAAGAGGTCAGTGGGCCCCCACTGAACAGCGAGCGGTTAGGCCCAGGCAAGAGAGATCAGCAGGTCAGCATGCCCAGGCAGTCACAGAGCAACCTCAGTCTGGTGCAAGGGCTCCCAGAAGATTGACCCCCTGTCCATCACACTCAACATATAGAACCCTAGCAGCGTGGGGAACATGCACCCTCACTGATTTAGGCGAAGACACAAAAGTGACACAGAGATTTGTAGCAGTTCTAAACAATGGTACATCTAGTGGAGTGAGGAAGGGGGCCCCAGTCTCCCGGGAAGTGATGATGAGGGTGAGACTACATGACTTGCCCAGTCAACTAAGGGAGAAAGACGGGAGCCGATGCTCAAGGCAGAAGAGTGACACAATAACACCCGCCTCATACTGTGAACCACTTGCCAATCCAGGGAAAAACATGTAGTCATGGCACTTGTAAACAATGCACCATACAACTTTGTAATAGACACAGGGGTGGCAAGGTCATGCCTTATGAAAGGGATGTCCCCTTATCGAAAGTCACCACGGTTATACAGGGTTTCTTGCCTTCACAAAACCCCTTAAACTTAAGGTAGGGAGGATTTGAGTCCGAGAACAGTTATTATATTCTCCTCATTTACTAATCTATTGAGACGAGTTCTGCTACCCAAACTAAGAATGACCGTCCAGTTTACCGACGATGAGACCATGGCCTGCTCTTTCTCGGGGGCTCCCGCCCTAGGATCTGTAGCATTGAAACTAAGGGTGACCGGTGAACTCCGTTCCGCCGGCGGAGTTCACAGAGTTTTGACTACTCTGCTTCGAATGCGGAGTTCGGCAAAATCCGCCAACCACCGGCGGAGCGGAGTCCTCAGAGCTCAACCCTACTAAAAATGAAGGAGGTGTCAGCATCAAGGTTCAGCAACACCCAGTGCGAAATCCTGTACCTACCGGCAGGGGCGCTGTGAACAAAAGCAGAAAAAGAGGCTTTAATGGAGGGAGCCGTGGTGTCGGATCCAGAGCAGGGTTTGGTTAAAGCTCAGCCTCTGTGACGTCAGGGATAGCGACACCAAAACGGACTCTGGAGCCTGAGAACTATTGACTGCACAGAGGGCTCGAGCCCAGGTGTAACAGTAACACACTCCCCTCAGTACCTGTAGCATGCTGATGAGAAGCTGGAGAGAAGTGTCATTCATTTGGCGACGCTGACACTTTACATTTTTGGCTCTGGAAGGTCATGTGACTTTCTGCTTGAGGAAGCAGCAGCACTCTTGCAGTTTCCAGTGGGAGATGGAGGAGGTGGAGGGAAAGGAAGAGGTGAGGGAAGGGGACAAAGCAGAAAGAGATAGGAGAAAAAAAGCCCAGTGCTCGTCACGGGCAGGGAGGGGCGCGGGATAATGACAGCAATCTATTGCCTTTCCGTAAGGCATCCATTCTATGCTACTTGATGGGTTTTCTTCTTGAAGAGGTTGGACCTTCCTGTCTTTCTCGGTGATCTCGGGCGCCAGACTATCCTTGACTATCCCTGACTCTATGATCTGCCCCCAGTCTCCCTCTTCAGCTCGCCTCCATTTTGTGCTTGTTTCAGAAGCTGGGAGCGGGCACTGTTGTTTATGAAGCTGCCATTGCTGTGGGGGGGGTCACCTCGCCTCTCCCCGCCTGAGCACTGTCATCATGCCCTGGTGCACCCTGCGGGCTCCTCCGCCCTGAGCCCGACCACTGGTTCGATGCCCCTCAGCTGAGCCAGAGACCCGATCCTTGGGCCATGGACACCGGCAGCAACCTGTAACGGCTGTAGCAGGAAATCTTACTCTTGTCTCGAGTGCGGTGAGTGGGGCTTTACTGGTGGGGAAGGAGTCAGGGATGGCTGCAATGCTGTTCATACTTAGGAAGCTGCCAGAGGGCTCATTAAAGATGCATTGCTCATGTGCTTTCCAGCACTATTACTTTCTTGCATTTGCTGGCAGAGTAAATGGCTTATTCCAATGCATTGTCCCTATATAAGCCGGCAGGATATTGCTACGCCTGGGCGCGGAACTTCGCAGAATCTCGCAGAGTTTTTCGCTAACTCTGCGGAATTTCGCGGAGTAAAACTCCACCTACTATGCCCAGGGTTAATTGAAACACCCCCTCATCTCAATTATACCAGCAAAGACACCACATACCAACCAGATCACCTTCACTGACCCAGTCTTGACATACATGGGAGTACTCTTGGGTATCTGCTAACTTGTTCGGCAGTGGACATTAAGACAGCTAAAATGACAAAAACTTTTGCAACTAATGGGGTAGTTAAGGAGGAAGAGAGTCGTGATTACACTATACACACATGCACTGGATCCCATGGGACAAATCAGGAAATGAGGGAAAGGCATGTGGGGGCAATGGCCATAACAGTTAGATCTAATGCACCTTTTGAAACACAGAACTCAGACAATGCCACTGAACCTCCGCATGCCTGGGTGTGGCAAAGATGAGGCTGCCTGGCGCCATGGGGTGCATCTGCCCTGCCTAAGGACCCCTTTCCACTGTCAAATGCGATACCTGAACGTGTAGCTTTCATAAAGAATGCGGAGCATAAGGGAAACAGAAACCCACCACAAGGAAATATACCCACTGATCGCAGAGAAAGGAAGCCTGAGTAAGAGACTAGTGTGCAGACACACATATTCCACACTCGGTGACCCACAAGGATGATCCCCAAATAGTAACAAGCCCAGAGAGACACTGCTAAATTGGTCCAACACAAACTGAAAATGCCACCTTCAGGGGGCCGCGTTGGCCACGAGCGTGCAAAGGGCACCAGTCTTAAAAGGGGGTCCACTGCAAAACCCCAGAGTGTTTCAACCTAGCTTAAGGTTACAGAGACCAGGGAGGTTGGCAGCAACCAGACCCTAGGGAATGTTACTATTGCTAAATATCACACAGAGGAGTAGGGAAAAGAGGAAGTGTAAAACAATGTGTATACCTAGAAAGTAGTGGCACGTATACAATGTGAAAAAACTGCCCTCACTCACAAAATTGTGACATGCTTCATCATAGGGCATGCTACAGACATCCCCACGCAGACCAACACCAGGGGTGGAGCAACAGCGAGGGGAAGACAATACAGACAATGAGATTTTGGGATCACCGAAGAAAAAGTGCAGATAGTGAGGTTAAAACTAGCTCAGATGTGTACCCACTGCCAAATTTATTCCGGGGCCATCTGGCTAGATTAAAAAATGTGTGACGGATGAGGTGAAAGGAGAGAATTATGATTCCTGCACCCCTCCTTTACTGCCAAAATGTCAACATGTTTCTGCCGTGGAAGGTGTGCTCATAAGGAAGGGGTCACTCGGCATTCATCAGGACCCTCCGGGACCCAAAAAAAGGAGGTCCCCTCTGATCCTACCTTTGGTATCTGTGGAGAGTGCTCCTAGTCATGCAGAGATACCTTGAACAACACACAAATCGTGTTCTGTGAAATAAAAAATGAAGAAAGAGACGCACAATCATTCATGTGCCCAAAGACGCAACTGTTAAAAGTTTGCAGGCGGGGGTTTATTTCCTGCCCCTATGGTGCCAACAAAATACATGCATCACACATACAAGCACCACATGTTATTTGTAGATGCAAGCTACAGAGTCCAAATCGGACACAAAACACATACTGTGCAGAATCTACACATCCGCAATACCCATATGGTATGTTCCAAAGAACCATCCATTTAAAAGCATCCAATTGCAACCATCCAAATGTCACTGTTGTTTCATAAAAACACGGGGGACTCACCTAGTTTCATAGATAAATTCTCTAGACCTGGCGAGATGTGGGGGTGACCCCCTGTAGTCACACTCTAAAAGAGAAACAAAACATGTATGTACCTATATACTTGATGGCATGAGTATGCTTAATCACTTGTAAGGCTACGATCTAGAGACGAAAAATTGTACTCTGTCTCCTAAGCACTGCCGCTGGACTCTAGGCAGTGCCCAAAAGAGTGTAGTAACAAGTGATCGGTAAAGACAGGACAGGAGTGGAAATATTCCTGTTTACCATATACGGCCTCCTGCAGAGACATGCGGGAGAAAATGGTCTAGAACCCATAGCGTGTTGCAAGGGCATCCAACGCAGTCACAGGTCATACCTAAGGCCAGCGTTGAACGTTAAACCATCCCCCTACTATAGAAACCATCTGCTGCTCTCTTAGTCATGGTGGGGTCGTGAGTAAGAATTCGTACAATCGGAACAAGATCAGATCGTAAAAAAAATCCTTCCTCCTTACTACATCAAGGTAGGTTCACCGCCCGGAAGGTTTCTAGATCCTCGCCGCGAAGTTGGACGAGGTTCTCTGATACCCGTCCTTTCATGCTAGAGCGGTGCTGATCACGTGTAGATGACATTGCTGACGTCATCACGTGACCGGTGAGTGTATTTTTTTCTTTATTCAAATTAACTTTATTAAGAAGAAGCATGAGGCATGACTGGGTCTGAGTCGAGCCACTGTTTAATGTAAGTAGTGGGCATTCTATAACGGAAAGTGCAGCCATTGATAAATCAAAGTAGTCAAGGTTGCGGTCTCATGGAGCCTGTTATGTATATGCCGATCTCTTATAACTCCAAGAAAAAGATCAAAAATGTAATGTAGTTTAAAAATTAGTTAGAAAGCATGTAGGCAATTTCCTGGCTGTGTGGCAGCTCTGCTGGAGCAATGTCACAAGTTGCATTTAGTTAGTGGATAAATCTGAAAACTTAGGATTAAGAAGGCAATAGATGGCCCTGTATGCAGATGGGCGTCCAGCCTCATAGTCACGCGCTAATGAGACCATAATGTAAATGTAGGAAGGGAGGCAAATATGCGTAGGAGTGGAGGTATATAAGCAACCAAAGTCAAGTCAGTAGATCATGTCCAAAAACCCCTCATCAAGCCGTTGTAAGCCTTAAATGTGTATACGAGGGGAGGCGTGAGTGTGGGCGTGGGATCAAAATGGCTACCCACTAAGTCAATTAATACTCACAAAGTCTAGCAGTACATGCAAAGCTAAGCCATAGTGCCCCTTATCTATTTAGAGTGTTCCACAGGATGTCATCATTAAGTCCCGATATGTGACTTTTAAGTCTATACACCCATTTTTGTTCCCTCAGCAGGAGTATTCTCTTCTTATAATTGGTGGGGGAGTGAATTCTGGGTTTATCCAGCATGGTCCATGAGATATCATTCACATTCTGGCATCTGATAGTACTCCTATGTTCCATTATACGGGTTTTCACCCTCCTGGTCGTCATGCCAATTATGGGCCCGATTCACAGAAGTAACTTAAGACATAATCCTAAACTTACTACCATTTTGGTATTCACAGAAGGCACTTAGTCATTTTGGTATTCACAGAAGGCACTTACTCAGTTTGGTATTCACAGAAGGCACTTACTCATTGATGAGTAAGTGCCTTCTGTGAATACCAAAATGAGTAACTTACTCATTTTGAGTAACTTACTCATTTTGAGTAACTTACTCATTTTAGTATTCACAGAAGGCACTTACTCATTGATGAGTAAGTGCCTTCTGTGAATACCAAAATGAGTAAGTGACTTCTGTGAATACCAAAATGAGTAAGTGCCTTCTGTGAATACCAAAATGAGTAAGTGCCTTCAGAGAATACCAAAATGGTAGAAAGTTTAGGATTTTGTCTTAAGTTAGTTCTGTGAATCGGGCCCGTAGCGTTTGTTGCATGGGCAGGTGATCTTGTAAATCACGTTTTCGGTGTTACAGTTTGTGTGTACCCTTTGTTCCCAAGGATGAGTTAAGCCCACATCCACATTTTTAGATGCCTTTGTCAAATGGCACACATTGCAGGAACCACATCTGGTGTGTCCTACCACCGGGGTCAGTGATGTTTGATCTGTGGCTTCAGTTGGTTTAGCCACTGTCGGTCGTGTGTATACCAATAGATCCTTCAAGTTGGCGCTGATTTTAAAGCTGAATAATGGTTTTTCCTGAGCAAGACCATTGGAATTCAATATGCGCCAATTTTTAAGTATCAGCTTTTTAATTTGATGAGAGGCTGTGTTGAAAGTGGTCACACATATGGTGTGCTTATTTGGTGTCCTTTCAACTTTTTCCAAGAGGGTTTCTCTGTTCGTATTAAGGGCTCTCTTTTTTGCCCGTTTGATGTCCCGGGTCGGGTAGCCGCTGTTCTGGAGTTTGTTGGTTAAAATGGTGGCTTCAACATTAAAGGCCATTTTTTCAGTGCAGTTACGTCGTAGGCTGAAGAATTGTCCCACAGGTAAATTCTCTCTAAAAGATTTCGGATGAAAACTATCATAGGAGAGCAGGGAGTTCTTGTCTGTGGGTTTATGGTAAACTTGAGTGGAGAGCTCTCCATTTTTAGGTTCAATGATCAGATCCAGAAATGATAATTCAGTTTTTGCAATGGTAGATGTGAAATGCAGTAAAGGATTACGCTCATTCAACCACACCAAAAATTGTTGAACAGATGCTAGGTCACCTCGCCATACCACTAGAGCGTCGTGTATGTATCTGCGCCATAGTCTGATGTTGTTAGACCGTCTATTGTCCTCATTGTAGATGTATTCATTTTCACCTCATCCTTTACACATTTTTTAATCTAGCCAGATGGCCCCGGAATAAATTTGGCAGTGGGTACACATCTGAGCTGGTTTTAACCTCACTATCTGCACTTTTTCTTCAGTGATCCCAAAACCTCATTGTCTGTATTGTCTTTTGCTCCCTGTTGCTCCACCCCAGGCGTTAGTCTGCGCTGGGGTGTCTGTAGCACGCCCTATGATGAAGCATGTCACCATTTTGTGAGTGAGGGCAGTTTTTTCACATTGTACACGTGCCACTACTTTCTAGGTATACACATTGTTGTACACTTCCACTTTTCCCTACTCCTCTGAGTGATATTTAGTGACTGAACGGGGAGGCTGGAGTAGGGAGATATCCTCTCTCCCCCCTTCTTATTGTGGACATTAATGCTACTATTGCCACAGGATGGGCCACCTGGCATACACATTCTGGTTAAAAGCATACCCTGAACAGAGATTGATGGGCCAGGGTCAGCCACCACTAAACCCTAATCCACAAACCAAGCCCAGGGAAACCTGAATATAATTTACCTTCAGCCACAGGGAGACCAGTCAGCCACTGTACCCCTGCAACAGGGATCAGGTAGTTGGACAAACATGTGGCCACAACAACTGCAGACAGGGAATCCAGCCCAACAGGGATCGGGCCACAGCCTTGGCAGGGAGGAGTAACTATCTGGGGAGGTAATGCCTTCACACAAACACAGAGTCCAAATGTGCAGTAGGACAAAACCCTAGAGTAAAATACCACCCATTCGCCAACATCCCAATAATTAACTGTACCAAAGCCAAAAGAAGGACCAATTTGACAACATTGGGAATGCAAACTTTTACTTGCATCTGGGGATTCAGGGCTGCTACATGTGTTCTGCCAATCGGGTATCCTCACTAAAGATTGCCATTAACTGCGCCTGCCGGAGCCAAGGCCTCACTATGCTGCTGATCCCCCAGGGTGATGTTGGCTGGCTACACCCCAGGGGGAGAGCCATCTGATGAGGAGGCAGGGCAGCTCCCAGGCCAAGTACTCAAAAAACAGGCACCCAGGGTCCTGCATCCAAAGTCAATATGAATGGGCTCCAAAAACCAGGTCAAAAGGTCCCCATTCTTGGGTATTGGGCGCAGGACCCATGCTTCCTTCATGGAATGAAGTTCCAACAGCAACCCCAAAAACTAAAAGCCTCCAGCCAGTCGGAGGACCACTTTCAGTTCTAAAACAAAGCTGTCCTCAAATGGTGGGATCAAATATTCCCCTACACCTGGGATAGTGAAGTTCCTATAACCTCCACAGCAAACGCACAAGAGTCAATAAGTTGCAAGGCTCCCACATAGCACCGAGTTGGTCGAAAGGTTTGTCAGGTTAGCCAGATGTCCCGGAGTTGCTAGGCAGTCACAGTCCAGTCATCATCCCTAGGCAAAGTTCAGCAAGGCTTCTTGGCCTGGGCCCCGGGCTCCCCACGTTCTTATGATGTTGGCAATGTTTTCTTTTTTTCCCTTGGGTTTTTTGAATATCTGAAGTCTGGTCACTATGCCTCCAAAATAGCAACAGGAGCAGGCCCGCTAGTTGGAAGTCCCTAGCAACAAGCCAGGAACTGCAGATCCAAACACAACTGAGAAGAAGTGGTCCGAGGGAGACGGGGGTGCCTGGGAGAGGAGAGGCCACAAAGTCCATCAGAGCTCCAGGTGAGAGTAGAACACAGAATACACTTAGCCCCCTATCAGGTCTAGCAATTAACCAATGCACCAGGCCTCAGATACACCATCTGGAGAAAGCAGTAAGCCCCATCCTAGACACCACAAGACAGTACAATCAGGGGTACATGGGAGCCATGGAATGACTTTCTGACCACCTCCGCCTCATGATAAGTGAAAAAGCAGATCACACAAGATCTAGTGAAGTGCCCAAAAACCAACAAAGGTAGCCAAAAGTTAGTCCAAAAAGAAGCCTCTAGAGAAAGAGTGGAACCAAGCTATCTGGTGCCACAAGGGAAGGGCAAATTGCAACCACCATTAACACTTAACAGCAACATGCCCCCACCTCATACAATCCCACCCACATGTAGGTTGAAAGCAACCCACAATGATGGTGCTCCCATGCACATAACGGAAAGACAGGGTCTCGGGTAACTGGCGACACCCATAAAACCCTAGATAAAAACTGATATGATTTATCCCTATGATCACAAGAACACTCCATAAAACACTAATCCAAGCACACAGTTATGTACAAAGACTCATAAAATAGGTTAATACGCCTGATTACCCATAAGCCACCTTTAAGCTTTCATAATCAAAAAGATACAGGGCCACCTTCCTGTACCCTACTAAAAATTGCATAAATGGAGTGTGAAGAACACACCCCTGAGGGAACACCGAAGAAAAAATCCATTAACAATGGCACACTGGCAATGCTTTTCTGAATTAATAAATGACCCAAGGTTTTATCCAACAGGTCTGTAATCGAACCTCCAAGTGCACCACCTTTCAGCTGCCACATCATCACCCCAACATGGACCTAGAGTGTGTGAATCAAACTTATTAACTGCACTGTAAACTTTTTTGATTGAACTGTTGAATGAAAACCCCCAATACCCAGAGGACCACAGACATTTCCCCTGGATCCATATCAAAGACCTGCAATGTTCAATTACAATTTATGTATTTTTGCACTTCTATGTACCCTCAGTCTATCTTGGGTGCTGCTGCACCTATTTGCTGCTAAAGAACATCCTGGCCAAATAGAGTCTGTTCAGAAACTATCACAGTGCCTGTGTAGGGATCACGTCATGACCATGTCACTTATTATTACACCAACCTAACCACTAGCATTCCACATGCACTACAGAGCACCCTTTTACACACCATGTGGTATCAGCACATGACCGCCGTGGGCTTTAAGACATCAGCCAGGTCATGTTACATCTTTTCACTGATACCGCATGCAGTAGGCGTAGATAGACTTTGCTTGTCCCAAGAGGTAGGCCCTGAAAAAGCAAAATGCCTTCTCCGCTAATACCTATGCAGACTCAGGGCCAAAATCCAGCCCAACAAGGTAGAACTCCACAGAGTAGTAGTGAATCTGACTCATTATGAGAACAACCCAACGGCTCTAAATCTTTTCACCGAGCGTTGCGAAATTCAAACTGAGCTAGATAGGATACGCAGAAAGACCTCCATAGGGGAGGATACTGTTTAGCCCGAGACATCCCAGAGAAGAGATTCTTGAATGAAGCAAAACCCACACCTCAATGCATGAACAAATCTGCTGCTGCCTCCATTTGTGTTCCATGGGTGGCCCTTAACATATCTGGGGCAGTCTTCTTTAACAACAAGTGGACCTCCAACATGGAGTTCCTGTGTAGGGCCATCCAGCTCGATGATACAAAGGTAAATGGGCCTCATAGTGGAGGGTTAAATGAAAGCATAGACGTCCCATGTCAGGAAATATGGGATACCGAGGTGGGTGGATACACTTGGCTAGAAGGGAAGGGACAACCCCTAATTGCACTGAAACTTACACTGTATTCCTTATGTTTCAGAGGCAAAGGAATGCTTCCACTGGGCACAAATGAAAACTGTGGCACAATCCTGCACATTCCAGATATGCAATGGAGCACCTCCTCGCTGATGGATATGTACTGGCATTGCGGCGAGTTTGCCTACACTCAGCTCATCTGCAAATGGCACAGACTCTGTTCTCTGATAGCCATACATACCCCTACCCTGGTCTTTCCCGGAGAAGAAATATTGGATTTGTATCAGCACCCGCTAAGGAAGAAGACAACCTTGCTGCATCAGACCCATGAAAAAAGAACTGCAGATTATTTTGGCTGGGCTCATTACAAGGACATTCCAGAAGAATTTAGATTGTGCTCTCACTCATAAGTATTTGCAGAATGGTCCGCATGCTTCTTTACCATGCTGACAGCAACCAATGCCCACTGTTTCCAAATCAGCAGATAGGAAATGCTCAAAATGATTAACAGCACTGAGCTTAGCCTTAATTCAATCAAGGAAGCACTGATCAGTCTGCCTCATCTTGATGCAGAATTGATATGTGTTAGACTTTATGAGCACGATGGAGGGAGGGGTGTGTGTCAAGATTGGTGTGTCGTGCTGCATGTTTATCCCAGGGAATGACCTAGGTAATGGGACATTGACACTTTCCATCCATGCACTGCACCATTTATATAAAGAGACATGCGCGAAGAGGGAGGGGCCCCTGAGCAGGAGTGGTTCTCTAATTGTTTCTCCTGGCTCCCCTGGTGGCTTTCCAGATTTTGCATATCATTGTTGTCAGTTTTCATCATGTTCTTTTTTGTGTGTGGCTCTGTGCTTTTGGGGATTTCCTGCTGTAGAAATGCAGCCCCCAAATTGGGTAGACTGCAAGTAACTGGGAAAATAGTAATTGTCAATACCAAAGAACAACAGTCCCCCAATAAAGTAACTGTCATGAAGTATGGGTTAGATAGTGCAGTTGAAAATTCAACTAGAGGAGGGAATGTTAATATTGAAAACGTCACTGTCAATATAAATAATGATAGATTCATGTATAAAAAAGAAATTGCATCTTTATTGATGAATTCACCCATTGTGAAGTCCACGTCAACCCTGATTCAGAAATACTGTAGTTAGGCAGGCCCTGAGACCCAGGCCCGAGGTCACTGATTGGCAGGTCACAGGTGGGGTGGCATGTAGCCAGCACAAAAATGCATTAACATGAAATCCCAGATCGATCCCACAGATAGGCACAGCGACATCACAATGATCCAGGGAGATTGGCCCCAAGTAAAGCACTCATGGCCGGAGGGGTGCGTCCCTTCCCAAAATACCATAAAGTCAGATCACACATGACGTTAGGAAAACTTAGCCAATCAGGACACAGCACACACAGTACATGCAGTGATCACATGCTCCCCATGGACACCTTACCCACTGGCCGCATTGTGTTCACGCAAGGTCGAGGCCCACCTAGATTCCTCATTCACTACATGACTCCAAAGACAGAGGTTCACTTCCTTACTAAAAGAGGATCACCTGAACAATTTTATTGCATTCAACGAACTGTATGCAATTCTATGTTAGACTGATTGTAGATTGAAACAGTCCTCAGACCCTATTCCTGTGATTGTGCTCCCGGCCGCATCGCTTACTTAAACAAACTGTTCCTGTTTGCCAAATGTCTCTTGTCTCTTGTTTCTTCAAGGTATTTCCTTTTCAAGCAATAGTACCTAAAGGATAACAGCCTAATTTTGGGTCATCATCAGCTACCTTGCTTAACTCATTGGGCAGATCCTCCATATATAGTGAAAAAAGGAGGGAGCCAACAGGCATCTGTTGGAAAGTGGGTCATTGGTAGGGGTAAGCATGCACCTACCACTAGTAATAAGGCCACTAACACGGTATAGGTTCAGTAAAGGTCTCAGTAAATTTTCCCTTTGCTCAACCTTTGGTAGCTGACAGAAAGCAATAAGGCCTAACTTAGGAGACAGAAGTGCACAGCATTTAAAACACCAATACATCAAAAAGTAAGACACAACACACAACAAAAATCCCACACCAATTTATAAAAATAGGACATATTTCTATGAACAAATAGACAGCAAAATGACAAAAATCCAATTAAGGGAACCGGAGATATGAATTTTTAAAGATTAACCACTTTATAGTTATTAAAAACCTATTGCGCTACTCTGGGACTTCTGGTCGCACATGACCCGGAAAAAGTCAAAGTTTGAGGCTGATCGCAATGCAGCCCTGGTCAAAATTTCACCTTCACACTTAGAAACCTTTCTGTAGCTTTTTCTTCCGACATCGCTCGACCCTCCACAGCAGGTCAGATTCAGAGGTTTGCCAGCTTACCTTTCTGCTAGGTCCCAGTCAAATCTCAGCAGTCTTTGAGCTCCGGAGCTTTCAGTGGGACAAACCTGAAATGCTGGCCGGGTCGCGGTTGAAGGTAGTTGGCTTGACTCTTGATGTCTAGTCGGTCACCTCATGGAGCTTTTTAGAAAAGTTCTCCAAAGTTTTCCAAACTTCATGAGGTGCTTCCTGAAGGTCTGCTTGCAGGTTCAAAGTGCCCAAATCATCAATCCAAAAGTCTGAAATCTCCTAGATGGTCTCTGGAATGTCTGGACCACAATTCCCACAATGCACCTGGCCAGATCCTTAAAAGTCCACTGGACTCACTCCAGGATGGCGACTCTTGGTGGAGATGATGCAGATGGGCTCTGTTAACCTGTAGCTTGCAAGGAGTCCACTCCTCAATCCTTCTTGAAGCAAGGCACAGTCCCCAGGAATGTATTACCAGTTTGTGCAGCATGTGCAGTCATTCAAAATGCAGGCCTTTGGGTGCAATTCAATTTCCAGCAGGGCAGTCTTTCATTTCGTTATAGTTTCAGAAAGCAGATCTGAGAGACTATGCAGCTCTCACATAATTATTCAGTGTTTTGGGGCGACATGCAAAGGGCACGTCTGTCCATTGAGATGCTGGGTGCCACCCAAAAGCATGACAACTTCCTCCAAAGTGTGGCATCTTCTTGTCCCACAAAGCACTGCACTTCCAAAATCCAACATGGATGATTTCTCTCCAGAAGAGTAAGAGCTAGCTAAACCAACCTATAGTGTGGCTAATTTCCATTAGCTCTCCTCCCCCTGACCTCTGCAAATTCCTGTCCTAAGCCTGCCCTCTGGCTGGGGCACAGAATATGGGGGTAGGTACGCCTGGCATTCCTAACTGATCTGCTTTCTCTTTGAGCTCAGTTTAATTTACCCAGCCCCCTCTGCAGGATCCATCTTCCTTAGCTTCAGAGCTCTCTCCATCAGATAACCTCTGGTCCTGCCAGGCCACTTATCACCAAATCAAGGCAGCCTGGCTAAGCCTGTTAAGGCTGACCAATCAGCAGAGACCACTAGAATGCTAGATTTTGGCTTACAGAGGGGAAAGTCTATAACTTCTCTTCTGCACTAGTTATGATAACGTCACCAGTGGCAAGTTTTTTACTTTATCAATACCAATCGTTTAAATCAGTGATATTGTTATATCTAAATAAAATATTGCAATGTTAGCCTATGGAGCTAAGTATCTACAATGGTGAGAAATGAAATGGGCAGCTTTTCCTCACCAGAGCATATAAAAAATCTTTTATACGGTCCCTGCTTATAGTTAAATGCCCCCTCCACTCCTGGGACACCTAGGGGGTGCCTAATATGTACAAGTAAGGTAGAGTATCACTTTTAAAGTGGCCATACCACCATAGCCAAGTTTGTACACAATATACTTTTAAAGACAGTCTGCAAAGCCAGCAGACACTCAGAAGTGCACACATGCAAGTGCAGGAAGTCTGCCGGACCTCTAAACTTGCATGCTCTATTACAGACTAGGGACTTATATGTAGTTTGAACCCCCTAGCCCTATTATATACTGGGGACTTATAGGGTCGGTCAATACCAATTGTGAAAATTTACTTTTAAAGACAGGCTGCTAGGCAGGACTGCCTTTAAAAGGACAGCAGGTCCACAGCTGCACACACATGCTAGAGCGGGAAAACTGCTGCGCCTCTAAACCTCCATGCCCCATTATATACTAGGGACTTATAGGTAGATTGCACCTACTGGCCCTATTATCAACTAGCGACTTAAAGGGTCTGTTATTGCCAATTGTAAGCGTACCCTATTACATGTACCTTTTTGAACAAAGCACTGGCCCTGGTTAGCAGAGCCCAGGAAACAGTCGGAGTCAGTTACCACCAGTATCATTCAGCAAAAAAAATTAGGGTGAACAGGGCAGCAGGATGACTTTTTAACAGCATTCCTGTTTCAACCAATTTCTGGTAGGGATTTTCAGAGTCATACCCTGCCTGCCTCCTAACATAACATGACACCAGGTAGTGGTGTGAAGAGCAATAATGGGTTTTAAAGACCCCCTCCTATTCCCATGGTGCTCAACTTCCTCCAAAAGGTTTGCTAGTCTATGCGATCAAAGGCAGTTGAATAGTCAATAAAGGCCAAATAGACAGACATCGTCCATCGTTTCACATATTTCTCCTATATAAGATGTACTACAGTTATATATTCCAAGGCAAGTGGCCTGCTCTGAACCTTGACTGCTCCAATTGGATAATATTTTTTCCTCTACCCATTCTGGTGGGTTAGTTAATACACATTTAGAAAAAAACCTTTCCTGTGGCATCCAACAGGGTACTCTGCCTATAATTGCTTGGTACGTTTAACGGGCCTTTTTTTATGTTGTGGCAAGATAACACTTCTCATCCAAGAGCTAGGGATCCCTCCTGTGTAATAACAGTAACGTAAGAGCGCCACTAAGTAGGAGGCCCATAGGCCAAGATCCAATTTTATGATAGTAATGGGTAATTGATATGCACTTCTTGTACCACTGTTCCTGGCAACCTTAAGATAATGTAGCACCTCCTGTCTAGAAAGAGGGGATAGTGGAGAACATCTCACAACTGATCTCTCACCAAGGGACTCCATTATAACCCTGGGCGTAGTTGGCGTAGGGGGGCTATGTGGAGGGCCACGGAGGTACGAACAAACTCCGTGGCCCGCGTGGCCCTCTGCGTAGCCCCACTATGCCTCCGGCCTCCCACCCCCCTTATATATTAACATTACATTTACTACATAAAAATAAATTAAAAACCCACTTACCTGTTCTGCGGCGTCCCCGGGCTGCCCTCCTCCTCTGCGTCACCGTTTCTTCTAAACCAAGCAAAAACTGCGCATGCGCGCACCCGCGCATGCGCATTTCTCACACGAAATGCGCATTTGGATTTTTACATTTCACCGCTTCTGTTATATGTACTCAGATGTTATCAAAGATTAATCTTTTAGGGATTCTTACCTACCTAGTTCTTCTTCTTTTCAAATGAGCGATCCACTTATTACTCTCCTTGGAGTAAAAGGTTATTGACTTTTCTGTAAGTGATTAATAAGCTTATCAAAAACAAACTTTTTATTGAAATTATTAGACTGCCTTAAGGATTTTTTTGGCATAGGCTACCTACCAAATTCGGGTGAAACCCTCACAAATTTTTTCATATACTCAACAGGTAGCAACCTAATAGGAAAGGGTTTCAGTGATTTTCTTTTGTTCTACTGATAGAGACTGCTTATCTTTCTTAGTCCATAGTATCTTCCCATTCACAGTACTAAATAATACGCTATTACTATCAGGGCTATGCCATGAGTGCACATCATCAGGTTTCCCATTGATTGTAAGAAGTACGATATTGTGGTCACTTCATATATTATTATCAGATTTAGATCCGATAAATAGAGAAAAACTATGTATGAACTAATAACATAGTCAATTATCGTAGTTGATACTCCAGTGACATGAGTGGGGTGAGATGGAATATTACTCTATAATCTCCCATTGATGATAATCAAATCATGATCCCTGCATGCCTCCGAGAGCAGAGTTCCTCTATATTTTGCACAGGAGCAGTGACAGAACATGGTGGCCCGCATATTAACAGCCTCTTCCCAGTCTTTATCCGCAAATAGAGTGAATGATTAGAGACAGTAGCGTTAAGATTTCCTGCTATTAGGACCTTTGAAATACCGACTTTCTGCATGATCATATTTATATAATGAAAAAACTTGCTTAACAAGTGGTTGTTTTCTTGACCAGGAAAAACATAAAGATTGACGAAAATAAAAGGAAAAACAGAGCAGTGACCCAAATTCTGCTCTTGAAGTACAATATAATGCAATAAATTTGATTGATGACAGTACATCTGATATGTCCAAGTAACATTTGTTGACAATAGAGTTGCTAAACCACCACTAGCATGGCCTCTCTTTGACTTAGTAGCACGTCAGCTAATCACATCATAATTTCCAAACTCAAAAGCGGCAGGAACCCACATTTCTTGAAGACAGATCACTACAGGACTTAATACATCCGGATTACGATTCCCCCCAGATTATTCCAACAGCCAGCTATATTCCATGACACAATTTTAATGGAGTGGTTCGCACTACTAAACACCGCAATTCATTACATTTGGGGCAGCCACTTTTTCACTATTTATCAGACATGATAACCAAGCCCATTAAGATATATCATCATTTTTTGGCTTCAGGCCAGATTTATAATCTTTGTATTAAACCACCCTGGATCCAGCCTTGCAAGAAACTAGTACTAATTTTGCATTTTTTGCCATCCCTTCCTGTGAGACAGTACATTCCTCAATGGGACGTAAAATTGGTAAACAATTTTTCCTACCCGCAGGCAAGACCTTATTTTTAAGAAGGGAGGGTAGAATATTAATTCCTTGTGACATAAAAAATTCACAATTGTTTAAAATCAAATTCACAACAACTGGCAACTTAAATGTAACCCTTGTTTTCTTCTCTACTTGTGTGTCTAATAATTCCACTAATTCCAGATCACTACTCCTTACCAACTTATGTTGGTCTACCTGTGGTCTACCTGTGCCCAAAGGTTCAACAGAAGAGATCAATTTAAAAGGATAGAATCATCCCCAAATAAGACAATAAAGTCCAAAGTTGTAATAACCTCCCTTCTCATTTGCATGTTTTTCTGGTAAGTTTGATGATATTGAGGGCCATTTTCCAGAACGTCAGACAATCGACGAGGCACAATTGAAGATGAGGCCGGGTGCAGAACAACAGATGAAGCTAATGTTTCCTTTTTTGAGTCTTTCAAGTCCCATTGTGAATGAGCGTTTGGAACAAAGTTCTTCAGTCCAAAGGACATCTTATCAGCCTGCTTTTCCAAGATAGTATCTTTTTTGTTCACACATTCCAACTCCATTGATGATATTGACCTATTTGACCTACTTGATTCACAAAGATTCTCGGAAGCAACAGTTGACTGCGGATTCTTGATAGCAACAGTAGACTGTACCCTTTCCCTAGGGTCTACTGAGTAGACCCGCGCTACGTGGAACTCTGCGAAATGCCCAAAAACATTCGCTTTGCTACGCAGAGTTCCGTGAGCCAGCGGAGCTACTCGCTGCACCCGTTCTCAAACCGTTTTACGTCATATGCAGCGTGACGTGCATTCTTTTTTTTAAATAATTCTATTTATTTTATTTTATTTCATATCTCGTGAGAAACATACAACTTACAAAAGCATAACCATGGTCGCACATACAGCAATCGTAAGATATCCAGTCATTGTATCTTCAATGGATACATACAGCAATAGGGAAAAAACAAATGATCTCATGGGATGCTACAGTAATTCTTACCTCTCCCCCCCAGAAGTAGAGGAATCCAAAACCCAGTTCATGCATCTCTCAGCCAAGGCCCCCCAGACTCAGGGGATGTCCCTAAGGGTGGTCCCCGCTCGTCGCAGCCAGTGAAGCCACCTCTGGAAAACCCAAACCATAATGGTCTATCCAACCTCCCCATATCTTGCGGAACATTTTGGGGCACCCCCTGCTTTGGTACTTGACTCTTTCAGCTACCATGTAGAGGTCCATCCCACTTTTCCACTCATGAAGTGTTGGCGTGTTTGACGAGCCCCAATATCTTGCTACGTCTCGCTTCACCACCACTAAGCCTAGTGAACTGAAGAGCAAATGTGGTCTTGTAAGGTCTACATCACAAGGAATGCCTAAGAGCACAAAATTTGGGTCTGCTCGGATGGATATTTCTAATACCATGTTCAATTCATGCAGTATTTCTTCCCAGTATTTTTGTACTTTCGGACAACCCCATAGTGTATGATAGAAATCTCCCACTGCAATGCTGCAGCACAGTCAATACAAAGTCTAAGCTTGCCCCATTTTGTGTTGTCTTGCTCTATAATAGTACACCCTATGGAGAATTTTGTATTCTATGAGACGTAGTCTTGCCTTGATTGCCACTTCTCTGGGGTGCATCAAGGCCGCCTCCCAGTCTTTATCTTTCATAGTACCCAGCTAATCCTCCCAGGTTTCTCTGAGTCTACCAAGGTTATCGGGCATGTTGTTGTTCAATGTCTTATATTTAAGGGATATTGTATTGGTCAGCAGTTCCTCTTGTAGTAATCACCCTTCCAGTGGTGTGTACTCTGGAATGTCTGTTTCCCCCAACCCTTCCACTAACCATGCGTGGTGTAGCTGTGCATATTTAATAAATTGTGAACCATGTAGTTGGTATGTGGTGTAGAGGGCAAAGAAAGATTTAAGCTCTCCCTTACCGATAATATTTCCAACAGTGGTGATGCCAAATAAGTCCCAGGAACCAAAGCCCTGCAGTTTCCCCAGTTCCCTGAGCCACGTCCCTTTCCACAATGGCATCGCCCTTGTAACCCTTCGGTTCCATTCTAGTGTTCTAATAGCTCTGTCCCATACTTCTAGGGGGTGATGTGCATTCTTGCACCGGAAATCGCGCGTGAATGGCACCACGCAGTTTGCATGGGTATGGCCATCTTGTTTTTGCTCTGTAGTGCAAGGCCCTCCATACCACCCGCAGCATGAGCCGCCTACCTTGCGGTCTGCAACGCCGCAAAGGGGTGCAGCCTGGCAACATTTCTTCTGAAGTGTAGTTGGCTGCGCTAGTTTTTTATGTGCAGCACCACCTCCCCTCCACCGTGGCAGCAAGCAGCAGGCCTGGCAATAGCTACGGCCTCCTGGAGCATTGGCAGCATTGTGAGAGGGTGAGCCCATGTGTGTGCCACAGCTTTGGGGTCCGGCGCATCCAATAACAGCTAACTCACCAGTGGGCCGACATCCTGGACAGGAAACAGGACATGCATGCTGCTAACACTCAGAGCTAAGTTAAGTTAAAGTTAAAAATATTATGTGATCATCAACTAGCCAGGTGGTTGGCATTATCTAATCGCACTCGTTGGTGCTTGAGAAGAAGTGATGCAGAGACACTTAGATAGTGGTAGTTAATAGTATTAGTGAGTTAGCATTCTCTCACTTCTCTGTGCCTTTCTTTTGTAGCTCATACAGTTCCAAAATGAAGTCTAGGAAATGTGGAATAGGCTTAGGTTTGGGAAATTAGGAATAGGTCCACTCGATACTACTACCACTATACTGCTACTATAGGTGATCTGATTTTCCAAAAGTATAATGTTACTGCGTTTGCCTGTCAAAATATTTTTGGGGAGATTATTAACTCTACCTCTAAACGTTTTTTTATTTTATCTTCTTTATTTCTTGCATCTGCATCCAGGAGCAAGAAGAGGGCCACAGAGAGGGATGAGAAAGCAGGGGGAGCCTCAACAAGTGCCGTGGCCGATGGATCTGCTGGCCCCAGTAAGTCCTCCTGTTAATTTTATTTTTATTTCCCTAAATTTTACCGCTCCTCATTAAGAATAATTTTTCCTTTTTATTGTTTTTTACTGTGCCTGTTTCCTAATTTTTTTAACTCCTTTTTGTTCTATCTAATATTTGCTAATTTCTTCTTATCCCAGCATTATTATTTACTTATTTTCTATATTTTGAGTTTCTGTACTTGACTTCAGACTATCTGCGCTAGTCTGTCTGTAGCTTCCTTTCTCCTGCTTTGTCTGTAAGCTTTCCCTCTCCCCTTAAATATCTTGTGGACTGGTAATGGAAGACTCAGACAACCCATTTTAGGTCAGGTACTCTACTCTGAAGATTGCATGCACAATCAAGGTATACTATGCATGTTTGTTTAGAAGCCTTTCTTTTTCTTGCTCATGCTCAAACAGTACAACAAGAGAGTGGCCATGGTCATGGTGGACCCCCAATGTTGTGCATGTGTTATTATCATAGTATCCCAGCACTTGATGACTGTGCAGCATGGCTGGAAGTATGAGGACGCTGCAATGATCCATATTCATCATAGCTCTGCCCCTCAATATCAATAAGTTTTTGGTTGGCTTGACTACCTGTCTTTTCAAACACTGCCAACCAAAAAAATGCCCAACGTGATATTTTGATAGAAGATACTGCAACTGAACTGTAGTGATGTACAGTGGTTGTATTTTGTTAAAAAAAATATATAAGGGTGAGGTGTATCTGGCATCTAAAATGTGTAATGTTTTTTTCTAGCCACACAGACCACCAGTGCCGGGACCAGCAGCGAGAGCACCTGCGGAGTGCACATGGCATCCGTTGAATGCGAAGTCTCAGCGGCGGTAGGGACAGGTGGTGGTAAGTCACATTTCTTGCTTATTGACAATTAGTAATATACTCACTGCAAGGGCGTTGACTCGTGAACACCCCACTTTAGCAGGTACAGTGGAGGATGAGTAGTTAATGGCCTCTTCTATCTGCACCTCAGCAGACAAAAGTTCATAAAGAACGCTAACAATGATGGGTTGATGGAAAAAGGAAATAAGTATGGAAGGAGAATGGATGGGTGAAATGTAATATGAGAGAAAGGACTCACGAGTGAAAGGATGCATAGGTGGGAGATAGGATGCATGGGTGGGAGAGGGTTGGATGAAAGGGTATATGGGTGAAAGGATGCCTGCATGGGTGGGTGAAAGGGTACATGTATATTGGTGAAAGCCAGGATGCCTGCCTGGGTGGGTGAAAGGGTACATGGGTGAAAAGAATGCTTGGGTGGGTTAAAGCAGGATGGGTGAATGGGTTAAAGGATGCGTGGGTAGGTAAATGGATGATGGTGAAAGGTTCGTTGAGAGCCATGTTTGGATGAATGGATATATATGGATAGATGGTTTTCAATGGTGAAAGACTGGATGAGAGAATGTAAAGCTTAAATGGTATGTATAAAAGCCAAGGGTGAAGTATACTAGAACAATGAAATGATGAATGGATAATTGCTTGGATGAAGAAACAAGGGAGCTCTTCTAGGGCATGCTCACCTAATTCACTTGCTTGGAATGGTTTTATCAAAGCTTTGATTCAAAGGGTTGAGGTGGTATTTCTGTTGAGCGAGGCAGATATTATGTATCCCATCCATCATCAATCATCACCTTCCTCCCTATCCATGGCATTTCACCAGTGCCATCCATGATGACCTAACTGCTGCATGGTTCAATTCGGTACTGCAGTGTTGGCTGTGCAATGTGAATCTGCTTTATTTAATGTGGCATTTACAACGTTTTCAATGCATGGAAATGCAAAAACAAGGTGTGTTTCCCTTCCCTCCCAATGCGCACTCAAGTCTCCTAGTACTTCACTCCTTTATTCTTTCCTAAGTTCTATCCCAGCTTTCCAAAAACTTGAAAAACCCATTCATGGCATGCGCCACATTTTTCTGGGCAAGTGATATATTTCATCATGGCTTCCATAATGGATTTACGCCTGTTCAAATTTTTCCCTTTCAAGTTCAACATATATCAACCACAGTGACTCACTACTAGCCAAAGATTAGGCACATGATGATGATCAGTGACACCCCATTATTCTATAGTAAAGCTTCTACTACTTACCCAGCCTAATCCATCTAACTTACCCTGCAGTAGAGTAAGTTAAGTTTTCTTTCCTTACTGCCAAGCGAATGTATTTGTTGGAAATAATTATAAAGTCGAGTGGAGGGTCCGGCCAGGGAGTAAAGTGGGACTAAATGCCTTGCCTTTTGTGCATGGGATGCCAAATACAATCTATGTCCTGTTCCTTAATCCTTTCCCTGCACTGCAGTGCATCGTTTTTCCAGCCATCTACTTACGACAGAAAAGATATTCACATGATTTTATACATGATGTGAATCATTCATTACTATTCATCTGTCTTGTAGTCAGGGTAAAAATGAAAGGTATTTTGGAGAAGAGCAGGACCATTGGAATAAGATAATTGTCCATTACAGCTGCTACGGCTGCAGACTGCAGAGAGTAGCAAAGTATGACTATTTTTATTTTATTTATATTTTTATTTTATTTATTTTATTTATTTTATTTATATTTTATTTTTATTTTTCCACACAAAGTGTCTGTTTAGTTTTTACTAGGAAATTGTTCAAAAGAAGAAAAAATAATAGTTTTTTTAAAGTGGTGTGCTGTTTATTCTGCCTTAATTTCTCTAGACAAGTAGTACATTTGCTGTTTGCCTTTAGTTTTATGTGAGGCATGTGCGGGTAATGGCTGTTACTCACATCAAAAGCGAATGGCCCTAGGGGACCAGCAATATGCTGCTACGTGCACTATACAATTTTAAACAAGTGCTTTACACAGAGCATTGCTTACAATTTGTCTTTTTTCTTTCTTAATATAGCTACTCCTGCTGGTCATCCTTCAAGGCAGAATGTTGCAGCCCAGCTACTGAAGCAGAAGCTGGGGGCCATACGGGACAAATATCAGCCGCTGGTGGCCCTGGAGGAGGAGGATGAGGCAGCTGCCTGGGGCCCCAGCCAGCGCCTCCAGCTTCCCAGCAACAATGCCAGCCCCGCAGTCCGCTAGCAGCCACCCGTAGCACGATCACTGCTGCCCCCGTGCTTACAGACCACACTTTCCAGCATTGGTACCTTCTGAGGCTCGCGTGCATTGAAGGCATGCAAGCATGGATGGAGGGGCACATTAAAAAGATTCTGGCCCATATCTAGTGCCATCTTCTTTACCCCCTTTATTAATATTGTTTTGGTGGGTGGGACTTGTTGTGGGTGGAGAGGGTGGGAATGATGGGAGTTGGGATCGGGAATGTTATTTGAACTTTTTGTTGGACATTTTGGACATTGGCTGGGGATGGGAAGATTTGTTTGGGGAGAGGGGGGGCCAGTTGTCGGTGGAAGGGGTGGGTTTTATTATATTGTCAAAAAGGGAAATAAATATTTTACTTTATTTATGCCTCAAATCTTTTTTTGGGTGTTTTACTTTGCACTGCTGCCTTTTTGCGCAGCTTGTTTTTAAAATCTGCTTTAAAAAGTGTATAACAATTAGTTATATGGTACCCTTGTCTTACTACTCTCTAGTCTCTGCAGTCTGCAACTATATTGACCACTGGTGGGGTTGCCATTGCCTATATTGCCTACAACAATACTCCATAGGCCTCTTACCTGAATAGATGAGGCGAGAGCTGTTACCTCTTTCAGTCTTCTTACTGCAGGGTTTGCCAAGGTGCCATCTCATGTTGGTGGTGGTGGTAGTAGTAGCAGGGTAGCGCATTAACAGTGAAGGAATCAGAAGCGAGGTCCCACTCCCACCTAGGTGAACTCCAACTGTAGAATTAATTGGAAGAATTATTCATCGCAGGCAATTAAATTGAAATAAAAACACTGAGTTAGTGGGTTATTATATCATAGCTTTACAATGAATTAAGACCAGACTACTACACAACAAAGAATACCCAATAGTGATAATATAACAAAAAATAGCAATAGTAACTTCTTCTGAGCAATGGCAAGCTAGTATTTTGATTAAAACTAAAGTTACAAAAGTCCTTGAGTCATTAAGTGGACTCAAAGTCTGGAGTAAACAAGGTTAAGCGTTTATGCAACACAATGCCTGAATGATGATGCTGACAAATGATATTCTTCTATATCTAAAATATTAATCATTTTGTATGCGTGGGTGAGTAAATGGGGCCAGTGTGGGCTGGTATTTAGGTAAAAGAAGATCCTGCACTGAGTAGGTGTTGCTTTCACCACATCCACCCAACCAATTAATGGTGTAAATTATTAGGTCACACCTCAATAAATCACATAGCCAGGAGGAAGAGGGTTACAAGTTTGATGAATGGATGGGAAAGGGGATTTAGGGAAAGGTGTGACAAAAACAAACACTACACAAAGACAATATTCATCTGGGTGATGAGCAGCACACCATCATCAATCTTTTGTGGAAGGAAGTAAAGGCATGAGTATGACACAGTTAAGTTAAATTCATTGCAACAGTCCAACAGCCCCAGAGACCCAAGTTATTATAGATATCTAAATCTTTTGTCACCTATGTTTGAAAAATAGTAAATACAAATAATGGAGGAGTGAAGTGAACCCACACAGTTCTAAAAAATGATTCTTAAAAGGAAAATGATACTCTATTGCCGAATTAGGTGGGTCATCTGCATTCTTCTTGGATTGTCTGTCAATCCTGGGTGCCTGGCTGAAGCGGTCCGGTAAGGTAACCATGAGTGTTATGGTGCGTTTGCCTTTTGTGCAGGAGAAGAGAAGCCCTGAGGTTTGTAAAACAGAAACGATATTGTATATTCAAGGAGGACAGAAAGTGAGCTTCATGAGAAGTGTACCAGGAAGACTTGGAGGCAGAGCAAGAGCATAATCTGCTGCAATCATTCATTTTTATGACTCATGTGCAATCAATTAAGTGAGAGCAATTTCAACAACCAACAGACAAGTGACTGCATGTACAGGGCTGATCAAACTTGTAACTCTCATTTAGCCTGGCGCGTGCATAATATGATGATGTGACATCATCACATGTCTGTCTCCAGTTACCTACAACAATAGCCCCCCCACCCAACCACATAGTTTCAAATTTGAGTCAGCCAGCGCACACACTCGGTAGCATTGTATTTCCCAAATCAGCACACCTCTCACCAATCCACAGATTTGAGTAGGCCTCTTAGAGCCATAATTAACATGTTGGTTTCCCTGAATTTGATAACTTCCTTCTTCTGGCAGTTGTTACAGTAGTCCCGTCCTGAGTACTTCCATCATCCTCCTGACACCAAGTAACGAATATGTCCAACTCCATTCCGACTCCTGAAACAAATGAAAGAGATCGAACTGTAGTGCAATACTATTGATGAACAACAAGAGAAACATTGAGTAATTTTTTTGTGTAGGTTTGTGTTTGTTTGCTAAATGACTGGTCAGGTCTTTGAGGAGTGTTAACCAGAAAACAAAGCAGTGTGGAACTGGCAAAGTAAGCGTCAAAGGGGAAAATCACCATCAGGAGAAAAATTATCACCCATAAGGCCACCAACATTGTAAATCATCACAAACACAATTAAGCTTATACATTGTAGTTGAACACCATCACCCACCCTCACTGTCTGCCACCACATGAATCATCTCAACACTCACAATCACTCATATCACTCATTGGACATCTCAACACTCACAATCACTCATATCACTCATTGGAACAGGCAATACTTACCTGTTCCAATTCAAGCTTAGTGGTACACTGCCGATCCTCTTTGATTCACGCAACACACATTGACCAGTCTTGTAAATCAAATATTCTGGGGCAGTCCTGCTAGGGAATGAAAAAAACGATAGACACGGGATGGAGGCAGGCATTGTCTCTCCAATGTCCTTGAAGGTAATGTGGGGAAGGCTTCTAAACTGCACACTGGTCCAACTCCAATCCAGCCAGTCTGAAATGGTGGGGCTGCATTAATCAGTCAGATACAAACAAACAAAATAATATAATGTTCCCCTAGCTGTATCTTTTTTTTTCCAAAGCTGTTCAGCAACAGAAAGTTCTATGGTGTCCCAGGCCTACTCAGTAGTCATGGTAGTAAACGTCATCCTCATTCTTATGTGGTTCACCTAGAATTTGGTCAGCTAACACACTACCATGACCTGAGCCAGACCAATCAACCCTCATCCTCCTCCTGTCGTACTTCAGGTAGTGCTGATTCATTTTGATCATGGTTAATCTCTCCATGTTTTGGGACGAGAGACTGGTCCTCACTGTGACAACTGCACCAGTTGCACTGAACACACGCTTAGCTGAAACACTGGCCACAGGACAAGCCAGATACTTTATTGCCAGCCTGCTGAGCACTGGCCATTGGTGCCTCTTCCAATACCACTACACCAATGGGTTTTGATCCAGATAGACCTCTGTTGGGTCATGCAGATAGGCCTGGATTATCCTCTCAACAGTCATTGGTGCTCCAACTTGCTCGACCTCTTTTGCCTTAGCATCTGCACTGGATTTAGGCCCTACCTTTAGAAACTAATCAAATGCAGATTTTGGAGCCAATGCTCCTGTTCCTGTTGTGGTTGTTGTTGCTTGTATTCTTGTTGTTGGTTTTGGCTGCTAAGAGCCAACAGCAGTGCCCTTAAGCTCTATGGAAGTTGAAGGCTGCACCCCAGAACTTCTGCTCAGGAGTGGCCTCTAATTCCCAGTCATTCTTTTTTAAGGTCACTGGCTTGCTCAGCCATCCACGTCTTTTGATTTGAAACATCCCCGTCTGAAAAAGGAATGAAAGTTGCAAGTAATTGTTTGTACAGTGGATCAAGAATTGTGGCACATGTAATGTTTGGATGACATAATGTCTCTTTGCAGTCTTGTGTTAACATCCAAGCGAAGTATTGAGCTCTCCACCAACTCATACGCATCTTCTTTTTCGTCCACGACTACGTACAGTTCAGTCACCTCCTTTAGCTGTTCCTGTAGCATATGCAACAACGGGATAGCTTGGCCCATCATACTGTCCTCCTGGCTGACTTCACGTGTGAAAACCTCAAAACGAAGCAGCATCTCTATCAGGCATTTGACTAGGATCCATTGGTCCATCTCAATCATCATGTCTTTCACAGTTGCATCTCCTCTTTGCATGACATATTCATTGATCAGTCTGTACTGCTCAAATAGATGTTACAACATGTAATAAGTTGAATTCCAATGTGTTGGCACCTCCTGTATGAGGGCTTTAACTGGCATTCTTTTATGACTCTGAATTATCCTCAACTACTTCCGGACTTTAAAAGAATGGCTGAAATTAATGCAGATTCTTTTGCAGGTGGACAGTAAGTTGCTGATTTTGACTCGGTCTTCTTGTTTTAGAAAGTCCTATACAATGATGTTAATGCAGAGCGTTAAACACAGGACCTTGAAATATCCACCATCTGACATGGCCTTAACTATATTACTGCCATTGTCTTTGGTAACAAATCCAATGTTAAGCCCTCTGAGTTGCAGCCATTCAAAGACCTTGTTGTTAAAGTCATCCAAGATGTTTGCAGCTGTATGGGATTTCTCCATGGTGAACTTGGCTACTGTTGCATGCTTTCGAGCGCCATTTAAAATGTCAGCAGTCTCAGCACCTGCAGATATAATTTCTCTAACCCCCACAAAAGAGATCCAGTGTACAGTGATGTACATGTAATCAGTGGTTTGGCAACTGGTCCACATGTCAGTCGTCGGGTGGATAGTGTGAACAGCATTCTGCTGCAAAGCTTGCCCAACCAATTCAAGCACATCAATAAGTATCGCTGGAAGAGAAACTCTGGCAAAATAGATCCAGCTGGGAACCTTCCATTTCAGGCAGATGGATGCCACAAATTCTAGAAAACCCACTCCTTCCACAAAAGAAAAAGGAAGGAGGTCCAGCGCTAAAATTTTAGCCAGCTTCCTGTTGTACAAATGGGCCATTGGGTGGTTGCGTTCATACTGCTCCTCCTGCCTAAACATGGCAGGAATAGTAGCTTGGAATTTATTCTTTTCTGGTGCCGCTGATGCCAGCAACTTCTTGAGAGAAGAAATTAGTAGACTCAATGTGTGTCTCAACGGAGCAGTCACTGTATGCTCTTGCTTTGGTGCCTCGATCTGACCCTGATTCTGAGCGATGTTGCTGATGACACTACTGCACTGATGGGGACAGGGCTGATTTGTGTAACAAAAATGTCACCCTCTTCTTCACCTTCACCTTTCACTGGATCAGAGCAGATTCAGATTCCCTGCTCTCACCATCTTCACCAACACCACTTGCAGTTTCTTTGCTAATGTGCGCCTCCCAGCAGATTGCGTGGTCTCCTCTGGGGCTGGGCTAACATCCATGATGACTGGGTCGTCATCATCCTCCTCTTCTTCATCCATAACTCTAAGGCTTTCAGGAGCCTTCCTTTTCCCTTGGCTCTCTTTGGGTGTATACGACTGAGGAGGGATCCAAGTGGAGTCTTGATCATCAGAAGGGGGCATGGAAAAGAAGATGGTGGAGTACCTTTCCTTTTTCTTGCTGGAGATCTGGAAGACAATGGATCTTCTGAAAGTGGGGCTTCTTCTACATCCTCAGCATGAAGCTCAATCTCCTGAAGTGCTCCTTCTTCGGAAGAAGTACTATTGCTGGCTGCGGCTGTTGTTGTCCACTTAGCTGAGTTTTTGTCAACGATTGGGTACTACTTTGCGGAAGAGATAACTCCAATTCAACATCACTGCTCGTCAGCTTTGCTGTGATTAGCATGGTTGTTTCTGTGCTAGATACAGGCTTGGGCCTAGGTTGGGGTGGGGCTGTTGATGCTGGAGTGCTGCTCCCAGCTTGCTCCCCGGAGGCTGGTGCAGCAGGCACATGACGTTGCTCGAAAAGGTCTGAGGCGACATGCCAATGGTGGCAAGATCCTTCTTATCGCTGACCACTTTCTTGATAGCACCTTTCTATGAAGCCATCTGGAAGCTGTCAGTTGGCAGTGGTACTTAGCTTCATAAGCTGAGGAGCTGTGAGTACTGACGTCACATGCTGTGTGGTCAAGCGTCACATGCACAGGCCTTCTGTCTCACAGTATTGTGGGTGATGTCTCTTCTTTTTTTCACCGTAAAGAAAACAAGCAAGAAAAACATTAGTGAAATGTGGCACTGTTGCAGTTTGAATTAGTAGTTCAAACAATATCATTTAGTGTGGTCACTTGATTTATAAATAATTAACAACAATACAGTGCATCCATTCAAAAGAAAAACCACATCCACATACAGTTTCATTTACATTCAGGAAGGATAAGAAAGAGCAACAACATACAGATCAAAATGTTTGTTTATATGCTTCAAGTTGGGATGTGGCACTCAGGTAGGTGCAGGTAACAATGTAATAATCCTTAGAAAATGAATGCTGTTATGTGGCTGTGTACCTATGGCAGACGGGATTAATGGATGTTGGGAAAATGTGAAACAGAAAATTACAAAAACATTTTAAATTTTTTTTTAAAACATGTTAAAAAATCTCAAAATACTTTTTTTTAAAATAACAAAACATCATACTTTTAAAAAAAAAATGTAAACACATTCAAAATTAAATGATAAATATATATGTAAAAAATTATCAAACATATATAATTGCTGATATAATCGGGGACTACCATGAGAAACCCATTGGGATTTGGGAGACAAGGAATGGTGCAGGTGAAAAATGCAAAAAAGTATATAATAATTTACAACACTGTTCATACAGTACATTTACTATGAGCATTGAGCAGCAACTAGGCCTCAAGCATACTATTAAACTGATATCAGGTATAAGTAAAAAAAAAATGAGCACAAACGAAAAAGCTTAGGCCTCTACATACAAAATGGCATTGAAAACTGAAAAAAAGGATGGTTGCACAAAGGGCCACATGGTCAAACAATAAGCAAGGAGGCATGGAAAACAAAGAACACATGCAGGCCTATGGCAAAAGCACACTGGTTGGTAGTAGCTACACAAAATGGCCGCCAGCCACATGGTCAAACAACAAGCAAGGAGGCATGGACATAAAAGAACACATGCAGGCCTATGGACCCTGACTATACAAAATGGTCCCTGGCCACACGGCATGAGGAACAAATACAAATGGTGGCCTGTGGCAAACACACTCACACACTGGCCAGACTAAGGAGGCATGGAAACACAGGTGAAAACAGTATCAATTCAGCAACGCCAAAAATGAAAATGAACTGGGCTATATAATTTTACTGGCAGAAGCTTGGTCAATAGGTGTCAGAGACTAAGTTATTAATTTGGGAGGGGTGACCCCAGCCAACTTCATAAACACAATCCAGTTAGGTCAAAATAGAGTTCTGAGAGCATCTCTGCTCAACTCCTCTTAGCTATACACAAGAACCAAGCAATTCCCCAGAGAAGTGTATGCTAAGTTAAAGGTGTCCTAACAATTTTAAATTAAAGAACACAACATATTAACATTTTCAAAACAATTAAATAAAGAAAGAAAAATACAAAGAGCAAAAAGGACCAAAGCACATTAAAATAGCTTAAGGAGAACCAGAGATCTAAATTCTTAAATTTGAAGGCAAAAAATGCCACAAAAAGTAAAGCGTCATTGAAAAACAATAGTTCACGGATGAACAGGATCTAGATGATATTTCATTCCAACCCTGATGGGGCGAGGTCATATACACCAAGTGGGTGAGCCCGATATAAGTTTTTACCTTCATAATTAGTCACTGAAAGGCGATATCTTCCTTTCGGGCAAAGTCCACTGCTGTGGCTGGTAAGAGGTGACTTGAAATCTGATATACTCTCGATGAAGCTATTGATGCTAAATGCTCAGAGCAAGCTAAACTTGGATTACATTGCTATGAAATGTGCTTCTTCAGTTGGATACATTTGCCGCCTTGTCCCGGTCCCATTATTACCATTGGACTGAATCAATTTTTGGAAGTCAAATCCATCCAAACGAGTAAGGCTGAACGCTATAGTTGGGCGGAGAACCAAGCGGTCAGACACTAGTATTGTGAGGTCCCACTGATCCTGTTTAAAGTGCATCAAAAAGCCCTGAGTGGTGCTAACCTTTTTTTCTTGCCTGCTTAGGGTGTAAATTTTCAGGGCAAGCCTCAGCACCTTGCTCCAGTACTTCGGAGGTAGTAAACATGAATAAGTATCACTTTTTCCCACATCCTGGGAAGGTTCCTTTTGGTCAATCCTGCAGCCCATGGCTCTTCATTGTCTCTTGCCAGAAACGCCTCCTGCAGTGTCCAGTCCTCTGTGATCAGCTGGGCCCTCTAGGAGTGAAGAGTCCTTCTTCTGTGTCTCTGTAGCTCAGCAGCCCAAACAATGGCCCTTGGAAAGCAGTTCTAACACCTGGGTGCCAGCATAAGCAAGTAGTCCTTGCATATCGAAGTGAGTCTTCTTCTTTCAGCAGGAGTTAGAAGTCTTTGTGTTTCCAGCAGAGCCTTCTTTTTCAGATGGGGGTCTTCTCAGGTCCAGGAATGAATGATCTGACAGACTGGTGATTCTGGTGCCAGATGTATCCCTTGCATTATCCAATCTTTACTATTTTCTCATAGTCCCTTCACTTCCCTTTATAGCACTTCCTCTTTACCTTACTGTACAATTACCCAGGAACCCTCATTTCAATATGACAGAGCTCTTCTGTCACCCAACCGGTCTCACTTATGCTTGCTTGCCACTACCTTATTTAGATGAGCTCTCCTCTCACCCTACAGGATCCATACTGGATCTTTCTCACACTCTCATTGGAGTCAGGCTGTCTGGAAGGGTTCTGGAGATCAATACGATAAGCCTTCTCTGGCATCTTCAAATCAAAAGAGATTGTGCTAAGGCTCTCCATTGTTCTGCCAACTTTTCCTGTCAACTCCCAGATAGCTAATCCCTGCAAAACAGACAGTGGTTAATACCAGCCTGTTTTTTTTCCTGTGCTAAGCAGTAGTCCATTGTCTTCTGAGCTGGAGTCATTAACTCTCCCAGCCAATGATGTATATTTCAGTGCTGGTGGTGTGATTGTTAGCTAGTCGTATTTCAAGCACTCTTTGGATCAAGCAGCCTAAAGTAAGTTTTTGTAAAGCTACTTTTCCACTGACGTAATCAAAAATCTGATTTCACCATTCAATCAGATTTTATATATTACAAAGATAATGACTTTGAGTGAGTGTTCTAGCATCTTCCGTGGTGGAGAAATAGAATTTCATTACTTTATTTCCACCTACGCCTGTCTTAGAAAAAGGGTAACTGAATCTACAAAGGTAAAATAGTTATTAGGTCTTAAGTCACTGTGAAATAACATATTCTAGATATACATTGGGAACTTTTTTCTAAATCTTCCAACTTCAATTGCATAGCTGTTATTTGATCCTCGTGTAGTTGGAGCGAACTAGTCGCTTTAGTGTTAATCTCCTCAGTATCACGGCGCCATAACCTAAAGCTGTTTGGAATTCCAGAAGGGCAAGAAGGATCGGATCCCAGGACCTTTATTGTTCAACTTCTTCAGAGGGCCTTTCCAGATTTCGGGGATTGGGATTGGGACTGCCAGGTGCAAAGGGCCCATAGACTACCATCAGTACAACAGAGACAGGGATCTCGGTATCCTAGGCCATTTTTGATTTTTTTTTGGAAACTTTCTCCTTCGGCAAGCTGTCTTTTTGAAAGCTTGCCCTAGCTCTCCGTCACATTTGATTTTTTTTCTTTTTTCGTACGGTCGGACTTGTGTAAATTGACAATGGATAGACAATGGAAATTACGGCAGTTGATCGACCCGTTAAAAGCTACTGGAGCACAAGTATTTTTACAAGAACCTGCTCGACTGAAGGCTCTCCGGGGCGGCCATTCGCATTTTTTCAATACAGAACAAGAAGTAAAAGCAGCTATTGACAGGTGGCAAACAAGGGATTCGAATAAGACTTGACTCAAATTATTTGTCTTCTTGTTTTTTTTTTTTTTTTCTTCTGGATATAAATATAATGTTTCACTTGTTGGTGTGGGTTGAGGGTCTGGCTCGGGAGCCGTCGAGAGTGTGCACTTTCTCCAAAAAGCTGCAAATTCAGCAGCAGCTGTGGGAAGGGGATGATGCCTCCTTCAAGATGCAGGGAGGGTGTTGAGATCGCCAAGTGCGAAGGGGTGGTGGGAGGGTTTGCTGAGGGACAAAACGGTGGAAAAAAGTCAACAATGGGTTGTGTAGAAAGTTTAGCAGTAAATCTGTAAAAAAATATATGATAAAAGAAATGTGCCGAGGAATAGAGGATTGTTTTAAGGAAGATAGTACTAAACCGGCGGAGAATTTTTTTAGTTATGGATCGAATTAAGTGTCTTGCTTGGAATGTTGCAGGTCTTAATAGTAAAATTAAGCGTCAACTTGTCAGTGAGGAGTTGAAAATGTATAACCCACAATTAGTCTTGCTAACGGAGACGCATCTCTCATATAAAGATCGCAATCTTCTTAAACAGCTGGGATATGAAATTATAGTTTGTACTACACAAGGGATATCAATAAGGGAACGGCTATACTGAAACATAAACGTTTTTCTTGTACGATATACAAAACACTAGCTGATCAGGGAGGAAGATGGGTGATTGCACAGATTGGAATTAGGGGTAAGAAATATATTTTCTGTTCACTATATGGTCCTAACACCGACGACCCAACTGTTATTGATATGTTGAATATGGAAATGTTAAATTGGGAGGGGGAGCGGGTGGTAATGGGGGACTTTAATTGTGTTATGAACTACAGTATAGACACTACTAGACAAAATGCTACCCATAGAATGCGGAAGATTCGAGCAGCAATCATAGAACTCGGGCGGCTTCAATCAATTAGAGATGTTTGGAGATGTTTAAAACCAAACGTTCCAGGGTATACATATTATTCAGCCCCACATAGGTTATACTCCAGAATAGATATGGCATGGGTATCGGATTGTATCATGATATCAGCAGATATAGAAGTGTGTCCATGAGTTACTTCGGATCATAATCCTATACTATTATCATTTAATTTAGAATATGAATATAAGATACCAAGATCTTTCTCATTTCCTAGATACTTGCTTGGAGATAATGACTATTTGGTTAATACTAGGAAACAGCTTGAGTTATTTCTTAAGGAGAATATGGACACGGCTTCTCTAATTACGGTTTGGGATACGATGAAGGCAGTGGTCAGAGGTAATACCAGCAATTTGTTTGGCAACAAAATAAAACTCGTGATATATTGCGGAAAGAAGCTATTCAAACAGTACGTAAAGCAGAAGAGCTTCACTCAGAGGCTGTTCTCTTTGGTACTAGTAATCAAGAACAGCTACTTCTTTCTTTAATAGATGCTAGAGTAGCATTAACAAAGATATTTAGAGAAAGAATGGTGATTAGATACCATAAATATCGCTCTATGCAGTACGAGCATGGAAAACAAATAGGTAAGGTTTTGGCTTATAAAGTGGCAGAGGATAGAGCTAGAACTCAAATAAGGAATATAAAGGGAGCTAATGGTATTATATATTCGCGTCCGCAGGAAATTTTGGATCAATTTTTTATGTTTTATAAAACATTATATACTCCAACTATAGACCCTAAAGAGGAGGATATTCGACGGTACTTTCAAGGTAGAACTTTTCCTACAGTGAGTTCAGAAGAATTAGCTTTTTTAGAGAATGATATCATAAGGGAAGAGATAGATCTAGCAATATCTTCTTTACCATCTGGCAAAGCGGCTGGAGAAGACTCTATACCCATTGAATTCTATAAAGTATTTAAAGACATTTTGATTCCATTATTTAGATTAGTTATACAAAATATAGGTAGCACTTGAAAGACACCAGAATCTTGGAATATGACACAGATTGTCTTTTTAAAAAGAAAAGGCAAACCACCCGATGACTGTGGTTCTTATAGGCCAATCTCATTAATTAATGTGAATGCTAAAATTTTTGCAAAGATTTTAGCAAATCGTTTATCACCAGTTATGCCTAGGTTGGTATCCCCTCATCAACACGGTTTTATCCAAGGGAGGGATACAACAGCTCATGTAAACATGGCAGTAGGGGCTTTCGACATGGCTGAAAAGACTGCAACTTCTTTAGGTATGATTCTTTTAGATGCCGAGAAGGCCTTTGATAGAGTGGGATGGGACTTCCTTTGGGCTGTATTAGATACTTTTGGGGTTAAAGGTCAATTTAGATTCTGGATACAAGCTCTTTATAAAAACCCCAAGCCAGATTATTATATTCTGGCTCGCAGTCAACAACTTTTCTGATTCTCTGTGGTACTAGGCAGGGGTGTCCCCTCTACCCTCTATTATTTGCTTTGCATATTGAGCCATTTATTTATGCTTTACAATTTGATTCACAAATTACCCCACTAAAGCTTAATGATATTTCACTTAAAACCGTCACTTATGCTGACGATATCGCAGTCTTTACAACTGAACCTGTTAAAGCTATTAAGATTATTGAGGATGAAGCGATCAAGCTTGGCTTTATATCAGGGTATAAATTAAATGCTAAGAAGACACAAATATTACTTAATTTCAAATCGGGAGAACCAATCTATGGTGTTTGTTCTGAGGTCATTTATTTGGGAGTAAGATTATCTGCACAAATAGAAAGGATATTCTCTTTAAATTATGGATTTTTATTGCAGGACACAGTGAAATCGTTTAAGCAACGGCATAAACTCCCTATAGGTATTATTGGCCGTTCTAATATTATAAAGATGAAAATTTTGCCAACATTTTTGTATTTGTTTAGATCAATCCCATTACGTGTTCCAAATATATTTTTTAAGAAGTTAGAGGGGTACTTAGTAGCTTTATATGGGGATATAGGAGAGCTCGGAGAGCTATTGATTTGTTAAAGCTTCCATATGATCAGGGGAGCTTAGAATTTCCGGATTTTAAAAAGTATTTCTGGGCTGCTTTCACTGAACGATTTCGTAGCCTTTTAAATCCGGAGTATAAAATCTTTTCTCATCATTTTCTATTGGGAGAAGATAGCAATATGTACTTATATAAAACTAATGACCCGAATTATTTTAAAAGGGTAAAATTTAAGACCATCAGGGATAGCATTAGTGTATGGCGTGCTATATCAACTAGATGTAATCTGTCATTTTATCATGATAAATTACCCTTATGGGGTAATCCGATATTCCCGGAAATATTTCAGGATGCTGCCAGTAAGCGATGGGCAAGGTTTGGGATTGCTCATCTAGGAGATCTTTATGATTATAATGGCTTTGCTTCCTTTAAGAACTTACAGAGGCAATATGAGCTGCCGGACGGTATGTTTTTAAAATATTTACAGATCAAGGACTATCTGGTGAAACATTTGAAATTGGAAATACCATCTAGTTCAGAAATATGGGATTGTTTGTATAGTGGGAAGACAAAATTTATGATTAGTCATATGTATAAATATTCAAAATCCTAAGCAAAATGATTTGGAAAAACTGGTGGCTCGCTGGCAGACGACTTTGGGGACAGAGATTACATCTAATACTATTCAACAAGCACTAAGTATTATAAATGAGTCAGTGCATTCAGTCAATCTTCGCTTGCAGCAATTTCGTACTATCTGCTTGCTTTATTATACGCCTGATAAAATTTCTAAATGGTCTAGGGTTAGCTTGTATGGGGATCGGACGAAATGCCCTAGATGTGATTTATATGCGGCTAATATCACGCACATGTTCGTAACCTGTCCAGAATTGCATATGTATTGGCAGAAGATTAATCAAGTATTCTCTCAGAGATTGGGCATAGAAACACCATTACTGATGACAGAAATCATGATGGGTCTTAAATTAGTGGATCATCGACTTACTCGTCTGGTATCGACATTATTGGTTGCTGCTAGATTGGCAATTGCTCGGGTATGGATTGCCTCAAAACCGCCCTCCGTAAACGAGTGGTGGCTACTGGTTAAGGAAACATATGAGATGGAAAAAGCCCTAGCTCAGGCAAGGGGCATTCGCTCCTTACAAAAATTAGATGCAGTATGGGGACTTTTATTTTAAGTATATTTGCTGTTTCTTAATGCTTGCTTTTTTTCTTTTTCTCATTTTTTACCCTGACGATTATTGTTTTTTGCAAATATAGATTATTTTCATGAAATCCTAAATTGTAATTTAACTGTGCTCTGTTGTTTTCATTTTGTTTATGTCATATTTTGTTAACTTGTATCCCATTTGTTGACAAAAAAAAATATTAAAAAAGGGAACTTTTTTATAAATGAGGCATCCTGACTTGTGGGCGTACAAGGAACACTTTATTGGTGACTTAATAATATATAAAATGGAGAATGCACTTTTCCTTGCCATGTGTTACTGCACTGCGTTTAAACTGCAGTCATGGCAGAAGATAGTGGTGCTCCTGGTAGTTATGTAATTTGTCATATATGTGGGCGGTGTAACAACGCACAGCAGTCCTTAACTCCCATGCCTTTTGTGCATTTTCTGTGCCAACTTCTATGGCCTTGCAGGGAATTTAAATAGAATAGTTGGGTGAAAAAACTTTTACCAATAGCATTTTAGGGCCAGAACACAATCACCATGGCAATGAATAACAGCGTGAAAAGTGCACAGGGTCCTTATAACAGCAAAATAGGGTCCAAAAAAGGCAAACTATCCAGGGTGGTGATGCAGAAAAACTTAGGGCCTGATTCACAAAGGGCCTTCACACTTGTGGCAGAGGCCCCGCAATCTTGACAGAGTCTCTGCCCTCAGGGCAGAATTTCCACAATTAGAATTTTCATTCACGACTGAGGGGCCTCCGCCATGAGTGCAGAGGCCCTTTGTGAATCAGGCACTTAATGTGCTACTGTAGGAATCACAAGAAGTCTCACCTTTAACATAGTGAGATGATCCTTACAACTTCAAGGATTCACTGAAAATGTCAGACTCCATACATTTAAGGTTTTGCCTAAAGGGTGTGAATGTGCTGTCTCTGTGAGACATGTTGTTTACATGCAGAGGGCTTATGGCCCGTCCATAAGTTACTGCCATTTGTTAGCTTCATCGGCACTCTCTTTTTTGTGTTGCAATTCTTTATTGAAAAACCAAAAGAGAACAATACAGAGGGGAGGCAGATGCGGAGGGAACAGGGCATTGCATAAAATGACAGATAAGTCACTAAGTATCGGCCATGACTATCCGAAGATCCAGATGGCGCAATTGAACCCATAATAGTGGGCACATATCACATACTCAGGCAACATCTTCTCAGGAGGGGTTGGGGGAGCCCCATATTGCAGAGACAGGCCATAAGAAGTGTGGTCCTTTGGGGATTATAGCGGCACGTGTCCGAGGGGAGGGGGAGCACAAAGGAGAGGAAGGATGAGAGGGGAATGGAAAGAGGGAGAAGAGGAGGGGAGAGAAAAGGCCACAGCATTGGGGGAGCACCCGAAGGGAGCCATGTAGTCAGGAGCAATGGACAGGCCTCGACACAGCCTCCAGGTGGATTGTCCAGAGGGGAGAGGGTCATGCGTAGGGGCCAACAATTAATGCTCGGGATCCCAGAGGAAGGGCACCCACGTCTGGAGGAATATCTCTGCTCTGTCCTGGAGGTTATAGATGATGAGTTAGTTGGAGGCCGCCTGGTACATTGCCGCCAGCCTCTCCATGTAGGGGGGCATGGGGGAGCACCAGTGGCGAAGGATGCATATCTTGGTTGTGGCAAAGACTGTATGCAATAGGCGGCCCTGAAGGCGGGAGAGGTCCAGGGAGTCCCCAGGGTCATGTAAAAGATCAAAGGGCAGAGTCTCACACAACGTAGTCCTCACTGCATCCCAGAAAGGCTGGATCAAGGGGCAATCACAGAGGACGTGCAATAAATCACAGCAGGCATTAGGGCAACATCAACAGGTAGCATGCGGCTACAGGACTGTCGATTGCAAGTTCACAGGGGTCCAGTGCCAATCATGCAGTGTCTTGAAGAGGTAGAACTTCAAATGGGCCTCCCTCATTCCAAGGTCAAGCGCCTCCAGAAGTTCAGGCCAATTGTCTGCCTCGTATTCCATCTGTAGCCGAGTTTGCCATTTGACGTAGAGGTTGTTGAAGAGAAGAAGGGAGAAAAGGTGGTGGTTCAGAAGGTTGCATACACGACATTACCCCATTGAAATCGGGTTGCCAGGTCACGATGGAGGCGCACCTCCCTTATAAAGATGAGTGGGTCCGTGCTGGCATGTCAGTAGCATGCACTCCCTCATAACCCACTGTGGTGGGTCTGGAGTTCCAGACAGCATGTACACCATCTGGGAGAGATGAAGGGCCAGAGCGTAGTGCTTGACCAAAGGGAGGCCAGGCCACCACACGAGCGATGCACCAAGAGTTTGGTATATGCCAGATGAGAGCGGGAGGACCCTCAGACAAAACAGTGAACCCCTGCATCCACTTAGTGTACAGACAAGCATGACCATGAGCCTTGTCTGTACCCTCCCCTACATGGATAGACCAAGATGAGACAACTTTGCAAAGTCTAATTTCATGCGGACTATTAGAGGATCAAGATTACCCACCAACATATGGTCCAGAACCCTGTTGACATAAATCCCTGGTACTTGAGATAACAGTGTCCAACGGAAGGGGTAGCTGTAAGTCGCTGCCCTTGTGGTCACTCACAAAAGACATAGCGCCTCACTTTTGTTCCAGTTTACCCGATACCCTGACAGTGCTGAAAAGTCAGTGATGATATCCAGTAGAGCCGGGAGACAACAATGGAGGTCAGTGAGGGTGAGGAGCATGTCGTCCACATACAGATATATTGTGGATGTCCCTCCTGGAAGGGGGACACCAGTGAGGAGCGGGGATTGACGAAGAGTGGCCGCAAGGGGCTCTGTAGCCAGGAGGAATACCAGGGGCAATAGCAGGCAGCCCATTGTGAGTCCCTCTCCAAATCAGGAATGGAGCGGTAGGGGAGTCACAAAGCCAGCAGACCATATTAATAAATTCTTCTCCTAGACAAAATCTTCGCAGGGGTGTGAAGAGGTACCCCCATTCAATCCTATTCATCGTCACTCTCATTTCCTCCGTTCCCGTATGCAATGGCATTCATGTCCTCTTCTTGAGCATGTACCAAGTACTTGTACCTATTCTCTCATTTTTGGACCTACTTTTATCTTTTTGTTCAAACACTCCATATGAGTGCTTGTGTATTCAGTCCATCTCCCATATCCCCTTCTATGTAGCTTCCATTCCCACCCACCAGTTCACCTTCCATATTGCTTCTTTTCCCTTCCACATCCCCACCCTGTACTCTTCACAACTGTACTCGATGCCTCTGGACTGAACTCTACGACACTGTACTCCACTCTGGACCACTCTACTCGGCACTACTATACTCTATGCAACTGCACTCTATGCCACTGCACCCTATACCACTGCACTCTACTCTGCACCACTCTACTTTATGCCAAAGCACTCTACACCTCCCTGCTCTTCTCTGCACCACTGTACTCTAAACCATTGCATTGTATGCCACTGCACTGTACGTCACTCTTCTTTGCACCTTGATGCCACTCTACTCTAATCTGCACCACTCTACAACATTCCACTCTACGCCACTGCACTCTATGCCACCGCACTCTATGCTACTGCAGTCTACAACACTCTACTCTGCACCACTCTCCTCTATGCCACTGCACTCTACACCACTGCACTCTTATCTACACCACTCTACTCTATGCCACTCTACTATGCACCAGTCCAAGCCTCTACACTTTATGCCACTGCACTTTATGCCACTGCACTCAATGACACTCTACTCTGTACCACCCTACTCTACACCACTGCACTCTATGCCACTCTACTCTGCACTACTCCAAGGCACTGCAATGTATGCCACTGCACTTTGTACCATTGCACTCTATGATACTCTACTCTGCACCACTACTCTTCGCCACTGCTCTTTACGTCACTGCACTTTACAACACACCTCTCTACTTTAGGCCACTGCACTCTATGCCACTGCCCTCAACACACTCTACTCTGCACCACTCTATTCCACACCACTGCACTCTTCACCACTCAACTCTGCACCACTCTACTCTACACCACTGCACTCTATGCAACTGCACTGTACTTCGCACCACTGTATGCAACTGCACTATATGCCCCTCTACTCTACTCTGCACCACTATACCTTGCACCGCTGCACTCTACACCGATGAACTCTAAGCCAATACACTCTATGCCACTATGCACTTAATGCCACTGCACTCTTCACCGTTCTACTCAACTCTGCACTACTGCACTCTACACCAGTGTACTCAATGCTGCTGCACTCTATGCCACTGCACTCTATGCCACTCTACTCTACTCTGCACCACTCTACTCCATGCCACTGCACTCTACCCCAGTGCACTATACGCCACTCTACTCTGCACCACTCTATGCCACTGCACTCCACACCACTCCACTCTACGCTGTGCCACTCTACTCTTTGCCACTGCACTTTATACGGTGCTACTCTACTCTGTGCCAATCTACTCTACATCACTTTACTCTACACCACTTCACTCTACCCCACTTCTACTATATGCCACTCTGCACAACTCTACACCTCTCTACTCCACTCCACTGTATGCCACTTTACTCTTTGCCACTCTACTCACCTCTACACCAATCCATACCACTCAACTTTAGGCCACTCTAGCCTACCCCACTCCACTTTACATCACTCTACTCTACTCAACTCTGTTCTATGGCAATCTACTCTATGTCACTGCACTCTACATCACTGTTCCACTCTGCACCACTCTATTCTATGCCACTGCAGGCTACATCACTGTACTCTACTCTGCACAACTCTACTCTATGTCACTGAAATTTACAGAACTGCTCTCAATGCCACTGCACTCTACTCTGCACCACTGCACTCTATGTCACTGTACTCTATGTCAATCTACTCTATGCCAAAGCACTCTATGCCATTGCTCTCTATGCCACTCTGCTCTTCTCTGGCACCATTCTACACCAATGCACTCTACGTTACTGCACTCTATACCACTCTACTCTTCACCACTCTACTCTACTGTACTTTACACCACTCTAATCTGCATCACTCTACTCCACATCACTGCACTATATGTCACTGCACTCTATGCTACTGCACTCTGCACCACTATACTCTACTCTGCAGCACTCTATGCCACTACACTGAACGCCACTGCACTTTATGCTATTGCACTCTACGACACTCTACTTTGCACCAGTTTACTATATCCCACTGCACTCAATGCCACTGCACTCTACTCTGCACCACTCTACTCTAGGCCACTGCATTCTATGCCACTCTACTCTGCACCACACCAAGCCACTGCACTTTAGCCAAATCACTCTATGACACTCTACTCTGCACCAATCTACTCTAACCACTGCACTCTGCCACTCTCTCTACTCTGCACCACTCTATTCTATGCCACGGCACTCTATGCAACTATACTCTGCACCACTGTACTGTACACCACTGCACTCTATGCCTCTGCTCAACTGTATTCTACGCCAGTCCACTTCACTCCACTCCACTCCACTCCACTCCACCCCACTACACTTCACTCTATGTGACACCACTCCACTCCACTGCATGCCACTCTCTGCTACTCAACTCTACATCACTCTACTCTACACTACTCCACTCAACTCTAGGCCTCTCTACGCCATTCCAAGCCACTCTACTCCATTCCACCCTAGGATACCCCACTCTGCGCCACTCCACACGACTCTCCGTCTTGGTACTCCACTCCACTCTGCTCTGCTCTACTCCACTCCACGCTGCTGTGCAACAGAGCTAAAAGACATTGGCAAAGCCAGTAGCTCTCACGTAGGCGAAACCTATTGGCTCTGTCAATGCTTGTTTCATATTGCGTTAATGCAAAAAATGTCCTGTATCTGAGCCCCTTTGTAAACCTATTGTTTCATTGTTTTTCCTTATTTTTCTAAAGCTTGCCAAATGCCAGCAATATAGACCTACAAAATGAGTATCCTTAGAAAAGAGCCTAAGTAGTGTGCAATACAAATCTCAGGAGTCCACTACATGTGTTTCTCCCGAACCATTTACAATCTCTTCTGACGCTTTGTCCAAGCTGACTGACTATACCACATCCTTCTGTTTCCTTTACTGACACTGTTCTGGTCTATGCTGCTCGCATGTGCGTCTTCCTGACCAACGTGGTTAATGCCTTTTCCAATGAAACTCGCGGTGGGAGACTGAAAACATTATCAAACTTGACTTGGAGTGATATTACAACAGCACCCCCAAAAGCAACGCAGGTTCCACTCTTCCGAATGACAGAGCCTGTTAAGGCTCCGCTGATTGGAAAATCACTTTAGCTGGTGACGGCGGCCTCGCATTCAGAGAAGGACGACCTGGGCTGAACTACGCACAAAATAAAGTGGATTTGTGGAAAAAAGCCAGAGCCGTTAATCCAATGTATAATGGTGAGATTCGTCAGTGCTCCGGCCGATAACTGGCATGTGCGGTGATGATGTGCGGTAATTACCCAGCCTGCCACCCGCTAAGCCAGCTCCGGTGATTGTTGTTACAGCAGTAATGGATCTTTGAAGGGTGTGAAATGACCTTTGCCTTTTACTCCTGTCTGACTCTGGCTGTAGCCGAGCAGCGTAGGCCCGCAGCTGCTTTAAATACAGGTGCGAGGGACTCCTTCTCAGCACTCGGATTCATTAACCTGGGGGAGGTCATTGGACTTGAAGGCTTGTCTCTCTACCTGTCTCCACCCTCTTTTATAGCTGTACATTCAATCAATCAATCAATCAATCAATCAATCAATCAATCAATCAATCAATCTATCTACCTACCTACCTACCTACCTATCTATCTGTCTATATTTTTGTAACTCTCCCTATTATCACCTATCTTCTCTTTCTGTCTGGCTCTCTCCCTTTCCTGGAAAATACCCCTTTAATTATATTAGTAGGGAGCATGTCAAGTACATGTGAAAAAATGTTGGTATCGGCTGTATTGAGAAGTGACAAAATTGCACTGTTGGAAAGTCATCCTGTGCCCTGGGCACCCCCCAACTTTTTGCTGACTGGAACTGGTGGTAACTGACTCTGACTGACCCTGGGCTCTGTTTAACCAGGCCCAGGGCCAGTGCCATGCTGAAACACTTAGATAACAGTAAAGCACCTACATACACTAGGGTACACTTTGGGTTGGGGTACCCCTGTAATTGGCATGACCTACCCCATGAGCCCCTAGTATATAATAGGGCAGGGGATTGAAACTACCTAGAAGTCCCCAGTATCCTGGGGCATGGCAGTTTAGAGGCCAGCAGCCTTTTGCACTTGCATGTGTGCACTGCTGAAGCCTGTGGTCAGTTTAAAAGCAGCTCTGGGTTCCAGGACTGCTCTTAAACATGCAAATTGTGGCCAAACTCGACTTTGGCGTTTGGGGCACTTAAAACTGGTCAACCTAAAATGTTTTTGCATAATAATGACCCCCAGGGTCTCCCTAGGTATCCCAGGGGTGGGGGTCAGGTATCTATAAGGTAGACCCTTATAAAATGAGTTTATAAATGCCCTGGGTTAAGTGAAATTCACATTTCACTCTCCCCATTGTTTAAAGTGCTGCCCAAATTCGACTTTGATGCTGGGGGCACTGGGCCTGGAGGATCTGCAATATTTTTACAGATTCAACACCCCTAGGGTCTCCCCTAGGTGACCTATGGGGTGGGGGTCCTGTGAAAATAAGCCAAGTACTTATAAAATATGTTTTTGTAGGTCCTGGTGCTGGAAAAATGGCCTACGTCATTTTTCCCATTGCAAACCCCATGGCCCATAGGATAACATGGGGGAAAGTTATTAAACAATAACTATTAACAGGACAGGGATAAAGATTCCATTCAAAGACTCACTAGAATGGTATGGATAAATCCTACAATATGATGTTATTGAATTTTTCCCAAAGTGAACAGACAAGAAGTTATAACACTTTCTTAGTTGTAGTTCCAAATCCAGCCTGCCAGTGCTCTGCCCTGATTGGTCAGAGTTAAGAGGATTAGCCAGCCTGCCTGAAGAGGTGATAAAGATCCCTGGGGTCAGCCAGATGGACTGGGAGGGCAGTGAGCTGTTCTGCAGGAATGCCAGGCCAGGGGAGGGGTCGTAAACAATGAGCTTCAAAGGGGCAGAGCCCAGAGCAGTGTCATTAACAGCTTTGAACCCCACCCCAGCCAGATGGCAGGATTAAGGAAGGTATGTGCAGATGTAGGGAGGAGAGGCTAGGTTAATTAGCCAACTCAGTGGGAGTGTTTAGCCAGCTCTTACCTCCTTGCTGGAAAATCAGCCATTATGGATTTGGAAGCTTTGTTGCACTCTGGGATAAAATAATGCCACACTCTGCAGGAAGTAGTCACTCAAGTGGGCAGTTACCCTACTCCTATTGGTGAAGCTTGACCTCCTGGATGACCCAGAGACTGTGGAATAAGTATCTGAGAGAGGCCCAGCCCCTCAGATCTGCTGCTTGAAACTGAAGAAAGCAAGACTGGCCCTGCTGGAACTTCTGCTGTGCAAAGACTTCTAAGGCCTGACCTCTGGAGACTGCACCCCCTGAAACTACAGCTTTGTGGACTAACTGTGCTGAGTAAAAGGACTCAAGAGTGGACTCCCTGCAAGCTACAGGTTAACAGAGCTCATCTGGACCCTCACCACCAAGAATCACCAACCTGGGGAACTACCAGTGGATTTGTAAGGGTGACGTCCAGTGCATTGTGGGAATTTAAGTCCTCAACTTTCAAGGACCATCTTGGAGCTTCCAGACCCTTGGAGTAAGTTTGAGACACTTTGGGACCCTTTGAGGAACTTCAGGAAGAAGTTCAGGAAGTTTGGGGAACTTTGGAGGAACTTTGGAAAAAAGCTCCATAGGGGGACCGACTCATCCTGGTCAGCCAAGCCGCCTGCCTTCAACCGCGAGCCGGCCAAGCCCACCAGGTTCGTCCCGCTAAAAGCTCCATCGCATCGACTTCCAGAGATTGACCGGGACTGGAGAAAATCTGAAGCCGGCGAACCCTCACCGGATCCGGCTACATGAGGAGCATCGAGGGACCCCAAGAGAAAAAGCTCCAGAAAAGCTTCTAAGTCCGCTCGTAAGAAAGTCGGCCGGGATCAACCGCGAGCGCCAATCCGCCTGCCTTCCATCGCGTGTCGGCCTGGATTGTTGGATTGCCCGCTAAAGCGATCTTGAAAAAGTTTCTAAGTCCACTCCAGGGAAGTTCACCGGGAGATCGTCGAAAGGCTGCCCGGCGGAGCCACACCGGATCCGGACTGACGGAGAGCGTCGAGGGGCCTCGAGGAGAAAAGCTCCAGAAAAGTTTCTAAGTGCGAAGGTAAAAACATTGACCGAGACCTTCCGCGTGGAGTATCCGCTCAGGGCTCCATCGCGGTCGGCCTTAAACTTTGACTTTGGCCCGGTCTATCGCGAGGCTATGTCCCAATATGGTGCTATATGCTTCTAAGTGCTAGATTTTATTTAAACTTTGAAAATTCATATCTCCGGTTCCCTACATTGGATTTTTGTCGTTTTGGTGTCATTTTAAAGATAAAAATATTTCCTATTTTTATAAATTGGTGTTGGATTTTTATTATGTGTTGTGTTTTAATTATTTACTGAATTGGTGTTTTTAAATGCTTTACATACCTGTCTTTGAAGTTAAGCCTGTCTGCTCGCAGCCACGTTACCAGGGGTTGAGCATAGGAATAATTTTCTTAGGCCTATGCTGAGTCCTATCCAGTGTTTGTGGTCTTATTACTAGTGGCAGACCTACATTTGCCCCTACCAATAACCCACTTTCCAACATTTGGTGCTCAGCGGTGTGGATGTGGACTTGTGTTTAAAAATACACCTTTCAGTGAATGAATTAAGATTATAAAAATCCTCTAAATTGCCTTAGAACAAAACTTTTGAGTTTGATTTTGGAATTTGGACTAAACTGTTTTTAATCCATTGTTTTGATTTTTCCAAATTGTTCTAAGTCTATTGTGCCTAGTGTTGTGACCCAAAACTAGGGAACCATGGAGTTGGACCTGGCTAAACTGTCCCAGTGTAAGTTGGCTGAGCTTAGGGAACAGTGTAGGCTTAGGGGGCTGCCTGCTTCCAAGAGGTATAGGAAGGCAGGGTTGTTTCAGTTTATACAAGCCCATGACCAGGCAGCTGAGGAGAATCAAGGGGGATAGAGGGTTTCCCCCTACCTCCTCCCAGAGGGGAGGAGGTTGAGGATGATGCCTCTTCCATTATAACTAGTGTAAGCCAACAGAATCCTGATGGTGGGAGTGGGGCAGGGTCCCTTACTCAGGAACCACTACGGTCCCTTGCAGAGAGACAGCTTCAGGCTCAATTAGCTTTGATAGCTTTAGAGCAAAGGAAACTGGATTTGGCTGAGAAGAGGTGGGAGAAGGAGGAGAAGAGAAATGGTGGCAGCGAAAGCGAAGAAGATGCTGAGATGTCCAGGGGTGGCAGATTTGAACCTAAACTTCCAAAGGGTATTGTGCCCAAGTACACTGAGGGGGATGACATTGACAAATGGCTTGCAGCTTTTGAGAGGGCCCTTAAGATGAGTAGGGTCCACTCTAGGTATTGGGGTGCACTCCTGTGGGAGTTGATTCCAGTAGCTGGGAGGGATAGGCTCCTGACCCTGAAGGGAGAGGATGCAGAATCATACCAGCAGATGAAAGCCTGCTTAGTCAAGAGGTTTGGTCTGACTCCAGAGCAGTACAGGGTGAAGTTTAGGAACACCCAGAAATTGAATTCCAAGTCTTGGATAGACTTTGTGGATGTTTCAGTGAAGGCACTGGAAGGCTGGATTTGTGGTAACAAAGTGAGCACTTATGAGGGATTGTATAATTTGTTTTTGAAAGAACACATTTTGACTCATTGTGCAGAAGAGAAGTTACGCCAGTATCTAGTGGACTCTAAGCTGACAGACCCCAGAGAGTTGGGGGAGTCAGCTGATGAGTGGGTGAGAACCCGGGTTTCCATTCAGCACCAGGGGGTGACCAGAAGAAAGGAGGACAGGTCCCTCCCCAGGGGAAAGCCCAGGAAATGAAGGTCAAAAACCTAAGGAGTCCTCCAAAGACCCACAAAAACCTGCACAAGGAGGGGGGCCCCGAGCCAACCCAAAACCCAAGGGAGGTGGATTCAGGGAAAGAATGGTAAATTCTTTGATCCCTCAAAAGTGGGTAAGTGCTTTGACTGTAACCAGCCAGGGCACAAGCAGGGAGATGCTGTCTGCACTAAAAGCTCCCCCTAAGGGGCCATCCACAGGGATTGCCAGTGTCAGTTTAGGGGTGGAGAGTGGTGCCCCAGTGGAGGGTAATCAGGTGGGGCAAGCAACCTTAGTGTCCCTGGGTGGGGTGAATATTGCAACCCTTACTGCCTTACCTCCAAACATGGATAAGTACAGGCAGAGGCCTAAAGTGAATGGGACTGAGGTGGAGGCTATCAGAGACACTGGGGCTAGTGTAACTATGGTCCTGGATGAGCTGGTGCCCCCGGAGAGTTTGTTACCTGGTGAGTTTCACCAGGTGACTTATGCAGAACAGCACCACCAAACTCCATCCTATGGCTGTGGTGGATTTGGAATGGGGAGGTGTGACAGGCCCTATGAAGGTAGCTGTGTCAAGGGTGCTCCCAGTCCAGTGTTTACTGGGCAATGACCTTGAAGCCTCTGCATGGTCAGAGGTGGAGAGAGGACTCCATATGAAAATATTGGAGCTCCCTGAGTGGGTGTGTGCTGTGACTAGGTCACAGACTAGCCAGACGGGAGGGGCTGGACACTTGGACCCTGGAACAAAGGGCCAAGCATCCATGGACAAGGGTACTGGGCCTGGTGAGCCAGCCCAGGGAACTCCAGAGGTGCAGGCAGAATCTAACCCTGATGGGGAGGATCTGGCCTCTGAGGGAGGGACTCCATCCCTGCCAGAGCTGTCAGATTTGGCAGAACTGACAGGAGCAGGTGGACCCTCCAGAGAGGAGTTCAGTCAGGGACAGCGTGACTGTCCCACCCTTGAGGGCTTGAGGCGGATTGCTTCTAAGCAAGTGGAAGGGGATGACAGTGGGTTTCATAGAATCTACTGGGAAGATGGACTGCTTTATACTGAGGCCAGAAACCTCAAGGAGGGGCCACCAGGAGGTTGGTGGTGCCCCAGAGGTACAGAGAGTTCATCCTGACTTTGGGTCATGACATCCCCTTGGCAGGACATTTGGGACAGATAAAGACATGGAACCGGTTGGTGAACCATTTCTACTGGCCCCATATGTCTGAAAAGGTAAAGGAGTTTTGCAGCTCCTGTGTCACCTGTCAGGCCAGTGGCAAGGCAGGGGGCAAGACAAAGGCTCCCCTAGTACCACTGCCAGTGGTTGGGGTTCCTTTTGAAAGGGTGGGGATGGACATTGTTGGTCCCCTGGACCCACCTACTGCATCAGGGAATAGGTATATCTTAGTGGTAGTTGACCATGCCACTAGATACCCTGAAGCCATACCTCTTAGAACCATTGATGCTCCTGCAGTGGCTAGAGCACTACTTGGTGTGTTTACCAGAGTGGGTTTTCCAAAAGAGGTGGTGTCAGATAGGGGCACGAACTTCCTGTCCAGCTATCTGACTGCTATGTGGGATGAGTGTGGTGTCAACTACAAGTTCACCACCCCTATCACCCACAAGCAAATGGTCTTGTTGAGCGATTCAACAAAACCCTGAAGGGCATGATAAATGGGTTGTCAGAGAAACTCAGGAGGAGATGGGATGTTCTCCTCCCATGCTTACTGTTTGCCTACAGGGAGGTGCCACAGAAAGGGGTTGGTTTCAGTCCCTTTGAGTTGGTGTTTGGACACCCTGTGAGGGAGCCATTGAGCCTGCTGAGAGAGTCTTTAGAGAAGCCTCTCAAAGAAGCAAAGGACAATGTGCTGGACTATGTGCTAGGCCTGAGATCTAGAATGGCCGAGTACATGTACAAGGCAAACAGGAAACTGGAGGCCAGCCAGGAGCTCATGAAGCACTGGTATGATCAGAAGGCTACTATGCCTGAGTATACTCCAGGACAATTGGTGTGGGTGTTGGAGCCTGTGGCTCCCAGGGCCCTCCATGACAAGTGGAGTGGGCCCTATCCAATCTTAGAAAAGAAGGGTGAGGTTACCTATTTGGTGGACCTTGGCACCCCCAGGAACCCTCATAGGGTCCTGCATGTGAATAGATTGAAACCCCACCATGACAGGGCAGACATGACCATGTTACTGGTCACTGATGAGGGTGTGGAGGAGGAAACTGAGCCTGTGCCCGACCTCCTCTCCACTAATGTGCAAGATGGGTCAGTGGAGGGGTGATACTCTCTCCCAAGTTGACAGACCAGCAGCACAGAGACTGTAAGCAAGTGCTGGAGCAGTTTGCTGGCCTGTTCTCCTTGACCCCAGGCATCACTGAGTGGTGTGTGCATCACATTGACACTGGTGACAGCCTGCCTGTCAAGAATAAACTGTACAGGACATCTGACCATGTCAGAGCCAGCATTAAAGCTGAGGTTGCTAAGATGCTGGACTTGGGGGTAATTGAACCGTCTGAGAGTCCATGGGCCAGCCCAGGGGTGCTGGTACCTAAACCTAATCCTGAGGGGGACCCAAGGAGTTAAGGTTCTGTGTGGACTACAGAGGATTGAATGCAGTCACAAAGACTGACGCTCACCCTATACCTAGAGCTGATGAGCTCATTGACAGGTTAGGGGCTGCTAAGTACCTGAGTACTTTTGATTTGACTTCAGGTTACTGGCAGATTGCCCTCACTGATGGAGCAAAGGAGAGGTCAGCATTCTCCACCCCAGAGGGACATTATCAGTTCAAGGTAATGCCCTTTGGTTTAAAGAATGCACCTGCCACCTTCCAAAGGTTGGTGAACAGGGTCTTGTCTGGGTTGGAACAGTTCAGTGCAGCTTACCTGGATGACATAGCTGTGTATAGTTCTACCTGGGGAGATCACTTAAGCCACCTAAGGGAAGTGCTTCAGGCCATGCAGCAGGCAGGCCTGACTATTAAGGCAAGCAAGTGCCAAATAGGGCAGAGTTCTGTAGTGTACCTGGGCTACCTGGTAGGTGGGGGCCATGTACAGCCTCTCCAAGCTAAAATCCAAACTATTTTGGATTGGACAGCACCTGTTACCCAGACTCAGGTCAGGGCCTTCCTTGGACTGACAGGGTACTATAGAAGGTTTGTTCAAAATTATGGGACCATTGTGGGGCCCCTAACAGAACTGACTTCTAAAAAGAGGCCCAAGAAGGTGATTTGGACCCCAGAGTGTCAGAAGGCTTTTGACACTCTGAAAGCTGCTATGTGTTCAGCACCAGTGTTACTGGCCCCTGACTACACAAAGGAATTTGTAGTTCAGACCGATGCTTCAGAGCAAGGGATTGGGGCAGTGTTGGCACAACTAAATGAAGGGGGCCTTGATCAGCCAGTTGCCTTTATTAGCAGGAGGCTTCTTCCCAGAGAGCAGAGATGGAGTGCCATTGAGAGAGAGGCTTTTGCTGTGGTGTGGTCACTGAAAAAGTTGAGACCATATTTGTTTGGGACTCACTTCCGTGTTCAAACTGACCACAGGCCTCTCAGATGGCTCATGCAGATGAGAGGGAGAATCCCAAGCTGTTAAGGTGGTCCATTTCCCTACAGGGAATGGACTTTACAGTGGAACACAGACCTGGGGTTGCCCATGCCAATGCCGATGGACTTTCCAGGTTTTTCCACTTAGCTGAGGAGGACTACCAGGGTATAGGTTAGTAACCCCTCACCTTTCGTTTGGGGGGGCTGTGTTGGAAAGTCATCCTGTGCCCTGGGCACCCCCAACTTTTTGCTGACTGGAACTGGTGGTAACTGACTCTGACTGACCCTGGGCTCTGTTTAACCAGGCCCAGGGCCAGTGCCATGCTGAAACACTTAGATAACAGTAAATCACCTACATACACTAGGGTACACTTTGGGTTGGGGTACCCCTGTAATTGGCATGACCTACCCCATGAGCCCCTAGTATATAATAGGGCAGGGGATTGAAACTACCTAGAAGTCCCCAGTATCCTGGGGCATGGCAGTTTAGAGGCCAGCAGCCTTTTGCACTTGCATGTGTGCACTGCTGAAGCCTGTGGTCAGTTTAAAAGCAGCTCTGGGTGCCAGGACTGCTCTTAAACATGCAAATTGTGGCCAAACTCGACTTTGGGGTTTGGGGCACTTAAAACTGGTCAACCTAAAATGTTTTTGCATAATAATGACCCCCAGGGTCTCCCTAGGTATCCCAGGGGTGGGGGGTCAGGTATCTATAAGGTAGACCCTTATAAAATGAGTTTATAAATGCCCTGGGTTAAGTGAAATTCACATTTCACTCTCCCCATTGTTTAAAGTGCTGCCCAAATTCGACTTTGATGCTGGGGGCACTGGGCCTGGAGGATCTGCAATATTTTTACAGATTCAACACCCCTAGGGTCTCCCCTAGGTGACCTATGGGGTGGGGGTCCTGTGAAAATAAGCCAAGTACTTATAAAATATGTTTTTGTAGGTCCTGGTGCTGGAAAAATGGCCCACGTCATTTTTCCCATTGCAAACCCCATGGCCCATAGGATAACATGGGGGAAAGTTATTAAACAATAACTATTAACAGGACAGGGATAAAGATTCCATTCAAAGACTCACTAGAATGGTATGGATAAATCCTACAATATGATGTTATTGAATTTTTCCCAAAGTGAACAGACAAGAAGTTATAACACTTTCTTAGTTGTAGTTCCAAATCCAGCCTGCCAGTGCTCTGCCCTGATTGGTCAGAGTTAAGAGGATTAGCCAGCCTGCCTGAAGAGGTGATAAAGATCCCCTGGGGTCAGCCAGATGGACTGGGAGGGCAGTGAGCTGTTCTGCAGGAATGCCAGGCCAGGGGAGGGGTCGTAAACAATGAGCTTCAAAGGGGCAGAGCCCAGAGCAGTGTCATTAACAGCTTTGAACCCCCACCCCAGCCAGATGGCAGGATTAAGGAAGGTATGTGCAGATGTAGGGAGGAGAGGCTAGGTTAATTAGCCAACTCAGTGGGAGTGTTTAGCCAGCTCTTACCTCCTTGCTGGAAAATCAGCCATTATGGATTTGGAAGCTTTGTTGCACTCTGGGATAAAATAATGCCACACTCTGCAGGAAGTAGTCACTCAAGTGGGCAGTTACCCTACTCCTATTGGTGAAGCTTGACCTCCTGGATGACCCAGAGACTGTGGAATAAGTATCTGAGAGAGGCCCAGCCCCTCAGATCTGCTGCTTGAAACTGAAGAAAGCAAGACTGGCCCTGCTGGAACTTCTGCTGTGCAAAGACTTCTAAGGCCTGACCTCTGGAGACTGCACCCCTGAAACTACAGCTTTGTGGACTAACTGTGCTGAGTAAAAGGACTCAAGAGTGGACTCCCTGCAAGCTACAGGTTAACAGAGCTCATCTGGACCCTCACCACCAAGAATCACCAACCTGGGGAACTACCAGTGGATTTGTAAGGGTGACGTCCAGTGCATTGTGGGAATTGAAGTCCTCAACTTTCAAGGACCATCTTGGAGCTTCCAGACCCTTGGAGTAAGTTTGAGACACTTTGGGACCCTTTGAGGAACTTCAGGAAGAAGTTCAGGAAGTTTGGGGAACTTTGGAGGAACTTTGGAAAAAAGCTCCATAGGGGACCGACTCATCCTGGTCAGCCAAGCCGCCTGCCTTCAACCGCGAGCCGGCCAAGCCCACCAGGTTCGTCCCGCTAAAAGCTCCATCGCATCGACTTCCAGAGATTGACCGGGACTGGAGAAAATCTGAAGCCGGCGAACCCTCACCGGATCCGGCTACATGAGGAGCATCGAGGGACCCCAAGAGAAAAAGCTCCAGAAAAGCTTCTAAGTCCGCTCGTAAGAAAGTCGGCCGGGATCAACCGCGAGCGCCAATCCGCCTGCCTTCCATCGCGTGTCGGCCTGGATTGTTGGATTGCCCCGCTAAAGCGATCTTGAAAAAGTTTCTAAGTCCGCTCCAGGGAAGTTCACCGGGAGATCGTCGAAAGGCTGCCCGGCGGAGCCGCACCGGATCCGGACTGACGGAGAGCGTCGAGGGGCCTCGAGGAGAAAAGCTCCAGAAAAGTTTCTAAGTGCGAAGGCAAAAACATTGACCGAGATCTTCCGCGTGGAGTATCCGCTCAGGGCTCCATCGCGGTCGGCCTTAAACTTTGACTTTGGCCCGGTCTATCGCGAGGCTATGTCCCAATATGGTGCTATATGCTTCTAAGTGCTAGATTTTATTTAAACTTTGAAAATTCATATCTCCGGTTCCCTACATTGGATTTTTGTCGTTTTGGTGTCATTTTAAAGATAAAAATATTTCCTATTTTTATAAATTGGTGTTGGATTTTTATTATGTGTTGTGTTTTAATTATTTACTGAATTGGTGTTTTTAAATGCTTTACATACCTGTCTTTGAAGTTAAGCCTGTCTGCTCGCAGCCACGTTACCAGGGGTTGAGCATAGGAATAATTTTCTTAGGCCTATGCTGAGTCCTATCCAGTGTTTGTGGTCTTATTACTAGTGGCAGACCTACATTTGCCCCTACCAATAACCCACTTTCCAACATGCACAAATTAAGTGATTTTGCCTGTCATCATTCAATGAATATACAGATAGAAAATAACGAATTTACGGCAAGGTACCACTAAAGGTCACCTCTATGCAAGCAACCTAACCTATCTAAGATGCAAATTAGCAAAATAATTAGTTGTCAGGTAGATATATGTATATATATATATATATATATATATATATATATATATATATATATATATATATAATCACCAAAAAATTCACCACACTGCAGGAGAGTGAGTTTTTCGATTTCCATTTATTTTCACGAGTGCCATTTACACCACAACCACCACCAATGCGTTTCAACCAAAAAGGTCTTGCTCACAGTAATGTGCAGTAACCCATCAGCTTTGGAAGAGTTATGAGTAGAGTTAAATCTCTCCCCACACCCTACTTCGCACACCCATCATCCTGTACTACAGTTCCCACTAGAAAATGTAGGACTGTGTAGTAGGGGGACAACAGGATGTCAGAATGCAGGGACTGAGTCCATCTACACCATCAGAAACAGTTAACCCAATTCCTAGCTAGCTCACAGTGCGTCACCCAAACTCCTAAAACAACCAGGGTAGCACATGATTTCGGCAACCTCGAAGATGACACTCTGATCCCCAAGGGAATCATGGAAACAGATCTTAGCTCTTTCGTTACTTACTCATTCATGCCTTTGGTAAAACACAGGAAAGATCCAAATTGAGTTTTCAATACCTTTATTGAAACAATAGTAGTCTTTCATAGAAAGAATGAGCTGTGATAATTAGGCAGATGGCAGATAAAACAAAGCAAAGTAACCAGCATTGTGAACATGGTGAAAAGAATGAACAGTCCAACATTGGCAGTCTGACTTCTAAATATCTATATATCCCTACCTCGCACTACCCTTACTCTGGGGATAGCCTGTGACCCCATACCTGGATGACTTGGTCTGAAGTTCGATTGGCAATCCCTCTCTGCAGGATCAGCATGGAAGTTCAGCATTGGCAGAGGTACATGTAGAACACAACAGTCGTCCCTGGACCATTGTGGCTGAAGTGCCCCCTCTGACCCACTAAGGGACAGTGCACTGTATATATAATAAAACCACTGTGTTAGAGATACAGTTCTGAAGCAATGATGTGTCCAGATGTTAGATGCTGTAACTGAGCGGACAACACATGTACCAGGATATCTCTTTCTATATTCCTAGCCTTTTTTTTTTTTAGAGTTTTATATAGCGCGAACTAGACCTGAGACATCGGGTATCAGAGCGCTTTACATGAGCACCAGTTTCGTTACAGATGGACACATTAATTTTTGTTAGACATGGGGAATTTAAGTGATTTGCCCAGAATCACAGGATGTTGAGCATCGTTGCCGAGACTCGAACCCGGTTCCCCAGCTTCGAGGTCCACCGCTCTAGCCGTAAGGCTACACCCTCTCCCTCTAGCCTTGAACAAAGAGTACAGATTATGTAGCAGAAAATGCTTTCTAAAACAAACAGCATATACAGCGTTACTTAAAATCATATTATTAAAAAAAAAAAGTAAAACGTAGCAGGGCTAGTATGAAGTCTGCTGAAATGTGTAAAATGTAAAATTAAAAGAACCAAAGTGGGTGCAAGAGGGCTTCATCACAACACAATAGAGGAGTCTCAGTGGAGAAGCCAGTCCCTCCCCACATTCTACCACGAACATATGTCATCTGAGAGAGAGGTCTGAAAGGAGAGGACAGTCCATCCATGCACCATAGTATGCACACCCATCATCTGAAAAAGAGGTCTAAAAAAAGAGGCCAGTCCATCCAAACACCCTACTGCACACACCCATCTTCTGAAAGAGAGGTCTTGAAGGAGAGGCCAGTCAATTCACACACCCTGCTATGAACACCTGCCATCTGAGAGAGACATCTCAAAGGAGAGGCCAGTCCACACACACACCCTGCTATGTACACCTGTCATCTGAGAGAGAGCGGTATTGAAGAAGAGCCCAGTTCCTCCAAAGGAGAGGCCAGTCCATCCACACACGCTACTATGCACACTTGTCTTTTGAGAGAGAGAGAGGTATCAAAGGAAAGATCAGTTCATCTAAACACCCTACTACGCACACCTGTCATTTGAGAGAGAGGTCCCAAAGGAGAGGCCAGTCCTTGCACACAACCTACTACACACATCTGTCATCTGAGAGAGAAGTCTTGAAGGAGAGGCCGGTCCATCCGCACACCCTACTATGAACATATGTAATCTGAGAGAGAGGTCTCAAAGGAGAAGCTAGTCCACCATCCTACTATGCACACCCATCATTTGAGAGAGAGATGTGAAAGGAGAAGCCAGTCTCTCTCCACTCACTACTATGCACACCCGTCATTTGAGAGAGAGGTCTCAAAAGTGAGGCTAGTTCATCCATACACCGTATTATGCACACTCGTCATCTGAAAGAGAGGTCTCAAAGGAGAGGCTAGTCACTCCCCACACACCTACTATGCACAACCGTCATCTGAAAGACAGGCCTCCGAAGAGAGGCCAGTCCATGCATGCACCCTACTTAGCACACCTGTAATTTGAGGGGTCTCAAAGGAGAGGACAGTCCATGCACACAACCTACTATGCACACCGGTCATTTAAGAGAGAGATCTGAAAGGAGAGGCCAGTCAATCCACACACTCTACTATGCACACCTGTCATTTGAGAGAGAGGTTTCAAAGGAGATGCTAGCCCCTTCCCACTCACTGCTATGCACACCCGAAATCTGAGAAGGAGCTCCCAAAGGAGAGGTCGGTCGCTCCCCATACACCCTCCTATGCACACCTGTCATCTGAGAGAGAGGCCTCAAAGGAGAGGTCAGTCCATGCACACACCCTACTACTCACACCTATCATGTGAGAGAGAGGTCCCAAAGGAGAGGACAGTCCATCCACACACTGTACTATGCACACCTGTCATTTGAGAGAGAGGCCTCAAAGGAGAGACAAGTCCCTCTCCACTCACTGCTGCGCACACCCATTATCTGAGAAAGAGCTCTCAAAAGAGAGGCCACTCACTCCCCATACCCCCTACTACCTACACCAGTCATCTGGGAGAGAGGTCTCAAAGGAGAGACCAGTCCATCCACACCCTACTACAAACACCTGTCATCTGAGAGAGAGGCCTCAAAGGAAATGCCAGCCCATCCACACACTCTACTACGTACATCCGCCACTTGAAAGAGAGGAATTTTCTTTTTAAAAACATTAGCAATTCACTGGCAAAAAACAAAGGTTAAAGTAAAGGTAGGTGAATTTTTCAGTGACATTAACATTTCGAACTAAAAACACAGAAATTCAGCAGTTATAATTAACAGCACTAACTATAACTTGTGCCCCATCACGCATTGCTTATGACCTAACATATGACATCTCTCATGACATGTTCTATGACATCACTGATGAAATCCCATGGCCTCCCTACATCCTTTAAAAGGCCCCATCCCCCAGGTCCATGTATTTTTTAAGGGGAGGGCGGCAACACAGGTTGATCTGTCAAGTGGGAGCCCAGAAAAATAGGGGGGGGGTTTATAGATACATTGACAATTGGGCTAAAATTTTAAAAAATCAAGCGTTCTGATCGGTTGAAGAGGGCTTTTGGAGTGGCAACTTTCATTGGGTGTCTGCAACATGAACAGTAATGTTGCGGTGTAGATTACAGGACATAAGGGGGCAGAGTAGAGATACCCTGACCCCCTAGCTCTTGTGCAGCGGAGGTCCCAGAGGGACCCCCCTCCCAGGGCTAAAATGAAAAAAAATAATCTGGTCACTGTCCCATGGAGAACATCGAGATCACCGTAAAAAAAAAAAAACAGGGAGGCACCCTTTTTATATAAATTTCCCCTGAGGTGGGCCAGGACCCCCAGTTGTCAGTGTGTTTTTTTATTATTATTGTGGGGAGCGGGACAAATACGTGCGTCTCCACCCAAAGTCAATTTTTGGCCCTGTGACCCCTATCTCCCAGGGCCCATTGCAAATATTATGTCCTGGTAGTCCCCAAATCCCAGGAGAGCACAGAGATGTTGCAGGCGCAATACTAATCTTGTTTGATGAAGTGCCAGAACAAGTAGGAGTCGTCACTCTTTTATCTGGAACAATTCCAATTTATTGCTTCGTTAAAGGATCTATTTGGTACTTGACTCTTGTATGTGAGCAGAGTCAATTACAGCAAGCATAGATCATAGGACAGGTGAGACATAGAACAGCCATAGGACAGGTGAGACATAGAACAGCCAACACGTGTTTCGCCCCTCACGCGACCGGCAGGCCAAGGGGCTTCTTCAGGGCTTCAAACAAAGTGCGGCGTATTTACATCTATACAGTAATGATAAAAGATTACTCATCACCCGTGAGAGTGTAGTGTGAGTGAAGAGTGAGAGCAGAGATATGAAAGGGTGTTTGGGGGAAGGAGGCAGGGGAAAGGAGACAGGAATTGGGTCAAGCGGTCATAGTGAGAAGTAAAGTAGGGAGATAGAGGGAGAAAGAGAGAGTTACGAGATATGAGGGGTGCATGTAGGCGTTGTGAGCGCAGAGTACAGTATATTAAGAAGTGTCAGTTTTTATGAGGGTAAGGACAGGGAGAGAAGAGTAGTGAGTGAGGAATGAGAGATAAAGAAGGAAAGGGAAGAATAGAGAGGTAGTAGGACGAGTAGAGAGAAATAAACCATAATTATCCCATATTGTAAGGAGAGGGACAGTACATTAAAGGCATCGTAATCAGAATTCAAAATGTTTTCATTAGCATACATACGTCAGGTTGGTATCCAAATAGCGAAATATGAAATATAAAAAATTGAACATGCCCAATGAGCAACATTTGTAATGATTGGTGAGGTTCATATGCATTCCAGTGAGGTTGTAGTCGGCTTGGGACCAAACCCTATAGAAGTAACCAATAGCGTAATAATGTATGGTCCTGTGAATAAAAATGGAACACAAGTGTTTCTGTGATAAGTGAATTGGAATGGCCATGGTGCTGTAAGTTATAACTAGGGTGATCTAGGCCTGGAGAACAGAATATTAATCTCTAAAAGCGAGGGACTGTGGGTAGCAGGGTAGGGATCCAAGGTGCGTGAGGTATATAAACTAGGATGACGGGAGTGCCCCCAATGGAGCACCTGCTCATAAATCGGGTAGGATTGGCGCTTACCGTGGAAATGGAGTAGTGTAAGCGAGTCCTGCTTAGTAATACGAGTCCAGTAATATCTATATAGAGGGGGGAGAGGGAAGAGGCACAGGCGAGAGAGCGGGTTAATAAGGGTCATCCAGTTCAAAAAGAGCTGGTAGGAAAATAAGGTCAGAAGGGAGAGCGAGAGCGGGAGAAAATGCTATCCATTAAAGAGGCGAGGTCGGTTCAGCTTACTTGCATGCGAGACATCCGGTCACTGACTTCTTACTCAGGTGAGCCAGCATGAGCTCCTAACGGAGTGTTTGCGGACAATAAAAACACAGTCTGGCGGAAGTGACGTAAGACCCGGTCACGTGATCCGGGAAGGATCAGCGCCATCTTGGAGTGGTGCGCAGTCCAGGTATGGACCTGCTAGTACAGTAGTGTACCCTCTGCAGAGCCCGTGATGGTGGCAGAGTGATGTGGTCCTGGGAGGAGGACGAATATTATGGGAATATCCCTAAGGTGGAGGTCCTTCTATTCATAACAAAAATAGTCATGCACATATAATCCTCAAAAAGATAACGGGGAAAGACTTAAAAACATAAGGTCTCCCTACAGGTGGAGCAAGAGAGGCCGTATGGGATGCCTAACGAATCGGACATCTTTGAATAAGTGATGCGGGGTGAATGTATGACATTATTCTGCATTCTGTCCATCAATTGTTGTTTTTGCATTTGTCACCCCGAGTGGGATGGGTTATGCCCAGACGTGGGTCCCGTGCTCTCCATGCCACTGGAGTCAAGCTATCCTGGCTGAAGAGGGGTGAAACCCCGAAACCGGTCCTAGGATGCTTGTTTCCAGTCCAGGGAGGACATGGCCTGGCAGTTCGGGCTGGACTGTTCCCATTGGGCACAGGGTCAAGACTGATTTGCATATGGCTGGGTTCAAACTGGAATGGCATGGTGAGCAAAAAAACGATGGATTTAGGCCCAGATCTCTGTACTGGGGTGAATGTATGACATTGTTCTACATTCTGTCCATCAATTGTTGTTTTTGCATTTGTCATCCCGAGTGGGACGGGTATGCCCAGACGTGGGTCCCGTGCTCTCCATGCCACTGAAGTCAAGCTATCCTGGCAGAAGAGGGTGAAACCCCGAAACCGGTCCTAGGATGCTTGTTTCCAGTCCAGGGAGGACCTGGCCTGGCAGTTCGGGCTGGACTGTTCCCATTGGGCACAGGGTCAAGACTGATTTGCATATGGCTGGGTTCAAACTGGAATGGCATGGTGAGCAAAAAATGATGGATTTAGGCCCAGATCTCTGTACTGGGGTGAATGTATGACATTGTTCTGCATTCTGTCCATCAATTGTTGTTTTTGCATTTGTCACCCCCAGTAGGACGGGTATGCCCAGACGTGGGTCCCGTGTTCTCCATGCCACTGGAGTCAAGCTATCCTGGCTGAAGAGGGGTGAAACCCCGAAACCGGTCCTAGGATGCTTGTTTCCAGTCCAGGGAGGACCTGGCCTGGCAGTTCGGGCTGGACTGTTCCCATTGGGCACAGGGTCAAGACTGATTTGCATATGGCTGGGTTCAACCTGGAATGGCATGGTGAGCAAAAAACGATGGATTTAGGCCCAGATCTCTGTACTGGGGTGAATGTATGACATTGTTCTGCATTCCGTCCATCAATTGTTGTTTTTGCATTTGTCACCCCGAGTGGGACGGGTATGCCCAGATGTGGGTACCGTGCTCTCCATGCCACTGGAGTCAAGCTATCCTGGCTGAAGAGGGGTGAAACCCCGAAACCGCCCTAGGATGCTTGTTTCCAGTCCAGGGAGGACCTGGCCTGGCAGTTCGGGCTGGACTGTTCCCATTGGGCACAGGGTCAAGACTGATTTGCATATGGCTGGGTTCAAACTGGAATGGCATGGTGAGCAAAAAAACGATGGATTTAGGCCCAGATCTCTGTACTGGGGTGAATGTATGACATTGTTCTGCATTCTGTCCATCAATTGTTGTTTTTGCATTTGTCACCCCGAGTGGGACGGGTATGCCCAGACGTGGGTTCCGTGCTCTCCATGCCACTGGAGTCAAGCTATCCTGGCTGAAGAGGGTGAAACCCCGAAACCGGTCCTAGGATGCTTGTTTCCAGTCCAGGGAGGACCTGGCCTGGCAGTTCGGGCTGGCCTGTTCCCATTGGGCACAGGGTCAAGACTGATTTGCATATGGCTGGGATCAAACTGGAATGGCATGGTGAGCAAAAAACGATGGATTTAGGCCCAGATCTCTGTACTGGGGTGAATGTATGACATTGTTCTGCATTCTGTCCATCAATTTTGTTTTTGCATTTGTCACCCCGAGTGGGACAGGTATGCCCAGATGTGGGTACCGTGCTCTCCATGCCACTGGAGTCAAGCTATCCTGGCTGAAGAGGGGCGAAACCCCGAAACCGGCCCTAGGATGCTTGTTTCCAGTCCAGGGAGGACCTGGCCTGGCAGTTCGGGCTGGACTGTTCCCATTGGGCACAGGGTCAAGACTGATTTGCATATGGCTGGGTTCAAACTGGAATGGCATGGTGAGCAAAAAAACGATGGATTTAGGCCCAGATCTCTGTACTGGGGTGAATGTATGACATTGTTCTGCATTCTGTCCATCAATTGTTGTTTTTGCATTTGTCACCCCGAGTGGGACGGGTATGCCCAGACGTGGGTCCCATGCTCTCCATCCCACTGGAGTCAAGCTATCCTGGCTGAAGAGGGTGAAACCCCGAAACCGGTCCTAGGATGCTTGTTTCCAGTCCAGGGAGGACCTGGCCTGGCAGTTCGGGCTGGACTGTTCGCATTGGGCACAGGGTCAAGACTGATTTGCATATGGCTGGGTTCAAACTGGAATGGCATGGTGAGTAAAAAACGATGGATTTAGGCCCAGATCTCTGTACTGGGGTGAATGTATGACATTGTTCTGCATTCTGTCCATCAATTGTTGTTTTTGCATTTGTCACCCCGAAAGGGACGGGTATGCCCAGACGTGGGTATCGTGCTCTCCATGCCACTGGAGTCAAGCTATCCTGGCTGAAGAGGGGTGAAACCCGAAACCGGTCCTAGGATGCTTGTTTCCAGTCCAGGGAGGAACTGGCCTGGCAGTTCGGGCTGGACTGTTCCCATTGGGCACAGGGTCAAGACTGATTTGCATATGGCTGGGTTCAAACTGGAATGGCATGGTGAGCAAAAACGATGGATTTAGGCCCAGATCTCTGTACTGGGGTGAATGTATGACATTGTTCTGCATTCTGTCCATCAATTGTTGTTTTTGCATTTGTCACCCCGAGTGGGACGGGTATGCCCAGACAAGGGTCCCGTGCTCTCCATGCCACTGGAGTCAAGCTATCCTGGCTGAATAGGGGTGAAACCCCCGAAACCGCTCCTAGGATGCTTGTTTCCAGTTCAGGGAGGACCTGGCCTGGCAGTTCGGACTGGACTGTTCCCATTGGGCACAGGGCCAAGACTGATTTGCATATGGCTGGGTTCAAACTGGAATGGCATGGTGAGCAAAAAAACGATGGATTTAGGTCCAGATCTCTGTACTGGGGTGAATGTATGACATTGTTCTGCATTTTGTCCATCAATTGTTGTTTTTGTATTTGTCACCCCGAGTGGCACGGGTATGCCCAGACACGGGTCCTGTGCTCTCCATGCCACTGGAGTCAAGCTATCCTGGCTGAAGAGGGGTGAAACCCCGAAACCGGTCCTAGGAAGCTTGTTTCCAGTCCAGGGAGGACCTGGCCTTGCAGTTCGGGCTGGACTGTTCCCATTGGGCACAGGGTCAAGACTGATTTGCATATGGCTGGGTTCAAACTGGAATGGCATGGTGAGCAAAAAAACGATGGTTTTAGGCTCAGATCTCTGTACTGGGGTGAATGTATGACATTGTTCTGCATTCTGTCCATCAATTGTTGTTTTTGCATTTGTCACCCCGAGTGGGACGGGTATGCCCAGACGTGGGTCCCGTGCTCTCCATGCCACTGGAGTCAAGCTATCCTGGCTGAAGAGGGTGAAACCCGAAACCCGTCCTAGGATGCTTGTTTCCAGTCCAGGGAGGACCTGGCCTGGCAGTTCGGGCTGGACTGTTCCCATTGGGCACAGGGTAAAGACTGATTTGCATATGGCTGTGTTCAAACTGGAATGGCATGGTGAGCAAAAACGATGGATTTAGGCCCAGATCTCTGTACTGGGGTGAATGTATGACATTGTTCTGCATTCTGTCCATCAATTGTTGTTTTTGCATTTGTCACCCCGAGTGGGACAGGTATGCCCAGATGTGGGTACCGTGCTCTCCATGCCACTGGAGTCAAGCTATCCTGGCTGAAGAGGGCGAAACCCCGAAACCGGCCCTAGGATGCTTGTTTCCAGTCCAGGGAGGACCTGGCCTGGCAGTTCGGGCTGGACTGTTCACATTGGGCACAGGGTCAAGACTCATTTGCATATGGCTGGTTTCAAACTGGAATGGCATGGTGAGCAAAAAAACAATGGATTTAGGCCCAGATCTCTGTACTGGGGTGAATGTATGACATTGTTCTGCATTCTGTCCATCAATTGTTGTTTTTGCATTTGTCACCCCGAGTGGGACGGGTATGCCCAGACGTGGGTATCGTGCTCTCCATGCCACTGGAGTCAAGCTTTCCTGGCTGAAGAGGGGTGAAACCCGAAACCGGTCCTAGGATGCTTGTTTCCAGTCCAGGGAGGAACTGGCCTGGCAGTTCGGGCTGGACTGTTCCCATTGGGCACAGGGTCAAGACTGATTTGCATATGGCTGGGTTCAAACTGGAATGGCATGGTGAGCAAAAAAACGATGGATTTAGGCCCAGATCTCTGTACTGGGGTGAATGTATGACATTGTTCTGCATTCTGTCCATCAATTGTTGTTTTTGCATTTGTCACCCCGAGTGGGACGGGTATGCCCAGACGTGGGTCCCGTGCTCTCCATGCCACTGGAGTCAAGCTATCCTGGCTGAAGAGGGTGAAACCCCGAAACCGCTCCTAGAATGCTTGTTTCCAGTTCAGGGAGGACCTGGCCTGGCAGTTCGGACTGGACTGTTCCCATTGGGCACAGGGCCAAGACTGATTTGCATATGGCTGGGTTCAAACTGGAATGGCATGGTGAGCAAAAAAACGATGGATTTAGGCCCAGATCTCTGTACTGGGGTGAATGTATGACATTGTTCTGCATTCTGTCCATCAATTGTTGTTTTTGAATTTTTTCACCCCGAGTGGGACGGGTATGCCCAGACACGGGTCCTGTGCTCTCCATGCCACTGGAGTCAAGCTATCCTGGCTGAAGAGGGGTGAAACCCCGAAACCGGTCCTAGGATGCTTGTTTCCAGTCCAGGGAGGACCTGGCCTTGCAGTTCGGGCTGGACTGTTCCCATTGGGCACAGGGTCAAGACTGATTTGCATATGGCTGGGATCAAACTGGAATGGCATGGTGAGCAAAAAACGATGGATTTAGGCCCAGATCTCTGTACTGGGGTGAATGTATGACATTGTTCTGCATTCTGTCCATCAATTGTTGTTTTTGCATTTGTCACCCCGAGTGGGACGGGTATGCCCAGACGTGGGTCCCGTGCTCTCCATGCCACTGGAGTCAAGCTATCCTGGCTGAAGAGGGTGAAACCCCGAAACCCGTCCTAGGATGCTTGTTTCCAGTCCAGGGAGGACCTGGCCTGGCAGTTCAGGCTGGACTGTTCCCATTGGGCACAGGGTCAAGACTGATTTGCATATGGCTGTGTTCAAACTGGAATGGCATGGTGAGCAAAAAACGATGGATTTAGGCCCAGATCTCTGTGCTGGGGTGAATGTATGACATTGTTCTGCATTCTGTCCATCAATCGTCGTTTTTGCATTTGTCACCCCGAGTGGGACGGGTATGCCCAGACGTGGGTCCCGTGCTCTCCATGCCACTGGAGTCAAGCTATCCTGGCTGAAGAGGGGTGAAACCCCAAAACCGGTCCTAGGATGCTTGTTTCCAGTCCAGGGAGGACCTGGCCTAGCAGTTCGGGCTGGACTGTTCCCATTGGGAACAGGGTCAAGACTGATTTGCATATGGCTGGGTTCAAACTGGAATGGCATGGTGAGCAAAAAAACGATGGATTTAGGCCCAGATCTCTGTACTGGGGTGAATGTATGACATTGTTCTGCATTCTGTCCATCAATTGTTCTTTTTGCATTTGTCACCCCGAGTGGGACGGGTATGCCCAGACGTGGGTTCCGTGCTCTCCATGCCACTGGAGTCAAGCTATCCTGGCTGAAGAGGGGTGAAACCCCGAAACCGGTCCTAGGATGCTTGTTTCCAGTCCAGGAGGACCTGGCCTGGCAGTTCGGGCTGGCCTGTTCCCATTGGGCACAGGGTCAAGACTGATTTGCATATGGCTGGGTTCAAACTGGAATGGCATGGTGAGCAAAAAAACGATGGATTTAGGCCCAGATCTCTGTACTGGGGTGAATGTATGACATTATTCTGCATTCTGTCCATCAATTGTTGTTTTTGCATTTGTCACCCCGAGTGGGACAGGTATGCCCAGATGTGGGTACCGTGCTCTCCATGCCACTGGAGTCAAGCTATCCTGGCTGAAGAGGGGCAAAACCCCGAAACCGGCCCTAGGATGCTTGTTTCCAGTCCAGGGAGGACCTGGCCTGGCAGTTCGGGCTGGACTGTTCCCATTGGGCACAGGGTCAAGACTGATTTGCATATGGCTGGGTTCAAACTGGAATGGCATGGTGAGCAAAAAAACGATGGATTTAGGCCCAGATCTCTGTATTGGGGTGAATGTATGACATTGTTCTGCATTCTGTCCATCAATTGTTGTTTTTGCATTTGTCACCCCGAGTGGGACGGGTATGGCCAGACGTGGGTATCGTGCTCTCCATGCCACTGGAGTCAAGCTATCCTGGCTGAAGAGGGGTGAAACCCCGAAACCGGTCCTAGGATGCTTGTTTCCAGTCCAGGGAGGAACTGGCCTGGCAGTTCGGGCTGGACTGTTCCCATTGGGCACAGGGTCAAGACTGATTTGCATATGGCTGGGTTCAAACTGGAATGGCATGGTGAGCAAAAAAACGATGGATTTAGGCCCAGATCTCTGTACTGGGGTGAATGTATGACATTGTTCTGCATTCTGTCCATCAATTGTTGTTTTTGCATTTGTCACCCCGAGTGGGACGGGTATGCCCAGACGTGGGTCCCGTGCTCTCCATGCCACTGGAGTCAAGCTATCCTGGCTGAAGAGGGGTGAAACCCCCGAAACCGCTCCTAGAATGCTTGTTTCCAGTTCAGGGAGGACCTGGCCTGGCAGTTCGGACTGGACTGTTCCCATTGGGCACAGGGCCAAGACTGATTTGCATATGGCTGGGTTCAAACTGGAATGGCATGGTGAGCAAAAAAACGATGGATTTAGGCCCAGATCTCTGTACTGGGGTGAATGTATGACATTGTTCTGCATTCTGTCCATCAATTGTTGTTTTTGCATTTGTCACCCCGAGTGGGACAGGTATGCCCAGATGTGGGTACCGTGCTCTCCATGCCACTGGAGTCAAGCTATCCTGGCTGAAGAGGGGCGAAACCCCGAAACCGGCCCTAGGATGCTTGTTTCCAGTCCAGGGAGGACCTGGCCTGGCAGTTCGGGCTGGACTGTTCACATTGGGCACAGGGTCAAGACTCATTTGCATATGGCTGGTTTCAAACTGGAATGGCATGGTGAGCAAAAAAACAATGGATTTAGGCCCAGATCTCTGTACTGGGGTGAATGTATGACATTGTTCTGCATTCTGTCCATCAATTGTTGTTTTTGCATTTGTCACCCCGAGTGGGACGGGTATGCCCAGACGTGGGTATCGTGCTCTCCATGCCACTGGAGTCAAGCTTTCCTGGCTGAAGAGGGGTGAAACCCCGAAACCGGTCCTAGGATGCTTGTTTCGAGTCCAGGGAGGAACTGGCCTGGCAGTTCGGGCTGGACTGTTCCCATTGGGCACAGGGTCAAGACTGATTTGCATATGGCTGGGTTCAAACTGGAATGGCATGGTGAGCAAAAACGATGGATTTAGGCCCAGATCTCTGCACTCGGGTGAATGTATGACATTGTTCTGCATTCTGTCCATCAATTGTTGTTTTTGCATTTGTCACCCCGAGTGGGACGGGTATGCCCAGACGTGGGTCCCGTGCTCTCCATGCCACTGGAGTCAAGCTATCCTGGCTGAAGAGGGGTGAAACCCCGAAACCGCTCCTAGAATGCTTGTTTCCAGTTCAGGGAGGACCTGGCCTGGCAGTTCGGACTGGACTGTTCCCATTGGGCACAGGGCCAAGACTGATTTGCATATGGCTGGGTTCAAACTGGAATGGCATGGTGAGCAAAAAAACGATGGATTTAGGCCCAGATCTCTGTACTGGGGTGAATGTATGACATTGTTCTGCATTCTGTCCATCAATTGTTGTTTTTGAATTTGTCACCCCGAGTGGGACGGGTATGCCCAGACACGGGTCCTGTGCTCTCCATGCCACTGGAGTCAAGCTATCCTGGCTGAAGAGGGTGAAACCCGAAACCGGTCCTAGGATACTTGTTTCCAGTCCAGGGAGGACCTGGCCTTGCAGTTCGGGCTGGACTGTTCCCATTGGGCACAGGGTCAAGACTGATTTGCATATGGCTGGGATCAAACTGGAATGGCATGGTGAGCAAAAAACGATGGATTTAGGCCCAGATCTCTGTACTGGGGTGAATGTATGACATTGTTCTGCATTCTGTCCATCAATTGTTGTTTTTGCATTTGTCACCCCGAGTGGGACGGGTATGCCCAGACGTGGGTCCCGTGCTCTCCATGCCACTGGAGTCAAGCTATCCTGGCTGAAGAGGGGTGAAACCCCGAAACCCGTCCTAGGATGCTTGTTTCCAGTCCAGGGAGGACCTGGCCTGGCAGTTCAGGCTGGACTGTTCCCATTGGGCACAGGGTCAAGACTGATTTGCATATGGCTGTGTTCAAACTGGAATGGCATGGTGAGCAAAAAAACGATGGATTTAGGCCCAGATCTCTGTGCTGGGGTGAATGTATGACATTGTTCTGCATTCTGTCCATCAATCGTCGTTTTTGCATTTGTCACCCCGAGTGGGACGGGTATGCCCAGACGTGGGTCCCGTGCTCTCCATGCCACTGGAGTCAAGATATCCTGGCTGAAAAGGGGTGAAACCCCAAAACCGGTCATAGGATGCTTGTTTCCAGTCCAGGGAGGACCTGGCCTAGCAGTTCGGGCTGGACTGTTCCCATTGGGCACAGGGTCAAGACTGATTTGCATATGTCTGGGTTCAAACTGGAATGGCATGGTGAGCAAAAAAACGATGGATTTAGGCCCAGATCTCTGTACTGGGGTGAATGTATGACATTGTTCTGCATTCTGTCCATCAATTGTTGTTTTTGCATTTGTCACCCCGAGTGGGACGGGTATGCCCAGACGTGGGTTCCGTGCTCTCCATGCCACTGGAGTCAAGCTATCCTGGCTGAAGAGGGTGAAACCCCGAAACCGGTCCTAGGATGCTTGTTTCCAGTCCAGGGAGGACCTGGCCTGGCAGTTCGGGCTGGCCTGTTCCCATTGGGCACAGGGTCAAGACTGATTTGCATATGGCTGGGTTCAAACTGGAATGGCATGGTGAGCAAAAAACGATGGATTTAGGCCCAGATCTCTGTACTGGGGTGAATGTATGACATTGTTCTGCATTCTGTCCATCAATTGTTGTTTTTGCATTTGTCACCCCGAGTGGGACGGGTATGCCCAGACGTGAGTCCCGTGCTCTCCATGCCACTGGAGTCAAGCTATCCTGGCTGAAGAGGGGTGAAACCCCGAAACCGCTCCTAGAATGCTTGTTTCCAGTTCAGGGAGGACCTGGCCTGGCAGTTCGGACTGGACTGTTCCCATTGGGCACAGGGCCAAGACTGATTTGCATATGGCTGGGTTCAAACTGGAATGGCATGGTGAGCAAAAAAACGATGGATTTAGGCCCAGATCTCTGTACTGGGGTGAATGTATGACATTGTTCTGCATTCTGTCCATCAATTGTTGTTTTTGAATTTGTCACCCCGAGTGGGACGGGTATGCCCAGACACGGGTCCTGTGCTCTCCATGCCACTGGAGTCAAGCTATCCTGGCTGAAGAGGGGTGAAACCCCGAAACCGGTCCTAGGATGCTTGTTTCCAGTCCAGGGAGGACCTGGCCTTGCAGTTCGGGCTGGACTGTTCCCATTGGGCACAGGGTCAAGACTGATTTGCATATGGCTGGGATCAAACTGGAATGGCATGGTGAGCAAAAAACGATGGATTTAGGCCCAGATCTCTGTACTGGGGTGAATGTATGACATTGTTCTGCATTCTGTCCATCAATTGTTGTTTTTGCATTTGTCACCCCGAGTGGGACGGGTATGCCCAGACGTGGGTTCCGTGCTCTCCATGCCACTGGAGTCAAGCTATCCTGGCTGAAGAGGGTGAAACCCCGAAACCGGTCCTAGGATGCTTGTTTCCAGTCCAGGGAGGACCTGGCCTGGCAGTTCGGGCTGGCCTGTTCCCATTGGGCACAGGGTCAAGACTGATTTGCATATGGCTGGGTTCAAACTGGAATGGCATGGTGAGCAAAAAAACGATGTATTTAGGCCCAGATCTCTGTACTGGGGTGAATGTATGACATTGTTCTGCATTCTGTCCATCAATTGTTGTTTTTGCATTTGTCACCCCGAGTGGGACAGGTATGCCCAGATGTGGGTACCGTGCTCTCCATGCCACTGGAGTCAAGCTATCCTGGCTGAAGAGGGGCGAAACCCCGAAACCGGCCCTAGGATGCTTGTTTCCAGTCCAGGGAGGACCTGGCCTGGCAGTTCGGGCTGGACTGTTCCCATTGGGCACAGGGTCAAGACTGATTTGCATATGGCTGGGTTCAAACTGGAATGGCATGGTGAGCAAAAAAACGATGGATTTAGGCCCAGATCTCTGTATTGGGGTGAATGTATGACATTGTTCTGCATTCTGTCCATCAATTGTTGTTTTTGCATTTGTCACCCCGAGTGGGACGGGTATGCCCAGACGTGGGTCCCGTGCTCTCCATGCCACTGGAGTTAAGCTATCCTGGCTGAAGAGGGGTGAAACCCCGAAACCGGTCCTAGGATGTTTGTTTCCAGTCCAGGGAGGACCTGGCCTGGCAGTTCGGGCTGGACTGTTCGCATTGGGCACAGGGTCAAGACTGATTTGCATATGGCTGGGTTCAAACTGGAATGGCATGGTGAGTAAAACAACGATGGATTTAGGCCCAGATCTCTGTACTGGGGTGAATGTATGACATTGTTCTGCATTCTGTCCATCAATTGTTGTTTTTGCATTTGTCACCCCGAGTGGGACGGGTATGGCCAGACGTGGGTATCGTGCTCTCCATGCCACTGGAGTCAAGCTATCCTGGCTGAAGAGGGGTAAAACCCTGAAACCGGTCCTAGGATGCTTGTTTCCAGTCCAGGGAGGAACTGGCCTGGCAGTTCGGGCTGGACTGTTCCCATTGGGCACAGGGTCAAGACTGATTTGCATATGGCTGGGTTCAAACTGGAATGGCATGGTGAGCAAAAAAACGATGGATTTAGGCCCAGATCTCTGTACTGGGGTGAATTTATGACATTGTTCTGCATTCTGTCCATCAATTGTTGTTTTTGCATTTGTCACCCCGAGTGGGACGGGTATGCCCAGACGTGGGTCCCGTGCTCTCCATGCCACTGGAGTCAAGCTATCCTGGCTGAAGAGGGGTGAAACCCCGAAACCGCTCCTAGGATGCTTGTTTCCAGTTCAGGGAGGACCTGGCCTGGCAGTTCGGACTGGACTGTTCCCATTGGGCACAGGGCCAAGACTGATTTGCATATGGCTGGGTTCAAACTGGAATGGCATGGTGAGCAAAAAAACGATGGATTTAGGCCCAGATCTCTGTACTGGGGTGAATGTATGACATTGTTCTGCATTCTGTCCATCAATTGTTGTTTTTGTATTTGTCACCCCGAGTGGGACGGGTATGCCCAGACGTGGGTCCCGTGCTCTCCATGCCACTGGAGTCACGCTATCCTGGCTGAAGAGGGGTGAAACCCCGAAACCCGTCCTAGGATGCTTGTTTCCAGTCCAGGGAGGACCTGGCCTGGCAGTTCGGGCTGGACTGTTCCCATTGGGCACAGGGTAAAGACTGATTTGCATATGGCTGTGTTCAAACTGGAATGGCATGGTGAGCAAAAAAACGATGGATTTAGGCCCAGATCTCTGTACTGGGGTGAATGTATGACATTGTTCTGCATTCTGTCATCAATTGCTGTTTTTGCATTTGTCACCCCGAGTGGGACAGGTATGCCCAGATGTGGGTACCGTGCTCTCCATGCCACTGGAGTCAAGCTATCCTGGCTGAAGAGGGGCCAAACCCCGAAACCGGCCCTAGGATGCTTGTTTCCAGTCCAGGGAGGACCTGGCCTGGCAGTTCGGGCTGGACTGTTCACATTGGGCACAGGGTCAAGACTCATTTGCATATGGCTGGTTTCAAACTGGAATGGCATGGTGAGCAAAAAAACAATGGATTTAGGCCCAGATCTCTGTACTGGGGTGAATGTATGACATTGTTCTGCATTCTGTCCATCAATTGTTGTTTTTGCATTTGTCACCCCGAGTGGGACGGGTATGCCCAGACGTGGGTATCGTGCTCTCCATGCCACTGGAGTCAAGCTTTCCTGGCTGAAGAGGGGTGAAACCCCGAAACCGGTCCTAGGATGCTTGTTTCCAGTCCAGGGAGGAACTGGCCTGGCAGTTCGGGCTGGAATGTTCCCATTGGGCGCAGGGTCAAGACTGATTTGCATATGGCTGGGTTCAAACTGGAATGGCATGGTGAGCAAAAAAACGATGGATTTAGGCCCAGATCTCTGTACTGGGGTGAATGTATGACATTGTTCTGCATTCTGTCCATCAATTGTTGTTTTTGCATTTGTCACCCCGAGTGGGACGGGTATGCCCAGACGTGAGTCCCGTGCTCTCCATGCCACTGGAGTCAAGCTATCCTGGCTGAAGAGGGGTGAAACCCCGAAACCGCTCCTAGAATGCTTGTTTCCAGTTCAGGGAGGACCTGGCCTGGCAGTTCGGACTGGACTGTTCCCATTGGGCACAGGGCCAAGACTGATTTGCATATGGCTGGGTTCAAACTGGAATGGCATGGTGAGCAAAAAACGATGGATTTAGGCCCAGATCTCTGTACTGGGGTGAATGTATGACATTGTTCTGCATTCTGTCCATCAATTGTTGTTTTTGAATTTGTCACCCGAGTGGGACGGGTATGCCCAGACACGGGTCCTGTGCTCTCCATGCCACTGGAGTCAAGCTATCCTGGCTGAAGAGGGGTGAAACCCCGAAACCGGTCCTAGGATGCTTGTTTCCAGTCCAGGAAGGACCTCGCCTTGCAGTTCGGGCTGGACTGTTCCCATTGGGCACAGGGTCAAGACTGATTTGCATATGGCTGGGATCAAACTGGAATGGCATGGTGAGCAAAAAACGATGGATTTAGGCCCAGATCTCTGTACTGGGGTGAATGTATGACATTGTTCTGCATTCTGTCCATCAATTGTTGTTTTTGCATTTGTCACCCCGAGTGGGACGGGTATGCCCAGACGTGGGTCCCGTGCTCTCCATGCCACTGGAGTCAAGCTATCCTGGCTGAAGAGGGGTGAAACCCCGAAACCCGTCGTAGGATGCTTGTTTCCAGTCCAGAGAGGATCTGGCCTGGCAGTTCAGGCTGGACTGTTCCCATTGGGCACAGGGTCAAGACTGATTTGCATATGGCTGTGTTCAAACTGGAATGGCATGGTGAGCAAAAAAACGATGGATTTAGGCCCAGATCTCTGTGCTGGGGTGAATGTATGACATTGTTCTGCATTCTGTCCATCAATCGTCGTTTTGCATTTGTCACCCGAGTGGGACGGGTATGCCCAGACGTGGGTCCCGTGCTCTCCATGCCACTGGAGTCAAGCTATCCTGGCTGAAGAGGGGTGAAACCCCAAAACCGGTCCTAGGATGCTTGTTTCCAGTCCAGGGAGGACCTGGCCTAGCAGTTCGGGCTGGACTGTTCCCATTGGGCACAGGGTCAAGACTGATTTGTATATGGCTGGGTTCAAACTGGAATGGCATGGTGAGCAAAAAACGATGGATTTAGGCCCAGATCTCTGTACTGGGGTGAATGTATGACATTGTTCTGCATTCTGTCCATCAATTGTTGTTTTTGCATTTGTCACCCCGAGTGGGACGGGTATGCCCAGACGTGGGTTCCGTGCTCTCCATGCCACTGGAGTCAAGCTATCCTGGCTGAAGAGGGTGAAACCCCGAAACCGGTCCTAGGATGCTTGTTTCCAGTCCAGGGAGGACCTGGCCTGGCAGTTCGGGCTGGCCTGTTCCCATTGGGCACAGGGTCAAGACTGATTTGCATATGGCTGGGTTCAAACTGGAATGGCAAGGTGAGCAAAAAAACGATGGATTTAGGCCCAGATCTCTGTATTGGGGTGAATGTATGACATTGTTCTGCATTCTGTCCATCAATTGTTGTTTTTGCATTTGTCACCCCGAGTGGGACGGGTATGCCCAGACGTGGGTCCCGTGCTCTCCATGCCACTGGAGTCAAGCTATCCTGGCTGAAGAGGGGTGAAACCCCGAAACCGGTCCTAGGATGCTTGTTTCCAGTCCAGGGAGGACCTGGCCTGGCAGTTCGGGCTGGACTGTTCGCATTGGGCACAGGGTCAAGACTGATTTGCATATGGCTGGGTTCAAACTGGAATGGCATGGTGAGTAAAAAAACGATGGATTTAGGCCCAGATCTCTGTACTGGGGTGAATGTATGACATTGTTCTGCATTCTGTCCATCAATTGTTTTTTTTTGCATTTGTCACCCCGAGTGGGACGGGTATGGCCAGACGTGGGTATCGTGCTCTCCATGCCACTGGAGTCAAGCTATCCTGGCTGAAGAGGGTGAAACCCCGAAACCGGTCCTAGGATGCTTGTTTCCAGTCCAGGGAGGAACTGGCCTGGCAGTTCGGGCTGGACTGTTCCCATTGGGCACAGGGTCAAGACTGATTTGCATATGGCTGGGTTCAAACTGGAATGGCATGGTGAGCAAAAAAACGATGGATTTAGGCCCAGATCTCTGTACTGGGGTGAATGTATGACATTGTTCTGCATTCTGTCCATCAATTGTTGTTTTTGCATTTGTCACCCCGAGTGGGACGGGTATGCCCAGACGTGGGTCCCGTGCTCTCCATGCCACTGTAGTCAAGCTATCCTGGCTAAAGAGGGGTGAAACCCCGAAACCGCTCCTAGGATGCTTGTTTCCAGTTCAGGGAGGACCTGGCCTGGCAGTTCGGACTGGACTGTTCCCATTGGGCACAGGGCCAAGACTGATTGCATATGGCTGGGTTCAAACTGGAATGGCATGGTGAGCAAAAAAACGATGGATTTAGGCCCAGATCTCTGTACTGGGGTGAATGTATGACATTGTTCTGCATTCTGTCCATCAATTGTTGTTTTTGTATTTGTCACCCCGAGTGGCACGGGTATGCCCAGACACGGGTCCTGTGCTCTCCATGCCACTGGAGTCAAGCTATCCTGGCTGAAGAGGGGTGAAACCCCAAAACCGGTCCTAGGATGCTTGTTTCCAGTCCAGGGAGGACCTGGCCTTGCAGTTCGGGCTGGACTGTTCCCATTGGGCACAGGGTCAAGACTGATTTGCATATGGCTGGGTTCAAACTGGAATGGCATGGTGAGCAAAAAAACGATGGATTTAGGCCCAGATCTCTGTACTGGGGTGAATGTATGACATTGTTCTGCATTCTGTCCATCAATTGTTGTTTTTGCATTTGTTACCCCGAGTGGGACGGGTATGCCCAGACGTGGGTCCCGTGCTCTCCATGCCACTGGAGTCAAGCTATCCTGGCTGAAGAGGGGTGAAACCCCGAAACCCGTCCTAGGATGCTTGTTTCCAGTCCAGGGAGGACCTGGCCTGGCAGTTCGGGCTGGACTGTTCCCATTGGGCACAGGGTCAAGACTGATTTGCATATGGCTGTGTTCAAACTGGAATGGCATGGTGAGCAAAAAAACGATGGATTTAGGCCCAGATCTCTGTACTGGGCTGAATGTATGACATTGTTCTGCATTCTGTCCATCAATTGTTGTTTTTGCATTTGTCACCCCGAGTGGGACAGGTATGCCCAGATGTGGGTACCGTGCTCTCCATGCCACTGGAGTCAAGCTATCCTGGCTGAAGAGGGGCGAAACCCCGAAACCGGCCCTAGGATGCTTGTTTCCAGTCCAGGGAGGACCTGGCCTGGCAGTTCGGGCTGGACTGTTCCCATTGGGCACAGGGTCAAGACTGATTTGCATATGGCTGGGTTCAAACTGGAATGGCATGGTGAGCAAAAACAATGGATTTAGGCCCAGATCTCTGTACTGGGGTGAATGTATGACATTGTTCTGCATTCTGTCCATCAATTGTTGTTTTTGCATTTGTCACCCCGAGTGGGACGGGTATGCCCAGACGTGGGTATCGTGCTCTCCATGCCACTGGAGTCAAGCTATCCTGGCTGAAGAGGGGTGAAACCCCGTAACCGGTCCTAGGATGCTTGTTTCCAGTCCAGGGAGGAACTGGCCTGGCAGTTCGGGCTGGACTGTTCCCATTGGGCACAGGGTCAAGACTGATTTGCATATGGCTGGGTTCAAACTGGAATGGCATGGTGAGCAAAAAAACGATGGATTTAGGCCCAGATCTCTGTACTGGGGTGAATGTATGACATTGTTCTGCATTCAGTCCATCAATTGTTGTTTTTGCATTTGTCACCCCGAGTGGGACGGGTATGCCCAGACGTGGGTCCCGTGCTCTCCATGCCACTGGAGTCAAGCTATCCTGGCTGAAGAGGGTGAAACCCCCGAAACCGCTCCTAGGATGCTTGTTTCCAGTTCAGGGAGGACCTGGCCTGGCAGTTCGGACTGGACTGTTCCCATTGGGCACAGGGACAAGACTGATTTGCATATGGCTGGGTTCAAACTAGAATGGCATGGTGAGCAAAAAAACGATGAATTTAGGCCCAGATCTCTGTACTGGGGTGAATGTATGACATTGTTCTGCATTCTGTCCATCAATTGTTGTTTTTGAATTTGTCACCCCGAGTGGGACGGGTATGCCCAGACACGGGTCCTGTGCTCTCCATGCCACTGGAGTCAAGCTATCCTGGCTGAAGAGGGTGAAACCCCGAAACCGGTCCTAGGATGCTTGTTTCCAGTCCAGGGAGGACCTGGCCTTGCAGTTCGGGCTGGACTGTTCCCATTGGGCACAGGGTCAAGACTGATTTGCATATGGCTGGGATCAAACTGGAATGGCATGGTGAGCAAAAAACGATGGATTTAGGCCCAGATCTCTGTACTGGGGTGAATGTATGACATTGTTCTGCATTCTGTCCATCAATTGTTGTTTTTGCATTTGTCACCCCGAGTGGGACGGGTATGCCCAGACGTGGGTCCCGTGCTCTCCATGCCACTGGAGTCAAGCTATCCTGGCTAAAGAGGGGTGAAACCCCCGAAACCGCTCCTAGGATGCTTGTTTCCAGTTCAGGGAGGACCTGGCCTGGCAGTTCGGACTGGACTGTTCCCATTGGGCACAGGGCCAAGACTGATTGCATATGGCTGGGTTCAAACTGGAATGGCATGGTGAGCAAAAAAACGATGGATTTAGGCCCAGATCTCTGTACTGGGGTGAATGTATGACATTGTTCTGCATTCTGTCCATCAATTGTTGTTTTTGTATTTGTCACCCCGAGTGGCACGGGTATGCCCAGACACGGGTCCTGTGCTCTCCATGCCACTGGAGTCAAGCTATCCTGGCTGAAGAGGGGTGAAACCCCAAAACCGGTCCTAGGATGCTTGTTTCCAGTCCAGGGAGGACCTGGCCTTGCAGTTCGGGCTGGACTGTTCCCATTGGGCACAGGGTCAAGACTGATTTGCATATGGCTGGGTTCAAACTGGAATGGCATGGTGAGCAAAAAACGATGGATTTAGGCCCAGATCTCTGTACTGGGGTGAATGTATGACATTGTTCTGCATTCTGTCCATCAATTGTTGTTTTTGCATTTGTTACCCCGAGTGGGACGGGTATGCCCAGACGTGGGTCCCGTGCTCTCCATGCCACTGGAGTCAAGCTATCCTGGCTGAAGAGGGGTGAAACCCCGAAACCCGTCCTAGGATGCTTGTTTCCAGTCCAGGGAGGACCTGGCCTGGCAGTTCGGGCTGGACTGTTCCCATTGGGCACAGGGTCAAGACTGATTTGCATATGGCTGTGTTCAAACTGGAATGGCATGGTGAGCAAAAAAACGATGGATTTAGGCCCAGATCTCTGTACTGGGGTGAATGTATGACATTGTTCTGCATTCTGTCCATCAATTGTTGTTTTTGCATTTGTCACCCCGAGTGAGACAGGTATGCCCAGATGTGGGTACCGTGCTCTCCATGCCACTGGAGTCAAGCTATCCTGGCTGAAGAGGGGCGAAACCCCGAAACCGGCCCTAGGATGCTTGTTTCCAGTCCAGGGAGGACCTGGCCTGGCAGTTCGGGCTGGACTGTTCCCATTGGGCACAGGGTCAAGACTGATTTGCATATGGCTGGGTTCAAACTGGAATGGCATGGTGAGCAAAAAAACAATGGATTTAGGCCCAGATCTCTGTACTGGGGTGAATGTATGACATTGTTCTGCATTCTGTCCATCAATTGTTGTTTTTGCATTTGTCACCCCGAGTGGGACGGGTATGCCCAGACGTGGGTATCGTGCTCTCCATGCCACTGGAGTCAAGCTATCCTGGCTGAAGAGGGTGAAACCCCGTAACCGGTCCTAGGATGCTTGTTTCCAGTCCAGGGAGGAACTGGCCTGGCAGTTCGGGCTGGACTGTTCCCATTGGGCACAGGGTCAAGACTGATTTGCATATGGCTGGGTTCAAACTGGAATGGCATGGTGAGCAAAAAACGATGGATTTAGGCCCAGATCTCTGTACTGGGGTGAATGTATGACATTGTTCTGCATTCAGTCCATCAATTGTTGTTTTTGCATTTGTCACCCCGAGTGGGACGGGTATGCCCAGACGTGGGTCCCGTGCTCTCCATGCCACTGGAGTCAAGCTATCCTGGCTGAAGAGGGGTGAAACCCCCGAAACCGCTCCTAGGATGCTTGTTTCCAGTTCAGGGAGGACCTGGCCTGGCAGTTCGGACTGGACTGTTCCCATTGGGCACAGGGACAAGACTGATTTGCATATGGCTGGGTTCAAACTAGAATGGCATGGTGAGCAAAAAAACGATGAATTTAGGCCCAGATCTCTGTACTGGGGTGAATGTATGACATTGTTCTGCATTCTGTCCATCAATTGTTGTTTTTGAATTTGTCACCCCGAGTGGGACGGGTATGCCCAGACACGGGTCCTGTGCTCTCCATGCCACTGGAGTCAAGCTATCCTGGCTGAAGAGGGTGAAACCCCGAAACCGGTCCTAGGATGCTTGTTTCCAGTCCAGGGAGGACCTGGCCTTGCAGTTCGGGCTGGACTGTTCCCATTGGGCACAGGGTCAAGACTGATTTGCATATGGCTGGGATCAAACTGGAATGGCATGGTGAGCAAAAACGATGGATTTAGGCCCAGATCTCTGTACTGGGGTGAATGTATGACATTGTTCTGCATTCTGTCCATCAATTGTTGTTTTTGCATTTGTCACCCCGAGTGGGACGGGTATGCCCAGACGTGGGTCCCGTGCTCTCCATGCCACTGGAGTCAAGCTATCCTGGCTGAAGAGGGGTGAAACCCCGAAACCCGTCGTAGGATGCTTGTTTCCAGTCCAGGGAGGATCTGGCCTGGCAGTTCAGGCTGGACTGTTCCCATTGGGCACAGGGTCAAGACTGATTTGCATATGGCTGTGTTCAAACTGGAATGGCATGGTGAGCAAAAAAACGATGGATTTAGGCCCAGATCTCTGTGCTGGGGTGAATGTATGACATTGTTCTGCATTCTGTCCATCAATCGTCGTTTTTGCATTTGTCACCCCGAGTGTGACGGGTATGCCCAGACGTGGGTCCCGTGCTCTCCATGCCACTGGAGTCAAGCTATCCTGGCTGAAGAGGGGTGAAACCCCAAAACCGGTCCTAGGATGCTTGTTTCCAGTCCAGGGAGGACCTGGCCTAGCAGTTCGGGCTGGACTGTTCCCATTGGGCACAGGGTCAAGACTGATTTGTATATGGCTGGGTTCAAACTGGAATGGCATGGTGAGCAAAAAAACGATGGATTTAGGCCCAGATCTCTGTACTGGGGTGAATGTATGACATTGTTCTGCATTCTGTCCATCAATTGTTGTTTTTGCATTTGTCACCCCGAGTGGGACGGGTATGCCCAGACGTGGGTTCCGTGCTCTCCATGCCACTGGAGTCAAGCTATCCTGGCTGAAGAGGGTGAAACCCCGAAACCGGTCCTAGGATGCTTGTTTCCAGTCCAGGGAGGACCTGGCCTGGCAGTTCGGGCTGGCCTGTTCCCATTGGGCACAGGGTCAAGACTGATTTGCATATGGCTGGGTTCAAACTGGAATGGCATGGTGAGCAAAAAACGATGGATTTAGGCCCAGATCTCTGTATTGGGGTGAATGTATGACATTGTTCTGCATTCTGTCCATCAATTGTTGTTTTTGCATTTGTCACCCCGAGTGGGACGGGTATGCCCAGACGTGGGTCCCGTGCTCTCCATGCCACTGGAGTCAAGCTATCCTGGCTGAAGAGGGTGAAACCCGAAACCGGTCCTAGGATGCTTGTTTCCAGTCCAGGGAGGACCTGGCCTGGCAGTTCGGGCTGGACTGTTCGCATTGGGCACAGGGTCAAGACTGATTTGCATATGGCTGGGTTCAAACTGGAATGGCATGGTGAGTAAAAAAACGATGGATTTAGGCCCAGATCTCTGTACTGGGGTGAATGTATGACATTGTTCTGCATTCTGTCCATCAATTGTTTTTTTTTGCATTTGTCACCCCGAGTGGGACGGGTATGGCCAGACGTGGGTATCGTGCTCTCCATGCCACTGGAGTCAAGCTATCCGGGCTGAAGAGGGTGAAACCCGAAACCGGTCCTAGGATGCTTGTTTCCAGTCCAGGGAGGAACTGGCCTGGCAGTTCGGGCTGGACTGTTCCCATTGGGCACAGGGTCAAGACTGATTTGCATATGGCTGGGTTCAAACTGGAATGGCATGGTGAGCAAAAAAACGATGGATTTAGGCCCAGATCTCTGTACTGGGGTGAATGTATGACATTGTTCTGCATTCTGTCCATCAATTGTTGTTTTTGCATTTGTCACCCCGAGTGGGACGGGTATGCCCAGACGTGGGTCCCGTGCTCTCCATGCCACTGTAGTCAAGCTATCCTGGCTAAAGAGGGTGAAACCCCGAAACCGCTCCTAGGATGCTTGTTTCCAGTTCAGGGAGGACCTGGCCTGGCAGTTCGGACTGGACTGTTCCCATTGGGCACAGGGCCAAGACTGATTGCATATGGCTGGGTTCAAACTGGAATGGCATGGTGAGCAAAAAAACGATGGATTTAGGCCCAGATCTCTGTACTGGGGTGAATGTATGACATTGTTCTGCATTCTGTCCATCAATTGTTGTTTTTGTATTTGTCACCCGAGTGGCACGGGTATGCCCAGACACGGGTCCTGTGCTCTCCATGCCACTGGAGTCAAGCTATCCTGGCTGAAGAGGGGTGAAACCCCAAAACCGGTCCTAGGATGCTTGTTTCCAGTCCAGGGAGGACCTGGCCTTGCAGTTCGGGCTGGACTGTTCCCATTGGGCACAGGGTCAAGACTGATTTGCATATGGCTGGGTTCAAACTGGAATGGCATGGTGAGCAAAAAAACGATGGATTTAGGCCCAGATCTCTGTACTGGGGTGAATGTATGACATTGTTCTGCATTCTGTCCATCAATTGTTGTTTTTGTATTTGTCACCCCGAGTGGCACGGGTATGCCCAGACACGGGTCCTGTGCTCTCCATGCCACTGGAGTCAAGCTATCCTGGCTGAAGAGGGGTGAAACCCCAAAACCGGTCCTAGGATGCTTGTTTCCAGTCCTGGGAGGACCTGGCCTTGCAGTTCGGGCTGGACTGTTCCCATTGGGCACAGGGTCAAGACTGATTTGCATATGGCTGGGTTCAAACTGGAATGGCATGGTGAGCAAAAAAACGATGGATTTAGGCCCAGATCTCTGTACTGGGGTGAATGTATGACATTGTTCTGCATTCTGTCCATCAATTGTTGTTTTTGCATTTGTTACCCCGAGTGGAACGGGTATGCCCAGACGTGGGTCCCGTGCTCTCCATGCCACTGGAGTCAAGCTATCCTGGCTGAAGAGGGGTGAAACCCCGAAACCCGTCCTAGGATGCTTGTTTCCAGTCCAGGGAGGACCTGGCCTGGCAGTTCGGGCTGGACTGTTCCCATTGGGCACAGGGTCTAGACTGATTTGCATATGGCTGTGTTCAAACTGGAATGGCATGGTGAGCAAAAAAACGATGGATTTAGGCCCAGATCTCTGTACTGGGGTGAATGTATGACATTGTTCTGCATTCTGTCCATCAATTGTTGTTTTTGCATTTGTCACCCCGAGTGGGACAGGTATGCCCAGATGTGGGTACCGTGCTCTCCATGCCACTGGAGTCAAGCTATCCTGGCTGAAGAGGGCGAAACCCCGAAACCGGCCCTAGGATGCTTGTTTCCAGTCCAGGGAGGACCTGGCCTGGCAGTTCGGGCTGGACTGTTCCCATTGGGCACAGGGTCAAGACTGATTTGCATATGGCTGGGTTCAAACTGGAATGGCATGGTGAGCAAAAAAACAATGGATTTAGGCCCAGATCTCTGTACTGGGGTGAATGTATGACATTGTTCTGCATTCTGTCCATCAATTGTTGTTTTTGCATTTGTCACCCCGAGTGGGACGGGTATGCCCAGACGTGGGTATCGTGCTCTCCATGCCACTGGAGTCAAGCTATCCTGGCTGAAGAGGGTGAAACCCCGTAACCGGTCCTAGGATGCTTGTTTCCAGTCCAGGGAGGAACTGGCCTGGCAGTTCGGGCTGGACTGTTCCCATTGGGCACAGGGTCAAGACTGATTTGCATATGGCTGGGTTCAAACTGGAATGGCATGGTGAGCAAAAAACGATGGATTTAGGCCCAGATCTCTGTACTGGGGTGAATGTATGACATTGTTCTGCATTCAGTCCATCAATTGTTGTTTTTGCATTTGTCACCCCGAGTGGGACGGGTATGCCCAGACGTGGGTCCCGTGCTCTCCATGCCACTGGAGTCAAGCTATCCTGGCTGAAGAGGGGTGAAACCCCGAAACCGCTCCTAGGATGCTTGTTTCCAGTTCAGGGAGGACCTGGCCTGGCAGTTCGGACTGGACTGTTCCCATTGGGCACAGGGACAAGACTGATTTGCATATGGCTGGGTTCAAACTAGAATGGCATGGTGAGCAAAAAAACGATGAATTTAGGCCCAGATCTCTGTACTGGGGTGAATGTATGACATTGTTCTGCATTCTGTCCATCAATTGTTGTTTTTGAATTTGTCACCCCGAGTGGGACGGGCATGCCCAGACACGGGTCCTGTGCTCTCCATGCCACTGGAGTCAAGCCATCCTGGCTGAAGAGGGGTGAAACCCCGAAACCGGTCCTAGGATGCTTGTTTCCAGTCCAGGGAGGACCTGGCCTTGCAGTTCGGGCTGGACTGTTCCCATTGGGCACAGGGTCAAGACTGATTTGCATATGGCTGGGTTCAAACTGGAATGGTATGGTGAGCAAAAATCGATGGATTTAGGCCCAGATCTCTGTACTGGGGTGAATGTATGACATTGTTCTGCATTCTGTCCATCAATTGTTGTTTTTGCATTTGTCACCCCGAGTGGGACGGGTATGCCCAGACGTGGGTCCCGTGCTCTCCATGCCACTGGAGTCAAGCTATCCTGGCTGAAGAGGGGTGAAACCCCAAAACCGGTCCTAGGATGCTTGTTTCCAGTCCAGGGAGGACCTGGCAGTTCGGGCTGGACTGTTCCCATTGGGCACAGGGTCAAGAATTATTTGCATATGGCTGGGATCAAACTGGAATGGCATGGTGAGCAAAAAACGATGGATTTAGGCCCAGATCTCTGTACTGGGGTGAATGTATGACATTGTTCTGCATTCTGTCCATCAATCGTCGTTTTGCATTTGTCACCCCGAGTGGGACGGGTATGCCCAGACGTGGGTCCCGTGCTCTCCATGCCACTGGAGTCAAGCTATCCTGGCTGAAGAGGGGTGAAACCCCGAAACCCGTCCTAGGATGCTTGTTTCCAGTCCAGGGAGGACCTGGCCTTGCAGTTCGGGCTGGACTGTTCCCATTGGGCACAGGGTCAAGAATTATTTGCATATGGCTGGGATCAAACTGGAATGGCATGGTGAGCAAAAAACGATGGATTTAGGCCCAGATCTCTGTACTGGGGTGAATGTATGACATTGTTCTGCATTCTGTCCATCAATCGTCGTTTTTGCATTTGTCACCCCGAGTGGGACGGGTATGCCCAGACGTGGGTCCCGTGCTCTCCATGCCACTGGAGTCAAGCTATCCTGGCTGAAGAGGGGTGAAACCCCGAAACCCGTCCTAGGATGCTTGTTTCCAGTCCAGGGAGGATCTGGCCTGGCAGTTCAGGCTGGACTGTTCCCATTGGGCACAGGGTCAAGACTGATTTGCATATGGCTGTGTTCAAACTGGAATGGCATGGTGAGCAAAAAAACGATGGATTTAGGCCCAGATCTCTGTGCTGGGGTGAATGTATGACATTGTTCTGCATTCTGTCCATCAATCGTCGTTTTTGCATTTGTCACCCCGAGTGGGACGGGTATGCCCAGACGTGGGTCCCGTGCTCTCCATGCCACTGGAGTCAAGCTATCCTGGCTGAAGAGGGTGAAACCCCAAAACCGGTCCTAGGATGCTTGTTTCCAGTCCAGGGAGGACCTGGCCTAGCAGTTCGGGCTGGACTGTTCCCATTGGGCACAGGGTCAAGACTGATTTGTATATGGCTGGGTTCAAACTGGAATGGCATGGTGAGCAAAAAAACGATGGATTTAGGCCCAGATCTCTGTACTGGGGTGAATGTATGACATTGTTCTGCATTCTGTCCATCAATTGTTGTTTTTGCATTTGTCACCCCGAGTGGGACGGGTATGCCCAGACGTGGGTTCCGTGCTCTCCATGCCACTGGAGTCAAGCTATCCTGGCTGAAGAGGGGTGAAACCCCGAAACCGGTCCTAGGATGCTTGTTTCCAGTCCAGGGAGGACCTGGCCTGGCAGTTCGGGCTGGCCTGTTCCCATTGGGCACAGGGTCAAGACTGATTTGCATATGGCTGGGTTCAAACTGGAATGGCATGGTGAGCAAAAAAACGATGGATTTAGGCCCAGATCTCTGTACTGGGGTGAATGTATGACATTGTTCTGCATTCTGTCCATCAATTGTTGTTTTTGCATTTGTCACCCCGAGTGGGACAGGTATGCCCAGATGTGGGTACCGTGCTCTCCATGCCACTGGAGTCAAGCTATCCTGGCTGAAGAGGGGCGAAACCCCGAAACCGGCCCTAGGATGCTTGTTTCCAGTCCAGGGAGGACCTGGCCTGGCAGTTCGGGCTGGACTGTTCCCATTGGGCACAGGGTCAAGACTGATTTGCATATGGCTGGGTTCAAACTGGAGTGGCATGGTGAGCGAAAAAACGATGGATTTAGGCCCAGATCTCTGTATTGGGGTGAATGTATGACATTGTTCTGCATTCTGTCCATCAATTGTTGTTTTTGCATTTGTCACCCCGAGTGGGACGGGTATGCCCAGACGTGGGTCCCGTGCTCTCCATGCCACTGGAGTCAAGCTATCCTGGCTGAAGAGGGGTGAAACCCCGAAACCGGTCCCAGGATGCTTGTTTCCAGTCCAGGGAGGACCTGGCCTGGCGGTTCGGGCTGGACTGTTCGCATTGGGCACAGGGTCAAGACTGATTTGCATATGGCTGGGTTCAAACTGGAATGGCATGGTGAGTAAAAAAACGATGGATTTAGGCCCAGATCTCTGTACTGGGGTGAATGTATGACATTGTTCTGCATTCTGTCCATCAATTGTTGTTTTTGCATTTGTCACCCCGAGTGGGACGGGTATGGCCAGACGTGGGTATCGTGCTCTCCATGCCACTGGAGTCAAGCTATCCTGGCTGAAGAGGGGTGAAACCCCGAAACCGGTCCTAGGATGCTTGTTTCCAGTCCAGGGAGGAACTGGCCTGGCAGTTCGGGCTGGACTGTTCCCATTGGGCACAGGGTCAAGACTGATTTGCATATGGCTGGGTTCAAACTGGAATGGCATGGTGAGCAAAAAAACGATGGATTTAGGCCCAGATCTCTGTACTGGGGTGAATGTATGACATTGTTCTGCATTCTGTCCATCAATTGTTGTTTTTGCATTTGTCACCCCGAGTGGGACGGGTATGCCCAGACGTGGGTCCCGTGCTCTCCATGCCACTGTAGTCAAGCTATCCTGGCTGAAGAGGGGTGAAACCCCCGAAACCGCTCCTAGGATGCTTGTTTCCAGTTCAGGGAGGACCTGGCCTGGCAGTTCGGACTGGACTGTTCCCATTGGGCACAGGGCCAAGACTGATTTGCATATGGCTGGGTTCAAACTGGAATGGCATGGTGAGCAAAAAACGATGGATTTAGGCCCAGATCTCTGTACTGGGGTGAATGTATGACATTGTTCTGCATTCTGTCCATCAATTGTTGTTTTTGTATTTGTCACCCCGAGTGGCACGGGTATGCCCAGACACGGGTCCTGTGCTCTCCATGCCACTGGAGTCAAGCTATCCTGGCTGAAGAGGGCTGAAACCCCAAAACCGGTCCTAGGATGCTTGTTTCCAGTCCAGGGAGGACCTGGCCTTGCAGTTCGGGCTGGACTGTTCCCATTGGGCACAGGGTCAAGACTGATTTGCATATGGCTGGGTTCAAACTGGAATGGCATGGTGAGCAAAACGATGGATTTAGGCCCAGATCTCTGTACTGGGGTGAATGTATGACATTGTTCTGCATTCTGTCCATCAATTGTTGTTTTTGCATTTGTCACCCGAGTGGGACGGGTATGCCCAGACGTGGGTCCCGTGCTCTCCATGCCACTGGAGTCAAGCTATCCTGGCTGAAGAGGGGTGAAACCCCGAAACCCGTCCTAGGATGCTTGTTTCCAGTCCAGGGAGGACCTGGCCTGGCAGTTCGGGCTGGACTGTTCCCATTGGGCACAGGGTCAAGACTGATTTGCATATGGCTGTGTTCAAACTGGAATGGCATGGTGAGGAAAAAAACGATGGATTTAGGCCCAAATCTCTGTACTGGGGTGAATGTATGACATTGTTCTGCATTCTGTCCATCAATTGTTGTTTTTGCATTTGTCACCCCGAGTGGGACAGGTATGCCCAGATGTGGGTACCGTGCTCTCCATGCCACTGGAGTCAAGCTATCCTGGCTGAAGAGGGCGAAACCCCGAAACCGGCCCTAGGATGCTTGTTTCCAGTCCAGGGAGGACCTGGCCTGGCAGTTCGGGCTGGCCTGTTCCCATTGGGCACAGGGTCAAGACTGATTTGCATATGGCTGGGTTCAAACTGGAATGGCATGGTGAGCAAAAACAATGGATTTAGGCCCAGATCTCTGTACTGGGGTGAATGTATGACATTGTTCTGCATTCTGTCCATCAATTGTTGTTTTTGCATTTGTCACCCCGAGTGGGACGGGTATGCCCAGACGTGGGTATCGTGCTCTCCATGCCACTGGAGTCAAGCTATCCTGGCTGAAGAGGGGTGAAACCCCGTAACCGGTCCTAGGATGCTTGTTTCCAGTCCAGGGAGGAACTGGCCTGGCAGTTCGGGCTGGACTGTTCCCATTGGGCACAGGGTCAAGACTGATTTGCATATGGCTGGGTTCAAACTGGAATGGCATGGTGAGCAAAAAACGATGGATTTAGGCCCAGATCTCTGTACTGGGGTGAATGTATGACATTGTTCTGCATTCAGTCCATCAATTGTTGTTTTTGCATTTGTCACCCCGAGTGGGACGGGTATGCCCAGACGTGGGTCCCGTGCTCTCCATGCCACTGGAGTCAAGCTATCCTGGCTGAAGAGGGTGAAACCCCGAAACCGCTCCTAGGATGCTTGTTTCCAGTTCAGGGAGGACCTGGCCTGGCAGTTCGGACTGGACTGTTCCCATTGGGCACAGGGACAAGACTGATTTGCATATGGCTGGGTTCAAACTAGAATGGCATGGTGAGCAAAAAAACGATGAATTTAGGCCCAGATCTCTGTACTGGGGTGAATGTATGACATTGTTCTGCATTCTGTCCATCAATTGTTGTTTTTGAATTTGTCACCCCGAGTGGGACGGGCATGCCCAGACACGGGTCCTGTGCTCTCCATGCCACTGGAGTCAAGCCATCCTGGCTGAAGAGGGGTGAAACCCCGAAACCGGTCCTAGGATGCTTGTTTCCAGTCCAGGGAGGACCTGGCCTTGCAGTTCGGGCTGGACTGTTCCCATTGGGCACAGGGTCAAGACTGATTTGCATATGGCTGGGTTCAAACTGGAATGGTATGGTGAGCAAAAATCGATGGATTTAGGCCCAGATCTCTGTACTGGGGTGAATGTATGACATTGTTCTGCATTCTGTCCATCAATTGTTGTTTTTGCATTTGTCACCCCGAGTGGGGACGGGTATGCCCAGACGTGGGTCCCGTGCTCTCCATGCCACTGGAGTCAAGCTATCCTGGCTGAAGAGGGTGAAACCCCAAAACCGGTCCTAGGATGCTTGTTTCCAGTCCAGGGAGGACCTGGCCTAGCAGTTCGGGCTGGACTGTTCCCATTGGGCACAGGGTCAAGACTGATTTGCATATGGCTGGGTTCAAACTGGAATGGCATGGTGAGCAAAAACCGATGGATTTAGGCCCAGATCTCTGTACTGGGGTGAATGTATGACATTGTTCTGCATTCTGTCCATCAATTGTTGTTTTTGCATTTGTCACCCCGAGTGGGACGGGTATGCCCAGACGTGGGTCCCGTGCTCTCCATGCCACTGGAGTCAAGCTATCCTGGCTGAAGAGGGGTGAAACCCCGAAACCGGTCCTAGGATGCTTGTTTCCAGTCCAGGGAAGACCTGGCCTGGCAGTTCAGGCTGGACTGTTCCCATTGGGCACAGGGTCAAGACTGATTTGCATTTGGCTGGGTTCAAACTGGAATGGCACGGTGAGCAAAAAAACGATGGATTTAGGCCCAGATATGTGTACTGGGGTGAATGTATGACATTGTTCTGCATTCTGTCCATCAATTGTTGTTTTTGCATTTGTGACCCCGAGTGGGACGGGTATGCCCAGATGTGGGTCCCGTGCTCTCCATGCCACTGGAGTCAAGCTATCCTGGCTGAAGAGGGTGAAACCCCGAGAACCGCTCCTAGGATGCTTGTTTCCAGTTCAGGGAGGACCTGGCCTGGCAGTTCGGACTGGACTGTTCCCATTGGGCACAGGGCCAAGACTGATTTGCATATGGCTGGGTTCAAACTGGAATGGCATGGTGAGCAAAAAAACGATGGATTTAGGCCCAGATCTCTGTACTGGGGTGAATGTATGACATTGTTCTGCATTCTGTCCATCAATTGTTGTTTTTGTATTTGTCACCCCGAGTGGGACGGGTATGCCCAGACACGGGTCCTGTGCTCTCCATGCCACTGGAGTCAAGCTATCCTGGCTGAAGAGGGGTGAAACCCCGAAACCGGTCCTAGGATGCTTGTTTCCAGTCCAGGGAGGACCTGGCCTTGCAGTTCGGGCTGGACTGTTCCCATTGGGCACAGGGTCAAGACTGATTTGCATATGGCTGGGTTCAAACTGGAATGGCATGGTGAGCAAAAAACGATGGATTTAGGCCCAGATCTCTGTACTGGGGTGAATGTATGACATTGTTCTGCATTCTGTCCATCAATTGTTGTTTTTGCATTTGTTATCCCGAGTGGGACGGGTATGCCCAGACGTGGGTCCCGTGCTCTCCATGCCACTGGAGTCAAGCTATCCTGGCTGAAGAGGGTGAAACCCCGAAACCTGTCCTAGGATGCTTGTTTCCAGTCCAGGGAGGACCTGGCCTGGCAGTTCGGGCTGGACTGTTCCCATTGGACACAGGGTCAAGACTGATTTGCATATGGCTGTGTTCAAACTGGAATGGCATGGTGAGCAAAAAAACGATGGATTTAGGCCCAGATCTCTGTGCTGGGGTGAATGTATGACATTGTTCTGCATTCTGTCCATCAATTGTTGTTTTTGCATTTGTCACCCCGAGTGGGACGGGTATGCCCAGATGTGGGTCCCGTGCTCTCCATGCCACTGGAGTCAAACTATCCTGGCTGAAGAGGGGTGAAACCCCAAAACCGGTCCTAGGATGCTTGTTTCCAGTCCAGGGAGGACCTGGCCTAGCAGTTCGGGCTGGACTGTTCCCATTGGGCACAGGGTCAAGACTGATTTGCATATGGCTGGGTTCAAACTGGAACGACATGGTGAGCAAAAAAACGATGGATTTAGGCCCAGATCGCTGTACTGGGGTGAATGTATGACATTGTTCTGCATTCTGTCCATCAATTGTTGTTTTTGTATTTGTCACTCCGAGTGGGACGGGTATGCCCAGACGTGGATCCCGTGCTCTCCATGCCACTGGAGTCAAGCTATTCTGGCTGAACAGGGGTGAAACCCCCAAACCGGTCCTAGTATGCTTGTTTCCAGTCCAGGGAGGACCTTGCCTGGCAGTTCGGGCTGGACTGTTCCCAATGGGCACAGGGTCAAGACTGATTTGCATATGGCTGGGCTCAAACTGGAATGGCATGGTGAGCAAAAAAACGATGGATTTAGGCCCAGATCTCTGTACTGGGGTGAATGTATGACATTGTTCTGCATTCTGTCCATCAATTGTTGTTTTTGCATTTGTCACCCCGAGTGGGACGGGTATGCCCAGACGTGGGTCCCGTGCTCTCCATGCCACTGGAGTGAAGCTATCCTGGCTGAAGAGGGGTGAAACCCCGAAACCGGTCCTAGGATGCTTGTTTCCAGTCCAGGGAGGACCTGGCCTGGCAGTTTGGGCTGGACTGTTCCCATTGGGCACAGGGTCAAGACTGATTTGCATATGGCTGGGTTCAAACTGGAATGGCCTGGTGAGCAAAAAAACGATGGATTTAGGCCCAGATCTCTGTACTGGGGTGAATGTATGACATTGTTCTGCATTCTGTCCATCAACTGTTGTTTTTGCATTTGTCACCCCGAGTGGGACGGGTATGCCCAGACGTGGGTCCCGTGCTCTCTGTGAGAAGTTGGCCTGGTATATGCTGTCCACTAGTTATAGTGGGCACCTTGCACCAGTCCAAACGACCTTTATTGATGATAGGTTTAAAGACAACCTTTATTGAAAGCTATCTTAGTGGTAGCTATGGAGAGCAGCCTTCAGGCTAAGTCTTGAAGGAGTGTTTAGCTGTTTGTTTTACCAGTTATAATCTCGTGAATGACCAAATGAAAGGAGAACCACACCAGGTATATATGTAAAATATATGTATTTATTACTAAACACTACCCAATAGTCTCTTTATGAGGCTAGAGGTCAAAGTACACAAGTTACAAGTCAAATAGCACAGTAAAGTAGCACAATATACAATTAGCCCTAGGGGCGTACCAAACCATATATTAAGAAAGTGGTATAAGAACCACGACTTAAGTAGACACAAGGCCTAGAGCCTGTAGAATCGCTGGGAACCCAAGGAACCACCCAAGGTAGTGACACAGGGGACCCACGGGGACTGTGTGCAGTGTGTGAACACAGCCGCGAGCTCCGTTATCGTCTATGGGAAAGTCGCGGTCAGAGTTTTAGAGTCTAAGGACACTTAGAAATGGATTAGGACCAAACCCTCTTGGACTTAGACAGTTCTAGGGTCAACACCCACGGGAGCACCGGAGTACTCGAGTTACCTCACCCAGGGAAGCCGGGTGCATAGGTGTCGGATGGTGTCGGGTTGCGTCGTCGATTTCAATGGCAGCCTGCAAGGAAGTGCTGCTGCCTGGGAAGATGCGAAGTGTCCGAAGAGATCCAAGCCTGGATCGGAGATGAGAAGAACCTGAAAGCAGAGGGGACAGAGTCTGGGTCACTTGCCAGTGACCAGGGGCACGATAGTCGAATGCCCACCGATGTCGGGTGCTTCAGGTGAAAGAGGTGAAGCTTGACTCTTCAGCCACGAGGACCAGGAGGCGTCGACTACAACCAGGATCTGGATTCGAGCTGTCCCACAAAGGATGTTGAGTGCTGCTGTGTTGGTGTCCGGATTGAACACAACAAGCCTTGGCAAAAGCAACCCATGCAGAAAGGAGAAAGATGCTTCTGTGCAGACCAGCAAGGTCTGAGGGACTCACCACTTGGTGGGGAGTCAGGGCATGTCTGAAGCAACTAGGAAAGCCCAAAGAAAATCAGAGTTGCCTTCACAAGGACCCACCAGTCGACAGACCAGGGATCGCAAAGGAGCCTCAAGCGGAAATGCAAGAAGCAGGCCCACGGGACACTCGTGGAGTGTAGGCTCACAATCGTCGATGCAAATGGTGCTCGGGGTCTGGGATACAAGTAACCTAAAGTAGGACTTCAAGAGACGTCGAGAAGTTGATGCACTAGCAAATGTGCACGGTGTCCAGGAGTTCCGGTTCCACGTCACTCGTGAGGGCTGCGGGTCTCAGCTTTGCTGGAGACTCGAATCGGCCTCTGGGAAGTCTGGAAATCCTCTTTCTGGGCTGCAATTACTTCGGAGCTCGGCAGGAGCTTCAGAGATGCAGGCCGGCAAATGCTTTGTTGGTGCCTGCCAAGCAGGGGAGTCACTCCTTGACCCCAAGGGAGATTTCTTCAGTCCTCTAGTCTTGAGTAGAGCGTCGAAGTTCCAGGATTCAGTTGCAGAGTTTCGGTCCAGGGATATCTAAAGTCCTGTTGCCAGGGGTTCCTTACTTATCCCTAAGAAAGGGGATGGACTAACTCTGTGGACCCACCTATGTGAGGGTTTGGAAAGAGGGGTGGCTACACCCATTTCCTTTGTCCAGTTTCACGCCAGAGCAGGGGCTGGCAGCCCCTGCAACCGGTTTGAACTGGGGTATGCACGAGGACACCAAATGTGCCCCCAGTGCAGGACTTCAAAGCACTCTTGGAGTGCACCCACCCAGCCCCAATCCACTAAGGCCTGTCTGGGAGGTGGTAACACCTCCCTGTGACAGGAAACCTATTGTCCAGGGCTCCCCTGCCGGAGTTTCGGTCAGCAGCAGGAGGACAGACTCGTGTCTGTGGCTGCAGCATCCATTTTGTGATGCCAGGCTCTGTAAAGTTTCTACCGGGTGTCATGTCTCTCCCTCTAGAAGGGTGGGATCATACTCCCACACCAGTTACTGGTGTGGGGGTATGATTCCAAGGTGTTTGACACCAAACACGACATGTTTCCGTGCAGCCATCCCAAAGTTAGCATTTACCGCGAGGATATAATGCACTTAAGAGTATATGGTCAGGCTGCATCACAGACAACCCCGGAGAAGAGATTCCAAAGGCTGCAGAGGGGCTCTACTCATGCAGGGGCACCCTCTCACATAAAACCAAGCACCCTGCCTTCAGGATTGATAAGGCCTGCCATAGGGGTGACTGATAGGTTTATATGTGCAGTGATAGTGTGAGATATAGTGAACCTATATCTCTGTAAGGGGTGCATGCACCACCTCACTCGGGCTGCTGTAGCAGTCCTGTGGTGTCATTTTGGAGGGCCTTCCAGGGGTGGCACAATACATGCTTCAGCCCCTGGTAGGCCTCTGGGGTACCTATGCCCTGGGTACATAGTATACCATATACTAGGGACTTATAAGGGCACTCCAGAATCTAATCTGTGGTGTACCTAAAGTACATGGAATCAATTTATAAGAGAAAGCAGATAGGCTGGGGACCTGAATAGCAGGTTCCTAGCCAAACTAAGTCAAAAACCATCAAAACACCAGAAATAAAGTGGGGGCAACCATGTAGTCAGATTCCACCTTCCTACACTCTCCATGCCACTGGAGTCAAGCTATCCTGGCTGAAGAGGGGTGAAACCTCGAAACCGGTCCTAGGATGCTTGTTTCCAGTCCAGGGAGGACCTGGCCTGGCAGTTCGGGCTGGAATGTTCCCATTGGGCACAGGGTCAAGACTGATTTGCATATGGCTGGGTTCAAACTGGAATGGCATGGTGAGCAAAAAAACGATGGATTTAGGCCCAGATCTCTGTACTGGGGTGAATGTATGACATTGTTCTGCATTCTGTCCATCAATTGTTGTTTTTGCATTTGTCACCCCGAGTGGGACGGGTATGCCCAGACGTGGGTCCCGTGCTCTCCATGCCACTGGAGTCAAGCTATCCTGGCTGAAGAGGGGTGAAACCCCGAAACCGCTCCTAGGATGCTTGTTTCCAGTTCAGGGAGGACCTGGCCTGGCAGTTCGGGCTGGACTGTTCCCATTGGGCACAGGGTCAAGACTGATTTGCATATGGCTGGGTTCAAACTGGAATGGCATGGTGAGCAAAAAACGATGGATTTAGGCCCAGATCTCTGTACTGGGGTGAATGTATGACATTGTTCTGCATTCTGTCCATCAATTGTTGTTTTTGCATTTGTCACCCCGAGTGGGACGGGTATGCCCAGACGTGGGTCCCGTGCTCTCCATGCCACTGGAGTCAAGCTATCCTGGCTGAAGAGGGGTAAAACCCCGAAACCCGTCCTAGGATGCTTGTTTCCAGTCCAGGGAGGACCTGGCCTGGCAGTTCGGGCTGGACTGTTCCCATTGGGTACAGGGTCAAGACTGATTTGCATATGGCTGGGTTCAAACTGGAATGGCATGGTGAGCAAAAAAACGATGGATTTAGGCCCAGATCTCTGTACTGGGGTGAATGTATGACATTGTTCTGCATTCTGTCCATCAATTGTAGTTTTTCCATGGAGTCCAAACAGGCAGATAAAATGATTTCATACCCTCAGTCCGTGTATCGATGAGACCTCCGTGTCAGCCGCCATTTTGAAGTCCCGACGTGAGGAAAAAGTCGCAGTGCAAAGCTTCACACAGGGAAGCAGTCCAAATCACCTGCGAGCCGTCCCCAAGGCTCCCAAACTGTTCCACCGCCTATTGCTGTTACATGGTGAACAAAAATCACCCAAACAGCATCTCAATTAGAGCGTCCGCACCGGTGATCCGACGGAGCTCAAGAAAGCGCGGCCATCTTAGTTGCGCTCTAAGCCAAGCCCCCGACCATGTCACACATATTCTTTAAGTATGGATCATACAGGTAAGAACAGTAGGTCAATTTCATTTAAGACAACAAATGTAGGAGTCGTTCCGTCTTCCAAAATTCCTTTTATTCTTTATTCATTCTTTTTTCTTTAAAATCACAGCATGACATGTCTGTGATTTTAAAGAAAAATTAATGAATAAAGAATAGAAGGAATTTTGGAAGAAGGAACGACTCCTGCATTTGTTGTCTTTAATGAAATTGACCTACTGTTCTTACCTGTATGATCCATACTTAAAGAATATGTGTGACACATATAAGTGACTGTTTAGCTGTGTGCTGAACCACTCTTGGGAAACTTATGTAAATATGTTGTGATTGAATGCTTTTGCATATGCATAAGCTGCACCCTGTTTGATTTCGTTTGTGAATTGAATAAAGAAATATTTTTTAAAATACAAGGTGTGATAATTACAACAATATATTGTACGCCCTCTTCCCCAAACATTATATTTATTTGCATTGCCAGTGATCACTTGGACATTATAAAGACATTAACTGTTTACTTTCCTATAAAGTGTGTTTGAATTCTATGACAGTGGACGTCACTCTGAATTAAATGCCTCAACCTTAAAATAAGGTTCTGGATGCATTCAGTGGCTGTGTTAACATGCAAAGTTTTCACATAGAAGCATTTACATTTTTAAATAAACTTTTGTAAAATTCACTATTTTTGCAAAGGATGCACAGAGGCAATTGTGAGAAAAAACAAAAATGTATGCTATATGGATGAACAATTTCAGCAAAACTTACAATTAAGAGATACATTTCTCTCTCAATAAAATAGTTTTTATGATAATAATCCTCCACCAGTCAAGCTTTACGAATCTTACGAACTTTTCAAGCTTTGTAAAGTTCAAAGTTTGTCAAATTTACAAGTGAAATTTAAATCTTGTTTAGTGTTTTCAGTCGAAAAATGTTAGGTATATTCTTACGAAAGATAGGATCTTGTTATATGGCAGGGTAAATTACCTCCTTCGCCTATTTCATTGAGTTTCATTTTACTTGTGCGGAATCTATGGCTCTCGATATGAGGTCCTTGGATACAGCGATGATAATTCTGGACCCCCTGAGGTAACAATATAATGTGTCCCGTTATACTCGGTAGTGATGAATTGAATTGGGTTTTGGACCATGGGAATACTTTAAGTAATGAGGAATAACCAGGGGATATGTGACTCCACATTCTCTCCACTGCAGTTTCCCTGGGATTTCTCGTGCAAATACGAGTGGTTTGTTGTACCTCCAATGACCTCAGAGTGCTAGACTGGGACACCAACAGTGTATCCTCCCTGTTAGGAGAGAACTGCAGCCCTTTTGTAATGATGGCCAACATAGCTAAATAAGCAGATGGTACCTCATATGTCAATACCGATTGAAGTTTCAGCTCCATCAAAACCTTTTCTCTACTGTTTACTGAAGCGTTAGTCAGACTTCCCATTATGCGTGCACATTTGTTTTCATTTCCATATCCAATTTGATACCAGCTAACTCAGAAATGATTGGGTCGATATGACCTATCAATTACACGCAATGACCTGGACTTTGTGACCTAACGGCACATGGATTAGCTGGTTATTGATTTTTGTTCCGCATCTGAGAAAGCATATCATTGGAAAATTAAAACATGCAGTGGTTTAACTTGTGTAATATTTTAGTACGGCGTGAAAGAAATTAACTTTAATAGGCTAGCCTTCTATATGAGCAGCGAGGATGATTCATTCATACAACCTTGAAAGTGGCACCACGGCATAAGGAAGATATCTCCATATACCGGCTAATTTATTTTTCATTTGTATGGAGCCATATGACCGGTAAGCTGAAATATGCAATCGCCACTAGATTTTTGATGTTTTAGTGTGATGTGTGAGATGGTAACCGTTATGGACAATCGTAAACTATCTTGTCACATTAACTCAGCCAAGCAGAGTAATGCCTTGTTGATGAGACACCTCCAGATGAATTGTGTCTTAAATCAGGTGAACAGAAGCCTCTAGCATCTTAACAAGATTTTATATTTGAGGAAGAATTGAATGTGTTTATATGTACAAAAGTCAACATGTTGAAAATAATTTTTCAGTAGCCTTATGCTGTGTTTACATTTTAGTTAACTGAGAGGACCTTAACTAATTACATTTTGAGAACTGCAGTAACTTGTTAAATGCTCTTGCCGAATTACATTTTTATGTAGTATACCACATGCCTCACAAAGAAATATTAGCCTTTTCCTCGTTTTTCAAGTTTTCTATTCCGAGTTTGAGTTCTTGTGTTATTAATCATACAACGTAGGGGCATATTATCAACAACCGGCGATAAATATCGCTAAGCGCACTTAGCGCTAGGATATTTATCGCCGGCGATCGATGAATTTTATCGCTGAGATAGCGTGCTATTAGCAACGCTTATCTCAGAATCGATAAAATTCTGAAATAACCGCCAAATGTCCGATTATCGCTGGAAATCCAGCGATAATCGCACGACATTTGGCGATAAGCTTGTTGATAGGGCTGGGCATAGTTAACCATGATATCCACCTTCCATTGGATATCATGGCTAAGTCAAACTAAAAGCATGCGTAAGGAAAGTAGCGTTAACCAAGGTTAGCGCTACTTTTCTCATCGCTATGCTTGTTGGGGATTCCCTTGATAATTGGAGAAATGTCGGTTAACGACATTTCTCCAGTTATTCTTGGGACGGAACGCCCACTTTGCATCTCATTAGAGATGCAAAGGTGGCGTTATGGAAAAGGGCGATAGGGCAAGGATTCACGCGATAGCGTGGCCTTGCTAATACAGCGATAAAATTATCGCCGCTTTTCGTATGAAAACAGATGCTAAAGCGGCGATAATTTCTTATCGCCGGCTTGATGATATGCCCCATAGTTGTTATCACAGGTACGAAATACGAAAACTACTGGGGCATATTAGCAAGACTGGGAATAAAATTATCGCCGTTTTAGCGGCAGGAAACTGCCGCTAAAACGGCGATAATTGGCTTGCTAATATGCGTTATAGAATTCCAATAGAAGCCCAGGTTAGATGTCCTGCACATCTAACCTGGGCTTCTATTGGAATTCTATAACGCTTATTAGCAAGCCAATTATCGCCAGTCTTGCTAATATGCCCCACTGGGTGTACTCTAAAAATATCAACTCCTATAGAAATTATCGCATGTTAAGGGGCGGTGTACTAACAACATAGATCAAAACTATGGCCTGTGCCAAAGGAACAAACGAAGAGGATACCCAAGGCAAAACTAAACATGTACTTGTAGTGAATTATCAACAACCCTTCTTTGTACTAAAAAGGTGTACTGGAGGCGTCAAAGAGATGCTGAAAAAGGTCATAAATCTAGGTGTTCTTGATTTCTTTTAAGCTCCAAAAATCAGGTAGATGTCTTGGAAAGGAAATCTGTTGAGATCCCATATTGTCATGTTTGTATTGTTGTGGTCCGCTCCCAGGGTGAAGGGAGTGTACCATTTGGTGAGGGTGTGTTTGGGAGATACAGAGTGCCGGGTCACAATAGTCATGCCCGGATCTGACGAAATTGAGATAATAAAGATGCCTCCCACTTCCTAGGGCCGCAGTTGCTGCTGAATACGAATCCTGGCCCAGGTTATTATTACACAGCTCTGCCACACACACACAGAGCAGCCTGAGGCGCAGGGACATCTTAAGGATTTTGGGAGCCCTGGGCCAAATGTATTTTGGGGGCCCCTTTTCGGAATAGATTTGAATCTATGATCCAATTTCAGCTGTTTCATGCCCTATTTGGCCAAGTTACTGACAGTGCACAAGCACACTCATCCAAATTCTAAATGTGTTTACATTTAATATTCAGGGATAGTGTTGTGTGTTTTCAATATTGTAACACAGCAGCAGCTCACCAATATTACTGCAAATAATCTGGGTGACACCCTCCCATTTCTCATATGTCAGGTCCTGTTTTGATCTAAAAGAAACATTTTTATGGACGCTGCATGAAACATAAACACAATATTTCTCTGCAAAATGTCTGCAATTGACTCTCACGCATCACCCACATTAAAAATAGATTAAAGGAAAACGGTATTTAAAACAATCTGTTTAAGAATTATTCAAGGTCACCAGAGCAAAACTCTCTGCAGAACAGAGCTGGCTCTATCAGGGGGACCCCTGAAAGGCTGGGGCCCTGGGCCAGAGCCCACTTTGCCCATGCCTTAAAACGTCTCTGCTGAGGCGAAGGGCCTGGCCCAACAAATGACAAAAAGGATGGCTGTTCCTTATGAGAATTTCCTCGATGCAGCTGACCAGGTCACTGCTCTGCTGCCTGGTGTTCCTGTCGCACGGATGCCTAGACCACCGCGTCATGCTCCCCCATGATGGAGTGCCTCTGGGGGCAGAGTAGAGTGATGTGTTTGCTGTGTTTCTTGTGTTCCTGCGGCAGGCGTTGACCTGAAAACGTCCTGGCAATGAGGGCGGAGAGGTGGGCAGCCGCGAGAGGTCATCAAAGGTCCGTGCACAGCCAGCTGCTCAATTCGTGACCTGACTTAAGGGCTCACCTCAATGCCTGCCCCAGGTTAATTCACGACCTCTTCCTGCTGAGTTCCCGATCTCTTCCTGCTGCACAGTATATTCTCTGGTGCTCCCTGTAATACAACTGCAATAAACACATTGTTGTCCAAACTCACTGTGGTGACTATAAAAGGAAAGACACGAGGCACTGGTCAATCTTCTGGCATTGTGAGACATTAAGTCACCCTGGCATTTAAGCATGACGTGCCCCATCACCGAAAAGTGGGCGATGCATGTGCCACGCAACAAATGAGAACAAAGGGTACGCCATCAAGGCAGACATGGCAGGCATACCAGTCATCAGCCCTCTCACAATCAAAGAGCCCCTGTAGACACACGGGCCCAAATAGAAGCTTTGGGTCGAACGACTCAATCTATAGTAGAAGAGGAGAGGAAATCGGCATTACTCCTGCACTTGACAGGAGCAGACATGTACAACTATCCCACTTTATGAAGGAGGCGGCGTCCTGTACACCTACAACATGATGGTTACATTGCTTAATACATATTTTGAATCGATGACAAACCCAGATTACAAACAGCTCATCTTCAAACAAGTCCCCCAGGAAGCAAAAAAGTCCATAGACGCATTCCATGCAAGACTAAAGGATCTGGTTAGTACCTGCACTTTCATGAACAAACCGGATGAGATACGGGCACACGTGATTGAAGGATATGCTTCCTCCAAGCTAAGGGAACACATCTTACAAGTACCGGTGATGCCACAACATATTGACAAAGGGCTGTTCTAAAAAAGTTTGGAAGGCCCAAGACTCCCATATGGAGGCGGTTTTGCACAAACCCATAAAAACGGAACCTGTCAACGTAATCACATCAAGCAGACAAGGGCAGGCAATGGCCACAGTTGAAAGGTTCCTGTGGGCGCTGTGGAGGTCTGACCCACAGCCGGTCCGAATGCCCCATGCGAGGGAAGATATGCTCTTCCTACAAGATTAGTAAAACAAATATTCTCTTGGGTTATGAAAGGAACAGAATATAAGGTTCAACTCACAACTAGGTCGTACCTCACAAGGCGCACAAAAATACAATTCGTCAAGGAAAATCCCACCTAATATTTGAATCAATTGCTAAATAGCACTGAAGTTTAAAAAAAAATCTTTATTATTAAAAAAATGGTTACAATGTTAAAATTTCAATACACTTCCTATCTATCACAGTTTTATGCAAAACAATTGATAAAAACAATTGATAAAAACAATAAATGTAAAATCCCCAATTACAATCAGTTTACACAGTATGCTATGATATAAAAAGAGAACAATGGTTAGACAGTATACTTTGTCTTTCAAAGGAACATATCCTATGGGACAGTTTAGAAACCTGGCCTGGATACACTCATTTTCGTATCTGCAGGTCCAAATTTTCCCTTGGATTATGTACAATGATGCGTCGACGCGTTTCGATAGGTTTGATTATTATTCCATCTTTATCAAGACAATAGTTAGTTCGTTTCTCTCTGTATTCATTATTTTCCTATGTATTCCTTATATTCCTATGTATTCCTTCATGGGCCTTTACCCGCACACGAAGAGGAGCATTCGTTTGGTGATTCTCTGCAGTTTAAGAGTGCAACAAGTTAGAGGAGGTGTAGAATCAAAAAGCCCCTCTACCCTCGTGAACGAACGGACACGGGAGAGTGTACAAGAAAGTGAATACGTAATTAAGGCATTGAAATACAGTAGCCACTCAGCAGGAAATTGAAGCGACCTAACCTAACGTATAGGTACATCGAGTGCACTAAGCAGGGCATATAAACCAAGCTATACAATAAGGAATACAGAGAGAACCAAACTAACTATTGTCTTGATAAAAATGGAATAATAATCAAACCCATCGAAACGCGTCGACGCATCATTGTACATAATCCAAGGGAAAATTTGGACCTGCAGATACGAAAATGAGTGTATCCAGGCCAGGTTTCTAAACTGTCCCATAGGATATGTTCCTTTGAAAGACAAAGTATACTGTCTAACCATTGTTCTCTTTTTATGTCATAGCATATTGTGTAAACTGATTGTAATTGGGGATTTTACATTTATTGTTTTTATGAATTGTTTTTATCAATTGTTTTGCATAAAACTGTGATAGATAGGAAGTGTATTGAAATTTTAACATTGGAACCATTTTTTTAATAATAAAAGATTTTTTTAAAACTTCAGTGCTATTTAGCAATTGATTCAAATATTAGGTGGGATTTTCCTTCACGAATTGTATTTTTGTGCGCCTTGTGAGGTACGACCTAGTTGTGAGTTGAACCTTATATTCTGTTCCTTTCATAACCCAAGGGAATATTTGTTTTACTTGTCAAGAGTACCCTACTCCCTTGGCTACAACAAGGGGTCTCTCTCTCCTTTTTACATACTTCCTACAAGATTACCAATGATTTTGCGAGGGTCTGGCGATCAACACGACACTCAAATGGGAAGCCGTTGAAGTTGGTGACTTGGTTGGCGGCCCCACTGATGGAACAGAGACAGAACGGGGATCAGATGACATGGACAACGATGAACTAGAAAAGGTGATCCACACCGTGTTAGAGGTGGGGCACATCTGCCTGCCAACTCGGTTATCGCCGAAATGTGAAACTGAAGTGGGATCCACCAAAATGAAAGCTATTATCGACACTAGGGCATCAATCAACTGATGGCCCAAGGTGCTTATGAGGCCCTGTGCCCCTGATCGACTCTTGTCCCAGCAAAATCCAGAGTGTACGCATATGAACAAAAGCAGCTATTGCCACTGAAAGCGAGGTTCTCGACAGCCATCATGCATGCTCATCAGACAACCACAGTGGTTGTCTACATCACTCAAGAAGACATGGGCATGCTGTTAAGCTGTCAGACAGCAGAGGTGTTAGGCCTGGTACAATCTGCACTGGGGGTGCATTCCAGGACCCTGGAAAACATACTGACAGGCTTCAAGGAAATGTTTGTAGGTATAGGATGTCTAAATGACAAGACTGTCACTCTCCACAATGACAAATCAGTGCAGCTGGGCACCTTACTACACTGCAGAGTAGCCATTCATCTAAGGCAAAAAGTGAAGCTAAAAAAAACTCGAGCAAGCAGATATTTTTGAAGAAGTAGCGAAGTCCACTCTGTCATCACCAGGAAACCGAAACAGCTGGGTGTGGTGAGACTGTTTGTTGATATGTGCCTGCCAATTGTTGCCATAAAAAGAGAAGAGCACCTCACCCCCACAGAAGACCATACAGTCAGTGCGTTGGGTGGGTCTGAATGGACCTGAGATCTGGGTACCATAAGATCCTTCTATGCCCTTCATCGAAGTGCAATACTACCTTCTCCACACACCTCGGCCTCCACGCTAAAAACATCTCAACTTCAGGATATCGAGCTCTATGCTATCTGCTCTCCCCCGAGTCATAAATCTAAGTGACGACATTCTTGTGCATGCCACATCCTTCCAGGAACACAATTAATGGCTGAGTTTAGTACCTCAGAGACCCAGCGAAAGTGGACTCACGATACCCAAGGACAAGTATGAGTTTCTCAGTGATATCGTTAACTTCTTTGGACAGTAATTCTCAGTGGCAGCTTTGGCACCCTGACCTGCCGTACTACGAGATGTCAAGACAGCCCCATTACGTGTCTCAGAAGTTCTTCATGGGGATGGTAAATTACTGTGGATGATTCATCAAAGACCTCACCTCCCTCAGTCAAGAGAGATCACAAAGGCTTTCACGTCGTGGACATGGGGGACTCCCCAGTAAGAACCGTTTCAGTGGTCGAAGGTGGCACAGTCTGTACTTCGATCCCTCCAAAGCCATGGAGCTGTCAGCTGATGCCAGCTCCATTGTGCTAGGGGGCCATATTGCTGCAAAGAGAAGGCTGCAGGAAGTGGGCTCCAGTTAAATATGCAAGTAGGGCATTCATGCCCACTGAGCAGTGTTACTCCCAAATTGAGCAGGAGGTGACTGCCATCCACTGAGGATGCTGTAATTTCCACCATTACATGTAGAGACACACATTTACTGTGTGTACCAATTACAAACCTCTAATTCCTCTGTTCCAGGGGTCAGCATCAAAACTGTCACCATGCATTAAGAAGTGGGTTCTACAGTTGCAAGAATACTCATTTAAGGTGGAGTACATGCTGGGATCCAAAAACCCTGCAATTTACCGATCTAGGCACCCCCAGGCAGTGACTTTGCAGGAGGAATAGGAGGTACAAGAAACTGAAGAGTATGTGCCATACATCAGTGACAGATCTTGACCAGGAGTGGGCAAATAATTCCACTCCACTGGTGGTGTTTGCAGAGTTTTGCCCACAAGTTCTGCTTGCGGAGTTCCAGCAATGTTTTTACTCATGCGCAACTCGCCACATTAAGTTGGTGAGCGTGAGTGAGAATTTGCATCCCCTAGCACGAATTTCAGGTGCTAGAACTCTTTCTGGCAAGTTTACTCAATGCGGGCGGTCGCAGCAGGTCTCAACCGCCCGGGTTGATAAAGCTGCTGCTTGAGTAGAAAATCTACTCGAGCAGCAGAAAGAAGCACCACCCTCTGGTGCACCGTGTTGTGTTGTTTGAGCTGATTTTACAGTGTGGAATAAGGTAAAAATCAGCGCAAGCAGCACAACCTGCTGAATTCCAACCGCTCACGGAACTCCACAGATTCTCGCAGAGTTTTTATGTAACTCCGCAAGTGACAACCACCCCTAATCTCGACTGTTACGAGTGACACTTGATACTCTGGTGACAGTCATCAAGCAGGATGAATGCCTGCAATTTGCCCTTGTAGCCACAGCGATCAGACAGTGGGCAACCTAGAACTACATCAGGGACGAAGAACTCCAGAAGCACACAAGGTACTAGAAGTGCTCTACAACTTGTGCCATGAACTGGCCACTGACCTAGATGATTGCTTACTTCGGGGCCACTTCCTTGTAATTCTCAGTAGTCTGGTAGTGCCAGTAATACAACTTGCTCACATGGTAAATGTTAGACCTGGCATTTCTTGGCGTGGTTACCCCAGACTTTTTGCCTCTACCTCCTCTATTTTTGGTGCTGTGATGGATTTTGTTTTGCCAACTTAGATGCTTTGGACACTTTGCCACTGCTAATTAGTGTCAAAGTGCAAGTGCTCCCTGTATAAAGTGTAATGGTAATTGGTTGTCCATGATTGGCATGTTTGCCTTACTAGTAAAGTCCCTAGTAAAGTGCACTATGTGTGCCAGGGCTGGTAATGCAAATGCTACTAGTGGGCCTGTAGCACAAATTGTGCCACCCACACAAGTAGCCTTAAAGAGGGTACTCAGGCCTGCCACTGCAGTGCCTGCGTGCAGTTTGTTAAACTGCCATGTTGTTCTGACGAGTGCACCCACTTGCCAGACCTTACCCTTCCCTTTCTATGCACATCAGACACCCCTATGGTAGGTCCAAGGTACCCCCTGGGCAGGGTGCAGTGCATGTGAAAGGTAGGACATGTTCTAAAGTGTGTACCATGTCCTGACAGTGAAATAATCTCCATTTCGTTTTTCACTGTGGAAAGGCCATCTTGCCCATAGGATAAAATGGGGAGGCTGTGTAATATGTTTTCCAGCCTATCTTTCCAAAGGCTTAAGATGGAGAGGTGAAGTTTAGTGTGCCTGAACTCACAATGTAATAACACATCTTTTTATGAAGGTGGTTTTTGCATTGTGTGTTTAGAAGCCACTCTTTTAGAAGTGACTGGGTTTTTGTACTCTAACATTTCTGTGTGTCTCTGCCTGGTTGTGGATTGACTGTCTGGATTTGAAAGTGATAGGATCTGGGGAATGTCTTGACCCAGGGGAGGAGGTGAGACAGCAACAGGCTGACCTGCATCTGGAGTGTAGGGGGAGGAGTAGCCCCTAGGGGTGAAGAGGCCTGGGCGGCAGCCATAAACCAATGGCTCCGTCCCCTGCTGAGTGATTGAGGATCCAGACCCCCACTATCAAAGGAATAAGGTGTCACTGGCAGGGAGGCACCCAGAACTGGTTTGAACAGGGGTCAGTGCCCCCCTGAACACAAAGACTTCAAAGACATTTAGGGGTATACCTATGAGAGCTGAAGCCCCTGAACTTTGGAGAAATGGATTGATCGAGATTGAACAAGACTGAAGCTACTTCGTGGTCAAGAGGAACCTTTGCCAAGGAAAAAACAGCTGAAGAGGCTGAAGGAAAGGACTAACCCTTGCTGTGTGTTCTGGGGCTGGCCTGCAGTTTGCTGCTTTAACCAAGGAGAGGCTAAAGGGACTTTGCTGTGTGCTGTGTCCCCCTGCTTGAAAGGACTTTGCTGTGTGCTGTGTCCGGAAGTAACTTATCCCCAAGGACAGGAACACAAAAGTTTCCAGGAGAGTCTCAGCGATGATGTGTGCATGTGCTTTTTGCAGCCTGAGACCCTTGTAAGAATTGCCCTGTGACCGTGGGCATCTGGAGTCCAAGCGAGTCTCAGCGAGGCTGCATGCGTGTGCTTTTTGCAGCCTGAGCCCTTCGTGAGGATTGTCCTGTGATCGTGTGCACTGGAGTCCAAGTGAGTCTCAGCGACGCTTTGTGCGTGTGTTTTGTGCAGCCTGAGACCTTCATGAGGATTGCCTTGTTATCGTGCACCCGGAGTTCAAGTGAGTCTCAGCGACGCTGTGTGCGTGTGCTTCGTGCAGCCTGAGACCTTCGTGAGGAGTGCCCTGTGATCGTGCACCCGAAGCTCAAGTGAGTCTCAGCGATGCTGTGTGCGTGTGCCCTGTTGCAGCCTGAGTTCTTCGTAGCATCAGCGGCCCGGACCAGCAGCCCCGGTGGAGCCGAGCCGCTGGCCCGAGCCTGTCGTTGCCAGAGCGGGACCTCGAACCGACCTCGTCGAGGGAGGGTCCGAGTCCCACTGCCCGGAATTCACAAAGATTGCATCGGAGGCCCAAGTCGCTGCAAGAGGAGAGCGAGGTCGCACCCCCCAGGTAACGTGTGTCAACGCCTGGGGCGGGGTGCGGGCTCGGAGGGAGATGCTCTCGGCCTCTCCCATTCCTGCAGTGCGAGCCTCTGCTTCGGCTCGTATCGCGGCCCGTACTTGCCAACGGAGTAGCAGTACCGGGGCCGGAGTGCGGAGCTGCACTTTTTGTTTACACCATACCCGTGTGGGGGCCACTGTTGACAGAGGCTGACTGCGAGTCAGTACGAGTGGCGGAGAGACCACCTGAGGCACCGTGATCGGTGCTGGAGTGTATTACGCATTACATTGCTTCTGCATAACGAAATACCTGATTAGTGTATTACGCATTGCATTGTTTCTGCATAACGAACTACTTGATTGTCGTATTACGCATTGCATTATTTCTGCATAACGAACTACCTGATTATCGTATTACGCAGTGCATTATTTCTGCATAACGAAATACCTGATTGTTGCGTTACGCATTGCATTATTTTTACCTTGCAAAGTGCCTGATTCGAGCATTACAAACTGCATTATTTCTACATTGCAGAGTGCCTGATTCGAGCATTACGAACTACATAGCATTGCATTAGGACTGCAGTGGAACGTTCAGAAGTGCTCATTAATATCGCCAGAACTTACAAGGGCTGGCTGGCCTAACAACCGGCCAGGAAGAATATTACAAATAAGCAGATGTTGGATTCATATTGTGTGGTCTTATCGTATATCTTTTTATATAAATTTATACTCGTTTTTATGAAACTCGTGTGGAGTCCATTTGTGGTATCATCATTGGGTTGCTGTGAGCGTGGTTGCAAATACTTTACACATTTGCCTTGAAGATAAGCCTGGCTGCTCGTGCCAAGCTACCAAGGGGGTGAGCGGGGGCTATCTGAGAAGGTGTCCTTCCTTTCCCTGATGTGAGAGCGAGGCTCCCTATTTGGCCTAAGGTACCTACCTCAGCCAACCAGGGATCCCGGGTCTAACATTTGGTGGTCAGCGGTTGGGATTTGAACGCGTATTTGCAAATTCACTCACAGTAATTGGTGTACATCACAAGTTTAGCGCAGACCACGACGCAACCACATATTGTGTTTTTGATTTGTTGGTTGTATTTTTGAGCGACCTTTAAGCCACACATCATGTCTCAGAGGAGTCAAGTAGCCAGTGAGGCTGCAGAATAAGAGTTCGACATTGAGGCATTGCTTACCTACAAAGTTGATCAATTGAGGCAATTCTGCAGAGCTTTGGGATGTCCCATGAAAAGTAGCGCCAAGAAGGAGGAGCTGCAAATGGCCTTGAGGGCCTGGTGGGAAGCCAAAGGGGCTCAGGAGACGGGTGATGTTGAGGTGGATGAGGATGACCCAGGGAATGGATTTGGTCCACAGGATTTGCCAGTGGAGGGACCAGCCTCAGGGGCTGGTAGTAGCCATTCAGGGAGGATTTTTTCACCAGAGGAGCTGGAGGAAAACCAAAGGGTCAGAGAGCATGAGTTGGAGGTTTTAAAACTTAAAACTCAAGCAGAAGAGAAGAAGCTGCTCATTGAAAGTGAAAAGCGAGCAGAGGAGAGCAGGAACGCTCTTGCCTTGGAAGAGAAAAAGATTCTCTTAGCTCATGAGTTAAGCATGGGGGAACTGGAAATGAAGGTTATACAGGCAGAGTCCAGTTCAAATGGTGGCAGCACACAACCAGTGCCAGTGGGAAAGGTGTACATTCCCAAGGATTTAGTGCGAGATTACCAAAGGGGTGATGATATTTATGCGTGTTTCACGGCATATGAGATCGCACTAAGGCTGAATGAGGTGCCTGAGAAGCATTGGGGGACGGGCCTATGGAAACACTTTGAGGCTTCTGGGAGGGATGTTTTACCCCCTTTAGAGAGGGCGGGAACCCTGACCTACGCCAATATGAAGGAGGCTTTATGCCTCAGGTATGGGCTCACTCCTGAACAGTACAGGCAGAAATTCAAGAACTTCAAGAAACTGGAATCCACTACTTGGGTGGAGTGTGTGAATGCGTACACGCGTGCACTGGATGGTTGGATGAAGGGCAGCAAGGCAACTGATTTTAAGAGCCTATGCGATTTAATTAGTTGGGAGCACTTGAGTAGTCTGTGTGTTCCAGAGCTGCACCAGCATCTTTTTGACAGTAAGCTGACTGATCCCAGTAAGCTTGCTGAAGAGGCGGACCGCTGGACCAGTACCCGGGTCCACAAGGGGATTGGAGGTACCACTACCAAAAGTGTACAGGGTCCCCTGCCGAAGGTAGGGGAGGACAAGGGTAACCACAAGGGGTTCTCTAAAGGGCCCCAGAGTAGTTCCCAGGTGAAAGGGTCCCAGTCCCCCAAGGCTAAGAGGTCCTGGCTCCATAAGAGCAAGCGGGACAACCGAGGTCCTCCTACTTGTTACTTCTGTAAAGAAGTGGGTCATATTTCCCCTAAATGCCCCAAGAAGTCATCTGCACCCACTGGTGCTCCAACACCGGGTTTAGTGAGTGTAGTGTTGGGTGAGGAATTGAGTCCTTGGACTGGGGAGGAGCAAGCAGTTATGACCCTGGTCTCATTAGGAGATCGAGAGATGGTCCAGGAAATCTCTCCGCCTGAGAATACTAAGACGTATAGGCAGTGGGTGACCATCAATGGAAGAAGGGTGGAGGCTCTGAAAGACACAGGAGCCAGTTTGACATCTGTCAGGTGTCAGTGGGTGTCTGAAGAGCAGGTAATTCCCGATGTGCTTCACCCTATAGTTGCAGCAGACAACTCTGTGCGCCTCTGCAAGGTGGCGCTAGTTCCCTTTGAATGGGGGGGGTCTCAGGTTCCTTGAAGGTCATTGTAGGTCCGTCCATGCCTGTAGACTGTCTGCTGGGGAATGACCTGAAGAGTTCCCCCTGGAAGGAGGTGGAGCGCCAGGCGCATTTGGAGATGTTGGGTCTGCCTGAGTGGGCTTGTGTGACCACTCGGTCTATGGCAGCCAGGAAAGGTGTTCAAGAGGACCTGGAGCCTGAAACAGTGGCCCAGGTCCCTGCCGTGAAGAGAAGAGGCAGGGGGCGTGGGAAACCCGCCCCCACAGTTCCCACGGTCCAGGAGGAGGAACCCTTTGAGGGGGACGCCCTGGAGCCTACGGGGGAGCAAGTAGCTGAACTGGGGGACCTACCTGAGCTGACCGAATGGCAGCAGGAGGGAGGGCCCTCCAGGGAGGAATTCTGTGAGGAGCAGAAGAAGTGCCCTTCTCTTGTAGGTTTACAGCAACAGGCAGCAAACCAGGCAGCAGGTGATCAGTCAGGATCCCACTTGATTTACTGGGAGAATGATCTCCTATATAGTGAGCCTAAGGTTGCTGAGCCTGGGTCAGCCCATGTGCTGGTGGTACCCCAGCGCTCCAGAGCCTTCCTACTGGGGTTGGCTCATGATGTACCTTTAGCAGGATATTTGGGGCAGGACAATACCTTTGAGAGGCTTGTCACCCACTTCTACTGGCCTCAAATGCGCAAGAGTTCTGATACTCATTGCCGGACCTGTCAGACTTGCCAGGCAAGTGGTAAGAATGGAAGGAAGCGCAAGGCTCCCCTCCAACCTTTCCTTGTAGTCAGCACCCCCTTTGAAAGGGTGGGCATTGACATTGTGGGGCCTCTGGATCCCAAGACCGCCATGGGCAACAGGTTCATCCTGGTCTTGGTGGACCATGCCACCCGGTATCCGGAAGCTATCCCTCTCCGGACAGTGACAGCCCCCGTGGTGGGCCGTGCACTGATGGGGATTTTCTCCCACGTGGAGTTCCCCAGAGAGGTGGTGTATGACAGGGGTACTAATTTCATATCAAGGTATATGAAATCTCTGTGGAAGGAGTGCGGTGTAACCTACAAGTTCACCACGCCATACCACCCCCAGGGTAATGGTCTGGTTGAGAGATTTAACTGGACCCTGAAGGGCATAATTATGGGTCTTGAGGAACCCATGAGGTGTAAGTGGGATGTCCTCTTACCATGCCTGCTGTTTGCTTACCGAGAGGTGCCTCAGAAGTCCTTAGGGTTCAGTCCGTTTGAGCTCCTGTATGGACACCCGGTAAGAAGACCCTTGAGTTTGGTGAAGCAGGGCTGGGAGAAGGCTCCTAGTAAACCCCCCAGGATGTATATAGCTACATGCTGGCCTTCAGGAACCAAACTAGGCGTTTCAGGCAGCTCGCTCAGGCGAATCTGGAAGCCAGCCAGGAAGAAATGAAGCGGTGATACAACCAGAATGCCACTCTGGTCGAATTTCAAAATGGGCAAAAAGTGTGGGTGATTGCGCCAGTGGAGCCTTGCGCACTCCAGGACAAGTGGACTGGGCCTTATGAGGTGGTGGAGCGCAGGAGCGAAGTAACCTATCTGTTTGACTTACGGTCTCCTAGGAACCCTTTGAGGGTCCTCCATGTGAACCGCCTCAAACCACACTTTAAGAGGTCTGATGTGACCATGCTCTTGGCTACAGACGATGGGGCAGAAGGGAGAGTGAACCTCTTCTTGACCTCCTGTCAGCCAAGGAGAAGGATGGGTCAGTGGATGGGGTGAACCTCTCGCCTACCCTGACCCCGGAACAGCAGAGGGACTGTCGCCAGGTATTGGGTCAGTTTGCCTCCCTGTTCTCCCTGACCCCAGGAGTCACCCATTGGTGAATCCATGATGTGGACACTGGAGACAGCCTGCCTGTAAAACAAAAAATTTACAGAGTAGCTGATAAGGTCAGGGCCAGCATCAAGGAGGAGGTTTCCAAGATGCTGGCGCTAGAGGTGATTGAGCCATCCAGCAGCCCCTGGGCTAGCCCAGTGGTCCTTGTGGCAAAAGCCACTACGCCAGATGCCACCCCAGAACTCCGGTTCTGTGTGGATTACCATGGGCTCAATGCCGTCACCAAGACTGATGCTCACCCCATCCCCAGAGCTGTTGAGCTCGTGGATCGGCTGGGAGCTGCCTGGTACCTCAGTACATTTGACTTGACATCGGGGTACTGGCAGATTGCCTTGACCGAGGGGGCCAAAGAGAGGTCAGCGTTCTCAACGCCAGAGGGGCACTACCAGTTCAGAGTTATGCCCTTTGGGTTGAAGAACGCCCCTGCCACCTTCCAGAGACTGGTTAACCAGGTGCTGGGTGGGCTGGAGTAATTCAGCGCCGCCTACCTGGACGACATTGCTGTGTTTAGCTCCAGTTGGGAGGAACATTTGCGACACCTCTGTGAAGTGTTGAAGGCCTTGCAGAGGGCGGGCCTGACTATCAAGGCAAGTAAGTGTCAGATAGGGCAGGGTTCTGTGGTGTACTTAGGACACCAGGTAGGGAGCGGCCAAGTGGCGCCCCTACGGGCAAAGATTGATACCATTCTGGCTTGGGAACCCCCCAAGACCCAGTCAGGAGTGAGGCCTTTCTAGGACTCACTGGGTATTACAGACGGTTTGTGAAGGGATATGGCACCATTGTTGCCCCCTTGACAGAACTGACGTCAAAGAAACAGCCCAAGAAAGTGATCTGGACTGATGCCTGCCAGACCGCTTTTGATGCCCTGAAAACTGCCATGTGCACAGCGCCCGTGCTCAAGGCGCCTGATTCCTCCAAAGAGTTTGTAGTGCAGACAGATGCTTCAGAGCATGGTGTGGGAGCAGTACTCTCACAATTGAACGATGATGGCTTGGACCAACCAGTAGCTTTCATTAGCCGGAGGCTACTTCCCAGGGAACAGAGGTGGAGTACAATTGAAAGGGAAGCTTTTGCTGTGGTCTGGGCACTGAAGAAGCTGAGGCCTTACTTGTTTGGGACTCACTTCCTGGTTCAGACAGACCACAGGAACCTCAGATGATTGATGCAGATGAGGGGCGAGAACCCAAAACTATTGAGGTGGTCCATCTCCCTACAGGGAATGGACTTCACGGTGGAACACCGCCCGGGAACAGAACATGCCAATGCTGATGGTCTGTCCAGATTTTTCTGCCTTGGTCATGAGAACTCCCATGAGGGTGGTTAGTTCCCCCCACTTTTCAGCTGGAGGGGACACGTGTTAGACCTGGCATTACTTCGCGTGGTTACCCCTGACTTTTTGCTTCTACCTCCTCTATTTTTGGTGCTGTGATGGATTTTGTTTTGCCAACTTAGATGCTTTGGACACTTTGCCACTGCTAATCAGTGTCAATGTGCAAGTGCTCCCTGTATAAAGTGTAATGGTAATTGGTTGTCCATGATTGGTATGTTTGCCTTACTAGGAAAGTCCCTAGTAAAGTGCACTATGTGTGCCAGGGCTGGTAATGCAAATGCTACTAGTGGGCCTGCAGCACAAATTGTGCCACCCACACAAGTAGCCTTAAAGAGGGAACTCAGGCCTGCCACTACAGTGCCTGCGTGCAGTTTGTTAAACTGCCATGTTGTTCTGACAAGTGCACCCACTTGCCAGACCTTACCCTTCCCTTTCTATGCACATCAGACACCCCTATGGTAGGTCCAAGGTACCCCCTGGGCAGGGTGCAGTGCATGTGAAAGGTAGGACATGTACTAAGGTGAGTACCATGTCCTGACAGTGAAATAATCTCCATTTCGTTTTTCACTGTGAAAAGGCCATCTTGCCCATAGGATAAAATGGGGAGGCTGTGTAATATGTTTTCCAGCCTATCTTCCCAAAGGCTTAAGATGGAGAGGTGAAGTTTAGTGTGCCTGAACTCACAATGTAATAACACATCTTTTTATGAAGGTGGTTTTTGCATTGTGTGTTTAGAAGCCACTCTTTTAGAAGTGGCTGGGTTTTTGTGCTCTAACATTTCTGTGTGTCTCTGCCTGGTTGAGAATTGACTGTCTGGATTTAAAAGTGATAGGATCTGGGGAATGTCTTGACCCAGGGGAGGAGGTGAGACAGCAACAGGCTGACCTGCATCTGGAGTGTAGGGGGGAGGAGTAGCGCCTAGAGGTGAAGAGGCCTGTGCGGCAGCCATAAACCAATGGCTCCGTCCCCTGCTGAGTGATGGAGGATCCAGACCCCCACTATCAAAGGAATAAGGTATCACTGGCAGGGAGGCACCCAGAACTGGTTTGAACAGGGGTCAGTGCCCCCCTGAACACAAAGACTTCAAAGACATTTAGGGGTATACCTATGAGAGCTGAAGCCCCTGAACTTTGGAGAAATGGATTGATCAAGATTAAACAAGACTGAAGCTACTTCGTGGTCAAGAGGAACCTTTGTCAAGGAAGAAACAGCTGAAGAGACTGAAGGAAAGGACTGACCCTTGCTATGTGTTCTGGGGCTGGCCTGCAGTTTGCTGTTTTAACCAAGGAGAGGCTAAAGGGACTTTGCTGTGTGCTGTCTCCCCCTGCTTGAAAGGACTTTGCTGTGTGCTGTGTCCAGAGGTAACTTATCCCCAAGGGCCCGAGGTGAGCTGGCTCCCTGTTGTGGAAACTCAGGAACACAAAAGTTACATCACCTTTCATACACCCTCTCCAACTTCCACACTACCATTCTCAAAACCATTGACATACCCAATACCAGTACTTACATACCCACTCACTTATTCATAGGCCTACACACACATCCACTCAGTTACTCATACAGCCACTCATACACCAACTCACTCACAAATACAGCCACTGATATATCTACCAATACAGCCACTCACACACTGTCAGTCACCCATAGAGCTGCTCACATACATACTCACTCACCCATAGAGTCAATCACACAGCCACTTACTCATCTATACAGTTATACACACATCCACTCACTTATTCATAGAGATGCTAACACATACTCACTCACCTATACAGTCGATGATATAAGCACACACTCACCCATACAGCCACTCTCAGAATCACTAACTCACACATACGTTAACTCATATACTCCAACACTCACCTATACTGTCTTTCTCATATGCAGTTACTCGCCCATATACCACTGACACATCAATTCACTCCCTGACACAGCCATACACAGACTCAGTCACCCACACAGCCCCTCACCAGTGTACTCACTAACCCATACAGCCACTGACTCACCCACTCACTCATCCATTCAGGCAGTCACACATCCCCTCACCCACCCACACACACACTCATACACCCATACAGATACTCAGACAACCAATAGATCACCCATAAAGCCACTCACAGACACCAACTGACAAACGGATACAGACATTCACACAATCTAGTCACTCACCTATACATTCACTGAGACACCTAATCACTCACTTATACAGTCAATCACACACCCACTGAATCATCCATACAGGCACTCATACACCCACTGATTCATCAATACACCTTGGTATATATATTTAACACTCATGAACAATTTTAAAACACTCACAGTCACTGGATGATGTCATCAGTGAGGTCATTTGAGATGTCATGAGTGATGTCGTGAGTGATGTAATATGTTAGGTCATAAGCAGTGCATTGTGGGGGCGCGAGTTATAGTTAGCCCAGCTAACTATAACTGCTGAACTTCTCTGGTTTGGTATGAGTGAAATGCCAGCCTAACTATAACGTCCCTGTAACCTTTGTTCTTTTCAGTGAATTTCTAAAGTTATTTTAATTTCTATTTCCTAACTATAACGTCCCTGTAACCTTTGTTTTTTTCAGTGAATTTCTAAAGTTTTTTAAATGTTAATTGTTATTACGTTCCTGTATCCTTTTTTTTTTTTCAATTTCTAAGGTTTTTTAAATTCTATTTCTTAATTGTAATGTCCATTTTTTTGTAAGTGAACCTCTAAGATTTTCATACTTTCTGTTTATAATTAGATATTGTGTATTATATTTATATAATACACCACTCACTTTTTATTTCATATGTGTTTATCACAAAAAACATTAATAACCGGTTTTATTTTTAACAATTGTGTAAGTCGGCACAACATTGTTGCGTTTACAGTGGAGATTTTGTCATCAGTAAATGTATATCACATACTGAAAAATACACTTAAAGATATATTTAAATAAAGTTTAATTCTAAATATTTAGTAGAATATAGCTTTAACTTTTCTTTCTATGATCACTTTAGAAGAAAGCCACCTTTGCAAAATAACCTTTTTATTCGCGACTACCGAGGTCACTGCGATGACGTCGGTAGTCACGAAGAGCGTGCGGTTTATACAAAGTGTAAAACATATATATAGACTTATTCTACAGTATATTTAACAGTAGAGCTTTATTAGTGCACTTTTCAAACTCATATTTTTCCAGTGAGTTTCCATAATAATCGCCTTCAAACACTTTTTTCCGTTCATGCGAATACAGCAGAAGTTGCGATGACGTCGGTAATCGCAGATAGCGCGTGTTTTTCCACAACTCTGATACATATATGTAGATGAATTGTGAAAAATTTTACTATAGCTGTTTACTAATAAAGTATTGAAAGTTCTGCTTTTCTTTCCATTTTTAAAGAAAACTACTTTAAACTTGTATTTTGCACTTCCGCTTCACCGCGGTAACCATGACTATTTTGGTCACCGCGGATATCACACGACCGGGAAAGCAAGGAATATCATTGGATAATATACTTTTCAGCAAAATCAATGGGAAGTACACACCCACTCCTCCTTCTTGAATCTTCTTTCATAGAAATTCTTTCTGAGCAGGTGGATTCACTTTGCTGTGCAAACATTTTGGCCTTTTTTTCTATCAGAAATGGCAACGCAGTAATGAGATGGGGGTCAGCAGGAACAACAGCTGGATCAGGATGTGGAGGAGGTGGAGACTGAAGATTTGGAAGAAGAGGAACCTCCAGAAAAGAGAGCCAGTGTGGCATGGGATTTTTTTACAATCCCATCAGGGGAATCAAAAACAGCTGCCAAACTTGTGCAATGCACAACCTGCAAGAAGACCCTCTCTAGAGGGACGAACAAGAAATATTCATGTGGGACAACATCCATGTTATACCATTTAAATCCTATCATAAAAAAAAACTCTCTAACTGGCGATCAAGCAGAGGGAAGCTGAAGGACCATCTACTTCAGTATCAGCTGCAACAAGTCCTGGTCAGAAACTCCCTTCTGAGGTGCAGACTACTGCACCAGATATGGTTCCAGAGTTGTCAGGAATAGCCACGTACTGCATGGACTGTAGTGTTGTCATAAGTGCTGGTGAGCAGTGTCTTACAGCTATTCGCAATGCTGCATAACAGCATACATGCTAATTTGTTTCCCCTTTTATATGTTTTGCACATTTTTCAGTGCACGTTTTTTCAATTCCTGCTGTCCTGGTTGCCATTTTTGTTATTATAAAAAAGAACAAAAACATTTATAAATTTAAAAAAGCCTTAAAAAAAGAAAGGTTCCTGTTGGACCCGCCTTTTACAGTTAAAAAAAAGATAAAGTATGTATATATGTTGGAGTGAGTGTATGACTGGTGTATGGATAATTGAATGAGTGCACAACTGGTGCATGGATGTTACAATGAGTGCAGCAATGGTGCCTTAGTGAATCTATGAGTGCATAAGTAGTGCCTGAGTGATTGGATGAGTGCAAACGTAGTGATTAGGTGATTGCATGTGGGCATGGGTAGTGCCTGGGTGAATGGATGAGTGCATGTGTAGTGCCTGAGTGAATGAAAGAGTACAACGGTAGTGCCTGAGTGAGTGGATGAAGGCATGGGTAATGGATGGGTGAATGAATGAGTGCATGGGTCCTGCCTGAGTGATTGGATGAATGCATGGCTAGTGCCTGGGTGAATAGATGAGTGCATGGGTAGTGGCTGCATGAATGGATGAGTAGAAGGGTAGTGCCTGGGTGATTGGATGTGTGCATTGTCAGTACCTCAGTTTATAGATGAGTGTATAGGTACTGTCTGAGTAAATGCATGAGTGCATGAGTGAATGAATGAGTACAACTGTAGTGCCTGGGTGATTGGATGAGTGCATGGGTAGACCCAGAGTGAATGGATGAGTGCATGTGTAGTAACTGAGTGAACAGATGAGTGCAAGGGTAGTGCCTGGGTGATTGGATGTGTCCATGGGTAGTGCTTGGGTGAATGGATGAGTGCATGGGTAGTGCCTGAGTAAATAGATGAGTGCATGTGTAGTGGCTGAGTGATTTGATATGTGCATGGTTAGTGCCTGGGTAAATGCATGAGTGCAAGGTAATGCATGAGTGAATGGCTGAGTGCAAGTGTAGTGCCTGAGTGAATGGATGAGTGGAGGGGTAGTGCCTGGGTGATTGGATGTGTGCATGGGTAGTACCTGTGTGAATGGATGAGTGCATGGATAATGCCTGAGTGAATGAATGAGTGCATGGGTAGTGCCTGGATCATTCGATGAGTGTATGGGTAGTGTCTGAGTGAATGGATGAGCGCATGCATATTGCCTGAGTAAATGGATGAGAGCAAGGGTAGTGCTTATGTGATTGAATATGTGCATGGGTAGTGCCTGGGTGAATAGACGAGTGCATGGGTAGCGCATGAGTGAATGGAACAGTGCAAGGGTAGTACCTGAGTAAATGAATGAGTCGTAGAGTAATCGCAATTCCCCCAGACACGTTGCGAAAATGGAAAACAAAAGCAGACATTCAATGCCCACCAACATATCCAAAAATATTATGAAAAAAAATCCATTCTGAACTCATATTTTTGTACTACGTTTCTTTAAAAAAACATTTTTCAGACCTATTTCCCATTTCTGCGGTCTTGATGTCACGATGACGTCGCTAACCACGACGATCGTGCCTTTTTCATAAAGTCTAAAACACATATATCTACACACACTACAATATTTTATACACTAAGGGTTTCTTACAATAACAATATTCTCTTAAGTCATGTTTTTCTAGACAGTTTATATAAAAACCATCTCTAAAACCTATTTTCCATTTTTGTGCTGACTCCAGAGACCGCAATGACATTGGTAATCGCAATCCCCGCGGACATGTCGCAAAAACGGAAAACAAAAGCAGACATTCAATGGCCACCAACACATCCAAAAATAATATGTACAAAAATCCATTCTGAACATTGCCCTTCAGTTATCACTATATACATATTTCTTTATAAACTATCTTTCAGACCTATTTTTTGTTTTTGCGGTTATTCAGGACGTCACAATGACGTCGTTAACCGCGACGATCGTGCCTTTTCCATAAAGTGAAAACACATATATGCTCACACATTACAGTATTTTACATGCTAGAGGTTTATTAATGTACACTTCAAACTCATGTTTTTCTAGTGTATTTCTAGAACAACCATCTCTAAAACTTATTTTCCATTTTCACAGTGTGGCTGGAGATCACGATGATGAAGGTAATCGTGATCCCTGTGGTTATGTCTTGAAAGCAGAAAGCAAAAGCAGGAATTCAATAGCCACCACCACATTAAAAAATTATAACTATATAATTAATTCTAACCATCACAGTACATAATTCACTATATAAATAACTCTATAAAAAGTTTTATCAATATCTCAAATTCTCTATAACAACGACTATTAGTAAATCATTGATATTTTTTTTAGATTTTCACCAATATTCGCGACATTGTTGATAGTCGCGATGTCCCCGCGATGGTACACGGGGGGCCACGATGATGGTGGCGTTGTCAACGCGAATATCGCGCGTGATTTAAAAAATCAATTTTGGACTCATAACTTGTGTCACTAACACCTCCATTTCTCAACCATTGGGTCAGAGTATCTCCACCCTGACCCCTTATGTGGGCTTTCACACAAATTTTCAGTCCCGGGAACCATTCTCAATAGATAAAATGACGGCCGCAACTTTCTATTCAGGTTGCATCCAGCCAATCAGAGAATTCCCATTGGTGCTTGCATCTGTGATTCATCACAAAACCTTCGCGAGTTATCACTATAATTTTTAACTTAAATTTCTCAAAAACTACTAAACAGATTTACACCAAATAAGCAAAAGGCACTTCCTTGAACCAACATCTACCTCTCTGCCAAATTTGGGGTAAGTTTGTTCATCGGTTAGGAGCTGTAGAGGTGGCTAAATGTTCCCATGGGAATTAACGTTACAAATGCAACATTATTTCGTGCCCCAAATTGTAGGTCCCTACTACACGGATCACCGCCAAACATTCCATAACAGCGTGATGCTTTTTGGGCAAAATTTCATGCTGATTGGTCAAACAACGCCAAAGTTATAGCCAAGTCAAAAAATGCTTTTCCTATGGAAACTAGGTCCTAACTATAACTACCTACTGGCGACCACCAGTAGGTAATATACATATCTATATATATATATATATAAAGATATATATATCACCTACTGGCGGTCGCCAGTAGGTAGTTATAGTTAGGACCTAGTTTCCATAGGAAAAGCTTTTCTTGATTTGCCAATATCTCTGGCGCCGCTTGACGAATCCTCGCAAAATTTGTCAAAACTAGTGACCAGCTCCGGTCAGCTCCTGTCTTGAAAGTGTCGGGGTGATTCGTCAAGCGGAGGCGAGAAAAAAGGGGGGTCCCAAAACGCATTTTCTCAATGTTAATTCCTTTAGGAACTTTTGTCGCTGCTACAGCCCGAACTGCTGAACGGATTTACACCAAAATTGGCAGAGAGGTAGCTCTTAGTCCAAAGTGCACTCTTTGCTTTAAATGGTGTAAATCCATTTAGTAATTCCTGAGCAATTTAAAAATAAAAATATCGATATCTGGTGACCAAGGAGGATTCACGGACCCTCCCGATCACGAGCTTCATTCTGATTGGCTGCCAACACTTAAAACCAAGAAGTGTTGGCAGCCATCTTGTGACTTGGTAGCACTGAGTCACAAGAAAAAAAGGTTAAAAAAAAAGAAAAGGGGGCATGGCTAGCCAACACCCAAAATGGCCGCATTGTGCTGAAGCTCCGAGCCTCTGAGCTCTAATTACCCCTGATAATCCGGACAATTATTCGAAGAACCCGTTTTAATGCTGGCACTGTGTAGCTGAGGTCTCGCGGAGTCCCCCGGTCCCTTGCTGCTGCAAATCAAAGCTTCCGGCCCGAAGAAACACTTTCATTGCTCCGGACCACGGCCGCGAGGACGATCTGGCCGTGCCGGAGCCTGGAGCTGATTGACGCAGAGGCCGCTGCTGCAGCCGGGCCTTGAGTACGGAGCGGCGCTCGGCCACTGGTGAGGCTGTTCCTTGCACCGGGGGGTTGCCGCGATGTGAGCAGGATCCCCGGTGCGGTCTAGTGACGGCTAACTGCTGGGCGTGACGCCACGCCGGGTGTGCTCCGGTGCGAGCGTTTTTGTTGCTGATGAGGACGCCATTACCCGGGCCACCACCTTGATCCCAGGGGCCGGGGGAGACGCGGGGGCCCTTTCCCCCCCCTCGGACATACGGGCCTGCACTGAATAGAGAGATCAATTGATTAGACCGCTTCCCTCAAGTGGAACTGCCATTACGGAGCGGTAAGGTGCCCCTCCCCCATCATCGCTATAGCGAGCAGGGACATTAGACTGTTGGTCCTTGCCTGTGCACTGCATGGCAACTTGCACTGATTTAATCCTCTTCCCACCAGTGGGACTGTCATCACGGAGCGGTAAATTGCCCCTCCCCCATCCTTGCTACAGAGTCTAGGGGCATTTGACTGTTGGTCCTTTACGGCTGCAAAGTAGATGTATGAGGATTGGGGATTATCGGCAGATCAAGCCCTGGATTGTCAGTGATATTTGGTGTTGTGGGATGTGACTGGCCTGCTGCCTCTTTACACCTAAAGCACGCAGACATGGTGTAGGCCCCGATTTGTTCATTGGCTGCATTTCTCCGTTACGGATCCCACGGCCGGGCCCATTGTGAGTTGAGAATTTGCACTGGTGCTGTTTGGGTCCGAATTGCGGTGGGCGTGAATTCTCCCCCCCAGAGTTCTCACGACCATTGCACCAAATTACTACAGACAACTGTGTTTCTGGCACTACCGCCACTAATAAAGGTTCTAGACAATCCTGCGTGCTTAAATTATCAAAATTCGCCCACTCCAAGGCTGATGCACCGGACGACAAATCATCTGAGATGGAGGCGCAACAGCCGGCGCCTGCTGAGGGCCCGTCCCTTGTCGATGTAATGGAAGCTATCCATGGGGTTCGCACGGCGTTGGAACAGAAGATTGATACTGCTATGACAGAGATCACACTCATCCGAGCTGACCTGCGCAAAATGGGGGACAGGGTTAAAGAAATTGAAGACTCAGTGAAAACCCTCCAGACTTCCACAGAGTCCCTCGAAATTACGGTCAAGCGTTTGCAAGCTCAAACATCGGACTTTGAGACGAGGCTGGAGGATTACGAAGGGCACGTGAGAAGGAATAACGTGCGCATCTTGGGGGTTCCGGAAAAATCAGAGGGGCAAGCTGCTGACTTGTTTGTGGAGAAATTAGTATTGAAACATCTACAACCCCGGTCCCTTTCAAAGTACTTCTCTGTGGAGCGGGCGCACCGTGTGCCAGGGGGCCCCCGAAACCTGGCACTCCTCCACGACCCCTGCTAGTGAGGATATTTAATTTTCGCGATAGAGATATCATCCTCTAGACAGCTAGGACCGCCCCGCCACTCAAGTTTGAGAATGCCACTATCCCCTTTTTTCCGGACTTTACCTATAAAGTGCAGCAGAGGCTCAGATCGTTCCTTGAAGTCAAAAGAGCTCTCCGAGATCACAGCCTCAAGTACGCCATGCTCTTCCCGGCGAAATTGAGGATCCTTGCCGATGGAAAAGCGTTGTTTTTTCTGACCCCTGATGAGGCTTGGGACTGGCTCGAAGGTTGGCGTGGCTCCAAGGCTCGCCAACGATCATCTCCGAATCATGAACAAGGACAGGACAATCAACAAGAACGGACTGAACGAAGTGGGAGCGAGTGATCACAGGGACTATGTTGGTGCGATCCAGCTATGATGAGTATTGACCGCATTTTTGGGGGAGGTGGTACACTTTTTGTGGGTTCTTGGGGGGGGTGCTGCTCCATTTGTTTTGAATGGCCCCACGGGATTGGAAGTGGTCGGGACTGATGTGGGCGTCATGTGTTGTACGGTGGATTTGTGGTGGGCCGGGGGTCGGGATATTTGTATTCAGCTTCTGTGGTTAAAGTGCCAAGCTCGACAACATTGTCTTCCAGGGACTTCTCCAATGGCTTTAAGGGGGCTAGCTGGTCATTACTGGGGTTGTTTGGTTGAGTGACACTCCCTGCAAAATTGGGGGGTGGGCAGTTCGAAGTCCACGTTGCAGGGAGGCAGGGTGGGGGGGATCCAGGGTCTGTTATTGGGAGTTTGTATAGTTTTTGCATGTGCGCACAGTACAATTTTACAATTGAGACTTCTTTCTTGGTGCTTGGGGATATTTTTCTCACTGATTTCCATGTTGCACTGCTGTTGTATTCATTCCTCTGTTCTGCCGCTGGGGGGGAGGGGTGTGCAGATTGGTCCGTATTGTCTTTCGGTGATCCAGTGTGTATATGTGTTCTTTATTGCAGGTTAAATGAGTGAGATTCAGGGTGCTGGCCCGCGATTGGGGCGCCTTAAATTACTTTCTTGGAACGTTAATGGATTGGGTGACTGAATTAAACGGGGGATTGTACTGCAATATTTGAAACGACAGGCCCCTGATTTGGTTTTGTTGCAGGAAACGCACATCCAGGGTGCCTCCTACTGTGCCCTTAATAGATGGGGATATAAACTGGTTGCACATGCTGGGTTTGCTAAGGGGTCCAGGGGAGTAGGTATCTTGATGCAAAAGACACTCCCCTTTCAAATACAATCAGCTCCCCGTGACTTACTGGGCAGATTTGTGACGGTCTCTGGGCAGTGGAAGGGGAGACCCCTTAATTTAATTTCTCTTTATGTGCTGCCCCGGCTACATTCCTCTACACTGGCCGATCTAGGGCCACATTTGTTGAGTTTGCCAGACGGTGCGGTTCCGGTTGGAGGCGATTGTAATGCTGCACTCAATGGGGGGATGGATCGTCTAACGGCCAGAATGGGAGAGTCAGCTGGGAAGTTATTGGGAGAGTTTCTAGAGGCACTGGGCCTTATAGATGTATGGAGGACCTGTAACCCCACCTCTTTACAGTACACCTTTCACTCTGGGGTACATGGGAGCCTGTCCCGTATTGATTATATCTTCTGTGGAGCCCCCCAGCTTCCCATGTTTGAAGGTACATCCTTCCTCCCCAGAGGCATCTCCGATCACTCCCCGATAGTGACGTATTATGGCAACGTCCCCCCCCTACAAAGCATGAAATGGTACTAAATCCATGGTACCTCAGGATACCAGCCATTAGAGAACAATTGATTAAAACTACTCGGAATTACTTTACGGAAAATGATGGGTCAGTGGCGTCTGACGTCACGCTCTGGGAGGCTTATAAAGTAGTTGTCCGAGGGGAGGGAGTGGCGGCAGTTGTTGGTCACAGGAAGGAGAGGAGTAGACAGTTGGAGGAATTGGAGGCAGGGGTATCCGCGCTTGAAGCCGAATTGGTGGCCTCCCATACTCCAGAGACTGCACATAGATTACTCATTAAGCAAAAAGAATACAGGGATGTTGCAGAAGAGGCTGCTAAGACTCAGTATCGAGCTACCCAGCATCGTATTTATGATGTGGGGGATAAAGCCAGTAAATTGTTGGCGTGGCTGGATAAAAGGGAGTTGGCTAACAGGTGGGTGGCCCAGATAGTGGGACAGGAGGGAGAGGTGATAAGAGGCAGAGCAGAAATAGCCGGGGCCTTCGCCAGACACTTTGAGCAGCTATACACATCCAGACAGTCATCCTCACAGGCTGATTCAGCAGAATTACTGGCCACCCTGCAACTGCCTACTCTGGAAGCTCAAGAGGTGGCGAACATGGAAGCTGATCTTACAGTCGAAGAGGTCACAAAGGCCATTGGCTCTCTGCAGTCAGGTAAAGCTATGGACCCGAGTGGTCTTCCAATAGAATTATATAAATCCAATGCTACTACTATTGCCCCCTTCTTAATAAAAATGTATGAAGAGAGCCGAGTTCACAGTGTTTTGCCTGCTACGCAACGATTAGCCTCTATTGTAGTGATCCATAAAAAGGGTAAACCCCTGGAGAAATGTAGCTCCTATCGTCCCATTTCTTTGCTGGACCCGGAAGTCAAGATCCTCGCCAAGCTCTTGGCACGACGCCTCTCTCCCTGCCTTCTTAAACTAATACATCCTGACCAATCGGGCTTTATGCCCACCAGAAATACAGCATTGAATCTCCGAAGGTTGTATGGAGTGTTAGGTAGGGCTGCCACTATCCAAGAAGATGCCATTATTATGTCCCTTGATGTCAAAATGGCCTTTGATTTGATAGAGTGGCCGTTTCTTTTCGCCGCACTCGAACAGTATGGTTTCGGGGGCCGATTCCTGTCTTGGGTACGTCTTCTTTACGCTGACCCCTTGGCACGGATTTCTGTTAATGGTGCCCGCTCTGCATCCTTTGTCCTGGGAAGGGGTACGAGACAGGGTTGCCCACTGTCACCCCTGCTCTTTGCCCTGGCCCTGGAGCCCCTGGTGATTTGGATAAGGGGGGACCCGCTTATTAGGAGATTGAACTGGGCGCCTGATTGGTCCGATAGGATTTCCCTCTACGCCAACGACATTTTGTTGTACCTGGTCAGACCTTTTTTCTCACTGCGATGCGTCCTCCATATCTTCGCTTTATTTAAAAAATATTCCGGATATACTATCAACTGGGACAAGTCAGTGGTATATGTGCTGAGTGGGGTCTCTCCGGTTTTACCGATGGGTTGTGAGGCTAACATAGTGACTGACGGCTTTCAATATTTAGGAATCTGCGTTACGCTAGATTCCTCTGTCTTTTACGAACGTAACTTGTTACCCCCCCTGCTTCATCTCAAAACTGATATCCTTCATTGGAAAACATTGCCCTTTACATTGTTAGGTAGAGCGGCTCTTTACAAGATGATGGCTCTCCCCCGGTTTTTGTATGCTTTGCAAAATGCGCCGCACTCAATTCCTCCATGGTATTTCCAATTATTTGACTCCGAAGTTAGGGCCTTGCTCTGGGACCAGGGTGCCCCCCGTTTTGCTCGTACTAAATTGACAAAGAGCTGGTACGATGGTGGTATTGCCCTGCCTGATATCAGGTCTTATTGCTGGGCCTCCCAACTAGTTGTTTTAAATCAATGGGTTCATCGACCTGTTTCAGACCCCGCTTACAGAATGGACCGACATAATATGCTTCCTGGCTCCTATCTCAGAGCACTTTATGGAGGTACTCGTTATGTACCCAGGTTTACTCCCACATTGTCTACTGTGCATATATGGAATAAGGCAACGCGGGCTTTGGGGTGGAAAGACAAAATAACGCAAGTTACCCCCCTGCTGGAATCCGGCCGCTTGGGTATGCTCTCCCAGCAGCAGGGATTCGATAAATGGGATTTGATAGCTCTTTCTACGGTCGGGGATCTGTGGGCGAGTGGTAAAGTGGTCCCTTTTGCCGATCTGCAGAGAGATTATCAATTGCACGATCAAGAAACTTTCCGTTATCTGCAGGTCAGAAGTGCATTGTATAAAGCCATTCCTAAGAACTCGGAGGTACCGGTTTCCTCACCTCTGGAGGATAGGTTGTTGGATGACTATCTTCCAGAGAAGGCTATCTCTCTGACTTACCGGAAAATCCTCAATCATACTCCAGACGCTCAGGATAAATTGCGGGCTAAATGGGCGGATGATGTTGGAGATCTGGATGACGACGATTGGAGAGAGGTGCTGGCATCCCCCGCGAGGTAGCAATCCGATCGCGATTCAGACTCATACAACTTAAACTGTTGCATCGGACGTACTATACCAGCTCTGTTTTGGTTAAGATGGGAGTGCTGGGTTCCCCTGCTTGCCCGCGCGGTTGTGGCTCAGACGGTACTTATATGCATCAATGGTGGTACTGCCCTGTCCTACGAGAGTATTGGGAAAAATGTATTGCCGGTATGACTCGCGTTTGCAATTCTAAAGTAGACGACTCCCCGCGGATGTGTCTCCTTAATATTTGGGACGCCACGGACTTGTCGCGGACCGAGAAGTTGTGGGTTACGCTGGGTTGTATGGTGGCGAAGCATAACATTGCAAGAACGTGGAGGGGTGGAGTTCATCTGCGTTACAAAGATTGGGAGTCAGACATGGATTGGTGTATGCAGGCTGAGAGGGTGGTTTATGATGGTAGGGGTTGCCCACAAAAATGGTCCAGAATATGGGATCCATGGAACAAAAGTAGAGGTCTGTTGTGCACCCCTGTTGTCCTCCCTCCCTCCCTTGTGGTAGATGATGAAGATATTTAAGTGCTTAAATATGGAACGACAAGGTATACTTTTGTGTAATGGTACCCAACGCCTAAATGTATATATTCGCTGTGTCTTGAGACTTTTGTACTGTGAGAATATAGTAATGTACTGCTGTGCTTGATTTGTATGATTTATGTTTTATGTTTGAATAAAAAGATTTTATAATTAAAAAAAGAAAAAAAAAGAAAAGGGAGCAGGGTAGAAACCCCCTGACCCCCTAGGCGTGCTCAGGGGGTCCCACAGGGACCCCCAGGGCCCAAAAAAGCATTTTTAAAAAAAATTCAGCTGTATTCGTGCTGGGTGCACGAATCCGGCTGAAAAAATTACAAAAACCGAAGCGCGGGCTCCTGCACTTTGTTTCTTTAAGCCCCTGGGTGGGCCATGTCCCGGGGGCAATGTTTTATTATGGTGCGGGGGCCCGTGGGGGCCACCTCAGCCCTGGGGACTGCCACCTCCCCGGGGCTTTATTAATAGTGAGCTGGGGGGCACGTGTCCCCCCCACAGCCCCAGGGACCGCCACCTCCCGGGTCTTTCTTATTGAAATTTGTGGGGGCGCCTCCCCACACGCAGCCCCGGGGACCACCACCTCCCTGGGACTTTAATACTGTTTGGAGGGGGGCCACGTGGCCCCCCTCCTGGAGCCCTAGATGGCCCTGGGGACCGCCCCCCCAGGGCCGGCTCCAGCAATGTCCCGGGGTGCCCACCCCTGGGACATTGCAGTTTGCCATGGCAGGGTGGGAGCATTGCTCCCGTCCTACCATTGCAAACTCTGCTTTGCTTCATGGGAGCAAGAGCAGAAAACCTGCTCTCACTTCTATGAAGCAAAGCAGTATTGCTTTTGGACAAGGGGAGCTGCATGTCAGCAGCTCCCCATGTCCAAAAACAATGCCGGCTCCCGCAGGAGGCATGGAGCCGGCTAGGACCGTGGGTGCATTGCGGCTCCACCTGCGGTCCCCAACAGTGAGGCCAGGCCCCGGGGGTCGGGATTGCTGAGAGGTGGTCCAAGGCCACGCCCCTTTTTACACCACTCTGCAAATGCGCCTCTTGGCGCATTGCTGGTGGGGCGAAGAAGTCCTCTTGTGTCCTGAGGACCTCAGGACTAAAGTGGACTTCATCCCCAGAGCAGCAGTGTGCCTGGAGGCGCGTTTGCAGAGAGGTGTAAAAAGGGGGCGTGGCCTCGGAGCACTCTCAGCAATCCAGCTGTGCGGGGCTTACTAGAGATAACAGGAGGGCTAGTTGGCCCCCAGGGGCCCTCAGGAGGCAAGGGGACTTCATCCCCCAACCAAGAGCGCGCCAGGAGGCACGTTTGCAGAGTGGTGGAGAAAGGGGGCTTGGCCTGTGTCCACCTCTCAGCAATCCCACTATTTGGGGCTTACTGGAGGTATCAGGTAGGATAGTTGGCCCCTAAGGACCCCCACAAGCGAAGGGGACTTCAATCTCTGTCCAAGAGAGCACCAGGAGGCGCGTTTGCAGAGTGGTGGGCAAAGGGGGCGTGGCCTGCTATGGTAACTTAGCAATCCTGCTGTGTGGGACTTACTGGAGGTAATAGAAGTGGTAGCTGGCCTTCAAGGTTGCCCTTGGGGGCCAACTACCCCTCCTGTTACCTCCAGTAAGTCCCACACAGTGGGATTGCTAAGAGGTCTTCGGAGGCCACTCTCACCTTTCTCCACCACTCTGCAAACGCGCCTCCTGGCAGAGTACTGGTTGGGGGATGAAGTCCACTTTACTCCTGAGGACTTTGGCAGCCAAGTAGCCCTCCTGGTACCTCCTGTAAGTCCTACGCAGCGGATTTCCTGTGCGCTGGTCGGAGGCCCAGCCCCCTTTCTCCACCGCTCTGCAAATGCGACTACTAGTTCTAATAGGTCTTGGATTTGCGAGAGTTAGAGCTATTGGTGTTGTAAATGTAATAGTTTTTTACTAATGTTTTTTGGAGTGGAGTGGATGTACGTTGTGTGTAGGGAAATTCTGTGGTATGTTGTGCAGTGAAATTATGTGGATAGAAAGTATGTGGTATTTAGTGTATAGGAATTATGTAGAGTTGGATTATGTGTTTTGGAGACTAATTATGTGGTATGGTAGTCTGTGTTGTGGAGTGGTAACCCCAGGTTTAGTCTTCCTCGTTTCTATAGAAGCTAAAGAATAAACTCAATGAGACAAAAAAAAGAAGGAACCACTGAGGAGCACTTCTGGACCTAGTCAGAGGTATGAGCAGGGCCACTGGAATTTGCAATTGTTTGGTTGCACCAACTTTCGCACAATTATACATTTTCCGCATTTGCCATATAGTCCATCATCTGCTGCATAATCTGCAGATTTGAACAAAAAAAAACTTATTTCTTGCTCAAACAGCTCAAACATTACCAAAAATGCAGCGACAAATGTTACAGCGTAGTGGAAGGCCCATTGCGAACATAGAATGGTCACCTGTTACTTATTGCTAAATGTGGGTGTTAAATTGGTACTATTGGTGTGCAAAGCCCTCTTGCTTCTTTCTGCACCTCTCTTACCTCTTTCTGCATTTCTCATGCTTCTTTCTGCACCTTTCTTCCTTTTTCTGCACTTCTCTTGCCTCTTTCTGCACATCTATTCCGCTTTCTGCACCTTCCTTCTTTCTGCACCTCTCTTACTTCATTCTGGACCTCTCTTGCTTTTTTCTTCTGCACCTCTCTTGCCTCTTTCTGCACCTCTGTTGATTGTTTTTACACTTCTCTTGCCTCTTTCTACACTCTCTTCCCTCTTTCGGGCACCTCTCTTGCCTATTTCTGCACCTCGCATGCTTCCTTTTGCACTTCTCTTGCTTCTTTCTGTACCTCTTGGTTCTGTTTGCACCCCTCTTCCCTCTTTCTGCGCCCCTGTTCTCTCTTACTGCACCTCTGTTGCCTGTTTCTGCACCTCTCTTGCCACTTTCTGGACTTCTCTTGCCTTTTTCTGCACTTCTTTTGCCTCTTTCTGCATTTCTGTTGCTTCTTTCTGCACCCCTCTTGCCTGTTTCTGCACATCTCTTCCATCTTTCTGCACTTCTCTTGCCTCTTTCTGTACCCCTCTTGCCTCTTTCTGCACCTCTATTGGTTCTTTCTGCACTGCTCTTGCTTCTTCTGCACCTCTCTTGCAAATTTCGGCACCCCTCTTGCCTCTTACTGCACTCCTCTTCCCTCTTTCTGCACTTCTCTTGTGTCTGTCTGCACCCCTGTTCCCTCTTTCTGCACCTCTTTTGCCTGTTTCTGCACCTCTCATGCCTCTTTCTGCAGTTCTCGTCTCCTGCTGCACCTTTGTTGCCTCTTTCTGCACATCTGTTGCTTCATTCTGCGCTTCTCTTGCTTCTTTCTGCACCTGTCTTGCTTCTTTCTGCACCCCTCTTGCCTCTTTCTGTGCCCTTGTTCCCTCTTTCTGCACCCCTCTTGCCTCTTTCTGCACCTCCCTTGCTTCTTTCTGTACCCTTCTTCCATTTTCCTGCACCTCTCTTGCCTCTTTCTGCACCTCTTTTGCTTCTTTCTGCACCTCTGTTGCCTCTTTCTGCAGTTCTCTTGCCTCTTTCTGAACCACTGTTGCTTCTTTCTGTATTTCTCCTGCATCTGTCAGCTCCCCTGTTCCCTCTTTCTGCACCTCTTTTGCCTGTTTCTGCAACTCTCTTGCCTCTTTCTGCAGTTCTCTTGCCTCCTTCTGCTCCTCTGATGCTTCTTTCTTCACCCCTCTTGCCTCTTTCTGCAACTCTCTTGCCTCTTTCTGCACCCCTGTTGCTTCATTCAGCACTTCTCTTGCTTTTTTCTGCACATCTCGTTTCTTTCTGCACCCCTCTTCCCTCTTTGTGCATCTCTATTGCCTTTTTCTGCACCTCTCTTGCCTCTTTCTACACCCCTCTTGCCTCTTTCTGTACCTCTTGCTTCTTTCTACACCCTTCTTCCCTTTTCCTGCACCTGTCTTGCCTCTTTCTGCACCTCTTTTGCTTCTTTCTGCACCTCTGTTGCCTCTGTCTGCAGTTCTCTTGCCTCTTTCTGAACGTCTTTTGCTTCTTTCTATATTTCTCTTGCCTCTTTCTGCACCCCTCTTGCCTCTTTCTGCACCACTCTTGCCTCTTTCTGCACCCCTGTTGCTTCTTTACGCACCCCTCTTGCCTCTTTATGTATTCCTCTTCCCTCTTTCTGTACCTCTCTTGCCTCTTTCTGCACCCCTGTTACCTTTTTCTGCACCTCTCTTGCCTGTTTCTACAACTCTCTTGCCTCTTCCTGCAGTTCTCTTGCCTCCTTCTGCACCTCTGTTGATTCTTTCTGCACTTCTCTTGCCGCTTTCTACACCCCTCTTGCCTCTTTCTGCACCCCTCTTGCCTCTTTCTGCACCTCTGTTGGTTCTTTCTGCACTGCTCTTGCTTCTTTCTGTACCTCTCTTGTCTCTGTCTGCACCCCTGTTGTCTCTTTCTGCACATCTTTTGCTTCTTTCTGCAATTTTCTTGCTTCTTTCTGCTCCCCTCGTGCCTCTTTCTGCACCCCTCTTCCCTCTTTTTGCACCCCTCTTGCCTCTTTCTGCACCTCTGTTGCTTCTTTCTGCACTCCTCTTGCTTCTTTCTGTAGCTCTCTTGCTTCTTCCTGCACCACTTATGCTTCTTTCTGCACCCCTCTGCCCTCTTTCTGCACCCCTCTTGCCTCTTTCTGCACCTCTGTTCCTTCTTTCTGCACTTCTTTTGTTTCTTTCTGCACCTCTCTTTCTTCTTTCTGCACCCCTCATCCCTCTTTCTGCACCACTGTTGCTTCTTTCTGCACGTCTCTTGCTTCTTTCTGCACCTCTGCCCCTTCTTTCTGCAACCCTTGTGCCACTTTCTGCACCCCTCTTTCTGCACCCCTCTTGCCTCTTTCTGCACGCCTCTTACCTCTTTCTGCACCCCTCTTGCCTCTTTCTGCACCCTTCTTGCCTCTTTCTGCACCTCTGTTCCTTCTTTCTGCACTTCTTTTGTTTCTTTCTGCACCTCTCTTGTTTCTTTCTGTATCCCTCTTGCCTCTTTCTCCACCCCACTTCCCCCTTTCTGCATCTCTGTTTCTTCTTTATGCATTTCTCTTGCTTCTATCTGCATCTCTCTTGCTTCTTTCGGCATCCCTGTTGCCTCTTTGTGCACCCCTCATCCCTCTCTCTGCACTCCTCTTTCCTCTTTCTGCACCTGTTGCTTCTTTCTGCACTTCTTTTGTTTCTTTCTGAACACCTCTTGCCTCTTTCTGCACCTCTGTTCCGTCTTTCTGCACTTCTTTTGTTTCTTTCTGCACCCCTTTTGCCTCTTTCTGCACCCTTTTTGCCTCTTTCTGCATCCCTCATGCCTCTTTCTGCACCTCTGTTCCTTCCTTCTGCACTTCTTTTGTTTCTTTCTGCAGCTCTCTTGCTTCTTTCTATACCCCTTTGCCTCTTTCTCCACCCCTCTTCCCTCTTTCTTCACCCCTGTTGCCTCTTTATGCACCTTTGTTCCTTCTTTCTGCACTTCTTTTGGTTCTTTCTGCACATCTCTTGCTTCTTTCGGCACCCCTTGAGCCTCTTTCTGTACCCCTCTTCCCTCTTTTTGCACTCTTCTTGCCTCTTTCTGTATCTCTGTTGATTCTTTCTGCACTACTCTTGCTTCTTTCTGCACCACTTGTGCTTCTTTCTGTACCCCACTTGCCTCTTTCTGCACCTCTGTTCCCTCTTTCTGCTCTTCTTTTGTTTCTTTCTGTACCTCTCTTGCTTCTTTCTGCACCCCTCTTGCCACTTTCTCTACCCCTGTTCCCCCCTTTTTGCATCTCTGTTGCTTCTTTCTGCACTTTTCTTGCCTCTTTCTCCACCCCTCATCCCTCTTTATGCACCTCTGTTCCTTCTTTCTGCACTTCTTTTGTTTCTTTCTGCACCTCTCTTGTTTCTTTCTGTATCCCTCTTTCCTCTTGCCTCTTTCTCCACCCCACTTCTCCCTTTCTGCATCTCTGTAGCTTCTTTATGCACTTCTCTTGCTTCTTTCTGCACCTCTCTTGCTTCTTTCTGCACCCCTTGTGCCTCTTTCTGCACCCCTTTTCCCTCTTTCTGCTCCCCTCGTGCCTCTTTCTGCACCTCTGTTCCTTCTTTCTGCACTTCTTTTGTTTCTTTCTGCAACTCTCTTACTTCTTTCTGCACCTCTCTTGCTTCTTTCTGCACCCCTCGTGCCTCTTTCTGCACCCCTCTTCCCTCTTTCTGCACTTCACTTGCCTCTTTCTGTACCTCTGTTGCTTCTTGCTGCACTTCTTTTGTTTCTTTCTGCACCTCTCTTGCTTCTTTCTGCACCCCTCGTCTCTCTTTCTGCACCCCTCTTCCCCCTTTTTTCATCTATGTTGCTTCTTTCTGCACTTCGCTTGCCTCTTTCTCCGCCCCTCATCCATCTTTCTGTACCTCTGTTGCTTCTTTCTGTACTTCTCTTGCTTATTTCTGCACCTCTCTTGCTTCTTTCTGTATCCCTCGTGCCTCTTTCTGCACCCCTCTTCCCTCTTTATGCACCCCTCTTGCCTCTTTCTGCACCTCTGTTCCTTCTTTCTGTACTTCTTTTGTTTCTTTCTGCACCTCTCTTGCTTCTTTCGGCATCCCTTTTACCTCTTTCTGCACTCCTCTTCCCTCTTTCTGCACCCCTCTTGCCTCTTTCTGCACCTCTGTTCCTTTTTTCTGCACTTCTTTTGTTTCTTTCTGCCCATCTCTTGCTTCTTTCTTTACTTCTCCCGCCTCTTTCTGTACTCAAATGGGAAGTGCAAGCTGTCAAGTTTAAAGGTCTGGTTGCTCTTGTGACTGAGGTATATGTCTACTTGTATATGTATTCTCACATGTGTTATGCATCTGAAGATGGTAGCTTAAAAAGTGGGTAGCTTCTTCTATAGGTGGTTACATGTTCTCAGTTATGCTCAGTCATTCAGTTGCACAGGCAGGCATGTCTTATGTATATAGGTGTTATAGAGCCCCTCAAATATACTATTGAATACCCATGTGCCCTGTATTATGAGCAGAAAGAAATACATACACCTTTTTGTACACATATTTACAGAGTATGCTGTTTGAAACACAGGTATTCAAGTATTTCTATGTTTATTTTTATGTGACATGTCACTCGGTAAAAGCAGAGACACACATGCATACCTTCACAAACTTGGTCAGACTTACAACAGTGATATGCTTAGGATTTCTGTTTTATATTTGGTAGGTAGGCCTAACATTCTTAGCAGTCGATTAATAGTGAACCTTCAAAAGAAAAGTGAGGATTAAGACATCTTGAGAGAAGGATTAGTGATTAGGCTACTTTGTATGAGTCTGTGGTAAGGTACAGTCAAAGTAGGCCTCTTTCTGCACCTTTGTTGGTTCTTTCTGCACTTATCTTGCTTCTTTCTGTGCCTTTTTTCAACTTTCTGCACATGCTCTACCTATATAGGCATATCTAGACATTAGCATTTAAAAAAAACCTTAGAAATTCACTGAAAAAACCAAAGGTTTCAGGGACGTAATAGTTAGGAATTAGCATTTTAAAAACCTTTGAAATTCACTGAAAAAACCATAGGTTTCAGGGACGTTATAGTTAGAAATTAGCAATTAAAAAAACCTTAGAAATTCACTGAAAAAACCACAGGTTTCAGGGACGTTATAGTTAGTTGGACATTTCACTCGTACAAAACCAGAGAAATTCGGCTGTTATAGTTAGTTGAGCTAACTATAACTCGCGCCCCGCAATGCACTGCTGATGACATCACATATTACATCACTCATGACATGGTCAGTGACATCACTGATGAAATCATTGATGACATCTCAAATGACATCACTGATGACATCACTGATGACATCATCCACTGACGCACCTCCTCACACCCTAATATAACCTTTCATACACCCACTCAAAAATACAGACTACCATTCTCGAAACCATAGACACACCAATATCAGTTAGTACATACCCACTCACTGATTCATAGGTCTACACACATCCACTCACTCACCGATACAGTCACTCATACACGCAGTCACTCATCAATACAGCCTTTGATATATGCACTCATACACCCATACAGACACTCACATACTGCCACTCATCCACAGAGATACTCGCACACCTAGTCAGTCACCCAAAGACTCAATCACACTGCCATTTACTCACCAATACAGTTATACACACACCACCTCACTTATTCATACAGATACTAACACATACTTACTCTCTTATACAATCACTGACACAAGCATACACTCATCCATACAGCCACTCTCACAATCACTCACTCTCACATATAGTCACTTATATACTCCAACATTCACATATACTGCCTTTCACATATTTAGTTACTCACACATATACCACTGAGACATCCATTTACTCACCAACACAGCCATACGTACACTCATTCACCCATACAGCCCCTCGCAGACACACTCATGAACCCATACACCCACTCACACATTCATGGAGGGAGTCACACACACACCCCCACCCACTCAGGCACCAGTACAGGTAATCAGTCAACCAATCATTAACCCATATAGACACTCATGTAGCTACTCACCAACTCATGCAGCCACTTACACACCAACTGACAGACTGCTACAGACATTCACACAGATTCGTCATTCACCCATGCATTCACTAAGACACGTTTAATCTCTCACTTAAACAGTCAGTCACGCACCCACTAAATCATCCATTCAGACACTCATACACCTACTCATTCTTCAATACACCTTTGCGTATCTATAATTAACATTCTTAAACTTTTAAAAGTCACCCAGTCTCCGAATGATGTGATCAGTGATGTCATCAGTGATGTCATTTGAGATGTCATAAGTGATGCATTCAGTGATGTCACTGACCATGGCATGAGTGATGTAATATGTGACGTCATCAGCAGTGCATTGCGGGGGCGCGAGTTATAGTTAGCTCAACTAACTATAACGGCCGAATTTCTCTGGTTTTGTATTAGTGAAATGTCCAACTAACTATAACGTCCCTGAAACCTGTGGTTTTTTCAGTGAATATTTATATGTATACATATGTAGATATATATATTTTACAACCTCCTAAGGGGTTCTATTTTAAGTCTTTGTCGCCATTATTTTCTATTAGAGGGTGTTGTAATATCAGTGCTGGACTTACTACTGCCTATTTTGGCAGTTGTAGCTTTGCACTTTTAAATTTGGCTCCACCCTTTGTTTCAGGGGTGAAGACATGTAAACCTACACTTTTGAGCAACTTTACTTTACATACATAAATATTGAACACTCAAAGGTAATAAAGTTGCTCAAAAGTTCAAGAGTAAACTTACAGGTGTAGATTTACTCACATGAATCTTTACAATTCTGAATAGGCCCCAAAATCACGGGCTAAGCATGATGTGTGTGTGACTGCGTGAGCAGGTGTATAAGCGCCACTGTGTCCATCCACATGACAGTTTACATGCACTTGTGTGTGATAGTGTGATAACTTAAGTATGTATTTATGCAAGAGCATTTCTGAATGTATGTATGTGACACAAATAATGTAAAGCATTTTCAAAAGTGTGATGTTGAAAGTTAAGTGCGAGTTCAGTGTTAAAGGTAAGCGCAAGGTGTGCATCGTAGTTCCTGGCTAACAAAGCGCACGCTAGAAGTAAGAAATTCAAACGAGCCAAGTAAAAATGTTCGTTGTCTGTGTCTATTTATATTCAACTGTATAAATCCACCTTGCATGAATAAACTCGTGTTAACATTCAAAACGGTGCAGCTCAAACAAACTCTTAACAGAACGACTTGTATTTCAATATCTTTACGTTGCGTATTTTAAAATGTCTTCGAAAAGTATTAAGCATGGAATTAGGCTTTTCAAAACATGACATACCTAGCAGTCTGATTGAAGCTAATATACAGAAACCATTTGCAATTTCAAATTATACTTAGACAAAATGGATTCCTAGTTACTTTCATGTGAGCACCGTACTTTTCTTTTATTGGGACACCTGACACAATTACTGTTGATGTTAAAGGCTTGGTTCACTGAATTTTTCGCATTCCAACTGCAAGTAAAATTCATAAAGCATTCATTTATTTAGATGAGGTTTAACAAAAGGCTTTCTGCTTTTCTGTTGAACCATTTGCTTTTACAGAATAGCTTTTAAAAATAGCTGCTGAACATGTTCTCTTTGGAAAAGCTGTGGAATGAGACAATCAAGCGTACATAGAAAAAAAGTTATATATTTGAGAACGCCAGGGGTGGAGGGGATACGTTTGGCAAAAAAAAGATATGTCAATTGACTAACAAAATAAACAGACTTGTTTTGAGAGCATAGCAAGGGTGCCATGGACCCCAATGCAAGCAAGGACAATGGGGCCCATTCCCTGACTTGGTGGTCACATCTATAACTGGAGGTGGGGGTGGGGGGGCAATGGGCCCCTAAAACCCCTGGGCCCCAGTGTTGCTGCAGCTGCTGCATCATTGATAGTTGCTTCCCTTATTATCTATTACACATTTTTTGGGGAACAGCCTGGTATCCTCGAATGAGGAAGTGACCATTACGTGAAATGTCGAACTGGCATTGATAGGATGAAATGGATGGCTTTGATGAAGAATTCTTATTGGCAAGCCTTCACCATTTCTTCAAGATTTAAGTTTAGAAGGTTGCAGCTTTAAGATCTAAGCTGAATTACACAGCCTCTCAATCTTGCGAGGAATCCTATCAATCCCTTTTTTGCTTCGCCTGGCTTCTGTTTGGCCTAATACAATGTTAGAAATGGAAGAATATTTTCAGAAAGTTTAATGGAACTCTATGTTTCCATTGCGCAACGATGGAAGCTTTGTGAGTTGGTGAAATGAGGTGTTTATGTAAAGTTGCTTTTGAATTGAGATATTGCCTACTAAATTGATCAGTGATGAAATCAACAAATATGATAGGACTCTCTAGCAGTGAAAGACAAATGGAGAAAAGGCTTACGATAAGTCTAAACATATTGGGGCAGATTTACAAGCCCCTTGCACCACCGGTGGATCACTTTTTGTGACGCACCGGCAGAGCATTTTAGTGCCCCATATTTACAAGGACAGGAAAAGGAAACCTGCGTGACTTTTCCTGTTCTTATAAATATGGCCCCTTTGCACGTAGCACTTTGCGTGAAAGGGGCGTTCCATGGGTGTTTGCTGTGGGTGTTCCCACGCAACACCCATGGAACCAGACACATTTCCAGACTTACAAGAAATCGTAAATCTGGAAATGCGTCTGAATGATACCCCTCCCCAGGGAGGCGCAACAAGGAGAAATGTATTGAAAAAAGCCATTTCCGATTGTTTCTGTGCAGGAAGGGAACCCTTCCTGCACATAAACAATCTCCCCACGACGCAGGCATCCTTGCACCATGGTGCAAGGTTGCCTGTGGCAGTGCATGGCAGCAGTTTGTGCACCAGCGCAAGGGAAAGCACAGAGATGCGACATATTTTTGTAAATATGTCGCATCCCTGTGCTTTGAAAGTGACTCAGTGCGGCGCAGCCAAATAGCCTGCGGCACGCACTGAGTCACTTTCCTTGTAAATCTGCCCCACTGTATGTAGCAGCAATTTTTAGCCTCAATGTGTCTCCTCCATCAGTTTATCACCCTGAAAATGCGTGATTGAGCTTTCAGAACCACTCGGTACCAGATTCTGTGTGTATCCCAGTACCCTTTCACGCCCAACCTGACAGACTCAATCAGGGCCAGATTTATCAAGGTTTTGTGTAGCCCTCGCACCACGCAACGGGGCACAAGGGCGAATCAAAACCTAAGTGTTGGAAGGTGATTTATTAGTAGCTGCAGGTAGGTACCTACAGCTAGTATTAACACCACAATCACAAATAAGGTTCAGTCAAGAGTCAATAAATTAATTCTTGCTCAACCCTTGGTAGCTTGAATGTGGAGCAGACAGGCTTAACTTAGGAGACAGGTGTGTAAAGCATTTAATATCACCATAACAGTAAATAAGTAAAACACAACACACAATAAAAATGCAACACCAATTTATTAACATAGAGAATATTTTTATCTTTGAAATTACTCCAAAACAACAAAAATCCAATGCAGGGAACCGTAGATATGAATTTTTTAAGTTTAAATTAAAAAATGTGCCAACCACAGCTACCTGGTCACGCTGGACTGCGACAAAGTCAAAGTTTCAGGCCAACCGCGATGGAGTGCGGGTCGGGTACAATGAACTCTAGGGCCCGGTCAAGTTTTTACCTTCTAACCTAGTCACTTTTTGGAGCTTTTTCTCTCGACGTCGAGCAGTCGTCTTGGCAATATGGCTTTCAGTTTGACCACAGCGACTTACTGCAGCGCGATGCCTCAGTGAGTACTGGATGTTTTTTTTGTCTTTGTTGTTGACATCAAAGAGCTCTGGAGCTTTCAGCAGGGCAAACCTGCAAGTCAGGCCGAGTCGCAGTTCGTTGTTGTCGTCTTGACTCTCGTTGTCGAGGTCCATGGATTTATGGAGTTTTTCCCCAAAAGTTGTCCAAACTTTCAGAACTTCTTCTTCTGGATGTTCTCTTGAGGGTATTTGACGGTCCACAGCACCAGTAGAGGGTCCAGGAGCTCTGGTTTGCATCTATGGAACTACAATTCCCACAATTCATGTTGTCGAATCCAGCAAAGTCCAGCTGAAGCTGGTCAGCTGGGTTTTTCCTCGTTGGAGATGATGTAGGTGACTCCTTCCAGCACTTTTTTTCCTGTTGTTGATCAGGGAGTCCATTCTTTAATTTTGGAAGCCAGGCAAATTCCTCTTTTGTGAAGCCTTCAGTGTGCAGCAGCTGCAGTTGTGATTACAGTCCTCTGTTTGTGCAGACCAAGGGTTAAGCAGGGCAGTCCTTCTTCTGATGTCTTCAAGCAGGGATCTGAGGTGCTGTGCAGCTCTCCCATATTTATTCCAGATTCTGGGGTGGGGAGGGGGGGAGCCCACAACCAATGGGGTTCAAGTTGCCACCTTCTGGGATGACCAGTTCCTTAAAGTTGTGGCATATTATTGTCCCAGGATGCACATCTCAGTCTGAATTAAAATGGAGAATATGTCTTCTGGGAGTTCCGGTCTGGGTAACCCAACCCACAGGTGTGGCTAACGTTGCCCTACACTCCCCTTCTATCCCCTCTGCTAATTGAATTAGAGGGGCTTCCATCTGTGTGGGGTGCAGAAAGTGGAGGTGGGCTTGGTTCCCGAACTATCTGAGCTTCTCCCTTTCAAGACCAATCTGGCTACCCACCCCCATCTTGTGCTGGCTTTCATAGGCAGCAGATCTCCTCCCACCAAATCATCTCTTTGTCGCAGCCCAGTCCACTTCACACATAATCAGGAGCAACTTGGCTCAGCCAGTCAAAAGGCTGGCCAGTCGGAAGAGACTGCAACAGGGCTACTTTAGATAACTTCAGGAAAGCAAGTTCTAAAACTACTTTCCTGCAATAGTTATAAGAAAATCTAGCCATGGCAAGTAGTTGGATTTATTGTAACTTTTTTGGATACTTTGAATTATTGTTCTAGCTCACTTCTAGTCAAAAGTTAGACTTTATTAAAGTTTAATAAAGCCTTCCCATGTTAGCCTATGTATCTAGCAACACTACAAAGGGGAAAAACAAAATTTTCAGTACAGGGCATATAAAACATATTTATAATGTCCCTACTTTTAATTACAAAGCACCCTACCCATGGGGGGCCTAGGGCAGATCTTATATGTAATAAAAAAGGTGGCTTTAGACTTTGGAAGTGCTTTTAAATCCAAAGTCGAATTTGGACACAGTTGTATTTCAAAAGCAGCCTGCAAAGCAAGGCTGGCTATAAAATGACAGCAGACACCACAGAAGTGCACACTTAAGTGCATTAAATCCACTGGAATCTCTACACCAACATACCCTACCATATACTAGGAACTTACAGGTAGGTTGTCAGAACCAATTGTAATTACACCTAATTACCATATACCTTTTAAACAGAGCACTAGCCCTGGGCCTGGTAAGCCGAGCCCAGGGCACAATCAGAGTCAGTAACCACCAAAATCAGTCAAAAAGGAGGGTGTTCAGTGCAAAAAGGATGACTTTTTCACATTAAGGGCCCAATGGCGATGTGGTAAGAAATGGCTCCGACCGTTGGTCGGAGCCATTCTTACCGCACCGTAATCTCCTGTTTGGAATAATTTCTGACCGAGTCATCTTGATGGAGTTGGTCGGAAATTATTCCAAACAGGAGTTCCGAATGGCTTATGACGGGCTCGGAGAGCCCGTCCGCCATTCGGAAGGTCTTCAGCAATCCCTCGGCCGGCTCTTTCCGGCCGATGGGTTACAATGGCAGTTTCCCACTGCCTTTCTGTGCCAGCCTTTCTGACACAGGAAGGTATTGGGAAACTGTCTTTGGGGGTCACCAGCAGGGGCCCCATGGGTGCAAAGCTGTCGAATAGCGGCCTAGGGGACACCTATGGTGCCCCCCTGTTGATCCCTGCACCCCTTGGCAGGCACCTTGAGGTGCCTGCCACTGGGTGCAGGTATGAACTGCACCCCTGCTCTTTGCTATGAGAGCATGCATTCCGTTCGGAATGCATGCTCCCATAGCAAAGTATAGGATTGTGACCAAACAGTGTTTGGTCGCATCCTATTAGCTGGGCTGGAACGGGCGACATGAGGTCGTTCGTTTCCATTTCCAGAGCCATGTTGGACAGACTCCGGTCCGTCCGACATCACAATCGGGCCCTAAGTGAGAATTATCAAGCTACAGAAGGCCACCTTGCATTGCCATGCATGGCTTGATAAATCTGGAGTAATTCAAGGCAGCACAAATGGCTGCCCTGAGTTACTCTGTGGCAGGGAGGCATTCCATGAGTGGAGCATTGCTGTTCCCACGCATCCACCCATGGATTTTGGCCCATTCCCATGTTTACCCCAGGTGAGGCATAAAGAGGCGAAATATATTTATTTCTTCTAGTTTTTTCATCTTTCTACGTGTTCTGCATTCAGCAGCACAATTAGAAAGAGGGCAATGTCTCTCAGGATTGTGTTAGTGGAGGAAGGTGTCCCTTCCTGGCCAAAAACAATCCTGCCCACAACACAGGCACCCTTGCACCATGACGCAAGGGTGCCTGAGTTGGCATAAGGCAGCTATTATTTTCTTAGACAGATAGTACTACAAACACCAAACGTTTTTGAGAGGGAACGTTCTGGAATCTGAGGGGAATGACAAAGATCTTAGCACCCACCATTCACTCACTTCTCTCAGTAAAAACTGTACCCAAATTGTGTGACTGGAGGCATTGCCCAGGACAGAAATGAACTGTGAAACTTCAGAAGTTTTCTTTGAACTTACAGATTCTTGCCATGTGGGTAGCTGTGATAATTAGGCATTAAGTCCACTGGCCCAAAAGAAAAATTTCCAGCCCCGGACATTTCTTAAAACTGGAGACAAAGGGAAATGCGGGAAAATGTGGCTTACACGGATTTCTTTTTTTTTTTTTTAAACATATTTTTATTGGCATTTTATACAAATCGTCACACAGGATACAAAAAGGAAAGGAAGGAAAACAAAATATCAAAGATTTCCAGATTATGCAGTAAATAAGTACAAGCTGTTATCCACTGGCACTCCAAGCGATCATGAATACTTTTGGCTCAATGTGACTGATATTCTACTCACCTAGTGCCCTTCTCTGTGCCTAATGCACCATTCACAGCAGTCTAAGAAATTGCGTACATCGTCTAGTAGTGACTACATTCTCCAGTGCTTGCTCCACTGTTACAATTATATTACATCATTTATGTGGGCAGCCGTCCAACGTCGGCTCATCGTATACGTGTACCACTCATATCTGTGTACATACCATACTAATAACATAATTCAAACCATGGAAAAGATAGGAATAGAAAAGGAATGAAAAAAAAAGGAACTTGTGCAGAGGAGTGGTGTAAATGTATTGAATCACTGGAACCCAAGGGAAGTGACAGTGGGAACGACCCACGAGCGGGTTTGGGAGGGGCCCCCCCACTGCAGGTATCCCACTGGCACCTGGCTAACAGGCTCCATGCAGACTAAAGCCCATGCACCTCCCCCACTTGAATCAGACCCCCAGACTCCCAGGAGACCTCGGGAGAGTGTCCTGTGCAGCGTTACCGGGTTGGGGTCTGTGACCTGACCCACCCTCCTCACTACTACAACCCACCGGCTTCTCCCACTCAGCCAGTGCCTCTCTCCACTGTTCGGCCATTGGGCGCTTTATCGTTCCCTTGGCTTCCTCACAGCTTAACACTCTGCCCTCTGCCCCAGCCCATGCGATAACATCTCTATTCCAAGTTGCGAACTGTGGCCCCCTCGCAGACTTCCACTCCATCGCTATCCTGCGCTTAGCGAGACCCAGCGCAAGGTCTATCAACATGTTCTCGACCGTGCGCTTAGGCGGCCTGGGAAAAAGGCCCAATAAGCACGTCTGCATTGTGGGAGCCAACACCCTTTCCAATGCGTCTCTGATCTTACCCAACACAGCCTCCCAGGAAGGACGTAACAATTGGCAGTCCCAGGTCATGTGGCCAAAATCGGCATCCGGGTGGGCACATCTGGGCCATTGTCGTACCTCCCCTCCATAGCTCACAATAAGTCGATGGGGGGTCATGTAGGACATATGTGTGTAGTTGAATTGAATATATTTCAAACGGGTATTCCGGGAGATCTTTTTAGGATATTGCAAAATCTTACGCCACTCAGAGTCGGTAAGCACTCTGCCCCCGATCCTGTCCCATCTTGTCCACAACCCATCGAGGGGGCTGACGGATGCTTCTAGTAATGTGGCATAGAGCCATTTCACTAAATGTCCCGCGGTGCCAAGGGTGAATAAGGCGTGGACAACTGGGTGTGTGTCAGGTTCTTCCCTCCTGCCGCCCCATAAATGCGCAAACGTGCGTGTCAACGCCTAGTACTGTAGGAACTGACTCGGGGGGAGCCCGCCACTGTCAACCAGCTCTGTGAATGGAATCAGTGCTTTGTCTAAGTAGCAGTCCCCAACATTGTCCAGCCCGGCCTCTGACCAGCGAGCCAGTTGTTCACTCGTGAATATGGATTGGGGGTCGCCGTGTGGCAGCCCAACAAGAGGCAGCATTGGGGAATACTTGGTGGATTGCTGCCCTCCTCTATGACACCTTATTTATTTTATTTATTTATTTTATTTGTAATGCGCATGAATCATCCCCGAAGGGATATCTCGGCGCAGCGGGATCAAAATGCAGGGCAAGGAGCCTAAAAGATTAAAATAATTCCGTTTTTAATAGTTTTCTAAAATTGTAATGAGCGGTGCATTCTCGTAGGTGTAGGGGAAGCTTGTTCCAAAACTGGGGGGCGAAGAAAGAGAAAGCACGGCCACCTGAGCGTGTTTTCTTGATGCGTGGTACCATAAGAAGAGACTTATTAGCCGATCTCAAAGATCTTGTAGGGCGATAGGGGATAAGTTTTTCTTCAAGTAGCTAGGTCCCATACCATTAAGTACTTTGTGCACTAGGCAACAGATCTTGAAGGTAATCCGCTTCCGCACTGGCAACCAGTGTAGTGCATGTAATAGAGGGACAGAGGCAGATCTCGCTGGAAGGTTGTGAATTAGACGAGCCGCTGTATTTTGAACTACCTGGAGCTTGTCCAGGAGGGATTCGTTGACGCAGCCAGAAGAGCATTTCCATAGTCCAGGCGACTGATCACCAGTGCCTGGACTAGGGTCTTACGTACTGCCACTGGGAGCATTGGAAAGACTCTTCGTAATAGCCTCATAACATAGAAACAGGAGCCAGTAGTGGAAGTCACTTGGTCTTTCATGGTAAGCTTCTGATCAAGTTTTATGCCCAGATTCTTCACAGAGGATTTTGGAGTGGGTGGTGGTCCTAGTTCCGGCGGCAACCACTCAGGGGACCATAACAGTTGAGCAGCCCCGAAAAGCGTGATTTCAGTTTTCCACCATTTAGTTGGAGAGAGTTAGCAGCCATCCACGCTGTAATAGCTTTCATGCCATCAGTGAAAAGCTCTCTTGTCTCAGATGGGTCTTTATCAAAAGCTTACAGAAGTTGGGTATCGTCGGCGTATGAAATAGGCGTAAAAGCATGCGCTCTTATGATGTTTGCAAGAGGAGTAACATATATGTTGAATGGAGTGGGGCTCAAACAGGAGCCCTGGGGCACTCCTTTGTTTATTATCATGGTACGTGATCGAAAGGGTCCTAGATGAATGGTCTGTGTTCGGTCAGACAGTTTCTAAACCATTGTAGCAACAGGCCCTGGATACCTATCTCCTCCAATCGCCGTATCAATATAGGATGAGATATGGTATTGAAGGCCGCAGACAAGTCTAACAGCACAAGCATAGATGGAAGATGTTTGTCTTGACAGTTTCTGATATGGTCTGTGACAGCCAAGAGTGCAGTTTCGGTGCTGTGCATAGCTCTGAAGCCTGACTGAGATGAATTCAGGTTCCTATTAGACTCAAGATAGTCCATCAGTTGTTTATTGATGTTACTTTCTATTATTTTGCTAATCCAGGGAAGGAGTGATATGGAACGATAGTTGGAAACCTTCTCCACGTCTGGAAGGCCGTGCGCTGCAATAAGGAGCAGTAAGGGTTAGGCGTAGCTGGTATCAGCAGCTTCGCCGTCACTAACTTGGGATTGGACCCGGGGTCCGACAGGCATGTTACCTCCTCATTTACTCCCTCCACCCATTGTGCCAACCACTGTAGCTGGGCAGCCAGCATTTGGAATTCGAAGTTCGGCACCCCTAGCCCTCCCTCCGACATAGGTCGCTGTAGAGTTTTCAGGGACACCCTCGGGCGCCCATCTCCCCAATCCAGATCCCGCAAGAGGGTATTCAGGGGGGCGGAACCAGCTGTGCGGCATCAAAACCAGGAGAATGACGAAGAAATACAACAGCCGGGGCAGCATTACTATTTTGGACTGGGTGATCTGAGCCATGATGGGTAATTGTAACGTGTGCCATAAATGTACGCAGGAACGAAGTGAACGCAGTGCCCTTCCCAAGTTCCCTTCCTTCAAATCATCTAAAGCATGGAAGATGTGAATACCCAGGTATTTAAAGGTGCGCTGAGCCCAGAGTTTGTCAGCCGGCAACGTGTCTGGTCTAGGCAATGGCCCTGCTATTGGAAACAGATACATCTTGGATTTATTGACCCTAAGGCCTGAGAGCAGTTTGAAGTCGTCAAGGATGTGCAGAGCCACGGAGGTACCCTCAACTGCCTCCTTCAGGTATAGCAGCAGATCGTCCGCGTACAGAGAGATGTGGTGCTGCCGCCCACCGAGTGACAATGCCAGCCCATCCCCCCCAGGCAGATCTGTTCCGCAAGGGGTTCAATAGCTAGGGTAAACAGGAGTGGGGAGAGGGAACACCCCTGCCGGGACCCCCGAGATATCTTATATAGCCTAGAAATGGCTCTGCCCGTCTTGACTCTCTCGGTGGGCAAAGCATTAAGAAGCCGCACCCACCGTACCCAGTCGTCCCCCAAACCCATGCACAGCATCACCTCAAATAAGTACTCCCAGCCCAATGTGTCGAAAGCTTTCTCTAAGTCGACTGACAGAACCGCCGCCTGTTGCTGAGCTGGAGCTTCCGCATGGTAAAGTATAGAGTAGAGCCTGCCAAGATTATAAGAAGTGCTGCTAGAGGGGATAAACCCATTTTGGTCTGGGTGGATCAGGGACTTCATATGTGGGAATAGCCTACCTGCCAGCACCTTGCTCAAGATCTTAAAGTCCAGGTTGAGCATGAAGAGAGGCCTAATCTTTCACTCCAGCATCTGGCTTCTTGGACTTTGGGAGAGGGATCACTAGCGCCGTCTGGGTGGAGTCGGGCAACTCCCTACCCTTGTACGCCTCTGCAAATAGCGTAACAAGATCCAGGGCTAGCGTGTCGGCGAGCACTGATAAAATTCGGCCGGAAGGCCATCAGGCCCCGGCGTCTTTCCAGGCACCAGCGCCGCAATGGCGTCCTTGACTTCCTGCAAGGCTATCATGTCCCCCAACTCCTCCTGCGCTTCAGCCTCCAACGTACGGAGCTGCAGAGGGCCTAAAAAGCGCTGTATATCCAGCAAGGGGGCCGCAGCTAGAACCTCATACAACCGTTCAAAGAAGGAATCAATAATTGCATCCGGGTCATGCACCACGTCCCCAGATTCTAGGCTAAGTTGTGTAATAGGCGCTCCCCCCAGCTCTGGTTTGATTAGCCTCACCAACAGATGACCCACTTTCCCCTCCTCCCTCTGCACTCTATCCAGGTAATCCTTGTAGTTGTAGCACCTCAGCCTGCCTAGCATGTAATTTTATCGTACACGTGTTTCCTGCAATGTCACACAGGCCACATCATCCGTACCCTGGAGGTTGTCTATTCTGCAGATATTCCCCTCCAAGTCCAAGAGTTCCTGGCGAGGCTCCCTATGGGCCCAGCTCGCCTGACCCATACAGTGGCCCCGTACGACCACTTTGAATGCCTCCCACTCCACCAGGGGTGAGGAGGCTGTGTTAGCATCAATGGGGAAGTACGTTTCAATGAGTGTGAGCAGTGAGGCCTGAAAGGGAACGTCGCCGAGCAACGATGGATTCAGTTTCCATGTGGGGATCGGGGGACGCTGCCCCGGGGGATGATGTGACATTAATAAAGGGATATGGCCCGACAAAGTGTGCCCCAGGTATTCGGTGTGGGAGATGGAGCCAATAAAGGCCGGGGAGCAAAGGAACGTATCAAGCCTAGTATGTACCTGGTGGACCGGTAAAAAGAAGGAGTACTCCCTGTCCCCAGCATGCTGCAGTCTCCAGGTGTCCTCAAGGCCCCAGTGGGATATCCAGGTACGGAAGCCCAATTCCATACGGTGCGGCTGTGTCCCCTGTAGGGAAGGGTGGGAAAGGTCAGCCGCAACATCCGCGACACAGTTAAAGTCGCCCCCCAAGATTAGGTGATCGCTCAAGTGGTGAGCCAGGGAGGCGGAGAGGGACTCCAAGAAGCCGACCTGGTCCTGATTGGGTGCATATACATTGCCCAGTGTCACCTCCTGCCCCGCTAACCTCCCCGTGATCAGGGCATACCACCCCTCGGCATCAAGCCATGAATGTTCAAGGGCAAAGGGGACCCCAGGTTTCACCCAGATCAACACTCCCCTGGCAAAGGCCGAGAAGGTGGTCACAAAGACCTGACCCCTCCACCTCCTCTTCAGCTTCCCGGCCTCCTCCCTGTTAAGATGTGTTTATTGGAGGAATGCAATGTGCACGTCCCTTCGCCGGAGATAAGAGTAAATGTTGTGACGTTTTCCCATTGTTCCCATACATCGGATGTTCCATGTTAGGAACCGTACAGTGTTAGGTGTGCTTGCCATGCTTGCAGGAGCTTGCTCTTCAGCAACATAAGGGGCACCCCTCCCCCACCCGCTCGATCTTTCATGCACAACCCCCTCCTCTGCAAACTTCAAAACAAAAAATTCTATCAAGTTAACCCCTATGTTGAACAACTGCCCAACCCCAAGGCAGCCTGACAACGGTCAGTCGCCCAAACAGCATGTGAAACATAGCCCTTAATGAGGCCCTAACCCAGTAAGGCACTCAGCGGGGGGTGAGAAAATAAAGACATAGTTCTGGCGCACAAACCATCCGGGACGCGCCGGCCCCTCAAGTAATAGGTCAGCTTGAGACCAGGGTCCGCTGCCAACAGTTCAGCAACACACCAGGATCCAGGATCACCTCAATGTTCAAGCAGTCTCAGATGACTTCATCAGCCGTCTTCGGTGTCACCACCGGCAACTTCATGCTGTCACTACGAGAGGTGTCGGAGTCATTTTCCTCAGTATCCCTTGAAGAACGGACCTCCACCTCCAGAGAAGGGCTCCTGCCCCGCATGAGCGCCGCCACAGCCTACAGGGCTTCAGCCCTCTCCCTCTCTGTTTGCGATGAGGTTGGTTTCTTGGGGGCTCCTCTGCGAGAATGTCTTCTGGAGTGCTTCCCAAGCTCTGCTGTTTCCCTCGACTCGGGTCTGGGGCCCGTGGGCTGCGGGGCCCCAACCTTGTAGGCCTCGATCCAATCCCAGGTATCTTTCAGGCTGTCACAAAAGTGGGTGTTGCCGTCTAAGATGATCCGCAGTCAGGCCGGGGACATCAGAGAGTATTGGAGGCCTTCCTCCCTCAGTGCCTTCTTAACCTCCAGGAACGAGGCCCGCCTTCTCTGCCCTTCCAGTGTGTAATCCGGGAAGAGGGAAATTTTACTATTGTTGATAATGTAGGGGCCCTCTGTATGCACCTTCTGCAGGAGTACATTTCTGTCCCGGAAATGGAGCAACTAGGCCACTACTGGCCGCAGAGGTCGCCCCGGCACCGGCGGTCTGGCCGGGACTCTATGGGCCCTTTCAAGAGTGTAAAAAGTCGACAGGCCCTCAGGTGCTACCACGCTTCTTAGCCACTGCTCCAAGAAGGACACCATGTCGCCGCCCTCAGCCCCTTCCAGCAGGCCCAGGACTCGAATATTGTTCTGCCTGTTGCGCCCCTCCGCATCCTCGGCCTGTCGCTCCAGTACGCTCACCCTGTCCGTGAGGGCCCCCAACTGCTGTTCCAAGGCCTTTTGGGCCAGGGCTACTTCAGTAATGCTAGACTTGGTCTCCTTCACCCTCTCGGAGAGCTTGTTATGTGCTTCTCGCAGAAGGCTGAGCCCCACCACGACCGTGCTGATGTCCTGATGGAGAGTGGCCTTAATGTCCGCTATGGCCTCCAGTATCTTGCTCAGCTGCTGTTGCACTGGGTCCTCTGGAGTAGTCTGCGGTTGCTCCTGGGCACTATCTTCCGGGACGTGTGGGGCCCCAGCCTGTCGACCCCTTGGTTTTCCCATGGTGCCAGAGAGCCTACACGGCCGATGGACCCCGCTGGGGGGGGGGCCGCTCAGCAGCTAGCTCCACAGCTCAACTCAACACACTGCGGTGCAGGCCTGTGGCACTCGGGAGAGTCCCAGCTCCTCAACGCCCAAGGCAGCTACCCTGCTGGAGCGCTCACTTTCATGCGCGTCGCAGTCCAGTCCCAAGGGCCGGGCCTTCAGCCAGGCTACCGCCTGCACTGGTAGTTGGGGCAATCCTCACACAGTTCTTTGCGGCAATTCGCCCTCAGTCACCCATGTCAAAAGTCTGGGGTGCACGAAGTCCCAAGGCAACCGACCCATCCAGGCCGCAAGGGTCCGTGCCGTGAAACTCCTGCGTATCTGCCGTTCTGCAGCAGAGTTACGGTTCCCACTGCGCCACCACCCTAATCCAGGTCATCTCCAGGCCTCCTCCAATGCGCCCCAGTGGGAGTGGACGTGCCAGACTCAGTCCCCCTCTTTTCCCCGGGGCATAGGATGTCCTCCAAACTCGCCTCGGTTGCTCCTCTGCGGGTCAGAACCTGATCTCCACCAGCAGGGCTCTGCAGGCCCAGGTCTAGGCCCCGGGGGGAACCCCCAGGCAGCACTCGCACCCAGGGAGGCCACGACCCCCTCAGCAGCTCTCCCTTGTCCGCCTGCATGCACTGGCGGAATCTCCTCGCCACCTCACCTATCACGTGGCACTCTCTACATTCCCTCGTGGGCAGCAGGGACTCCGCGGGCTCCTCGTCACGAGTGCCGATGGCAGGGCCTGCACTCCAGCCCTCGAGCCTCGACCCGGGCTCCGATCATGCGCCCCGCCCTGCTCCTCACCTCCGGAGACAGTGATGCGGTGCGTTCGCCTCCTTCACGGAAGCGCCATCGCCGTAGCTGTGTTCCGCCGGGCCCCCATGATGCACAGCTGCCGCCCAGACCAGGTAATTGCTGATGAGCCCTCGATCGGGACACAAGCCCCAGCAGACTCCGGGTTCCGCCTCAGTTCGCGGGTGCCGCTCTGTCCCGGGCCACCATCTTGCGTGTTCCCGGCCCCGACAGCCGCCCGGAACATGAACTCGCCCTTGTCGCACAGGAGCTGGTAGGACTGCCGGAACCAGCTCCCCGTTGTCCTGGCACCACCAGACCCGCTTCGAGACGTCCCCTGGTCTCGGGCTCCGATGGTTTGGGCCGATAATTAGCGGGCCGGCGCAGAACTCCGAGCTCACACATCCGCCATTGTCAGCTCCTTGGCCGCGCACCATGTGGCTCAGATGGATATGGATAATCTTTTATGGAGAACGTCATGCAATATCTATACAGAAAGACGCCAAATTTATTTTCACTGCCCATGGGATGGCTGCAGTATTCAGCCCAGGGATCGTCCGTCTCCCGAAAAATCCTACCAACATTAAGCTTGTCTAAAAACTAGACATCCAGCGGCTAGCATACATCCTAATCAGTTTTGTTAGCCAAAATTTCCTACAAGCATCATACCCATGACTAAATAAAAAAATCCAGTTCCCTCACGTTCTATGGAGGATGGCTGTCTTACTCTGCCTGTGGTCATCTAGCACCCATGAAAACCTATGGGCTGTCTTACACTCTAGCGACTTTGATTTGAAAAAATACAAATAAGCATCTAAATAGCTGTCTAACCCATGTGATGGGCAGATTGGGGTAAACCCTCCGAACTTTGCCCTCAGTGGGACTGGGTAGCAATTTGTCTTTCTAGTGGGCTGATCTTCCCTTAAATTTTTCTGGTGGTCTAGTGTTGTGGGTCCTTGTTTGGGAATCACCCTCATCTGATCATCTTTGAGCAGAGATCTGTTACCAAAAGGGACCACTGCAATGGAGAGAATCCACTTTCCAAATATATCTCTGCTTTTGAGGTCAATGCAAGGGAATGCTGATAAAACTGAAAGAGCCAGAGCCTTTAGGATACATCTGCTCCTATTCTAGATTCACTGGTGTCGGCACACACTGAAAACAAAAATAAAATATCTTTGGCTGAAAGGGAAACTCTCCCCTTGCAGCCTGATGTGGGGCCTGAAAAAGGAATCTCTATGTGAGATTTTAAACCCTTGGTGCCACTTCTGCCGCTATTAGGTTTAATATGGGAAAGGTGGTCATTGCTTATACACGAGTCTTTCTGTGGTATGAAGGTGGCTTTCTGTGATCTTTTTTCATCTCCTTGTTCTAATGAATTTCACTGGGACAATTTAACCAGAGAGTTAGTAGCTTTTTTGAAAGGCGTTCTGCTCTCCACTAAGACTTTGTCAGGGGTCAGGGAGGCATTTGACACTAAGACTCAAACAGGATATACATACGTTGAATGAGATGGGCCGTATCTCATTTATTTATCTTATATGTGATACTTTGGGCTCAGGTAATAAATGCACGAGTGAAACTCTGTGTTCAAGATGCTTAGATACGAGGTATCTTTTACATATTTCAAGCTAGTCCCTTCTTTCATTTACGTATACTTGTTAGTTTCTGGTTAGCCTTAATAAATCGGCCACACATTTGTACCTTGTGGCTCTATGTAGTTTGGCTAAGTAGGTCAGGTTTAGCCCATACTTTTCGGTCTATACTAGCATTCAAATATGCGTATTTGTCTTTCTCCCCCTGCTCTATCAGTTATTGGAATTATTCTATACAAACTTCGGATACAACTTGACGAGACACAGATTCAGGAAATCACTATCTCATCCAAACGACGGGAACGTTTTATTGTATTTGAGTGTCTCTTGAAATAATAGGTGCGTGAAGACATAAATTAGGTTAAAACATTGCAGATATTCATGAAGAGTGCCCTAATCATGTTATAACTATTTACAGGACACCACGCCTGCTCAGAAGGGACAGAATTTTCATTTACCTTAGATAAAGAGCACCAGAAAAAGTTGATATATAGAGAGGTTTTCTTGGTAAGTCATAGTACAGCATATATCAGCAGACATTGTAGGTTTTAGAGGGCTATTGGATGTGATACTCAGTTCTTTTTTCTTTGGTGTCAAGGTATATGTAGGGTTCATAGAATGGAACGGTGAGAGGAGTCTCCTTGAAAATATGTGACTTCATAGTAGTCTACGCCGGAACTCTTTTGAGTTGTAAGTGGTTGGTTTTATCGTCTGACTGAGGGCTATAGTGGCACAGGGTGTTGTGTAGTATGATACTGATTTTGTTTGTATCTTCATTTTTCAGTGCACGTAGTTTTCTACTTTGGTGGCGTTGTTGTCTATTTTTTCAAACCTGTGAGAGTTCTCCCATATGAATAAAATAAAAAATGGTAGTGTACTGTATGCGACTGAAATCATGGCACTGCATTTCTTTTTTGTCTTTTCTGTAATCACCTTTTCTCAATTCCTTTCATGGTTATTATATACACATTGTTTTGGTGTTGGGTTAAGTTTTCGGTCCAATCAAAGATTATATTATCATTGTATGGGTTACTTATATACGCTGTTTAAATTATTTCAGTTACCCCTACCAATATATGAAGGTCTGTTTTGTGTATTTACGGTCCTGAAGAAGGTGGTCTACACGTTCCACCGAAACGCGTCGACCATATCACATGCGCCCAACCCACGACTTGGTCATGGAGTTTTGTTAATAATTGACTCCCCTTCGAATCAGGACATTTGTGTGATATTTGTGGTTGTTTGTTAGTATGATTGGTGTGAGTGAATGGATACATGATTTTGTGGTATTTCTTTAGTAATTTGTTAGTCTTTGTTTGTAGGGGTCAAGTGATGAATTATTGAAGGAAAAGGAAATAATTGTCTATTTTAAAGGGGAAAAAATCGAAAAAATTGTACAAAAATGTTATAAATAATTTTGTGTGATTCAATTTTGTGATTTTATGAGAAATTCAGAAAAATGCTTGTGAAATCATTTAAGAAATAAGAAAAATGAATAAATACCAAAATAATGATCTGAAAATGTGTTTGTTTTTGAGTCTGATATGTAACCCATTGAGATTCATTTCCTCTAGGTAAAGAAATATAGGTCACGAGGGAGACATATTATTTTTTGATTGTTGGTTTTTTCCCCCTTTTCTCCCTGACCTAAAATTCCTTTTTCTAAGGGGGTGCCCCCTTTTTTTCAATAATCTTTTATGGAGAACGTCATGCAATATCTATACACAAAGACGCCTAATTTATTTTCACTGCCCATGGGATGGCTGCAGTATTCAGCCCAGGGATCGTCCGTCTGCCGAAAAATCCTACCAACATTAAGCTTGTCTAAAAACTAGACATCCAGCGGCTAGCATACATCCTAATCAGTTTTGTTAGCCAAAATTTCCTACAAGCATCATACCCATGACTAAATAAAAAAATCATGGGGCATATTAGCAAGACCGGCGATAAAATTATCGCCGTTTTAGCGGCAGAAAACTGCCGCTAAAGCGGCGATAATGGGCTTGCTAATATGCGTTATGGAATTCCAATAGAAGCCAAGGTTAGATGTCCTGCACATCTAACCTGGGCTTCTATTGAAATTCTATAACGCATATTAGCAAGCCCATTATCGCCGCTTTAGCGGCAGTTTCCTGCCGCTAAAACGGCGATAATTTTATCGCCGGTCTTGCTAATATGCCCCCCAGTTCTTTGCCCTCAGTGGGACTGGGTAGCAATTTGTCTTTCTAGTGGGCTGATCTTCCCTTAAATTTTTCTGGTGGTGTAGTGTTGTGGGTCCTTGTTTGGGAATCACCCTCATCTGATCATCCTTGAGCAGAGATCTGTTACCAAAAGGGACCACTGCAATGGAGAAAATCCGCTTTCCAAATATATCTCTGCTTTTGAGGTCAATGCAAGGGAATGCTGATAAAACTGAAAGAGCCAGAGCCTTTAGGATACATCTGCTCCTATTCTAGATTCACTTTTGTCGGCACACACTGAAAACAAAAATAAAATATCTTTGGCTGAAAGGGAAACTCTCCCCTTGCAGCCTGATGTGGGGCCTGAAAAAGGAATCTCTATGTGAGATTTTAAACCCTTGGTGCCACTTCTGCCGCTATTAGGTTTAATATGGAAAAGGTGGTCATTGCTTATACACGAGTCTTTCTGTGGTATGAAGGTGGCTTTCTGTGATCTTTTTTCATCTCCTTGTTCTAATGAATTTCACTGGGACAATTTAACCAGAGACATCATGATATCGGTGTGACGTCAATACCATTGAAAAACCCCCAGCTATTTTGATTTATGTATTACTGTTGTGATATTTTTACTGATTTCCCATTTCTTTTGAGCACTCGCATGTTTTTCTTGTATGTAAAGATGCTCAACCATTTTTTAAAGGTATAAAAAGTGCGTTGCATTTTGGCTGGAAGCGAGATGTATTCTCTCAAGAAACAGTTTAACTGCTGAGGCAGAGACGTTTTAAGGCATCGGTAAAGTGGGCTCTGGCCCAGGGCCCCCGCCTTTCAGGGGGCCCCCCTGAAAGAACCAGCCTTGTTCTGCAGAGTCTTGCCCTGATGGCACTGAATGACTCTTAAACATATTGTTTTAAATACCACTTTTCTTTGCTTTATTTTCAATGAGGGTGATATGTGTGTCTATTACAGACATTTTGTAGACAACTTGTGGTTATGTTTCATGCAACATCCATAAAATAGTTTCTTTTAGATCAAATCAGGACCTCACATATGAGAAATGGGAGAGTGTCAAAGAGATTATTTGCAATAATATTAGCGAGCAGCTGCTGTATTACAATATTGAAAACACACATCACTATCCCTGAATATTACTTGTAAACAAATTTAGTGTCTGTGCCCTGTCAGTGGCTTGGCCAAAGAGGGCATGAAAGAGCTGAAATAGGGTTATAAATTCAAAACTGTTCCTCACAGGGGTCCCCAAAATGTGCTTGGCCCAGGGCCCCCAAAATCCTTAAGATGTCCCTGTGCTGAGGTTTGAGATAATTTCCTAATGTAAAATATACAGCTGAGATATCTAGTCACCATGCTTCAAAAGGTTGTTGGTTCTCTGTACGGTTTGACAAGAACGTTTAGTACAGAGTGAACAAAGCATACAAGATCCAGAATTGAGTGAGAGTGTGGCAGAAGTCGAGAAGTGGAGCATGAAGGGAATAATATTATGAAGGGCAATTTATATGCGCCTAAAGTAGACTTTCAGAGTGGGACTTCTTTTAGGTATTGCCTTTAATGCAGTTATGATCCATAATCTGTTAGATGTAAGGGCAGTTTTGGCTTGGGAGGATTCCATTTGATCCGAGAGCTAAACAAATTGTGTACAAACTATATCTACGCGATGTATGGAGGTTGTGTCACTCACACAAGAGGAATTTACAATTGTTTGACCAGCTAAACAATTCATTTTGTAGCTTAGAATATTTTGTTGTCGTGTCCCATTTTGGGAAAGAGGGAGTAAAACAATACCCGAGATGCTGACGATGCTAGTATCAAATTGAATTTTACGTGGTGGTTTTGAAAAGCAGTCATTGAGGCAACCTTTGAATTCTCAATTTCTACCATATGAAGACTTGTTGTATGCTATTTGTCCAAGAATACGTGATTTTTCAAAAAGTATAATGCACAATAAAGGACCTTAATTGAATGCCACATTATGGGAAACATATTGAAGAGATGGAAATAAGCAACCAGAGAACATATGCGCTGTCTGAAAATTACTGATAACGTGAACATTTTTCGATCAATCAACAATTATTTAAATTTGACGATGATTCTTGAAGATGTTTTGGTGGGCCATAAAGGTGTTTGCTGAGTGGTCACAAATGAGTAAAAGTTTGAAGAGATTACAGGTTTTGTACCAGCCGTTTTTGATCTACGGTCTGGGGACCCCTGGCAGTCAGTGACACTTACTCAGGGTATCTGCGACTGCTTAGAATATTAAATCATATTACCAGATTAACAAAGTGTATATACATAAAGAAGCAAAATGTAAAATCGAAAATTTCTGTACATGTAAAGGAACTGGAAGCAGGAAATTAAGTTAGTTTTCTGAGACGGATTCATGGGAGCAGTGGAAGTGCATCAAGCAGAATATAGTATGGACAATGAGTGGCCTCATGTGAATTTATAATTTAGAAAAGCTTCAACCTTTCCTTTAAAATTTGGATATTTTATATTTGTTACTGAATGAAATAAAATATTTCACCATTTGTGTATTTCTTTGATAAACGCTAGTTTCGATTTTCAGTATTGTTTTGCTGTTCAAATCATCAAAATCAAGCTTAGAATAAGATCCCCAGCTTCCTGTAATGACTCAGTGGGGGGTCCCTGGATTCCAATAGTGATTTAGTGCGGCTCTACGTGTACCAGTAATGATTAAGTGAATGTCCACAGGAGTCAAAAGGTTAAGAACGACTGTTTTAGACACTGACAATGTTGACATGTCTAAGAAGCAGCAGTTACATATCTTTAATTATGTTGGATCTAATGGATAGGACAATCGGCCATGCCCTGTGACCAGTGCCCAATTTGTACTGTGAGTAGGAGTTCTGGGTGCAGGTGCAGACGATTCTCCATGCCCAATGTTCAGTGGGCACAAATGCAAGCCATGACAATGGGCAGCCTATATGCACTCAAAGCTTGTGCTACATAACCATGCACAAACATTACCATAAACAAAGGTATCTTTGCTAGAGATCATGTCTAAAGTGCTGTGAATTCATACGATATGTTTCCTAACCATAGATGGTAACAAGCATTTGCAATGCAATCGGTCTCGCATTTGTGAGTGTTAGAGCTAGTTGCTTTGTAAATGATATTGTTTTTACTTATGTTTTTTGTTTGTAGTAGAGTGGATATATGTTGTGTGTAGTGTAATTATGTGGTTTGAATTGGAATTGTTAGTTGTGGAATAGTGTGGGGTGGAACTTTGTGATGTGTAGTGTATTTGTGTTTTGGATATATGTGGTACGGTAAATAGATACGGGTGAGAGCTGTATAAAATAGATTGAAAGTAAGGCTGAGAGTGATAGGAAGTTTGTGTATGAAGCGGTGTGTCAGAATTCCTGCCACAGCTCACCTCTCTTGACTATCACAACATACCAGCATGACTCATATCATTCCTCCCAACATTTATGAATAAACAAGTGTCTTGTACCCTGACTTTTGACCACATTACATGCTGTTGGTAATAGCTAGCTGCAGCTGGTGTTCCCCGGTCTGTTTGAAAAGGTTCAATAGGTTTTACAAATGTTTTACCATGCATATTCAAGGTCAGGTTTCAGTCACCACGGAAACATCCAGAAAATCCACCAGAATAAGCATCAAGCAACCGGCATAGATGACCTCAATATGAACCTTCCGTAATGTAGCGCTCATCAAATTAATCCCCTGCACCTGTTCCTTGCTATAAGCAATTAGAACGTGACCTTTGTGAACATTCTAAAGCACCCTCTAGAAGGCAGCCTCATCAAGTTAATTATCCGCAACTGTTCCAATTAGAATGTGGCCTTTATGAGCGTTCTAAATCAGTCTTATTTAAAGACTGTTCACACTCCTCCCCTTCACTTAGCCTCTTTGCCTGCCACTTACCTGTTTCCCGGCTCCCAGGACTCTGTCTTGCCAGCTCCCTTGTTTCTTCCACTTTAACTTCACTGCAAAGGATGTCCCACATCAGTCTCGCACTTGGATGGAAAAACAAGAAGAAAAGGAGAGACGCATTAACAGACTTGATTTCACTACGCGCTGAGCTCGGCCGCAACATCGTGACTGCAGACAAGGTAACCAGTGTTTTTTTTCAACTTGTACTTTCTGTTGGCAGGGCTGTGCCAGAAAGGAGTTGGGAGAAGCTAACCCAGCCTAAATTAGCTTGTGGGTTTTATGCTGGAGTCATACTAACTACAGTTTCAAAACTTTGATGAAGAAACCTCTATGGACTCTCTAAAAACAACTGACAACAAAACTAAAGGTTGGTTGAGATATAAAAATCTTTTGTGAGGTGATACCTTAAAAGACATAACTAATACTAGACTAAAGCCTTATTATCTGTTTGTTTATAGATAACATATCTGCCGGTACCATTAACCAGACTGGTGTGAATGCCTGCTGCAGTGTTCGGGTTGAGTAGATGAGCCACAGCATCTTTTGACTCCACACGCTCTCTCCAGTCCAGCACCCTTCCCCCTGGGATTTTCCAACGGAGCAGTGTCTCCTTCTGTACACCGAGGGCAAGTCACGAGAGGATTAGGGAACTAGCATCGCAACCCCATTGGAATCACCTGGGATCCACATAGGTGGCTTATGGCATGGTGAATGAACTTTAGATAAAGTAGGTGAAAGAGTGTGTGAGAAAGAGAGAAGGGGAGAGAATTTATAGATGCATAAAGAGACTGCGCTTGTGTACGCAGAAGACACCGATAGAAAAGGAGGAGAGTGTGTGTTTGCGGTTTGGATTTTTTGAAAAGTTATGGTAAAGAAACTCTTCTGAAAGACCTGAAGTGAACCAATATGAGAAATACTGGATCAGTTTGTGTGTGTGTGTGTGCAATGGAATTATGTGGATAGTAATTATGTGGTATTAAGTTTAGTGGTCTTATGTGTAGTTGTATAGCATATTGTGGAGTAGCATGTATTCAGTGGAATTATGTGGCGTGGTGCTGAATAATGTGGCATGATTTGGAATTTTGTGGTGTGCATTTGATGTATGTGGTGTGTAGTGGAATAATGGGTTGTGGAGTGGAATTTTGTGCTGTGGAATGGAATTGTGTGCAGTTGAATTGTGTTGTGTGGAATTGTGTGGTATATAGTGTAATTATGTTGAGCGGAATTATGTGTTATGGTGTGGAGTGTATTTATGTGAAGTCTTGCTTTGTGGCATGGATTGCTGTGTAATTATGTTGTGTGCTATGAAATTGTGTAAAAAGAACAATTGATGGACAGAATACAGAACAATGTCATACATTCACTCCAGTACAGAGTTCTGGGCCTAAATCCATCGTTTTTTGCTCACCATGCCATTCCAGTTTGGACCCAGCCATATGCAAATCAGTCTTGACCGTGCGCCCAATGGGAACAGTTCAGCCCGAACTGCCAGGCCAGGTCCTCCCTGGACTGGAAACAAGCATCCTAGGACCGGTTTCGGGCTTTCAGCGCTCATCAGCCAGGATAGCTTGACTCCAGTGGCATGGAGAGCACGGGACCCAAGTCTGGGCACACCCGTCCCACTCTGGGTGACAAAGGCAAAAAGAACAATTGATGGACAGAATGCAGAACAATGTCATACATTCACCCCAGTACAGAGATCTGGGCCTAAATCCATCGTTTTTGCTCACCATGCCATTCCAGTTTGGACCCAGCCATATGCAAATCAGTCTTGACCCTGCGCCCAATGGGAACAGTTCCGCCTGAACTGCCAGGCCAGGTCCTCCCTGGACTGGAAACAAGCATCCTAGGACCGGTTTCAGGCTTTCAGCCCTTATCAGCCAGAATAGCTTGACTCCAGTGGCATGGAGAGCATGGGACCCACGTCTGGGCATACCCGTCCCACTCGGGGTGACAAATGCAAAAAGAACAATTGGGTGAGTCCCGTGCTAACTACACCACTGGATTCAAGCTAGCCTGGCTGATGAAGGGTGATGCCCTGAAACCGGTCCCAGGATGCTTGTTTCCGGTCCAGCTAGGACCTGGCTTGGCAGTTTGGGCTGAACTGGTCCCACAAGGAACAGGGTGAAGACTGATTTGCATCTGGCTGGGTCCAAACTGGGGTGGTGTGGTGAGCAAATGAATGATGGATTAAACCCAGATCTTTTTGACTGGGGTGAATGTTTGCATTGTCCAGCATTCCGTCCATCAATTGTTTCTTTTGTATATATCACCCTAAGTGGGAAGGGTATGCCCAGACGTGCGTCCCATGCTAACTACACCACTGGATTCAAGCTAGCCTGTCTGATGAAGGGTGATGCCCTGAAACCGGTCCCAGGATGCTTGTTTCTGGTCCAGGGAGGACCTGGCTTGGCAGTTCGGGCTGGACTGTTCCCACAAGGAACAGGGTCAAGACTGATGTGCATATGGCTGGGTCCAAACTGGGGTGGTGTGGTGAGAAAAAGAATGATGGATTAAACCCAGATCTTTTTGACTGGGGGTGAATGTTTGCATTGTCCAGCATTCCGTCCATCAATTGTTTCTTTTGTATATGTCGCCCTAAGTGGGAAAAGAATGCCCAGGTGTGGGTCCCGTGCTAACTACACCACTGGATTCAAGCTAGCCTGGCTGATGAAGGGTGATGCCCTGAAACCGGTCCCAGGATGCTGGTTTCCGGTCCAGGGAGGACCTGGCTTGGCAGTTCGGGCTGGACTGTTCCCACAAGGAACAGGGTCAAGACTGATTTGCATATGGCTGGGTCCAAACTGGGGTGGTGTGGTGGACAAGAAAATGATGGATTAAGCCCAGATCTTTTTGACTGGGGGTGAATGTTTGCATTGTCCAGCATTCCGTCCATCAATTGTTTCTTTTGTATATGTCGCCCTAAGTGGGAAGGGTATGCCCAGACGTGGGTCCCATGCTAACTACACCACTGGATTCAAGCTAGCCTGGCTGATGAAGGGTGATGCCCTGAAACCGGTCCCAGGATGCTTGTTTCGGGTCCAGGGAGGACCTGGCTTGGCAGTTCGGGCTGGACTGGTCCCACACGGAACAGGGTCAAGACTGATTTGCATATGGCTGGGACCAAACTGGGGTGATGTGGTGAGCAAAAGAATGATGGATTAAACCCATATCTTTTTGACTGGGGGTGAATGTTTGCATTGTCCAGCATTCCGTCCATCAATTGTTTCTTTTGTATATGTCACCCTAAGTGGCAAGGGTATGCCCAGACGTGGGTCCCATGCTAACTACACCACTGGATTCAAGCTAGCCTGTCTGATGAAGGGTGATGCCCTGAAACCTGTCCCAGGATGCTTGTTTCCGGTCCAGGGAGGACCTGGCTTGGCAGTTCGGGCTGGACTGTTCCCACAAGGAACAGGGTCAAGACTGATTTGCATATGGCTGGGTCCAAACTGGGGTGGTGTGGTGAGCAAAAGAATGATGGATTAAACCCAGATCTTTTTGACTGGGGGTGAGTGTTTGCATTGTCCAGCATTCCTTCCATCAATTGTTTCTTTTGTATATGTCGCCCTAAGTGGGAAGGGTATGCCCAGACGTGGGTCCCGTGCTAATTACACCACTGGATTCAAGCTAGCCTGGCTGATGAAAGGTGATGCCCTGAAACCGGTCCCAGGATGCTTGTTTCCGGTCCAGGGAGGACCTGGCTTGGCAGTTCAGGCTGGACTGTTCCCACAAGGAACAGGGTCAAGACTGATTGGCATATGGCTGGGTCCAAACTGGGGTGGTGTTGTGAGCAAAAGAATGATGGATTAAACCCAGATCTTTTCGACTGGGGGTGAATGTTTGCATTGTCCAGCAATCTGTCCATCAATTGTTTCTTTTGTATATGTCGCCCTAAGTGGGAAGGGTATGCCCAGACGTGGGTCCCGTGCTAACTACACCACTGGATTCAAGCTAGCCTGGCTGATGAAGGGTGATGCCCTGAAACCGGTCCCAGGATGCTTGTTTCCGGTCCAGGGAGGACCTGACTTGGCAGTTCGGGCTGAACTGTTCCCACAAGGAACAGGGTCAAGACTGATTTGCATATGGCTGGGTCCAAACTGGGGTGGTGTGGTGAGCAAAAGAATGATGGATTAAACCCAGATCTTTTTGACTGGGGGTGAGTGTTTGCATTGTCCAGCATTCTTTCCATCAATTGTTTCTTTTGTATATGTCGCCCTAAGTGGGAAGGGTATGCCCAGACATGAGTCCCATGCTAACTACATCACTGGATTCAAGCTAGCCTGCCTGATGAAAGGTGATGCCCTGAAACCGGTCCCAGGATGCTTGTTTCCGGTCCAGGGAGGACCTGGCTTGGCAGTTCGGGCTGGACTGTTCCCACAAGGAACAGGGTCAAGACTGATTGGCATATGGCTGGGTCCAAACTGGGGTGGTGTGGTGAGCAAAAGAATGATGGATTAAACCCAGATCTTTTTGACTGGGGGTGAATGTTTGCATTGTCCAGCATTCCGTCCATCAATTGTTTCTTTTGTATATGTCACCCTAAGTGGGAAGGGTATGCCCAGACGTGGGTCCCGTGCTAACTACACCACATGATTCAAGCTAGCCTGGCTGATGAAGGGTGATGCCCTGAAACTGGTCCCAGGATGCTTGTTTCCGGTCCAGGGAGGACCTGGCTTGGCAGTTCGGGCTGGACTGTTCCCACAAGTAACAGGGTCAAGACTGATTTGCATATGGCTGGGTCCAAACGGGGGTGGTGTGGTGAGCAAAAGAATGATGGATTAAACCCAGTTCTTTTTGACTGGGGGTGAATGTTTGCATTGTCCAGCATTCCGTCCATCAATTGTTTCTTTTGTATATGTCGCCCTAAGTGAAAAGGGTATGCCCAGACGTGGGTCCCGTGCTAACTACACCACTGGATTCAAGCTAGCCTGGCTGATGAAGGGTGATGCCCTGAAACTGGTCCCAGGATGCTTGTTTCCGGTCCAAGGAGGACCTGGCTTGGCAGTTCGGGCTGGACTGTTCCCACAAGGAACAGGGTCAAGACTGATTTGCATATGGCTGGGTCCAAACTGGGGTGGTGTGGTGAGCAAAAGAATGATGGATTAAACCCAGATCTTTTTGACTGGGGGTGAATGTTTGCATTGTCCAGCATTCCGTCCATCAATTGTTTCTTTTGTATATGTCGCCCTAAGTGGGAAGGGTATGCCCAGACGTGGGTCCCGTGCTAACTACACCACTGGATTCAAGCTAGCCTACTGATGAAGGGTGATGCCCTGAAACCGGTCCCAGGATGCTTGTTTCTGGTCCAGGGAGGACCTGGCTTGGCAGTTCGGACTGGACTGTTCCCACAAGGAACAGGGTCAAGACTGATTTGCATATGACTGGGTCCAAACTGGGGTGGTGTGGTGAGCCAAAGAATGATGGATTAAACCCAGATCTTTTTGACTGGGGGTGAGTGTTTGCATTGTCCAGCATTCCTTTCATCAATTGTTTCTTTTGTATATGTCGCCCTAAGTGGGAAGGGTATGCCCAGACGTGGGTCCCGTGCTAACTACACCACTGGATTCAAGCTAGCCTGGCTGATGAAAGGTGATGCCCTGAAACCGGTCCCAGGATGCTTGTTTCCGGCCCAGGAGGACCTGGCTTGGCAGTTCGGGCTGGACTGTTCCCACAAGGAACAGGGTCAAGACTGATTGGCATATGGCTGGGTCCAAACTGGGGTGGTGTGGTGAGCAAAAGAATGATGGATTAAACCCAGATCTTTTTGACTGGGGGTGAATGTTTGCATTGTCCAGCATTCCGTCCATCAATTGTTTCTTTTGTATATGTCGCCCTAAGTGGGAAAGTATGCCCAGACGTGGGTCCCGTGCTAACTACACCACTGGGTTCAAGCTAGCCTGGCTGATGATGGGTGATGCCCTGAAACCTGTCGCAGGATGCTTGTTTCCGGTCCAGGGAGGACCTGGCTTGGCAGTTCGGGCTGGACTGTTCCCACAAGGAACAGGGTCAAGACTGATTTGCATATGGCTGGTTCCAAACTGGGGTGGTGTGGTGAGCAAAAGAATGATGGATTAAACCCAGATCTTTTTGACTGGGTGTGAATGTTTGCATTGTCCAGCATTCCGTCCATCAATTGTTTCTTTTGTATATGTCGCCCTAAGTGGGAAGGGTATGCCCAGTTGTGGGTCCCGTGCTAACTACACCACTGGATTCAAGCTAGCCTGGCTGATGAACGGTGATGCCCTGAAACCGGTCCCAGGATGCTTGTTTCCGGTCCAGGGAGGACCTGGCTTGGCAGTTCAGCCTGGGCTGTTCCCACAAGGAACAGGGTCAAGACTGATTTGCATATGGCTGGGTCCAAACTGGGGTGGTGTGGTGAGCAAAAGAATCATGGATTAAACCCAGATCTTTTTGACTCGGGGTGAATGTTTGCATTGTCCAGCATTCCGTCCATCAATTGTTTCTTTTGTCTATGGAATTGTGTGGCATGAAATTGTGTGGTGTGGCATTGTGTGGAATTGTGTGGTATGGTGTGGAATTATGTGGAGTATAAATATGGGGCACGTTGCGGAGCTGAATTTTGTTGAGTGTAATTATGTGGTTTGGAGCTGAGTGTATATAAGTGGAGTGTAGTTATGTGGCATGAAGTGTAATTATGTAGTTTGGAATGTAATTATGTGCAGTGGCATTATCTGGAGTTGAATTGTGTTCCGTGGAGTGTAATGGAATTATGTTGCATGGAGTGGTATTATGTGAAGAGGAATTATGGTGCATGGAGCAGAGTGGAAATTTTTGGAGTTGAATTTGATGGATTGCTATTATGTGGCATGCAGTGGAATGATGTGGAGATGGATTGTGTGGTGTGGAATTATGACATGTTGAAATGTTTGTGTAGTGGAATTATGTGGTGTGCAATTGTGTGTTGTGTAATTGCGTGGCACTTAATTGTGTTGAACCAGAAGTTCACCACTTAGGGGGAGATGTGGGGGGATGGATGAGGAAATAAAGAAGAAACAGATGGAGGCATGGCAGGTGAGACATAGCAGCACGGATGGGGGCAGGTAGGCAATAAAATACAGGCATGGAAAGTCAGACACCCCATGAAATGGAAGTGGAAACACGTTTTTAGCTGTGGCTTATACAAAGGGAGAGGATATTAGTATGTGGACTAATTGAAAAGGAGACATTTTGACAGTGGAGAGTTTATTCAACTACCACACAACAGAGTAACACCCGTAAACATGTGAGATTAGGGAGTTGCATATCTGACAGAAAGGTGTTCTTTGAATCAAAATGCCAAGGAAAGGACCATTAAAGACTTAACAACACTGACCAGATCTGCTGGATCGAGACTATGCTTCTTCATAAGCGGTTGTGTGTAGAATTTGTTGAGTTCAGTGTAAAACCTACCTGAGGATAAGTCATTGTTAATGAAGCAAAATGCAGGTGTCACAGCAGCTGTAGGAAAGAGGATGCTCTTAAAAGATTGCGGTAGGCAGGGTCTGAAAGAGAACACACAAGTCTACTGGCCTTGACCAGATCCTGGAATTTCAAGGCTGAGATGTGCTTGAAAGAGTCGACTACAGGGGGATTGTTGTCTGGATTACCCTTTCAGTACTGGTCTCATCAACTAGGAGACATGTTTCTTGTCAGCAAAATGTAGTTCTAGCATCATAACTTTAGTCAGCAGAATTAGGAGAGTGTTCTAAGGGGCCTACTTTGTGAGACACTTGACACAGGAGATCAGGTTTCAGTAGTGAAACCTTTTCCTTTCTTGCTAGCACACTTCCAAGATCGTGTTAAGTCTCTGCAGGTGGATTTTGTCAAGCTTGTTGCTGGATTTCTTACAAAAAATGGGCCAGCTTGAAAGGGCTAGTGTCTGGGCTGTTTTTGTCTGGTCATGGGGACCATTACGGGACAAAATAAAAGTCCTCTTACTAGCCCTTTCAAGATGGCCCATCTGGCAGTGTCATACTGCCAAAGGGACCGTCCAGCACTGAGGAAGGACAAAAAAGGATCGGTGAAGAGGGCAATAAAGATTACCACTTCACAAAGCAGGGTAGTTTTAAAAAAGATGCAAAGCTCTAAACCATGCATCTTCATACAAACTCTCTATAGAAGCATAATCGGAAGTAGCCTGTTTTTTATCCTTCATATGCACATACATTGACACATATACACAGACTGCAGAGAATGGTCATCTTGAGCGTGATGTTTCCCCAATTGTTTGCCCTGTTTGTTTTACTGGATTTTGGACTCTGTGCACTTTACCCATGCTAAATGGGAGTAAGGTGCCTGTGCTCTTCCTTTAAACATAGTTAAATTGGCTTATCCATATTCAACCTATTTAATTTTCCAGCAAGTCTATGGTATATGGTGCAGAAAATACACTAGTGACATGGGAAGTTTGATGTCACTTGTGGACTGCAGCACTTACTAAGCCATCCTCTAAAGTAACAGGGAAAAAAAGGCTTCAGGTCTATCTTGTTTAGCCCAACTGCAGTAGCTTAAAACTTGCTGTACAAACCTGTCGAAATAACTTTTTATACAGACAGGAAATCCTTCTTTTATATATTATGAAGGGACCCCTAAGTACACTTTAGTGCTAGTGGAACTTGTGTGAAATTGATATTGGCATGTTCCTTCAGTGACTAGATCTCCAAAGCTATTTTATCTGTGAGGTTGGTATAACTTTAATCTAAAACCTTTGACAAGATCTAGTTATAACAGTCATTTAAAACCTTAAAACCAAAGCTGGAGCAAGCGCGCGCGCGCAGCAGGCGCGCCTAAGGCAAGCCCGTCTGCGCCCGTCCGCGCCCAACCGGGACCAGGGGCCAGGACCCCTGGCCCCCGCTTCATGTACTCTATGAAGGAACTCATGTCCCTAAATCAAGGTATGCGGCCACTGCATAACAAAGTAACAGCTACTCTTAGGCTGGAAGGGCTGCTGAAGCCACAATCAAGTATGAGGAGGCTAAGCCATACTATACCCCTCCCCAGGCCGTCCCGGCCTTCTAGCCCCCGAGGACTTAGTTTCGCCACTCTTAACAACCGTTCATTGCAGAAACACTGTCTTGAGGTCTTCTCGCTCCTCCAAGAGGATAACCTGGACATTCTAGGTGTCACTGAAACTTGGCTGGAAGAGTCCTCAACCCCGGATCTGGTAGCCACGCTTCCACCGAATTATGTGGCTCTCCATCATAACAGACCTGGTTGTTCCAGAGGGGGGGGTTGCAATCCTCTACAACTGTTTATTAAAGACAGAAACTCTCTGTTCAGAAAGCATCGAAGGTGCTGATGTATTGGGGGTTAAGTTCTGTTCCCCCACGGACTGTCTGGTAATCCTGTTAGTATATCACCCACCACGTACGTCGCCCAGGTTTGTGGAAATTTTTCTGGAATTAATCCACGATCTCCGCTCACGATACCTAGGGTTGGTGGTGATGGGGGATTTTAACTTCCACTGGGAGCAAACACCCAAAGATAGCCAGGCAAAACAGCTAGAAGAGGCGCTGATCTCCTTAGAACTTCGCCAATTAGTGGATGGGCCCATGCATGAGAAGGGCCATACACTGGATCTGGTTTGGTCATCTCTCCCGCTGACCAGCCCCATAGTTATTACTCCCTGCTCCTGGTCGGACCATTATTTAATCCATGGCCGAATCTCCCTTACCAACCTAATAGCGAATCCTCCTCCGGAGTGGAAAGTACTGCGGAGTTGGAACAAGATCAGAGCAGATGATCTGGTAACCACCCTACTACACTCTGCCTCACCAACGACATTACAGGGAGACCTTGATGTTGATAGTTCCACCCTATCAATAAGGCTTAGGAATGCCATTGACATGGTAGCTCCAGCGCGTAGGGAAAGAACTAAGTACAAAGGCAAAGGGGCCCCCTGGTTCAATGATGTACTTAGAAAAATGAAACAAACACTTCGCCAGTGTGAGAGAGCCTGGCGAAAAGCGTATGAACCCAGCGCCCGGGCAGAATATGTTTCAATGTTCGCTTCCTACAAGAAGGCTATTCTGTCAAGGAAGGCAGAATTTTACGAAGCAAAGATTGCTGCAGCAATCAATCCTCAGAAGGAGACCTTCCGGATCCTGAACGAGTTAAGAAAGGATAAGGGACAGAAGCCCTCCTTCTGTCAGGAAGATTGTCACAAATTCCAGTCCTTTTTTACTAGGAAAAAAAAGGACCTCCTGACGGAAATTCATCGCATCCCGACTTTTTCCTGCTTCGCAGGACTCACCTTCCTGTCTCCTACGTTCACTTACCCACTAACCACTTTGCCACTACTCACGAAGGAGTCCCTGACACTTTTAATCGGCCGGGTGAAATCAGGCTCACCGGCAGACCCATGTCCGCCAAAGATCTTTAAGATGGCCCTCCCTGGAATTGATAGCGAGGTGCTCTCGCTTCTCAATCGGTCCCTGGAAGCAGGGCTTGTCCCTGCTAACTTTAAGGAGGCCCGCGTCATCCCGCTCTTAAAAAAACCTGGGGTAGACACCAAGAATGTAAAAAATTTTAGGCCAATCTCGCAGCTGCCTTTCCTTGCTAAAGTATTAGAACAGCATGTACTACATTCCCTCTCACCCCATCTTGAAGACAATCACCTCCTAGAATTTAATCAGGCAGGGTTCAGGGCTCACCACAGCACGGAATTGGTTATGCTATCTGTGCTGGATGAATTAAGACTAAGGGCAGACAAGAAAAAGCCATGTGCCCTGGTTTTACTGGACCTATCCGCGGCATTTGACACGGTCAATCATGACCAATTACTGTCGCGGATCTCGGATCTGGGAATCCGGGGCACAGCCCTGGCCTGGCTTTCATCCTTACTTAAGGATCACTCACAGAGAGTTCAGCTAGCTGACCTGGTGTCCGATCTAGGCACACTCTCATGTGGGGTACGTCAGGGCTCGGCACTATCACCCCTCCTTTTCAACGCCTACCTTCAGCCCTTGATATCTGCACTAAACCAGATGGAGTGCCGGATCTATAACTATGCCGACGACACCCAAATTATCATCCAGATTGACAGCTCGCCGACGGCCCATTTAAGGATGCAAAACATTTTAAAATTCACTGTCAACTGGATGACGGCCAATTCTCTTAAAATCAATCCAGACAAGACTGAGGTACTGGCCGTCACCACAGTTTCCAATCCATGGAACAATCTTTTTTGGCCACAAGAACTTGGCACCTTTCCGGAACCGGCCGGGGCCGTGAAAAGCCTGGGCATCAAAATTGATGCCAAGCTATCCATGATACAACAGGTGTCGGCAGTAGTGGGAACCTGTGTTGGCCTGTTGAGACAGCTGCGGAAACTGGCCCCTCTTCTCACCTTCTCCACACTCAGACTGGCGGTCTCAGCAATGATACTGTCGCGTCTGGACTATGGCAACTCCCTGTATATTGGCCTCCCGCGACTACTGTTGGCCAGACTACAGGTTGTTATGAATGACGCGGCCAGACTAATTTTCAGAATGCTGAGACGAGCACACGCCACTTCTTTGCTACGCAAACTACATTTGCTCCCGGTCAGGCAGAGAATCAAGTTTAAAGGTCTCTGCATTGCTCATAAAACCATGTATGGCCAAGCCCCAAGATATATCAAAGACCGCCTAGCCAACTACGCCCCTAGCAGGGTGCTCCGGTCAGCAGAGGCCAGCCTACTGGTCTGCCCCCATTTCAACCTGTCTTCCGTGGGAGGAAGAGCCTTTTCAACATCAATCCCTCAGATTTGGAATAGTCTCCCGGCAAATCTACGCAAGGAAGCGAACCTCCTCCCCTTTAGGAAGAAGATAAAGACAGTACTTTTCTCAGAAGCTTGGGGCATCATTTAACAGCTGCTATCTCCCTACTAACAGGGATAGGTACTCCCTCTGGTAGCGTTTAGAGACCTGCTGGTGATAATGCGCTCTATAAATATAAATTACAATTACAATTACAATTACAATTTAAAGACAATTTTTAATATTTAGCTAAATACAATTTGATAGTAAATAAGGATTTTTGCTAACTATTTAGGAAAAGTAATTTCTTCCTGAATTAGCCTTAATCTATTGACAGCTGGTCTGCCACTGCTTGACCCTTTATTTATTTTTAAACCATCTTTATTAGGTTTTTTTGGCATGAACAATACAGTATGTATGCCGACACATGCCTGCTGGGTAAACATATCGATACAAGCATGAGTTACACCACACTCTCTACAAATGTATGAAGCTTTTCACAATCAACCAGGAGATATAGGTTCCTTGAATCAATAAAAATAGAACAATTCAAACAATAAGCCTTAAGTATCCTAAGGTAGTGGAACAGTTCATACAAACACTCAATTTGCTAGACCCATACCACGGTACCAAAGCAGTGTTCTCAGTCGTGTACAACAAAGTTCTCTAGGGGTATCTACAAAGTGTCTAGAAATCCTTCCCAACCCACAACAATAGGCCTCTTAGCCCTCGTGCCCCCTCCCTCTTCAGCATCACTACTTCTGCTCTCTCCTACTTGAGCGTCACTGGGCCTCAACGCTCAATCCCAGGCAATGCACTAGCTTTCCTATTCATGGTAATCAATCAGCAAATCATCAGCATCGGCAAGTCTATAAAGTGGATGGTAGCACCCCCAGCGTGTCTCCGCCTATACAATCCTAACATGCCACTAGCCATATTATATAGATCAAAGTGACCCGTTAGCTCAGTGAGTTTATTTGTAACTGTCAACCATAGATCGGTTGCTATTGGACAATTCCAGAACACATGTGCCATGTCTGTCTCAGGCACCATACACCTTGGGCAGATCGATCAGGATTCGGGAAACATTCTATGGAGCCATGCTGGTGAGAGGTAAGCCCTATGTAGAATATTGTGCTGGATGAACTGAAATCTGCCATTTCAGAAGACTTTTTGTGGGTATTGGAGAGCACTGTCCTACTCCTTCTGTGTTCATTCCCAGCCTATATCCCATGCCCCACGTAGTGGTAGTAGGGGATTTTGCAATAAATGCAACAGTGCTTGGGTCAGCCATGATATTAGCCGATGGCCATTGCCTACAGTGTGCATGGTATGTATGAGCGAGTGCTGATCAGGTTTCATATCAGCGATTTGCCACAGCCAACCTAACTCGGCCAACAGTCAGCCATAACCCAGGAAATGCCCCGACAGGAGGTTCCTAACATCTCACAGCTGTTCAAAAGGACCAATGTGCCATCCTGGATCAAGTCTCTCAAGGCTCCCACCCAGGCTGCCTCCCCTTTCACCACTCCCTCCACCTCAAGCAGCCCTAAAACTGTGCATTTGTTGGACAACATAAACTTCAAAACTGTGCAAGACTGATTCCAAGCACACCATCTGGATATGTTGACTTTAGTACTGCTAGCTCACAGTGCACCCTCTGTATCCCTAACCTGGTAAAGTAACAGGTGGAATGTGCAGCCTGTGAACATGATAACCCTGACTCCCCAAGGAAATTGTGGAAACAGATCTAGAACCCTTTTGTGTGGTAACTGATGCATACCCAATGAGATACACAAGAAATACACAACATGGCTTTTCAATATTTATTGAAGCATTATGATTCTTGTGTAAAGTCTGTGTGCTGCAATGCTCAATAGAAGGAAACAGAACAGTGTGATTAGCATTATTAGCATTATGAAGAAGATGAACAATTCAACAATTGTGCTTGTACATAGGATAAAAGCTTGCATATAAGTACTGTTATATGTTGTGCTCCTACCTACCGGTCCCCATCCTAGCGTGTCTAGGGTGGGTGAATCTGCCAGAATCCCAGTAGGGTGATCTAACTCTCCGTTACCTGTGGGTAAGTGTCATCACCGAGCCCATCTTGGTGGAGAGCAGGGAATCATCCCTCACAGAAGGTAAACAGGAATCAGCAGGGCTGGAATTCCGGCATGGGGCAAACTCAGCAGTATCAGCAAAATGCTCCTCTGCCTTAGCAAAGGAGTGATATTGTTTAAATAATAAACTGCACTCATGTTATCATGCCAGAGCCCCAGTCAGGCCGTTATTGTTGATTCTTTCATGATAGCTCAGTCACTGAGCGGACAATAACAAACAACAGCATTTTGCGTAGTGAACTTAGCCCTTGTAGAGAATGTTTAAGGGGCTTGATAATATGCCTATGAAGAAGTGTAAATGTAAGCAAAGCCATTTCAGAGAATGTTATTCTAGCCACGCACGCAAGCAAATGTGTGTCAAATGTCAGCGTTTAAGAAAAGATGGCAACTTTAAAATGTGAGCATGTAAAATGGTGGTGTACCGAATACAGCACGTTACAACGCGTGCTTTTTCTACGCGGTAGGTAACAACGCGATGCCATTACTACGCAAGTCATTACATCGACTTGCAGTAGATGGCACCGTAACATTAGGAATGTATAATTTACTATTCCAACTCCAGCCTACGCAACAGTAGGGAAGGTGTTGGAATAGTGAATTATACTATTCCTTATGTTAGAGTGCCATCTACTGCAAGTCGATGTAATGACTTGCGTAGTAATGGCATCGCGTTGTAACAACGCAATTGTGGTAACGACCGCGTTGTAAAGGCATCGCGGTCTAATGACCGCGATGTAAAGGTTGTTTCCCAGTGTACCTACTCGGGCCTAAATGTGACCAGATGACATCCACTCCTTATATGTAAGGTGACTAAAAAAGCTTCCTAAAATGTATGCTAAAAAAGAAATGGGCATGAAAACATAAAGTCCTAAAAAGCTTGAGCTCTTTAATAATAAAAGCTAACAGAAAGACAAATTGTAGTAAAATCAACATAAAAGCACATAAAAAAGGTACAATTTAAAGCAATTTAGAATGGTAAAAACAAGGCCGAAATAAACAAAATCTGCACTGCTTGAAACTGTCAGATTGTTTAAATGTTCTGAGGAGAAGACAAAACATTACTGTTCCCAGTATCTGCAGATGATGTTTCCGATGGCATCCATCGCGCCAGCTGCTTATAACAAACATGTTCAAATTCACCCCCCTCAGCAGCCGCTGAAGGATAAACACTCAGCATTGAATCTGCATAGGACGAGCCAGGATCCAAATCACCAGGAGCTGAAGCATCCTGGGAAGGCTCATAATATGAACTTGAAGTACTGGCAGTTGCGAAGGGCATCAGTACAAGTTGGCCCTTAGTGGACCCACCAGCAGTTCTATGTCCGTAGATTGAACCAATTGCATTCCCAAGAATCTGTCCAGGGCACACTCGAAAGTGCACAGTAGACAGCAGAATACGGGCTGCATGCAGTGAAGCCAGATGGGCTAAAGGACAAGAATCAGTCATTGTTTAGTTCTTGGAGCAAGTACTGTATCATTCTCTCAGGACACAGGAGGACATGTGGCAGTGCCATCCCCATTTGGCTGCGTGAGGAAACATCCATTGCAGAGCAGATAAAATAAAATCAGAGTCCTGACAAGTAGGAACAGCCCCAGCGGTAAGCCCCCAAAAATGCTTTCCAGCAGGGAGTGTATAAAAGATGGAATAACTTCGAAGATCGTCTGGAAGGTGCTAACCAACCAGAAGCCAATTGTCTCTTAAAAAAGTGCACTACCCCTGCAGTATTAGAAATGCTAAAAATGTGGTTCACCAGTTCCCCAATGGGAAATTAGTGTGGAGTAACAACTGTTTCTCAGAGGAAGACCTTGCAACTTGAAGAACAAACATCTTCCTTGCAGATGTTACAGCCACGTCCTTCTGAAACAAAGAGACTTTCAGTCTGCTCCAAGCATTAAAGTTCACATTAGAAACCTTAATCGAACTGTTGCATCCCTAACTGTATGGGCAGGTGAAAACAGTACTTGTGCACCACAGAGAGCAAACTCAGAAACCGTTGCCAGATTGGCAATCCCCAGTTTCATCCCACAGCAGCCCTGATCGTTCAACATCAAATAGCTACCATTGGAAAGCAATCTGATTGCTGGACGAATTACAGCAGCTGGAGAACCCTTCAGATAACACAACAAGTTCATCTTGGACGCATTACTTGCGCCATTGAGTATAACCTCCCTGCAAACTAGAGAATGGCCTAAAGTATTCTTGCAGTCTGTACTGCTAAGGAAAATCTCAGTGTCACCGTTCCTACATCTGTATGTGAAAGGTAAGATCCAGGACTCGTCTACAAACCCCTCTCCTAGTGCTTCATATCTGCCCACTTGATTGTGTTCTAAGCAGTATTTAAAGTGAAATGTTGAGACTGCCAGAGAAATAAACCAGTGTATTAACCAAAATGCTGCTGGAATTTCTGCAACAGTAAATGATAATTTCTCCAATGTTTCTATCTGTAACAATGTGTATAATGCATCTTTCCTAGCCATCGTTGTCTGTTCTTTAGTTAGATTGTAAGTAAGACCTCCGACCCTCGGTCTAGGTCCACTCTCTCCCCGCAGCTCCGCTGTGCAGTCTCTTGCCTCCAGACCCCGACCTCCTCCTTGGGAGGTTCGAGGCTGCTGCCCGCTCCTGCGCCTGCTGCTCGCTCCAACTGGGACCAGACTGCCTGCAAGCACCGTAACCTTTCTCAGCCGTTTTTTTTCTTAATTTTTCCCTGTGTGCCACTGTTATTGTGCCCATCTGTGTCCTGCTCTAATTCCACCACTGTTTTTATTTTCTCGTGCCTGCCTGTTCCTTTCACCTTTCGCCGCTGCTGCCCCTGCGGCCCCTCCCCCCCGGAATTCCCCCACTCCCGCCTCCCAGCCTCTCCTCCCTCCCACCTCCCCTACTTAATGCCGACCGCTGCGCGGTTGGCAGCGGATGTGCGCAGCGGTCGCGCCGCCGGCACGCCAAAGGCAAGCCCGTCTGCGCCCGTCCGAGGCCAGCGCCAGGAACTCTGGACCTCCCTCTACCCATCGCTACGACACCACCACCCTCCTCGCACTCAACCCTGGAAGACTTAGAGAATGTCAACAGGCCTCGCCGAACACGACCCATGGCCAGTTCTCCTGCCTCACTGCCGCCAGACCCTCACCGCCACCCTGGCCTCCAACACCGCTGACGCCAGCACCGGGGACACCCTAAAATGCACCCTCCTCAACGTACGCTCCGTACACAAACACGCCATGGAAATCTGGAACCTACTCGACTCTCTCTCGCCCGACATCGCCTTCTTCACAGAGACCTGGACCAACGCATCCTCCGCCCCCGACATCAGCACCACCATCCCAGATGGATACAAGATCCAGAGGAAAGACTGCCCCAACCACCCAGGAGGGGGCCTCGCCATCGCCCACAAGAGCACCCTCCGCCTCACCACCTCCAGCGAAACCTTCCCCTCCGCCGAACATCTGCACTACCAGATCCAGACCACCCCCAAAGCCACACTCCGAGGAACCCTCATCTACAGACCCCCCGGCCCCCGAACACCCTTCGCCACCACCATCACCGACTTCATCGCACCCCACGCCATCGCCTCAGCAAACTACATACTCATTGGAGACCTGAACTTCCACCTCGACAACCCCAGCGACCCCAACTCCACTATCCTTCGTGACAACCTCGCCAGCATCGGACTTAACCAACTTGTCAGCACACCGACCCACAGAACAGGACACACCCTCGACCCCATCTTCGCGGCAGGAAACAGCGTCCAAGTCAGCCACACAACGCAGCCGCCATGGACCGACCACCACTGCGTACACTTCGCCATCAACAAACCCAAGGCACCCAAACTAGCCCCATGCCCACCTCGAAGGAACTGGAGCAAGGTTACTGACGAGCAACATAACTCCACCCTCACCCGAGACAACCACACCTGGGCACCCGACGGAAATGACGCAAACAACGCAGCCAGAGAACTCCACACCTGGATCTTCAACTGCGCAGACGAGCTCGCCCAGCTACGCAACCCCGACAGACAACGCCCCAGGAAAGCCGCCTGGTTCACCTCCGCTCTCCAAGAAGCCAGACGCACCTGCAGATGCCTGGAGAAGAACTGGAGAAACACCAAGACAAACGAAAACCACACAACCTACAAGGACGCCTTGACGGACTACCATAACCAGATCAGAGCAACCAAGAGGAACTTCATCCACAACAAAATCCTGGCCAACTCCACCAACTCCAAGGAACTTTTCAGTGTCATTCAGGAATTCACCAACCCACGCAGCGAAGCCACAGACATCACACCATCCCAAGACCTCTGCAGCAAGCTTGGAACCTATTTCCACCTCAAGATCAAAAACCTCTATGACAACTTCATCGACCATCCACCAGGTGCCACAGACGGCCCCCCGCCCCCCAGAAACACCAGCCAGCCCACCATCTCCAACTGGACACCGATCACGGCCGAGGACACCGCCTCGACCATGAAAAGCATCCACTCGGGGGCCCCCACCGACCCCTGCCCCCCTCACATCTACCACAGAACTGCGGCCACCATCGCACCCGAACTACAATGCACCATCAACACCACCTTCAAAACAGGTACCTTCCCAGACGACTGGAAGCACGCTGAAGTCAGACCCCTGCTCAAGAAGCCCACAGCTGACCCCACCGACCTCAAGAACTATCGGCCCATCTCGCTCCTCCCCTTCGCAGCCAATGTTGCAGAGAAAACAGTCAACAGGAAACTGACACGATTCATTGAAGAGATCGCCATCCTCGACCCGTCCCAATACGGATTCCGAAGCAACCACAGCACAGAGACCGCCCTACTCGCCGCCACAGATGACATCCGCACCCTCCTGGACCAAGGCCACTCCGCAGCCCTCATCCTACTCGACCTATCAGCGGCCTTCGACACCGTCTCCCACTGCACACTAGTCGCCAGACTACATGATGCAGGCATACAAGGAACAGCCCTGGACTGGATCCGATCATTCCTCACCGGAAGAAGCCAAAGGATCAGACTCCCACCCTTCCCTCCGACCCCACGAAAATCACCTGCAGAGTCCCACAGGGTTCATCACTGAGCCCCACCCTCTTCAACATCTACATGGCCCCCCTCGCAGCCATCGTCCGACAACACGGCCTCAACATCATATCCTACGCCGACACCCAGCTCATCCTCTCCCTCACCAAAGACCCCACCACTGCCAAACTCAACTTCCAGAAAGGAATGCAAGACGTCTCAGTCTGGATGACCAACAGCTGCCTGAAGCTCAATGCTGAGAAGACAGAAGTCCTCGTCCTCGGTACCACCCCTTCTGCATGGGACAGCACCTGGTGGCCGACCTCCCTTGGAAGCCCACCTACCCCCTCAGACCATGCCAAGAACCTCGGCATCGTACTCAACTCATCACTCACCATGAACCGACAGGTCAACGCCGTCACCTCCAGCTGCTTCAACACCCTCCGCATCCTCCGCAAGACCTTCAAGTGGATCCCCCCTGAGTCAAGGAAGACAGTCACCCACGCACTCATCACCAGCAGACTGGACTATGGAAACGCACTCTACGCCGGCATCAACAAGTCCCTACTCTGCAAACTCCAAACAATACAGAACACCGCCGCCAGACTAGTCCTCGGCATCCCCCGACACGAACACATCAGCCAACACCTACGAAGTCTCCACTGGCTCCCCGTGGAGAAAAGAGTCACTTTCAAAATCCTCACTCACACCTACAAATGCCTACACAACAACGGACCCAAATACCTCAACGTCAGAATCAACTTCCACGTACCCAAAAGAAACCTCCGATCTTCCAACCTCGCACTGCCCAAAACCCCACGCATCCACAGAGCCAGAGCAGGCGGAAGATCCTTCTCTCACATTGCAGCCAAGACCTGGAACGAGCTACCGGCAGACATCAGACGCGCCCCCTCCCTGAACACATTCAGGAAGACCCTCAAGGCCTGGCTCGTTGGCTAAAGAGATCAGCGCCCCCCCCCTCAGCGCCTTGAGACCCTCACGGGTGAGTAGCGCGCTTACAATTCCCTGATTGATTGATTGATTGTATGGTTAAAAACAAGCTACTGACGTTTAGGTGTTTCCATGGAATGTGACTAGTGTGTAGTACATGTAGAGTTCAACTTAGTAGCATAATTGAAGTAAGTTGTGATTGCCCATGTTGAAAAGAGGACTTTTCACCCTGCATGATGTCAATAGCAGACGGTACAATGTTATCCAGAGAATATATCCTGGTGGATAAGGTCGTCATACCATTGTCTACTACTGCTAGAGCCTTTTCCAGATTTTCTCTGTCAATTTCATGCAGCCTCTCAGCATCATCCTGCTGTGAAACTTTCCACCACACTTCATTGTATATAGCAAACAGAAAGAGGTTTTGATGTGGTTTTGGAGGACGTAGTAAAAACTCCTGTAGACCCATGTCATCAGAAAGAAGGGAAAAGTGCTTTTTCACTTCAAACAACGTTGAATGTTTTAGCCACTCTAGGCACAACTTTCCAACACTGTATGTTGTTACTATCCCTGTGTGTTAAGCCTGCATGCATCATGGGTCTTGCCTATTAATCATAAACCCCTCTGTGTTGTCTTTAAAATGTTCCTGAAATCCATTAGTATCTAATGGCCACACTAACCATCCCTCTGGATTGGAACGTGAAGAATTGTATGTCGCATTTCTAAGCATGTTGTCAAACGTTTCCTATGTGAACTGTTGCCAATTCTTAAAATGTGCAAATGTGGGAATATACCCTTTATCTTGGCTAGGCTGAGACAGGCCGTGTGTTGCAGTTTTATTCAGGAAAATCAGTTGGTGTGGTGTACAGCATGCTCTAAATAAATCCTCTTTCCCGTGAACCTGACAATCTTGTGTACCCCATATAGATTTTAAAGCAATAGTGCCTCTCCAAAAGTCATATCCTTGTGTCAACAACTGGGAAAGTAAAAGATGCAGAATAAATCAACATTGTATCAGTGATCAAAATTTACATCAATATGCCTCTGGGTCAGCTGAACCATGGCCTGAAAAATATGCAAACTTCTGTGCAAATGTTTTTGAGCTACCCTGTGGTGGTGTATGGCAATGTTCCCATTGTGTATAATCAAATACTGCACGAGGAGTACTTGCCTTATGCAAATAATGCTGACCATAATGGTGAATACAAAACATTTCATCATAATTAGATGTACCATCATACATTTCTTCATTATTGAAAACAGTATAGTGCTCTAAATAGGCAAGCATTTCATGTACTGTATGAATGTCCCAATCATCAGAGATGGTACCAGGAGTAATAATATCGTTCAAAGAAATACGGAATACATAAGGTATTCGCAAAGTTTCCGCCGATCCATTCAGAAGCAAGAAAAAAACAATCCAAGGGAAGTGGAAAAGTAATGAAATTGTAATCCAAATGTATATCCATGGAGAGATAAAGTATGTCTTTTTGAGCCAAATGTCAAATTTACATGGTCCCCTTTGTTGAGGTGGATCTGGGTGTGATGAATCTGAAGAGAAGTTATCAAAGTCGACAAAGCAGCTGGAGGCTGCTTGTACAAAATTGGGAGGCTTCTGGACATGTGCAGAACTGGTAGATGACTCTAATGGTGGTATATTGCTGTAGACATCATCCTTGTCTGTTTGCAGAATTGAAATCTGTGTTTCCGTACATGATGAGTGTATGGCATTTGTTGATGTAACAGGAAGAAATTATACTTCAGTGTTATCCATCCCCAGCCAGGGAGAAGAAGCTTAATCATCGGTCAAAGCTTCCAACGGGACCTCCTAAAGGGTAGTTACGTGGTGCACAGATGGGGTACATAGATAAGGAGAGGTTTTCCCCATAGGTTAGCTCAATGGCCCACTGAGATCATAGACAGAGGGATCCAATTGGGTTCAGAGAGGCATAGAACTGACAAATACCCCAGCAGTAGTGGGCCATTGTCCATGTTCTATCACTCTAGGAAGGGAAGTCCATCAAGGTATTGATTAGGCTACCCTGGCTTTAGGATGGAGAGGGGTCATGTTGGAAATGGCCCAACTACCCCAAACTTTTGCCCTTCCTCCTCCTCTTTTTCTGACCTCGTTTTTGTTGGCTTTAGGACTTTGAGTACTTTATCACTGCTGACCAGCGATAAAGTGCATGTGCTCTCTCCTCTGAACATGGTATAATTGGTTTACACCTGTTTGACATATTCAGTTTACTTGTAAGTCCATTGAAAAATGGTATACCATATACCCAGGGCCTGTAAATAAAATGCTACTAGTGGACCTGCAGCACTGATTGTGCCACCCAAAGAAGTAGCCTTTCAAAGCGATCTCAGGCCTGTCATTCCAGGACCTGTGTGTGCAGTTTGCTGCCACTTCAAATTGGCATTTAAAACCCCTTGCTAAGCCTTCTTGTACTCCCAAATGTATCTCCCCCTGTGCCCAGCTGTCAACTATATCGGAATCCATATCCCCTAACAGGACTAACCTCATGCCTCTTAGGTCTCTCACTCAGCATACAATACCCCCTCCCATCTATTTCTGCCCCCGCACAGACATTCCCTCTGCAAGACCTTCCTGACCTACAAGTCCTCCATATCCCCACACTTGGCTTTCCCACTCAACCTGGCCTCACCCCGAACCCATGACCACCCATCTTCACGCCTCTTTGGAATCTCGCCTAGACAAGATTTCACTTAACCTGCTCCATCTTAAGGATGAACTACAGAGACTTACATCCATCACCTCAGAGTTGTTGCTCAATCAAAGACACAACAGATCCACAAGGAATCGGATTGATTCCCAAACCATCACGCTGCCTGCCCACATACATCACACTCCTCATCTTAGTTGGAAAATCATACCCGCACCTAACGCCCGCTCTCAACCCAGGATATTGATCACGCGCCTAACTGACAGTGACATCCACATCATCCTCCTTACTTACATCCCCACTAAAGATACCAACAAGGTCTGTCTGGGCCAATCCAAACCATTCGGGGTAATCCTTACAAAGAACCTAGTTACAACCCCAGAGTGGTAAACAATGCCAATCTCAAGCGTATAAACCTCACTCGGTCTGACACTGTCAACACCAATACCCACCTGAAACGCATGCTCCTCAACTGCAGATCGGCGGTTAGTCATGCACCTGATATTTATGACCTCATCCTCACAGTCGACTTCGCTCTCATTATCCTTACAGAAACATGGCTAAACGATTCATCTGCTCCTATTTTAGACTTACTAGCCCCCCCTAGTCACGACATCATTAGGCTAGATAGAACTAATGGACCCGGTGGGGGAGTAGCCTGCATCTACCGTAACAACCTCTCTGAAGCTGTCAGAAACTTCTGCTCTTCCTGCTTGCAAATATCTTTGCATCAATATTGCTAGCAACAATAGATTCATTTGCAAACTTCACACGATCTACCATGGTCATGGATGTAATCTCAACCAACGCTGATCAAGTCACCCAGATCTTCCTTGAGGACTTCAACCTTCACTGGAATGACTTAAATTGCCATGCAGTGAACAGCTTTAAGACCCTGAGTTGACCCAAATTTGTGGAAGCCCTACTCACAACAAGGGCGAGACCATAGACTTAATCATTGCTAAAACAGACAACATCAAGCTGGAATCTATTGTCCCCTGCGACTGAAAAGACCACTACCATATCACCTGCCTCATAAATTCGGTTGTGATCCCTAAAAGAGCTCAACTGAAGAAATCAAAAAAAGGGAAAAGAAGTTTGCGGAACATAAACCTTAATGAATTATCTGCTCTAAGTAACAGCTCCCTGACTCCCTATGTGGACATGGTATCTGTTCACAACCTCGCAGAGCACTACAATACTTCTATCTTAAACATCCTTGACTCGATTTCCCCCCTACAACAAAAAAAAACATCCACCAAAATTTCTAAACCTTGGTTCAATGACAACCTTAATACTGAAAGACTCAATCTGAGATTAGCGGAAAAAGCCTTGAGATACTCACCTTCCATGGAACACCTAAAACACTTAAGATCAGTGAGGAACACATGAAGCAAACGACTCAGAAGTTCAGCAGTCAACTTCTTTAAAATCCAGCTAGATCAAACTAGAAATCGACCAAAAACCTTTTTGAACTTGTCAAGCAACAATCGAATAATCAACCTAACCCTATCTATACTTTGTCCAACATGCTCCGAAACTGCAAGGACTTTGCCTCCTTCTTTTTGGGAAAAACTGAATATAGTGAAAATGATATGCATTCAGCAAGTGAGCTCCTGCTGGATATTCTACACATCATTCCGCATCCTCCGAGATTGCCAATCATGTTGGTCTCCCTGGGCATTACCCTAAAAACAATGCCCGGCAGGGGTTGCCTCGCCAGCACCCAATGCACCTGCTAGACCAGGTTGTAAGGCGATAGTCCTGAGGGTGAAACTGTCTATGCCACCCATCCTTCAAAGAACACCACCGGGTCAGATCCCTCTGCGCTTTCCGGAAAGCCAACAACTTGTATATTGTTGAGGCACGACCTCCCCTCTGAGTCCTCCGCTCTTCTCTCTTGTTCAAGAATGTTAGCCGGGAGGGTCTTGTCCCTACCTTCAAGCTTTGTCACCATAGTTTAAAGCATATTATGTGCACCCTCAGCCTGCACAGCACTCACCGTGAGCTACCTCTGACAATCTTGCAGCAGCCCAATTTCCACTGACACAGTGCCCACCCTGCTTCTCAGATCCTGCCGAGTATCAGCGATGGCTGCCAGGATTTTCTCTGGTTTGGTGTCTGCAGGAGCCATCCCTGTTCCAATCTGCAAGGTGGGTGCTAGGCCTGGGCATAAAATTCCGCTACGATTGCGGAGTTTGCGGAATTCGGCACCTCCGTGTTCCGCGGAGAATGCAAAGTTACCGATAAGCTCTGCACTTCTCAACGGAGTGGAGGTTTTTTCCGTTGGTGCTTGTAACATCGTTTTGTATCTGTGGGAAGCCCGACGAAACTTGCTGGGTGCTTGTGAGCACCCACAAGAATTTCTAGCTGCCTGCAAGCTCGCACAAGATTTTGCGGTCACTACCGTGGCTTTAGGCCGCATGAGCAACTTCTGGTGCTTCTTTTGTGTCCTAGGTGAGCTTGATTCCGCGTGATTGACCACAGCTGCAACCTGGAGAACATTCTCTCCTCTAGAAGCAGATAAATCTCCTCAAAAAGACAATTTGGAGTTCAGAATCTTCTTAAATGTACCATTCGTGTTGGTTTTTTGTGCGAGGAGTCCTTTTTTTATTTTACTTTTTTTCAACAAATAGGAAGCGCCTCAGAGAGTCCAACTTCCTGTTCAGCAGGCTCCTCCCAGTGCTTTGTCTCCCTCCTGGTCACTTCTCATTGGGATTTGGAGCTGGAAGGATCACTCTGTTCGTCTGCTGCATATATACCATTTGATGTTTTTGTGATATCACTAGTAAATTTAAAAAACTATTGTATAAGGTTGTTGTTTGTTTGATAGAGGGCATACACCAACATTTATTCGTACCTTTATTTGATATTTAAAATTTATTGTGGTGGGTGGCCTGCAGTTTCAGTAGGGGCCTAGTTTTTTTTCCTTCTTTTATAAAGTAAAAATGTTGCAGAGTTCAGTACATTTACTCCATGTTTTTAAATAAATTTGTAATATTCATTTAATTCACTATGTGGCCTAGTCTGCCAATGGTCACTCCAGCCAGTAGGCCCAGCACTAGTAATGGGTGCATGAAACAACTGGTTCTGTGGTGTCTGTTGAATTGAGATATCATTTAGGCCATGGATGGCATTCGAATAAATTATAAACTGTGTTTTTTGGGGGTATTTCATGTTTTTTTCTACAAACTGTGTAGAGGTGGGGTAATATATTTGATGTCTTTGAAGAATGTGTGGTGTTGTGAATTTTTTTAGCCTTGCTGAATTAATGTAGTTTTCTCCTGTGCTACCATACCTTATTTTCTGGCCAGTGTTTGAGTGTGTTTGCCATAGGGCCACCATTTGTCTTTGTTCCCCATGCCATGTGGCCAGGGGCCATTTTGTATAGTAAGTGTCCATTGGCCTGAACGTGTTCTTTGTTTTCCATGCCTCCTGCTTACTGTTTGACCAGGTGGCTGGTGGCCATTTTGTTTAGCCAGCCAGTATACTTTTGACATAGGCCTGCATGATTTCATTTTTGAGGCTATGCCTCCTTGCTGGTTGTTTAACCCTGTGGCTGGCGACCATTTTGTGTAGGCAGCCAATGTGCTTTTGCCATAGGCCTGTATGTGTTCTTTGTTGTGGCCATGCCTTCTTGCTGGTTGTTGTCTGACCATATGGCTGGTGGCCAATTTGTGTAGCCATGCCTCCTTGCTTATTGTTTGACCATGTGGCCATTTTGTGCAACCATCAGTTTTCAAATCCATTTTTTATGTAGAGGCCTAAGCCTTTTTGTTTGTGCTCATTTTTTTTTTACTTTTACCAGATGTCAGTTTAATAAATTAATATGCTGGAGGAGTAGTAGCTCAATGCTTATACTAAATGTTCTGTGTGAACAGTGTTTTGTATTATTATATACTTTTTTTGCATTTTTCACCTGCACCACTCCTTGCCTCCGAAATCCCAATGTGTTTCTCATGGTAATCCCCTAGTACATCAGCAATTATATTTTTTTAATTTTAATTTTTTTGATAATTGTTTTACATTTTTTAAAAATGTTATTTTATTTATTTCAATTTAAAAAAATTGTTACATGTTTGAATTACTGTTTTTCATTTCTTAAAAAATATTTATAATTTTTTTTTTTAAATCTTAATTTTTTGTTCTTTGTTTTCATTTTAATTTAATCTTTAATTAATTTTTTTTAATTTGTTTTGGTTTTCTTTTTTCCATTTTCCTTAACATGCATCAACCCTACGTCTGCCATAGGCGCACAGTCGCACAACAGCATTAATTTTCTAAGGATTATTCCATTGTCACCTGCTGCTTCCTGAGTGCCACATCCCAACTTTATGCACATAAAGCAAACAGATACAACTGTATGTTGTTGCTCTTTCTTATCCTTCCTGAGTGTACATGAAAGTTTCTGTTGGTGTGGTTTTACGAATGGATACAGTGTATATCTGTTAACTATTTATAAATTAATTAACCACACTAAATTATTTTGTTTATACTACTAATTCAACTGCAACAATGCCACGTTCCACTGATGTTCTTCTTGCTTGTTTGCTTTTAGGTGCCCAAGATAAGAGATATCACCCACAGTACTGCCTACAGATGGCCTGTGTACGATGTGATTCATGACCACACATAACGTACATCTCTTCAGCTTGTGAAGCTAAGTGCCACCGCCAACTGACAGCTTCAAGATGGCCCCAAAGAAAGGTGCTACCAAAAAAGTGGCCAGTGATAAGAAGGCGCTTAGCACCACTAGTATGTCGCTCCAGACCTTTTGCGGGCAAAAATGTGTGCCTGCCACATTGGCCTCGAGGGATCAAGTTAGGAGCAGAACTCCTGCATCAGCAGCCCCACCCCACCCCAACCTAGGCCAAGCTCATGTCTGGCACAGAGCCAGCCACACCAATCACGGCACCGCCGACGAGCAGTGACGTTGAATTGTAGTTAACTCTTTCGCAAAGTAGTACCCAATCATTGCCGGAAACTCAGCTAAGCAGACAACAACAGCCGCAGCCAGCAACAGTAGTTCCTCCCAAAGTAGGAGCACCTCAGGATATTGAGCTACAAGCTGAGGAAGTAAAAGAAGCCCCTCTTTCAGAATATCCATTGTCTTCCAGAATTTCAGCAAGAAAGAGAAGGGTACTCCACCATATTCTTCTCCAAGCCCCCCTTCTGATGATCAAGACTCCACTTGGATGCCGTCTCAGTATGAGACATGCCAGGAGAGGCTAGTGAAAAGGAAGGTTCCTGAAAGCCTTAGAGATATGGATGAAGAAGAGGAGGATGATTACAACACAGTCATCATGACTGTTAGCTTAGCCCCAGTGGACACCAACGTTACCCCATCTATACCTGCTTTGAGAGATTTGGCACAGATACCACCACCACCAGCTTCATTATTTGCAATGCCCCGGCTGTGACGTCCATCCGCAACAACATCATTAGAAGTAGGCACTGCAGAGAGGCAAATGTCAAAACACCCACCTACCGCCACTTCTTCCGACATTGGCAGTGGCACCAGTGTCATAAAGTTGACCTCCCCAGTTTGGGACTTCTTTACGGTCCATTAAACCCATCCTTTCTCCTTCCATCCTTTTTTCCCTTTTCCATCATTGTTAAAGTACATTGTGAACTTTGTTACAGATAGAAGAGGCCATTAACTACTCAACTCCTGTTGCATCTGCTAAAGCGGGGTGTTCACAAGTCAACACCCTTGCAGTGAGTATATTACTAATTGCCAATAAGCAAGCACTGTGACTTACCACAGTCCGTCCCTGCTGGGACCCCCCCTTCGACCGCCTCTGCCGTGTCTGCTCCACTGGCGCTCTCTCTGCTGTCCCCGCCACTGGTGGTCTGAGCGGCTAGAAAAAACAATACACATTTTAGGTGCCAGAGACACCTCCTCCTATTAATTTTTAAGCAAAAATACAACTACAATACACCACTACATTTCGGTTACAGTATCTTCTATCAAAATATCATGTTGGGCATTTTGTTGGTTGCCAATGTTTGAAAAGCCAGGCAGTCAAGCCAACTAAAAACTTTCTGTAATGGAGAGGTAGAGCTATGATGAACCTGAGTTATTGAAGCAAAATGAAGGGGTACCATAATTGGTCAATGAAGGACATATGGTGTTGGTTGACAAATGCAATGGGGCCATCCTCCTCATACTTCCAGTCATGCTCCTCTGTCATCAACTGCTGGAATACTATGATAATAATACATACACAATATTGGAGGGTCCACCATGACCATGGACACTCCCTTATTTTACTGTTTGAGCATGAGCAAGAAAAAGAAAGCCTTCCCAACAAGCATGCATAGAATACCTTACTTGAGCATGCAATCTATACAGTAGAGTACCTGACCTAAAATGGGTTCTCTGAGTCTTACAGTACCACCAGTGCACAAGATATACAAGGGGAGAGGAAAAGTTTGCTGACAAAGCAGAAGAAAGGAAGGATAATGCAAGGATAAGAAGAATTTAGGAAAGAGAATGAGGAGGAGTTGAAATGAAATTTGGAGACAGGCACAGTAAAACGGAAAAATAATTCTAAATGTGGAGTGGTAAAATTTAATGAAATAATAATAATATTAACAACAGGAGGCCTTACGACGGCCAGCAGAGCCATCTGCCGCAGCACTTGTGGAGGCACCTCCGGATCCCTCATCCTCCTCAGTGGTTCCAGGCCTAGCCCTCTTGCCCCTGGATGCTAATATAAGAAAGAAATAAAATAAAAAAATAAAAAGATTAGTGCTTGTTAGACCTGGCACCATTGACGTGGGTCTCCCTTCCATTTTTTTGCTGTTGCCTCCTATGTTTTTGCTGGTCTAGATGTTTTGGGCACTTTGCCACTGCTATTCAGTGCCAAAGTGCAAGTGCTCCCTATTGTAAATTGTTGTAACGTATTAGTGACTCCATAATTGGCCATATGATTTACTTTTCAGACCCTAGTACAGTGCACCATGTGTGCCCAGGGCCTGTAAATCAAATGCTGCTGGTGGGCTTGCAGCACTGGTTGTGCCACCTACAGAAGCAGCTTGTAAAATGTGGCTCAGGCCTGCCATTGCAGAGCCTGTGTGCAGTCTGGGACTGCCATATCGACTTGGCAAGTACACCCACTTGCCAGTCCCTAAATCTTCCCTTTTCTACATGTTAGTCACCCCTAACGTAGGCCCAAGGTACCCATATGGGCAGGGTGCATTGTATGTGAAAGGTAGGACATGCCCTGGTGTGTGTGGCATGTCCTGATAGTGAATTACAGCCAATTTAGTTTTTTACTATTGCAAGGCTATCTGTTCCCATAGGCCAGAATGGGCAGTTTGATTATAACATCTTATAATTATAACTGACCCAGGGAACCAGATGGGAAAATAAAGTTTAGTATGCCTGAACTCAGAATGTTAAAATACATCTTTTAGTGTGGGTGATTTTTACATTCTGTGTTTGAAAATACCACTTTTAGAAAGTAGGTATTTTCTTGCCTAACCATCCAGTATGCCTCTGCTAGGTTTGTGTATTCCATGTCTGGTTTGTGAGTGACAGGGGGCTGGGGAGGGCTTTGGCTCCAGCAGTCTGATGAGTCAGGGCTGGGCTGAATAGGGCCCACATAGAATAGAGAGTAGGGGGAGGAGATTTCCTTTCACTTGCCTGAGCCTTCATAGAATAGAGAGTACGGGGAGGAGTTTTCCTTTCAGCTACCTGGGCCAGGTCTGCTTTCAACAATGCTGTCTCCACCTCCTGCCAGGAAGCTGCACCAGGGAGGACAGAACTGGTTTTGGCTGGGCACAGACACTCTCTGCCTTCAGAGAACAGAGGATTTTGCAGTATAAATATTGGGGCCCAGACCCCAGAACTTTAGATCACTTCTGGGAATAAAGACGAACCCTTTGCCAAGGAGAGAAACCAAGGAAGCTGAAGGAGGAGACTGCACCTGTGCTGTTTGCTGTTTGGGGTTGGCCTACAGTGGTTACTCATTGCCAAGGAAAGGAGAAAAGGAACTTTGTGTGCACTTTTACTATCTTGAGGAAGATCTCCCAGGGCTTGAAGCTGAGCTGGCCTCCTGTTCTGAAGTCTCAGGGACCCAAAGACTTCACCACCAGCTCCCCTGAATTTCCTTGCTGGGAATTCTACCTGCAGAGAGGTGCCTGCTGTTGTTTTGGGCCCTCTGGAGACTGCGTAACGCTGGGAGCTGGAAGCCCGACGCAACGAGGAAAAAGCGTGTCGCCGCTGCAGCAGTTTGCCGTCGCATCACCGACGAAGCGCGTCGCATCACCAGAGAAGTGTGCCGCCACATAGGTTGCCGTCGCATCACCGGAGAAGCGTGTCGGAGGGCTTTTCGCGGATCCAAAGTTCATCGATTTCGCCACATGGCCGCTGGGCATGCACGCATGGCATCCAAGTTATCGCATCGCATCAAAGACGCCATTTTGTCGCATTGCACCGGATCGATGCATCGCATCGAGGCGTCATCTTGTCGCATCGCACCGGATCACAGTAAGAAACCGACGCATCACCTCCTCTTCGGTAAGGAACCGACGCATCACCTCCCCTGTGCTGCAGTAAGGAACTGACGCATCACCTCCCCGAAGCAAGGAACCGATGCATCACCTTCCCTGCGACCCTTTTGTTTGTATTGTGTTACGCATCCAAGGTACTTTGAGAGTAAAGTGTTGCATTTACCATCTACATTGAACTAAGCTATTTCTACCATTGGAAAGTCATATTTTGAATAATGTATTGTGGATTTTTGTCGTTTGGTCTTGTGTTAAGTCTAGATAACGATTACTTATTTTTCTAAACTGGTGTGGTGTCCATTTGTAGTGTTTTCACTGTATTACTGTATGTGTTCACAAATGCTTTACACACTGCCTCTGAAATAAGCCTGCCTGCTCGTGCCAAGCTACCAAGGGAGTGAGCAGGGGTTATTTTAGGAGTGTAGCCCCCTTACCCTGACTAGAAGCAAGGGCCCCTACTTGATCAAAGGTACCTACCTCTGCCAACTAGAGACCCCCATTTCTAACAGTGCTACAGTTCATAATCTCCCCAAAAATATTTTAGCAGGGAAATGCAAAGCAGCAACATTGAGCTTTTCTACGTCAGATTGTATATAGTACTAGTATCGTGGACCTATTCCTAATTTCCTAAACCTAACCCCATTCCAAATTTCCTAAACTACATCTTGGAACTGCTAATGAAGTGCAATGAATGATCCTTGCTTCTCATCTCATTCTCAATCTCTCAACCCCTGCAACGGGCCAACTCAGTCTGCATTTTTTTCAATGCATAGATGCATGCATACTACACATCACTGGGATATTGCTTGGAGTTGGGACTGTAAAAGCTACAAAAAAGAAAGGCAGTAATGCACAGAAAAGTGAGAAAATCCTAACTCACTAATACTAATAACTAACACTACCTTAGTAGCAGAATAGAGGAGTCTCTGCATGACTTCCTAAATAATCAGCCCAAGCAAGCGCCAACGAGTAGGATTAGGTAGAGCTGAGCGCCTGTCTAGATGAAAATATTAGAACTCAACAAATAAATAATTATTACTCACCAAGCCCAGCAACCTCAACACCCAGCAGGTCAAGCATGCCCTGTTCCCCGTCCAGGATGTTGGCCCACCGGTGAATAAGCTGTTGTTGGGGCGAAGGACCGCAGAGTTATGGTGCACAGCCCAGCGCAGCCACCTCCACCTCCGAAAAAATGACGCAGGGCTGAACCCCTTTGTGGTGCCGCCAACCACAAGGTAGGGGGCTGGTGCTATGGGTGGTTCAGGGGATCTGGGGCCGCCGCTCCCCTGCTCTGCCATGGTGCTGGGGGGGGGAGAGAAGATAAGAATAGAAATTGGAAAAAGAAGGAAGGAAGGAAAACAAAATTAGAAACTAAAGCGAAAAATGTAAGAAGTACAAAAGTCATGAAAAAACACAAAAAAATACAAAAAATGTAAAATACACAAACACAAAGACACACAGTAATATAGTAAATAAAAAAGAGGGGTAGATAAGGTTGATAGGGGGAGGATTAAAGAGATTAAGGAAGAATTGAAAAGTAGGCCTCAGCACCATTAACAGAGCAAAAACAAGAAGGCCACGCCCATGCGAACCGAGTGGTGCAGTTTGTGTGAGATTTTTGGTGCTAGAAGGCACGTTGCATTGCATATGACATAAAACATCACACGAACGGGCATGGCAACCAGTTTTGCCCACTCACAGAACTCTGCATAGCAAAGCAGAGTTTTGTTTACATTTCGCGGTGGTCCGCGTAGTGCGACTACATGAATTACACCCAGGCCTAGTTGCTGCACAGTCCAGCCCATGGCCTCCGGTTTCCAGGCGTCCCACAGGGTGAGCGTTCCCAGCTTCCCAGCACCCCATGTAGAATAAAGGCAGCGTCCTCAGTCCAGTTGTCCCCAGTGGATCTCAGGGGGGCAGAATAAACAAAGGAGGGAGGGGACACAATACATCCACTCTGCCAATTTCATCCATTGGTCTCCAATTCTCATGGACCTGCCTTTCCCCTGGACTTGTCACCAGAACCATTCAGAAGGCAGCACAAGCAGCCCAGACAACAAAGGGCCCCACCCTCTGGGAGCAGCAAAGAGGTCAGAGTGATATAGAGTTCTGTACAGACCAGTAAGAACACATCTGCATTGGGTTTTGGACCTACCTCACACCCAAGGCCAATAGGACCAAGCCCATTGGTCCGGTGGGGGGCAGGAGCAGTCCTGCAGCACCCCTGAACTAGGGCTAGGTTCAAGTGGGGCCACTGCAGAAGGTAGACAGTCCTCCGAGGCCTCTCGCAGTCCCCCCCATGCATGGGAAGTCCGTTCCAGAAAAATTTTCTGCCTGGTCAGCCGGTATCTGTCATCAAATCTGCACCTGCTAGATCCACCTCGCTCCTTAATCAATTATAAAGATGGTGCTGATTCATAGGGGGGGGCAGTCCCAAAGCCAGAGCTTGACCGTAATGAGGAGTGAAAACTGTTCCCAGAGTCTAAAAAATAGATTTGGTGTGGAGAAGTGTTTTTATCCCCTTGCAGGAAGAGCAGAGGGGTGTATCCAGGAACTTTTTTGACTTTGAAAGGAGCAAAGTGAGGACCCGGCTGCACCATCACACCGGCCAGGAGCGGAGGTGGCGCAGGTGGTAAGTAACGAGATCCTATGGAAATTGGAGTAAAAAGATGCACAAGGAAACAGCTCCATCAGTAGCTGAAACAAATTTACCAAGACCATCAAGTCCGAGTCCTGAAGAGAACCCTTAAGCAACATAGGGTTTGAAACGCGTTGACTTGTGCTCATGGGACCAACAGTTGGGTGTGCCACGATGGAATGCATAGAGTTTTTGGTCCCCCTTAGACAACACCTTTTGCAGTATCCCCTGAGCGTTACACATAGGCAGGACAAAAGGCAGTAGCCTTTCGATTCACATTTGAGTGTCCGCCAAGTGTATTTGTAAATTACGGACTGGTCATCTGTATTGTTCATGTATTGTTATATGTATTGCACTGTGAATTTTGTTTTGCATTTTGTAGTGTTACAGTACTATATATTGTTTTGAATGTGTAAATATGTCTTTGAAATATTTGTGTGGCCCGATAAGAGACATGAGAATAATGGTTTAATCCTTTGAAAAAAGTATAAAGAAGTGAAATAATAAACACACGGGCTTTAGAACAAAGCACTGAAGTCTCATTTGAGTAATTAAAAAACAACCTATCTGGACATTGTGTTTGTTAGTATGATTCATAGGGGGGGGGGGCAGTCCCAAAGCCAGAGCTTCACCGTAATGAGGAGTGAAAACTGTTCCCAGAGTCTAAAAAATAGATTTGGTGTGGAGAAGTGTTTTTATCCCCTTGCAGGAAGAGCACAGGGGTGTATCCAGGAACTTTTTTGACTTTGAAAGGAGCAAAGTGAGGAAAGTCCTTTCACAAATAAATGCAACCGGGACCTGGATCAAGGTTAACCTATGTCATTCAGGCTGACATCAGCAAGGCTGACTCCAACCCCAGTGGAATTGGAGCTGCCCCCAGAGCCAGTTTGGAGTGGACACATAGAAGAGACTGCTCATTTCTCTTGTCATTGAATCATGAATTGTTGGAATGAAGTGCACTGTGGAATTGTTTGCAATAGGGTAAACAGGAACTGCTGAAAAAATGGGAAAGGTTATCCATGGAATCATTTACCATACTGGTTAGGGAGGAGCCAGGAGTCATCCTCTGCCACTGGCTAATGCCAACCATAAATAAGGCAACTCAAGAAACCCACTTCAAATCACTTTTTGGACCTGCAGAAGAAGTCAATACTGGACTTGCACTGGGCCCTGCCCAAGGCCTTTACTGAACCACGATCTAAAGTTCTGAGAGCCTCTGAAGCCTAGGAGCCATAGGTGAAGATCTGAGGAAAATTAGGCTTACCACTGCAAAGTTTTGGCACTTAATAAATTCTGACTTCCAGCCGCCGTAGAACCGGGACAAATCTACAAAGCAGAGCTAGCAGAGATGCGACACTGGCAGGCTGAAGAAACAGATTTTTTCTACTAGGAGCTTCTCTGCAGCAGCAAATCTATTTCTTTAGATCTTCGGCGAGAAGGCATCTGGCATTGTGAACCCTTCTTCGGTTACAGCCCCCTGCCTTGTCCCACTGGAGAATTCCAAGCTCTGTTTAAAAGACTAAGGGCCTAATTTATATTATGCAGGTGGCCAGTTTCACCGTCAGGGAGTAGAAGTAAACTATTCCATCGCTCTGACGGAGGTGCCACCTGTTAAATTTAGAAATGCCTGCTAAGGTTGCAGTCATTTCTAAAGCATTGGCAGGACCCAACATCACGGCGGTTCCTGTCAGTGCTGTTTATTGTTTTGTGCAGGGCTCCACCATGTTGATGGAGCCCTGCACCAAACTGTTTTCTTTTGTATTTTCAAAGAGAAAATTCCAAAATGGGATATTCTGTTTTGAAAATATTTTTTCCTCTCACCATGGGAGTCCATTCCCATGGTGAGGAGTTTTCACTGCCTCTTACCCCTATTGTTTTTGGGCAGTGAAAATGTACCTCTTATTCCACACATCTATATAATTAGTCCCTCTGCCAGCCCTTACTCTGCAGGACCATCTGAGGGGTTTAATCACGGCATAGACAAAGGAGTCTCTGCGGTGATGAAACCTAAGGTCCATCCACATCTAAATTTGGAGGGTGGACCATTCTCTTGATGCTATAGATACTCTGTCACTGCTACGATGGAGCATATATACCGCCAAGATATGAATCTGGCCCTGAGTCCCAAGGTAGAAATCTTGACCAGGCGAATGTGCTCAAAGTATCTGACTGACGCAACGAAAGCCCTGTGTGTGAAATTTGACTTTTTCCACTCAAAACGTTTTTCGGCCAAAACCAATGACTTGGGAGGACAGATGATGATGACCTAGGTTAAGATCCCGGGGGCACATCAGTGACAAGTTGCCACGTCGCCCCCACCTCACCCAATTCTTATGAGGCAGACCAGAAGTACATTAGAAGTCATAGTCTCATTGAAAGCCAATATAACTTTCTGACAGAGTTTATTGGAATGAAGACACATGAGTAATAGACTTACAAGTCAACAGAAATCAACAGTAAGGGATCCGTTGAACTTGGAATTTGGTCCTGATGAAGGCCCAGACCCTTATGGGCACCAGAGGCTGAAACATGTTGACTGTTCACAAGTGATGTTAAGGATAATTAACACATCCCTATACCATCACCACTACAATTTTTTTCTCACCCCTCTATACTTCAACCATATTAAAGTACCTTTTTTAGATACAGGAGGTAATTTTGCACACCACCACACGGATCCCACCAGTACTTTCCTCGGAAGGCGGCGGTACTCACCTAGCGAAGTGAATACCTAGGTGGGAAACCCAATGGTGACGCCTCTCAACGACACACCATAGTGGTTATCACTTACACCACCAGTGGTAGAGATTGGTTGAGGGTTTTGGGTCAACACTGGAGATCCCCAGACCCAGGGGAACCAGCAGACCTCATTGAGAACCTCACTCAATCACTATCATATTTCAATGAGACCTTCCCGGATACAGATTGCGTCCTTGCCCAGCTGAGAGTTTGACTTCCATTTTTCAGCGTAAGTCCAAAGGTAAAATCCTTGCCCGGGCCGTCCCGCTTGGTATCTCTCACATAAGGATCCTTCGCAGTGGGCCATCAAAGTGTGCCTAGGTTTCAGTCTACTACGACTACAGGCTATCATTGGTGCTTTTTGGTTCTAGTTTCACTTAAAACGTTTAAAATCGCTGATTTCCTTTATTTGATTTTTGTTGCTCTGGTGTCACTTTATTTATTAAAACAACTCTATCTTTTGAATTCAGTTTGGGGTATTTATTGGGTGGAATTTTGCCTTTATTACTGATTTGGTTCTGCATAAATAATGATGTACACATTATTCTAAGTTAAGCCTGTCTGTTCTGTGGCATAGCAACCAGGAGGCTGAGCTCAGGTTAATTTAGTGACTTTTAGGGTTTTCCCTAATTGGAAAGTGTTAATATTTCTTTAGGTGGATGACTGCCCATCCTAAATAATGATCATTTTCTTACACAGATATAGATGTTAATGTGGGTCAATGGTGCAACTGTAGACAAGGATAGATAAAGCATTATATGGGAAATTCAATATCCTGTATTAATGTAACTTTTTAATAGTTGAACAGTTATCTCTCATTTTTTCCTAATATCCACCTTAAAAGTATTATCAAATCTGTTTTCAGCAAATGTCACCAAACAAAACATTGACATATAATCTTTTTTGGCCCACCTCTACATTACTAAATGGTAAAAATGACCACTGCTGATTGAATAAAAACACTTTAAACATGTTCAAAACTGATCTATGTTGAAGGAGTGCACAGGAAAAACCATTCATATACAAACAGTATCTGAACAAAACACTGCGGCGCAAGCCCTCTTAATCATATCTATGAGGTGATGCAAAGCCAGTCTGCATGGCGTTGCATGGCCTCATAGATATTGAGTAAGACAAAGCAGCGCAAGTTGCTGCCTTGCCTTACTCTGTGTCAAGGAGGCATTCCATGGGCATTGCAGTGGGTTTTCCCATGCAACACTCATGGATTTTGACGCAGCCCCAGATTTACTTAATCCTGTAAACCTGGGGCAGCGCCAAACCTTTACGCCTTCCCAGAGCAGGTGTAATGAGGAGAAATATTTTTATTTCTCTGCGTTTTTTCCTCTTTCCATGTGTGCTGCAATCTGCAGCAAACATAGAAAGAGGAAAATGCCTCTCGGGATTGTTTTTGTGCAGGAAGGTGCCCTTCCTGCACAAAACCAACCCTGCCTACATTGGCGCTAGTCATCAGATTGTGCACCTGCGAAGGAGGAAGAACAGGAATGCACCGTATTTCATAAATACGGTGCATTCCTGCCCTTTCAGATTGGTGTAGGGCAGTGCACCAAGACTTGCAGCGCGGCCCTACACAAATTCCTCACAAATGAGGCTCTATATGAGCAGCACTCTATACCACCATTAACAATGCAAGTGCTGCATCCAGTCAAAATGAAAGAGGCATTGCTCAAAGAAGCCTGGAAAAAGTCTACTTTGTATGGAAACCATCAAATTGAGTCTGATTGAATGCACAATCACTCTAAATGATATATAGTTGGACAAAAAAGTGTAGGTTCATGAAAATAAATGTGTTTAACCCAATGAAATCCATTTAAATCTAGAACTTTTCATTTTTAGCAAAGACTGTGGGGCAGATTTACAAGCCCCTTGCGCCACTTTTGCGTCACTTTTAACATGGGAAAAGTGACGCAAAAGTGGCGCAAGGGGCTTGTAAATCTGCCCCTGTATATTTAGTCCAAATAAAGTAGATTTACAGTTGTATGCAAGATACAGAAATATCGTCTGACAAAAATTTGTTCCCCAAATACAATTTACCTAAATATCGCCCCATTGGGTTTAAGTTTTATATTTATGCCCCCGAACAAGTGATATTTTTGCAAACAGTATTTTAGATGCAATATTTATGTCAGATGCTTTTCTTACGATACTCTGTTATCAAGCCACGTTTTCAAATCCATTCTATATTTATACTGTAACCAGACAATATTATCTAAATAGAATGGGTGAACTGACCACAAAAGAAGCCACATTCATTTTTTGAAAATATATTGCTTGAACATACAATGTACTATACAGGCAATGAAAGACTATATATTGATACGAGATTATTCCATACTGTTGGTAACAAACTTTATCACTGTGATTCAGTAAATGCAAATGGCCCAATTCAGAAACTGAGTTTTGTAGTATGTAAAGTAGTACTACAATAGTACTACTTACTACAAAATACAATTCACAAACCTACGAGTGTAAATCTTCTCCTCCACCTCTCCTCACACAGGTAAGTTTATTATTTAGCAGTAGACGCATGAGGGATCGGAGGAGTGGCTTGAAAAAGGGGCATACTTACTACTAAATGGAAGGGTTTGGAAAGGGGTAGGGAGGGGTTTTAAGGAGAGGCATGCACACATCCACAAAAGAGTAAGTCCATTGTTATTCAAAAACTTCACTTTTTAAGTTCCTTCATCCAAAAAGGACCCAGAACAATAGTAAATGTACTTTAGCTCACACATGGCCAACCACTGGTACTGCAAAACCCTCCCATAGAAAATGATGGAGGTAAGGACTTAAAATAAAACCCCATAGGAAATAATGTTAAATTAATTTATTTAAACTAGTTAAAAATATAAATACGTTTAATTTATTTTAAACATAAATCTAAATAAAAACATACGTTATTTTATTGCAGCATATTTAATAATTTTTTTAATTTAAAAAAACCGATCACTTTTGTAGGAATTTTGTTTTCAATTTAATCTTCAGAAAAATAATTCTAATTTAACTTAGTACATTCAAAATTATTAAAGTTTACATTCAAAATAGGCAGACTAAGTATGGTCTAAACAATATGACTGCCTTTTAGTTTTATAAGGGCAAAATATTGTTTAGACCACACTCAAGGCCTGTTTAGGATGGTGGTCAGACTGCCACTGACAGGTCGTCAGTTGCAGTCCGACCGCCATCAGCATAGCAGTCTGACAGATGCTATAGGATGTGGTCAGTCCAACCGCTGCAGTCGGAGGAAGCAACTGAAATGTCCAACAGGCAGATTGTAAACCGTACAATAGAGGCGGTGCTTACGGAGGTACTGCTGTATGGATTACGATGTCCCTTTGCGACAGCCTTTCTATAACAAGCCATGGAAAAGTTGTCAGAAAGGGACTTTGTCCCCGTGGGCCTCCACTATGAGGCTCAGTGAGGCACATGTAGTGCCCCCCCCACATGGGGCCTGGCACACGGTGCATGGATGTGCACAAAATGCATTTTTCTGTGCTGTGGCCCTTTTCCTGGGTCGCAGCACAAGCCGCACTAGAAAAACACACTTTATGACCGCCTGCACGGCGGCCGTATCCTAATAGGGAGCACGAAACCGCCACCTCATAGTTGGATGGTTCCTCCTCCGAAACTATGTCCAACCGCCATCACAATTAGGCCCTTAGTCTGTGTTCTGGGCTTTAAGGGAAAATATAGTGTAGTACAGTATACTTTTAATTCTGTACATCTTTTTTTTTATTTCGGCAAGTCCTGCAGTACTTTTTGAAATATATAAAGCAATAAAACGACTTTTACCTACCTTTACACACTTAGATAAACGGACTCACCCCTTCCAATACACTTATAAAACAGTAGCACAATATATAGAACACTTGGGGTGGGTGAAATATTCTCTTCTGCTTGCGGAATTGGCTACATTTTGGCGACTCGCGGTTAGTCTTGTAAGACAGAATTCTGGCCAAATTCCACCAATCACAATTCTAATACACTGTACGACGTGCCGCCCTATAAATTGTCACTCTACTTTACTGTATGACATGCCACTGTACTGTACGCCACTCCACAATAATCTGCTACACTCTATGCGCCTCCACTGTATGCCACTGCACACTATATGCATCTCCACTCTGTACCACTATACTCTATGCCACTCCACTGTACTCTATGACATGCCACTCCAGTTTACGCCACTCCACTGTACACCACTCCACTCTATGCTATTCCACTCTACTCCACTCCAATCTAGGAAACTCCACTGTAAGCCACTCACCTCTATGCCATGAGACTGTACGCCACAACACTCTATGGCACAACAATCTATGCCATGACACTCTACAATACGACACTGTATGACACAACACTGTGTAACACTCCACTATACACCATTGCCCTCTAAGCCACTCTACTTTACTCTGCTTTATGACACTCTACTCAACTCTATGGCAATCCACACCCCTGAACTCTACCACACTCTACTCCACTGTATGACCCTCCACTTTTCAACACTCTATTTCAGTCCATGTCACTGTGCAACATTCTACTCCACTCTATGCCACTGTAGGACACTCTACTCTGCAACACTCTACACAACTCCCTCTATGCTACTCCACCCCAATTTACTCCACTCTACTCTATGACACACTACCTCACTCTACTCCACTGTACTCCTCTACTAAACTCGATGCCACTCCACTCTATGCCACTCCACTCTACTCCGCTATACAATATTTTCCAAACGTTTATGACACTCCACGCCACTCTTCTCCACTCTATGCCCGTACACTCCACCCTAAAACACTCTACGCCACTCTATGCCTCATTACAACATTTTACTTCACTCTATGCCACTTTACAACACTAGTTCAGTCTATGGCACTCTACACAACTTTAGTGTATGGCATGCCCCTCCTCTCCATGACACTTTACTCCACTCCATGCTACGCCACTCCACTTGACTCCACTGTACAACACTTTACCCCACTCTGTGCCAGTGTATGACACTCCACTCTACACCACTCCACTCCACAGCACAGCACTCGAATCCACTGCATGCAACTCCAGTCTGCAACATTCTGGTACACTCGATGCCACTCTATTCCACTCTTGGCCCCTACACTCCATTCTACAATGCCCTACTCCACTCTGTGCCACAGTATGACACTCTACCCCACTATTAGCAACTCATTCTACACCACCCTACCCCATTTTACTCCGCTCTACTCTGTGACACACTACTCCACTCTACTACACTTTATGGCACTCCAGTCTATGCCACTTGACTCTATGCACTCCATTTTTTCACACACTCTACTCCAGGGGTCTTCAAACTGGGGACGGGCACCCCCTAGGGGAGGACATCAAGTGATCCCAGGGGGGCACCAGGCTCTGGCCAAAAGAAGCATTATGCTGATAGTAGTGCTTTGTTTTAAGTGGAAAAGAATGAACAGCAGTAAGCCACTCTGTAATGGGCCATCACTAATATCTTTTGTTGTGTATTTCCTAGCTGAGAGTATGTGTCATAAGGGAAGGGACTTCAAATATTCTTTAAACCCCCCACCCCCATTTCTAATAATCAGTCTGTGGATACCTTTATACGTAGTAAGGCCTGCCTGACCAGAATAGGAAAATATATCTTTATTGTGTATGGCTAGTTAAACCTTTACATTATGCAATGTGATAAAACCAATCCATAATATCAAAATAAACGAATCTTGAATGATATAAAAACAGGGCAAAAATAAATACATAAAATACAAAATTGATGATCAAGTGCCTTCAAATACTAGCAGCAGTCTAATTACATCTAACAACTGTAAGCGGGAGCGAGAGCTTAAGTGTAGAAGCTAACTGGTCATTGGAATGCGTTTCCTGGGGAGCTACCTCAGGGTCTAAACCTTGTATATGCAAGATAGATACATTTCATCAATCAGATGTTTAGGGCTGTATTTTCTGGGTTAAATGCTGCTGTAATGCTCTGCCGACAAGATCGGACTCCCAGCCTGTTCCACTCAGTCCGGAGACTTGATTTATGCATGCCCAACATGGCTGGGCAAGTGCACAGAATGTGCTCTAGGGATTTGTCGGACTTGCCACAATCCTTGAATTTGGTTTCTTCCGTTAGACGGCGACAGCAGCCTAGATGTTTCAAAAAGAGCCACTCACCCAGTCTGAGAGCCATGAATCTTAGCTTAAAAAGATTGGAATATATACAAGCAAGATATGGGGATGGAGAGGCCGGCTGGTACGAGTTAATGACTGCCCATGCATGCTTGCGTTTTGCAAGGATTGCTCTGACTGCGTGATAGGACGTTTCTGTATGCTTAAATTAAAGGCCGATTGGCTTGGGTTTAAGTCCCAAAGTTAGTTCGTGGACAATAGCTGCACACAGTCAGTTAAGAACAGGTGGTGTGACCCAGCTGGCCCACTGGAGTTGATATCGATCCATAACAAGGCCTCCAGAGGTCCTGCTCTGGCCATTCTCAGCTTGTGGCATAGATTAAGGAAGGCACCGGCATCTACCGCTTGGTGGTTGAAGAGACCAAGTACCAATCTGATCTGAGCGGCGGATGAAGACTGTGGCAGCCGCAGGACACGTTTGTAAAACCTTATTGTATGTTGGTTCAATGCATTGCTGAACTTGCCAGAAGGATTTCAGAGCCATACAATAAAGCAGGAGAAATCTTGGCGCACATGACTTCAAACATCGGGACTAGGCTTGGGCCTATTCATTCTCAAGTAATGTTAACAGCATGTAGTTACTGGGATCAGATCGGGTGACTCCCTTATAGTTGGAGTGCATTATTGCCCCATACCATGAGTCAGGTATAGTTGAACTCTGCAAACAGTAATCGAAAAGACTAGTTTACTGACTGGCCCAGAATGAGGTATTAAATTTAAAGTGGGCCTGTGGCAGACCATTAGGGCCTGGAGCCCATCTGACCTTGCCTTTATTATTATCTGGACCAGTCTATTTGATGCAGGTTGAGTTTCTGTGTTGGAAGAGAGCTGATGACCTTGAGTTTGAGGCGGATGGTCCCCGGATATTGCTGATGGACATGTTGCGGTGTGGTTCGGAGGGTGGTGCTTTCCGTCCCTTCTTGTTTGCCACAGGGTAGCTGCCAGCTGCTGAACCAAGGGCCCCAGCCTGACATTTGATGGACCGTTGTCGTTTTTACAATCCAATGCTGATGTGATATTACAGAAGAGGAGACCGAAGCTTTGTTGGAGCTGGAATCTGTTTCCTGACTGGGGGGGCCGTACAAGATCTTTGAGAAAGAAAGATATCTCCAAGATAGACTGATCATTAGGTTCCGTGCCTCTGTATTGTTGTATGGGGTCCCCTATGCCTTCCGTGTTAAGTGATTTTGTGGGCAAGAGTGGTATTATATTCCCAATTGGGGACCTGGCCCTCTGGGGGACTTATCATGTCAGTAACATTGGGGATGTTAGTAATGCTGACAACACACATTTCCATCATTGGAGCAGACTGTGATGTGTTGGCTAGTTTCCCATGGGCTCTAGTTTGGGAGCCTTGTGAATTCTGGGTACAAAGCTGTGTGACTTGAAGCGCTGTTTCTGTAGAAGCAAATACAGGGTCTGCTCTAGTGGCTTGTATTGAGAAGGGGTGGTTACCAGAATGTGCCCCGGAGGGAGGCTGTTTGACGTTGAGATTGGCTTTGAAACTGTTGCCTTATGCTGGCCCGAGTGGACGTTATATCGTCCTGAGTTGAGATGAGACTGTTTTTCGGAGGTGGGTGTACTGTTGGCTCAACTTTAAACAATGGTAGTCTCTCCTCCAACAGTTCCAACTTGTGGGAGGGTGGGGGGGCTACCCACTGCACCATGTGGTTTTGTAAAGAAGTCCAAAAGAGTTTTTGGCACGTGGTTAAAGGTGCTTATTGGACTGCTGGTATTCTGTGGTGTCTTCGAGGGTTTCTCCTGAGTTGTAATTACGGTGGGACAGTCAAAGGTCGTCGAAAGGCCTGAGCCTAGAGCTGGTGATTAGGCAGAATTTGATGAGGGTCAGCACTGTAAGATGGAGTCAAGCTCATTTGGGAGGGTTCACTGTGTTGTCTGGAGTTCCCACTGTACCCAACTTAGTCTTTCTGCACCTCCCTCCTCATATTGCCTGATCACATTGCTCTTTTTTGTGTGAAAAGATACCAAGAGCACCGCCACACTGCCCCTCTGCCGGTGGATCCTACTTAACTGCCCGGGGGAGGGGCACAAACACGCTAGTCTTTGCTCCCTTGGGTGGACTTTACTGCTGGGTGTAAGTATTCTGGGGGCCTATCTTGTTACCCTGATGCACTATGAGGTACCTTAAGACACAGGTAGCATTGCAAGGGGCTCTAGCCCACCAAGCATCCAAAAACCTGCTGTGCTGCACTATACTCACTGTGCTCACCGTTAGTGCCGACATGTGGCGGGGTCCAAATCTGTCACTGAAGCTGAGGCTCCCATGGATAGCTAAGGCTGAGTGCTGCAGGCAACTGGCGGGGTAGATGAATGTGTAGCTTAAGCAGTAGTGTGGATGAAAGCCAATTGCTGTTGCTGTTGTACTGGTGTACCCCATTGAGGGGGCGGCAAGCAGACTCCCTGGTTCTTCAGTGAGGGAAGGACAGGAGCGGAGGAAGCAGTCCTGCTGATGGGGCAAGCCGCACCAGTCTAATGTTGGCCACTTCCACACACACAGGAGGCACCTGTGGCTCTAGCCTTGCCTGCCTCTCCCGCCTCCGATGCCCAGCCCTAACTCCAGCCAGTTATGCTCGGTGTCCCAGCCCACAGATGGAAAAAAAGATGCCCATGCCTGGTGGCAAAATGGGGGCAAGGGCAAAATCCAAAGGAGGCGGACGGCACCCAAGCTGGCCGCCATGCTGCCCTGATGGGGACCGGGGTCTTGCCTCCTGTCTTGCCCGCTGGCCCCCCTGCCACTGATCACTGAGGGCTAAGGGCAACTTGCCAGGGATACTTACTCTGCGCCAGGAGCCGTTCGCTGAGACTTAGGCGTGTGACGTCACTGCTGTGCAACTGCTTGTGTGACGTCTCACGAGAAGGAGTCTGCAAGGACCTGCATGAGAAGAGACTGTCAAGGAGGAAAGAGGCCCAGCACGTCCCTTACCAGAATAGTATGTTTGGGAATCATGTATTTGATTGCATTTTTTAAAGGGGTAACAGCACTTAACTGTTATATTTAAATAAGTTAAGACATATTAAGCATTTGCCAATTTAATAAAATAATTATGACAATTTCGTAGAGGGGCTTGATGATTTTTATTTTTTTACTGGGGCGCATGGCTTTAAAAGGTTTGAACACCACTGCTCTACTCTATGCCACTTGTTAGAATTGACATCTTTTGGCATTTTTCCCCTGTCTTTTTGCTTTCTGACTTCCCGGTTTAGACTCTGTTTTTGCTGGTTTAGTGTCTCTGCACACTTTCTCACTGCTGTTCAGTGTTAAAGTGCAAGTGCTTCTGTTGTAAATTATGTTATGGATTGGTGTTTCCATCATTGGCATATTTGATTTACTGGTGAGGCCCTAGTAAAGTGCACTGAGAGTGCCAGGGCTGGTAAATCAAATGCTACTAGTGGACTTGCAGCACTAGTTGTGCCACCCACAGAAGTAGCCCTGAAAAGGTAACTCAGACCTGCCACCGCAGAGTCTGTGCGCAGTTTGTAACTGCCATGTTGACCTGGCAAGTGTACCCACTTGCCAGGCCGCAACTTTCCCTTTTTCTACATGTCAGTCACCCCTAAGGTAGGCCCATGGTACCCCTGTGGGCAGGGTGCTGTGTATGTTGACGTAGGACATGTACTGATGTGTGTGACATGTCCTAGTGGTGAATTACAGTGTATTTTGTTTTTGACCATTGCAAGGTTGCCTGTTCCCATAGGACAGAATGGGGAGTTTGTTTATACCATCTTACAAACATAACTACCCCCGGGAACAAGGTAGAAAAATAAAGTTTAGCATGTCTGGACTCAGAATGTTAAAATGCATCTTTTAGTGAAGATGATTTTTACATTCTGTGTTTGAAAATACCACTTTTAGAAAGTAGGTATTTTCTTGCTTAGCCATCCTGTGTGCCTCTGCTGGGGTTGTGGATTGACTGTCTGACTTTGGGATGACAGGGGCTGGAGAGGGGCAGTGGCTCCAGAGAGCCTAATGGGTCAGGGCTAGGCTGAATAGACCTGGGTTGCATTTAGAGTAGTGGGAGATTTCCTTGCACCTGAATGGGCCTGGTCCGCCTTGCACAATGCCGTCTCCACCCCCTGCCAGGAAGCTGCACCAGTGAGGACAGAACTGGTTTGGGCTGGGTACAGACACTGTCTGCCTTCAGAGAACAAAGGATTTGGTGGTATAAATATTGGGGCGCAGACCCCAGAACTTTAGAACTCTTCTGGACCAAGAAGGCTGCCAAGAAGAAGAGCTGGAGAAGCTGTGAGGAGGAACTACCACTTTGCTGTGTGATTTGCTGTGTTGGCCTGCAGTGGCTGCTTCTGTCTTGGGCAGTGAAAGGACTGGACTTTAACTTTCTGCAATCTCTTTTTGTGAGTTTCTCCAAGGGCTTGAGGTACAGTTTGCCCCCTATTCAAGAAGTCTCAGGAATAGCAAAGACTTCAAGTTCTTCTGCCATAAGCACTGGGGACTGTGTGTTTTGTGCTGCAACAGAGGAAAAAGCAACCCGGCGCCACTGCCGACTCCGTGTCCTGAAGGCACAGCAGAAGGCACCGCCGTAATGCTGCACTGCAACCCTGGTCTCACCGCCGCCGCCGCTTGATGCCTCCACCGAGCCGCTGCTTGCACCGTGACCTGTGGGCACCGCACTCCGCACTGCATCGCTTCATGCCGTCGGCCTGGTATCCCCGACGGCGACCCTCCGCGCTGACATCGAAACCGCTGCTTGCACTGTGGATCGAGGGCACCGCTCGTAAGTTACATGACGTATCGTCCTCATCCCGCACTGCAGCCTTGACCTACCGATGCCATCACCATCGACTCCAGTTCATCAGCCGATGACAGCACTTCAGCAACGACGACTCCGCTGCTTGCACTGTGACCTGCCAGCACCGCGACGAGCACTGCATCACTTTGCACCGCAGCCCTGGTCTCACCGACACCGCTGGATGACCTTCACCGAGCCGCTGCCTGCACAGCGACCGGAGGGCACTGCACGCCGCACAACTGCACTTCGCCCTGCAGCACCCGATGCCTGCCGACGCCAGCGCTCCCGACTTCAACCGCGAGTTCGACGTGCAACGTGTGTGACTTCAAGGGCCCAACGACTCCTGCACCGACCTCCGGAACCGACGCCTGCGGATGCCGTGCTTTCGGAGCTGAACGAGAGGTCACCGACGGCCTGCATTTCCACAGGTACTGTTTTGCGGGTCTTCCCAACACCGTAGCTGGCCCATGACGCCGCGGTCAGCCAGAACTGTTTGGAATTTGTTGTTCACGACGCCGTGATAGCCCCAGATGGAGCTATCGACTTCAAGGAACTTTATTTCAAGGTTATTTTGATAACTGAAGATTTCTAAGTACTGTATTGTGGATTTTTATCGTTTGGTCTTGTCCTAAGTATATAAAAATATTGGATATTTTTCTAAACTGGAGTGGTGTCCTTTTGTAGTCCTTTCACTGTGTTACTGTTAGTTATGTGCAAATGCTTTACACACTGCCTCCAAGATAAGCCTGACTGCTCGTGCCAAGCTACCAAGGGAGTGAGCAGGGGTTATTTTAGGAGTGTAACTCACTTATCCTGACTAGAAGGAAGGGCCCCTACTTGGACAAAGGTGCAAACCCTTGCCAACTAGAGACCCCCATTTCTAACACCACTCCACTCTACAACACTATACCCCACTGTACACTCACTCTGCTCTGCAACGCTGACCAACACTTTAAGATTCAACACTCCATGCCACTCTACTCCACTCTACTCTGCCCTTCTTCACTGTACAACACTTTACTCCACTATATGCCACACTACAACACTCTACACATCTGCCTTTATGCCACTCCACCCCACTTTACTCCACTCTACTCTATGGCACACTACTCCACTGTACTCCAACCTTCACCGCTACTCCTCTACGGCACTCCACTGTATGCCACTCTATGCCGCTCTACTCTACCACACTCTATCACAATCTACCACACTCTACTCCACATCCCTCTAGTCTGCAACACTCTACTGCACTCTATGCCACTCCACTCTGAGACACTTTTCAAGACTCTACCACATGCCTCTCCACTCCACTGAATAACATCCCACTCCAAATTATGTGGCACTTCACTCAACTCTATGCTATGCCATTCCTTTCTTCTCCACTCCACGCTACTCTACTCTACGAAACGCCACTCCATGACACTTTACTCCACTCTATGCTTCTCCACTCTATGACATACCACTACACTCAAAGCAATTGCATAATACAACCCACTACTACACTCTATGCCACTTTATGACACTCTACTCCATTGTATGTCCCTTCACTCCATGCCACTCTACTACACTGTATATAACTCAACAACACGCCACTCCTTTTCTTTCTAAGACACACCACTCCACTGTATGACACAGGACTCTGCTCTATGACTCTTTCCTCCACTCTACTCTATGACACTCAACTTAACGACACTCCACTATATGACTCTCTACTCCACCCTACTCCACTCTACACTCCACTCTACAACAATCTACTCCACTCTATGCCACTCTACAACACTCAGCTCAATGATACGCTACTCAATGACACTCCACTCGATGATGCTCCACTCAACGACACTCTGCTGTAAGACACTCCAGTCTATGACATTCAACACTATGACACTCCATTCCATTCTATAACACTTTACTGTAGTTACGAAATGCCGCTTAACTCTATGCCACTCCACTCTAGAAGACTCTACTTCACTGTATTCCCCTCCACGCCACTATACTCCAGTCTACGACACTCCACCCCATTGTATGATACTCCACTAAACTTTATGACACACCACTTCACTGTCGGCGCACTAGTTGTTCCCGCCAGTAGAGTTTAAAACACACGCTGGCGCGGCCGCACTGCCCCCGTCGGTGCTCGGAGCGCACCCAGCGCCAGGACCCTTGCCCATTTTCCCCCCCAAATCTACACAAGGGACCAGCTGCTTAAGTATGATACCGGTGAGTGCTGTAACCCGGCTGCATTTACAAGATATGGGGATAAAGGGCCATCCAAATGCATTTCCTGTGGCTTCACGGTTAGGAACATATTGAGCAAACCCACAAATTCTATAAATAATAACTGTACAATCTAACCTCAATAAGGAATAATTACAATATAGCTGAAGAGCTAGGAGCCACCCTGTCAATTCCAAATCACTTAGACACCAGGAAAACGGACATCCATATAGGTGGAATCACCCCTCAGCGTTTTACTGCAGACTCATTACAGTGTATTCTGCTAAATACCAGATCCCTGATAAAGCATAAATACGAATTCGAATGTATGATGCAGCTCTCTAACCCAGATCTGGTTTTTTAATGGAAACCTGGGCTAATGATACATCTGAACCCGACTGGAACATTGCCCTACCAGCAGGATATCAAGTAGCTTGCTTAGACAGGAAAGGGAAAAAGGGGGGGGCATTGCCATACTATATAGATCTAACTTTAATGTAAAAATTGAGCCTACCCAACAATTGGAAGCTGAGGCCTTGATTTTTAATATTAAAATTAACAACTCTCTAACCTTCCTGGGCCTACTTCTCTATCGGCTGCTGGTTTTAAGGTCCACTTTTACCCAATCACTCCAGACCCTTTTAGAATCCTGTTTAGAATCTCCTACTTTTACAATTCTGGGGGATTTCAATTTCCACCTGGACTCTAATAATAATGCAAATACTGCCATGTTGCTGGACAATGTTGCAGGATACGGTCTGACCCAAATTTTCTCTGAATCCACCCATAAGGCCGGCCATACCTTGGATGGCATTTTTACCAATAATCCTAACATCACGTTGGATCATATTCTTCCCCTACCAAGGACAGATCATAAAGGAATTTATTTTAAGGTACTAAACCCGGAAAGAAACAGGGCCCATTTGAATAGACCACCTCTTGTTAAAGCTCGACCCTGGCACAGAATACAAAAAAGTGAGCTAGAAGAAGTCCTTGATAGGAACCCCCCTATGGATGTCTCTGACATCAATGTGGCAGCTAATGAATTTGATGACTGGATCAGGTCATCATTAGACCAGCTGGCCCCGGAAAAAACAAAGAAACCGTGAAGAAGCCAGCCGTCTGCACCTTGGTATAACTCAGATCTCAAACACATCAAGTCCAAATGTAGACGACTCGAACGATTATGGAGGGTCGATTAGAGTAAAGAACGTAAAACGGCCAATAACCTAGTCCTTGAGGAATACAAGGTTGCAGTCATAAAAGCCAAAATGGATTATTTTACAACAAGAATAGACGCGGCCAAAAACCCCTCTAAGGAGCTATTAAAAAGGTTACTGTCCTATCTAAACGGAAGAAGGATAACCAGTTCATACCAGACCAAAATTTCTGTAATAAGATTGCAAACTTCTTTCAAACCAAAGTACAGTCAGTCTATAACGAACTCCTTAGAACAGCACCCAATTGGACAGAAAATATTGATAATACCACTGAGGAGAATCTAACCCTCGGTAGCTTGTCCAGCTTCTCTACTCTAACAATAGAGAAAGTTAATAATTTGTTATTACTAACCAAGTTAGGTTCTCCCACTGACCCATGTCCTCCTGCCACATTACACCTGGTCTCCAAAAAGATCAGTACACATTTAGCCCCTCTTCTAAATGAGGTGATTAGTTCTGTGACTTTCCCCCGGTCCTGGAAAAAGGCATGCATTAGGCCTATGTTGAAGAAACCCTCCTTGGATCCCACTGAGGTGAAACACTATCGTCCAATATCTTATCTACCAATACCGGCTAAAATCTTAGAAAAATCAATTAACATGGAACTAACCCACTACTTAGATTGCAAGAATCTCCTAGATTCCACCCAACATGGCTTCAGACCTCGCCAGTCTGCCCTGATTATGGCCACAGAGGAGATTCGCAGACAATTGGATGGGCGGGAGAGCCGTCCTTATCCTACTTGACCTATCAGCAGCATTCAACACAGTTACCCATGCGGTGCTAATGCAGCGGCTGAAGGCAATAGGTATCAAAGAGACGGCTCTAACCCTACTCTCCTCCTTCATGGCATCCAGGGAGCAGAGGGTCTGTTGGGACCACTGGCATAACGAAACTTGAGGGGGCCTCCCTGCAAGGCACTTGGAGGGGCCCCCTCCGGGCTCAATCAGGAGCTCTGCAGCCAGAGTGCTGTGCTGAGGGGGCCCCCTGGAGCTTGGGGGTCCCCCGGCACTGTGGGGGCTGCGGGGACCTGTGTTACGCCCCTAAATCAGAAAACTTCTGCCTCCCTTGTGGTGTACAACAAGTCTCAGCTCTATCACCAACATCTATGTTTCCCCTCTGGCCAAACTAATCAGAGAACACGGTTTCACGTTGATCTCATACGCGGATGACACCCAGATAGGTATATCTATCTCGCAGAGGGTTGAATCTACAGCTGTAGCTTCCATAATTGTCTGAAGTGTATTATGGGCTGGATGAATTTAAATTTCCTCAAGCTTAACACAGATAAAACAGAGGTCATGGAGTTTGGGCAGGGTCCATCAATATGGAATCAAACGTGGTGGCCAACTGAGGCAGGTAACTGCCCCCTTCCATCTACCAAGGCAAGAAACCTGGGAGTAATGTTTGACAACTAGTTAAACTTTGCAGGACAGATCAATCACTTGACTTCCTCATGCTTCTTTCTATTGAAGATTCTGCATAAGATCTTGCGTTTTATTCCTCAGGACCTCAGGAAAACGGTAATAGGAGCTTTAATCCTCTCAAAAATTCACTACGGAAATGCATTATTTTTGGGAATTGACAAGTATCAGACTGCCATACTGCAGTCATTGCAGAATGCCGCAGCACGAGTACTACTCAATATCCCTAAATATCACTCCATTTCCGCTAGCAATAGGCAGCTCCACTGGCTCCCGATCCAACAACGTGTGGAATTTAAAGCTCTTTGTCTGGTACATAAAGTGTGGTATGGTGGGGGAGCTATGGACATGCAGCAACTATTTCTCTGGTATTCCCCGTGACGGAATCTTAGATCAGCCAATACAGGGCTAGTTCAGGTTCCCAAAATTCAAAAAGCCAGATGGGGAGGGGAAAGCGTATTCCACCGGGCAGCCAAACTATGGAACAAGCTGCCGATTACTATTAGGCTACAGCCTAACAGGCTTCACTTTAGGAAAATGGTCAAGACCTGGCTATTCCCCCCTAAATAAACTCACGTACTGAGCCCGGTTAATTGCGACACGTCACCCCTCGTGCCAAGACGCCTCGGTATTCGTGCGCTTTATAAATACAATACTTACTGTATGCCAATCCACTTTAGAAGACTCTACTTGACTGTATGCCCCTCTACTGTATACCACTCTACTTCATCTCTACCTCATTCTACTCCACTCTACCACATTTCAAAACACTTCACTGTACGACACACCACTCTATAATAGTCCACTCTATGATACTACACTGTGTGACACTCTGCTCCACTCTACTGTATGACGCTCCACTCAACAACACTCAACTCTATGACACTCTACTCCACTGTACTCTACAATACTTTAATCCACTCTGAGACTCTACTCAGTGCCACTCCACTCCATGACACTCTACTCCATGACACTCCAGTTGACGGCACTCCACTGTACGGCACTCCATTTCATATTACTTCACTCTATGATACTATACTCAGCTCTATGCCACTCCACTGTACTCTATGATATGCCACTCCACTTTACAGCACTCCTCTTTAGAAAACTGTACTCCACCATATGCCCCTCCAATCTTTGTCACTATGCTCCACTCTAAGACATTCTATGACACTACACTCTATGACACTCCACTATACAACACTACACTGTATCACACTCTCCTCCACTCTACTTTATGACACTCCACTGGACAACACTCCACTGTATGACACTCTACTGTACTCTACTCTACTCCACTCTTTGCCACTGCACGCTACAACACTATACTCCTATGCCACTCTACCACACTCTACTCTACAACACTCCACTCGATGACACTCCAAGCTATGACACTCCACTCGGCGACACTCCACTCAACAACACTCCGCTCTACCAATTGAAACACATTTTCATAAATGTAAAAAAACATTGAAATTCAATTAAATAAAACAACGGTTAAAGCTTAGCTATAGTTAGGAAAATGTTAATATCCTTCTATACAAAACCAACTTAAACTACACAAACCTAAGAAAGTCTAAAGATATAGTTATAACTTACAGTTATAACTTGTGCCCTGTCCAATACTCATGCACCTCTGTACACACTGTTGTGAATTCGCCAGCCACACTGCATTAACTGTAACTCATTTAAGAGAACACTGGGTGTGGTAGCAGACCGAGTTATACCGCAACCCAATATATCACTATGTTTTTGTGCCTTATAATTTTAAATGTACTGAAATAATTTAGATCTACTACCCTAAAGGACCCTTTCCACCCAACAATTTATATTCCTGCAACTTTATTTTCAAAAATCCAACTTGCCATTTGGTGCTAGCAAGTCATCACTGATGACATCATCCAAGCTTCATTTTTTCACATATTCCTCTATAAATTAGTATGACATTAGAGGCCTGAAAGTAAGTACAAAATAGCTCAGAAGCAAATGAGGCATCATTAATTCCATCACAGACACAGCTTCCTTAGGTGTAGAAAGCATGATCTATGTGTAACATTGACTCTATACCTACAAAACCTGATTAAAGAGGCCAAGGGGGACATAATAGAATATTTGGAAGGAGCGGTGTGGAAAAAGTGGAATGCTAGCAGGTTGGCACACTATGAATACGGTGAGGGTTGTGGGAAGTTACTGGCCTGGAAGACGAGGGTGGATATGCTAGAAATAGAATAAAAGAAATAGAAATTAAAGAGGCCAACGAACGCTGTTTAGAAGACCCAGATAATGGACGGGCCTTTGTTAACTTCTTTCAAGATTTATATGAGAATGATTCAACAGCTCCAGAAGACCAAATAAATACCTAGTTAATGTAGGATATTCTTCCTACATTAAACCGAGATTTGCAACAGTATGTTAATCAAGAGATTAGTACAGCAGAAGTAGGCAAAATTGTTAGAGGGTTAAAAAAGTGCAAGGCATCAGGCCCTGATGGCATAGCAAATGAGCTATATAAGGTCCTAAAAGATTAACTTACTCCTGTCTTGACTAATCTAATAAATGTGGCAAACGTAGAAGCCCTTCCCACCCCATCTTCATGGAATGAGGCTACAATAAGCATAATTAAGAGCCAATTAAAACCCAAAAAAGGTGTGAGTCATACAGATCTATATCCTTGCTCAATAATGATTAGAAGATTTACACACAAATATTAGCCAAAAGACTAGATAAAGTGATTGGAGAGCTTTTCCATGATAACCAAAAAGGCTTCATGAAAAATAGACAACTATACAAAATGACCCGCAATTTGGTGAGTGCGATAAATGTGGCAATAGAAACAAACTCTCCTCTGACCATTATGACAGTCAATGCCACTAAGGCCTTTGATAGAGTGAGTTGGCCATTGCTATTCACAGTTATCAAGCAAAGCGGTTTAGGAGATAACTTCCTCAAGGCAATAAGAACTATTTAAAAAACACCAACAGCCAGGATATTAGTCAATGGTAGCCTCACATCGCAATTTCAAATAGGAGGAGGTACTCGCCAAGGGTGCCCATTGTCTCGCTTACTGTTCAATTTGTACATTGAACCACTTTCTAGAAGGATTAGAAAAGAACAGAAGATCATACCCTTCCAATATCATGAGTGGATTAAAAAAGAGGCTCTTTACATGATTGATCTAAAGATTTACACTCGAGATTGTATGGGCTCCTTTCCCGTAATTTTAAATATTCTAAATTACTATTGGAAGGCCTGGGGTTACCTAATAAACGAAGATAAAATGGAACTCATGACTTGGAATGGTCACGCTGACAATCCATTAGAAAAGAAAGAAATCAGGTATTTAGGAGTACGAGTGGTGAAAGACCTGAATAACATGGCACAAATACATTTCAACTTAGAAACTCCTGCATCTATGGGCCTATCTTCCCCTTTCTATTTTAGGAAGAACTAACCTAATTAAAATGACGATTTTTCCAAAATTCATCTTTTTTTTCAATGCATTACCATTACACTTCAGGGCAGAGTGGTTTAAAAAATGACAAGAGGAACTGGGTAGCTTCATTCGGGCTAATAATAGCGCGAGAATCGCTGGAAAAAACTATGCAAAAAGAAAACAGATGGAGGCACAGCCTTTCCAGACTTTCAATTATACTGTTGGGCCTTCCAAATAAAAAATTTCAGGATATTACTGACAAATGGCTATCAACAGAAGTCTAACCCTGGGTGGAGTTCGCGGAGTTGCACTACGCAAAACACCGCGAAGTGCAAAAAAATCTCTGCCGCACTACGCGGAGCTACGCAAGCAGCGGAGTATGATAGAAAAATGCCGTTCGCAGTGATTGCACAGTGCCGGGATGCTTGCCCACATTGTGCAGTCATCGCGAACGGCACCATGCACAGCGCAAGCGGTCCCTGCTTTCCGTTTCTGCCGCTCGAGTAGATTTTTACTCGAGCAGCAGCTTTCTCAACGCGAACGGGCTGTTTCTCAACGCGAGCGGTTGCGAGCATACGCGACCACTCGCAATGAGAAACCTGACCCCCCCGCGTTGAGAAATCTCACCAGGAGGTTGATTTTCCACGCTCGCGCTCGCCAACTTGATGTTGGCGATCGCAAACGAGGAAAAATCTCGCCGGGAGGTTGATTTTCCTCGCTTGCGGTCGCCAACTTGACGTTGACGAACACGAGCGAGGCAAAAAACTCCGCTCCGCTATGAGGAGCGGAGTTTTTCAGAACTCCGCGAACTCCGCGTAATGCAGAGTGCGGAAAACTCCGCAAACTCCACGAGCGGAGCGGAGTTCTCCGCCCAGGGTTACAGAAGTCCCCACAATACCATGTTTTACCAAAAGACCCTCCTGAAGAAGGCAATTACTTCCTTTTAAAATTTGGCCATCCAAAAGACTTCAAAAAGATCAGCTTTAGAGTACTAAGTGCGGCATGCAAAGTATGGATCCAAGTCAGAAGGATTTTGGTAATCCCATACTACAGTGACATGGCTCCAATATGGAAATCTCCTGGAAACCCACGTGTTATACAATAGATTCCGGAATACTAAGATGGCACCAGTTGTTTGAGGAGGGCAAATGAGATCATTGGATTCCATAGCAAGACTTATGAACAATAGGTTCTCCAGATTTAAGTACTACCAAGTAGTGAGTTGGTACCCTGAGCAATCTAAAGTGGGCAAAAGAATGGAATGGAAGGAGGAATTAAAATGCACTTGCCCACAGACAAAAAGAGGTATCTACATGGTACTGGATTTTGGTACAAGTTGAAGATGCCCCCACCCCAATGCCGGAGGAGATTTGAAAAGTGGATCTGCCTTTGTCAGAAATAACACACCATTGGCAAGTATCAATGTGTACACTTTGGTCTTCTGTGAAATCTGCACCCCTTAGGAGAAACCATTTGTGTACCATGCATAGGGCCTACTGGTCTCTGAAAAAGCTCATGAAACTGCGAGGGCAGAAGACAAGGGGGCCGATTCCGATCTTGGCCGGTAGGGCACCGAATCGGATTCGGCTTAACCGGATCCGATTCGGAGCCCTCTTTTCCGACCGATTCGTACGTGCGTCCGGCCGAGCGAGTACGATGCGAGCGCCCGCGAAATCGCCGACCGACTCGTACGCGGGTCCGAACCGCTCCGACCGACTCGCACGGACACGACTCGTACTGCGCAATGGAGACGTTCCCCGGCCGGGCAAGTACGATGCGCGCCGTGAGCAGTCCGACCGACTCGCGCCGTTCGGCTCGAAAGAGCTGTCGGAGCCGGACTTTGGGGGTCTGTTTCGGACCCCCTGTATGCGTAGCCACGCGAGTCGCATACAGGGGGACCCATGGGTCCCCCTACCTGTGCATGTACGGCGCGATTCGCATCGACGCGTACCTGCTGTAGGGGGCACCCTTGTTCGCCTCGCACCCATTGAGTCAATGGGAGCCCGCGTACGCGTCGTCCAACCGGCTCCCATTGACTTCAATGGGAGTCCGACCGACTCGAGTCCAATTGCATGCGTGCGCATCGTACTCGTTCGGTCGGACTGCCAGAGACCGATTCGGACGGAAATCTCTCCGAGTCCGGCTCGGTCGGAGAGATTTCCGGCCCGAATCGGAATCAGCCCCAAGGTGTTGCCCGAAGTGTGCCCCTGAAAATGCAGATGACATCCATCTACTTTGGAAGTGTCCAGACATCCAACTCTTCTGACAAGAAGTGGGTAAGGTATTAACAGAAGCAATGAAAAAAAAATAAAGTTAAGCCTGGCACTGATAATATTTTGTATACAAGAAGGTGAATGGTTAAAAGGAAAATTGAGGAAACTACAGTTACATTTGCTTTTTATTCCAATACTAATTGCACATAGAGAAATCTGTATTAAATAGATATCCAACACTCCACCCATCTGCATGGACTGGGTTAACTCTGCGAAGCTTATTGGATTAATGGTTCAGAAAAACGTGTCAAGATGAGGGAATCCTTGCTTTTTCCTTCGTTAAGTTAATATTTTATGTGAGAAGGGAGAAACCATCACAAGGACGGATAACAAACTCTGGAGGTCCAAGGATTAAAGACAAATCTCAACTTAGGAGGAGTTGAGTGGTGGCTCTCGCAAATCTTCCACTAAAATGTTGAATGAGGCTCGGTCTAGGAGGTTATAACCCCCAGTGGGTTGGGCTGTATTTGGCATGCAAACTGTGTCTCGTGCATCTTGGTGGATATAAGGACTAACAAAAATAATTCATTGACCCCATACCATACACATCCAGGGTAGCATAGTTCACATTAACAACCAACCACAGATATGTGGGAAACCCTCACTGCATACAGTGTTCAAACTGTATAAAACTGTTCAGAGAAAGCAAAGTTCCTAAAAATACTCAACATCTGTTCCAAAACAAATGCCCAACTATGGACAGCTTTTATCTTTATGAAACGCCTGACAGTCACTGAACCTACATTGAGAAATGAAGTTGATATGAGTAGAGAAGTGGGTACTGTAAACAGTATTCACTCTATGGAGAGAGTTTACTCTGTACCACCCTGTTTGCAGACAGTGAGACTTTCATGACAAATACACTACAGAGCATTAAAAAGTAAATGTTGAGAACAGTGTACATTCTATGCAACACTTAAAAAAACAAAGACATTATTCGCTTAACAAAAGCAACATCTGAAGGTGCTAAAGATCATCCTACCTGCAGCCTTCATACTGTGGTGAAAACTGTACAGATAAACCATCTTCCGAAGAAAAACAAGCACATGTACATGGCTTAATACCTGGTGCACAGTCTTCTATGTTATGTAGAAATTGTCATGCTGAGACGATTCTGTCTAATACCTCAAGGCTGCTTACAATACTTAGCCTAAAAACCTGTGTGGAACATGCTGAAAACAAGTTGTGAATTGTCACCTGCACACAGGGTTACTCTTCAATGCAAACATTTATAATGTGTTCAATACCTGTACACAGTTATGATATATTAGGAGCACATGCGTTTTGTAAACACTTACACACATTAGCTGGACACAGGCTGAACAAAATTAGTGTAAAGAAGTACTATTGTAGTAAACTATAAATTAAAGTAACTATGAATTAAAGCAACACACTCATTGGATAATGTCATCAGTGATGTTATCAGTGATGTCATCATTGATGTCATTTGAGATGGCATCAATGATGTCATAAATGATGTCATAGAAGCTGTCATGAGTGATATAATATGTGAGGTCATAAGCAGTGCATGACAGGGGCTCAATTTATAGTTAGCTCATCTAATTATAACTGATTAATTTCTGTGTTTCTTTTTTATTCAAACCGTTAATGTTGTCATTGACATATCTGCCTAACTATAACGTTACTTTAACCTTTGTTTTTTCCAGTGAATATATATGATATATATATTTATTTATATATATATAATATGTATATATATAAATATATACATATATGTTGCATACACTCATGAACCTTACGCTTTTACACTCATAAATGGTGAATAGCTCAAATAGTAAAGTGTAAGAGTAAGCTTAAACATTTTACTTGCTCACATGTATAAGTGTCTTTGTGAGTAGCCGGGAACGTTTTTTCTGCCGGAGATAAGGGTACAATAGGTGTAGACTACACCTAAAAATTATATATGTTTCCAGTTCTGAAATACATAAAAAATACATATTAACAGCATACAAAAGTTTATTCTGAATAATCAACTTAATAAATCCAATTCACTACTTTTGAGACTTGTTCATTTCAGCTCTCACATATAGACAATGTTTTGCCATTTGTTGCTGAAAGATCTCTTTGTGGACCAAATATACAAAAACATTACAGTAGGCTTGGAATCAGCCAATTGCTAACCGATTGTTGGCTTTCTTGTCATTGTCAACTGTTTGCATCTTAGTCAATGGCTCTCCATCTCCTTCTTGTGTTGTTCTCTTGCCTTCGCTAATATCCCTTTGGTTGGATTACAGGCATCCTTCGAATGCTCACATTGAGGGGACTACTGTTTATTTTTCTTTCGACAGTCCATGAGATTGTATCAGTTTTCTTGCTCTCTCCCCCGAGCTGCTTAACTCTCATCTCATCCATCCCTTCCCCCACCCATCCTTTGCTTCTTTTGGCTTTTTAAAATGTTTTCCTCTACCCTCCCCGCCTCAAGTGACTGTTGCCCCCGTGGCCCACCGATTCCCCGTTGCTTCCCACATTCTGCATTGAATTTTCCTGAACCGTTCCTCTATTGTTGCCTTCGTCATCACTAACATTGAATTCTTTCATAAAAAACGTATTTTACCATTTTTTGGAGGGCTGACACCTGCAATTTGTTGCTGAGCCACTTCTTTTTTCAAATTCACTTCTGTGCACTTTTAATTGTTTTTATTTACTGCCGCAAGATTGGCGCTCACATTTAGGAAATGTAATTAGAAATATAAACAAAATGGCAGCCACTTCATACCATATGTCCACACATGTGTAGATGCATGTGCTCATGTACGTCTTCATGGTGATCCGTCGTCGCATTATGACATGTACTTGCACATGCATCATGATGCATACAAGTGTGCAAATCTTTAGGCTTCTTTCTTTATTTTTTTCTTGTCAACGATGCAACATTGGCAGAAAGCTCTACAGCATCAGAAAAAATATTATCAAAGTCAATTGGTCAAAAAGGTGCAACCAACTGACTTTGACAATGCTTAATAATATGTTCTGTTGTTTTACACTAGACCCAGGTGAAATTGCATTTAAACAGGCATTATCTCATGCAATTTTCAGCATTTCGGTTTAAGAATGATATGCGAATCCTGAGATTACGCCGTTCCACCACGTTGCATAATTGAGGCTTCTTTCAGGTAAAAATCCTTTTGCAGGAGTAGGAGAGCAACTGAGCAAACCAAACACGAGTCGCTGCTGTGCACGTCACACATGTTTTTTGCTATTTTTTCAGCATAAAATGCTTACTTTCATCAAAATGGATGCAAGGACGCCTTTTGCGGTAAAAATAGTGCAAATTGCCAAAGTTGGAATTTTGTGCAATAATACATAAGTTTGTATAATTTTTATGCGAATTTCACCCTTGGCTGCTTCAGACTCTGCCACTTTCACTTCCATTGCAGCATGCTTTTTCATTAAAAATGTATCATAACTTGTGTTGTATGTAGCATATTTTTATGTGTTGCTTTTAATCATCTCAGTGATACTCATTTTATCAACTTCAGAATGATGAATGCTGAGTTATGGATGCTGGATTTCAAACCAGTTCCCTGCAGATAATGCTTAGATCACTGCAAAAGGTACTATATTCACAAGTGCATCTACGTCTGATGACTGTTAAGTAAACTAATGGAATGATCCATTGCATGCTCCTAATTTAACTCAGTCAAGATGTACCGTTTCTTTAGTTCACTTTTACCTAATTTACTTTCTATGCAGTTTCATGCAGGTGTGGCCTCTCAGCAGTCCCAAAATAAAAGAAATCCACAACTAAGGGCCTGATTACGATGTCAGTCGGAAAGGCTCAGAATCGGACTCGGGTCTGCTGAATACGATTCGGAACCCGTCCTTCCGACAGATTTGGAAAGCTTTCCGAACGACCGATTACGATGTTCGAAAAGTGTTCGGACTTTCCGAGTCGGTAACGACTCCATTCCGGATAGTATTTGGAGGAAACGAGTCATCCAGAACTGACTCATACAGGTCTATGGACCACGTTTCCGACCGAGCGATTACGATGTCAAATTCGGACAGCCTTTCCTAATCGATTTGTCCGACACGGATCGGCTGTCGGAATCTGACTTTGGGGGACCATAGCAGGCCCCTCTTCACCCAGAGCCTTCTGAATGGGGCCCGTGGGGGTAGCCAAGGGACCCCCCTTTCAGACAATGCACAGTGTGACAGACACCAAAGGGTGCGTGCCAAAGGGTGCGTGATTTTCCCCACCCACCACTTTCTTCAATGGGAGCCTGTGTATTCGGTTGGAACCCAGGCTCCCATTGAAGTCAATGGGAGTTCGACCGAATGGTATCCGGAACCATCGTAATCGCTCGTTCGGACTCCCCAAATTCGATTCGGTCGGAAACCATTCCGAGACCGATTTGGTCAGAATGCTTTCTGAATAACATCGTAATAGAGCCCTAAAACTTAGGTTCTAATTGAATGGTAATTTTTATATGAGGAGCAAAGGGAATAATCCTGGTCAGGTTATTTCTGCTATTCCACTGTCCCTGACTATTAATTTATAAATTGATCTGACCCTACTCAGTTTACATCACTATCCAAGACCAGGACTAAAAGTATATTTTTTCAAACCAGGCTAGATAAACACGAGTTAGACGATGAGATCAAATCGTCAGTCTTATTCTATAAGTCCCTGGATAAGGAGGAGAGAGATAATAATGATCTGGTATATGTAACCAATATGCAGCACCGATTTGTGCTGAAAAAGTTGAGAAGAGGAATCGCACATCACCTTGTTGCATTTCCTTATATCAGGTCCTGCCCCTCCGATATATATTTTTGTCCCTGTGATGGACAGAGCAAACAAAGCACTATGCACTTTTTATTGTTCTGCAAATTGTATCGGAATCTTAGGGAACTGTATTTGAAACCTATGTTTGTTGCCCAGAACATTAGATCCTATAAAGCAGCAATGAAGTACCTGGTGACAGTGGGCGATCCCCTTTTGTGCTACATTGCACTTTTTATACTGAATGCTATGAAAATTAGAAAAGCTTATTGTAATGGTTAAAGAACTGATATTTGTTTTTATCTTTTTAGCTAGACTTATATAATTTATGATCGTTGTCTAAATACAAATGACCATTTGTATGTATGAATTGTATCCGACAACAGATTACTTATTTTATTGCGTTTTTTCTATACTACATAACCTGGAATTTTGGAGGATGTGATCGGGATTTTTTATTGCTTGTATTACTTCTCCATCATTCACCAATATTGAACAGGGCCAAGATATTGGGCCAATCCAAGGACTGGTCCAATCGACCATCCCCCTTGTAGGTTACAAAGCCGTAAATAATTTTGCAGTACAAGCCAAGGCCAAAGGACCTCGAAGAGGGTGGGCTGACTACCTTTATCTCAACAGCCATAAATTTCAAGGCCTCTCAACTACAATTAGGTGTTCCATGAGTTCTTGCTGTGAAACTAGAGAAGTGTTCCATGATGTGAGCAATCAACTAATTGTTTTGGACATTTATATCAATCCTGCTGCAAAGGAGAAACATGTCATTGTTGTTAAATTACAATCTTTACTGCTTGATTTAAAGGCAGAGCACAATGATGCAGAATTCATAATGCCAAGGGATTTTAATTCAAATCTCCCTTTTAAATCTCACACAGGGGACCATTATGCAATCTAAGATCTTTGATGAAAGGTCCCAGCTCAGATGGTCGTAATAAACAGGGGCGGGATAAAATAGGACAAAACATCTAGGCAACATGCCCTCCAGTACAAACCCGTATCTCATTTAAAAGCAATTCAATCATCGATTTTACTTTTGTCTCGCTTTCTTTGTACAATTGCATATTTCAAATAGTTTTTCGCACTGAAAGTGACCAATCGCCCCAGACGATGGCCCAATTACACCAAGACGCCACTTCATCAGCAGGCAAACAGTCTAAGGACATCTACAATCTCGGCAAACTTAAAGCGACTAAAATGTGACAGACCCTTGTCAAATGAAAGATTGATTGTGTCAGTGCTAGAAACAGAAGAGAGGCCCGGGATTAACTTCATTCAAGTTTGTGAGCCTTTTATATAAAAGTTATAAACAAAATATCCAAATTCAACTTTCAGAAAAGCTTGACCATTGGGCCCGATGTCTCACAAATCAATATGGTTTACGCAGGAGTTAAAAGCATTGAAAAGGAAGAAAGAACTACTTTATAGGGCTCTAAATAATACTCATAACAACTTATCTAAAGTAAATCTATTCTGAAAATCAAGGCAAGAATATAACAAGGCGGCTTGGTCAACTACGAGGGCATATAATGACCAACTATGGGCTAAGATACTCCACCCAAGTAGATATAACAATTCCAGAGAATTTTGGAATATTGTTAACAATCTTGAAAGGGGAGTTCAAAACGCAAACAATGCAAACAATCCTTGTGGGTGAAACATCTTTCAACTCAAGTCAATTCAATTCAATTCAATTCTTTATTCAGATTTATAAACAATTCCATTAATGAGCAGCAATAAATGAATCATAATTTCATACATCTAAAATATTCAATAAAAATATAAAATACGCTTTATTTATCTAAAATCATACTTAGTTACACATTAAAAAAACTAATCAGAGGATGTAAGTAAGCAAAGCAACAATTCAGAATAAATAAACAAACGTATACATCCATCTCCTTTTTCTAAAAATTCTACAAAAATATCCAAGGATCCCATTGATTTCTACCTTTAACTTTTTGGTTGTAAAAAGACAGTGTAAATAATTCTCAGAGATCTTCATGAATTTCCTAAAAACTCAAATCATCCAAATAGGATAAAGAGTTCGATCTGCGAAGGGCCGTTTTGATGTAATCAAGAATAACACAACATTTGTGTACGTTTGAGAGGTTTTTCAAAAAGCTAAGTGCCACCTCATGATGAATAATACCTTGAGATAAAAAGAGGGGGCGCAATGTCAATGACCTAATATCCTTATAAAATCTACAAAACACTAAAAAATGTGCAGTTGTCTGTCTTGCCCGTCCATTACACGGGAACCTAGGTAAATGTGACTTGGGAAAAACCACTAAGTGATGGATCATCTCAAGGCGAAGTCTCATGAACAATAATCTGTCATAAATATTCTTCACCTCGATCAAATTACCCTGTATACCCTCTTGATTTTTATCCACACTGTATCTAGCCACTGTAGATTTTTTTTTTTCTTCTAGTTCCCTAAGGGCTGCCCTTTTTTGATACAGAATTAATTTAATTTCTCTTTTACTAAATTACAGAATACTGTGGGATTCTAGGGGGTTAAAATTTATACCCATCTCTAATAGCAGATATCTTATATACTGAAGACAAGGGATTCTTCCAGAGTTATGCAGTCACAAACAGTCAATGACAATTTCCCTTGTGAACTTAACACCCTGTTTTGAACAGATACTGTACCATTTTGTTAGTGTATTAAGGTCAATGGTATCCTCCATAAACTCTAGTCCCACTTCTTTATGAATGATAAATGCGAAGTGTTGCATCGCTGCGGTAAAACAGTGTTGCAACACTTTTCACTGCACCCTCCTTCCGACACCATGGATGCGCCGTATTTACTGTACTGCGCTCCATGTCGCAAGGATTGACAGATGCAGTAGGAATCCTGACGTATCTGTCGGCGCAAAACTCACGCATTGCTGGAAGTGTGTCGTAAGCATAACGCACCTCCAGCAATGCATGGGGAGGCCTATACCTATTGCACTGCATCACCCTTATGCCTGCTATGAGGCAGGCATAAGGATTTGACGCAGTGGCGTCCTAGAAGTGGCACAGTGAAATCTGATAGATTTCACTGCGCCACTTCTATGAGGCTTTCTTGCGGGGAACGCCCACCCTGCATACATTATACCTGATGGAGGTATAATGTGGTGCAAAGGTTTACAAAGTGACGCATCAGCCTAGATGCATTACTTTGTAAATATGGCACAATGTGTCACATTATTTACGTCGCTGCTGCATCACAAAAAGTGACGCAACGGTGGCGCTAAAGTGTTTCAAGGGGCTCATAAATATGGCCCATAGGGCCTCATTTATGAGTTTTTGACCTAGGGCAGGAATGCGCTGTATCTATCAGATATGATGCATTCCTGTCCTTTTCCCCTATGTTGGTGCACAATCGGCTGCCGTGTGCCAACACAGGCACCTTTGCACCATGGTGCAAGGGTGCCAGCGTTGCGGGGACAATTTTTTTTTGTGCAGGAAGGGAAACCTTCCTGCACAAAAACAATCACAAGCGGTTTTTTCTCTTTCAACGTGTGCTGCAGAATGCAGAATGCAGCACACATAGAAAAAGGAAAAACAAGGAGAAATAAAGATATTTCTCCTCCTTTACGGCTCCCCTGGGGAGGCGTACGTTTTTGGCGCTGCCTCAGAGTTACGATTTCTCGCTAATCTGGGGCAGTGTCAAAAAGTCATGGATGCTGCTGGGAACGCCCCCAGAAACACCCATTGCACACCCCTTTAATGCAGAAAACTGCGTTAGAGGGAACGATATTTATAAGGCAGCATTCAGCCAAAAAAAAGTGGCTTAGTGCTGCCTGGTAAATATGGAGCAGGCTCCTGCGCCACAGGAGCGTCACAAAATAAGCCCCCTAGTCTTTTCTCCACTCCATACTGTGGAGCCATAAAGAGCCACTGGGAGGCATGTAGAAAAATAAAGTTTAGTAATCTCTCTCCAAGGTTTATTCCCAACCTTTTTAGCAAAGCTGGAAATTGCCAAAATAGCCCTTATACATTTTAATTTGGCTGATTTCAGGTGTGGGGACCAATTACCTTTCTGGGAGAAAACAATTCTCAAGTAGCTGAAAGTATTTACCTCCTCAAGCTTTTGGCCCTTTGCATAATGTCTAAAGCCCTTTTTTTGGCTTTTCCTACATACCATGGTGAAAGTATTAGCTAAATTCAGTTTTAGATCTCTACTCTCCATAAAGATGATGAAGTTTGTTATTAGTAACTGAAGGCCGATTGACGTTCTGGATATCAATACAGCGTCATCAGCATAAAGTAGGATCGGGATGACCCGGGGGGTCCACCTTAGGGGTGTCCACATTTATATTTTGCAAAAAGATAAGAAGAAGAAGATAAGATAAGATAAGATAAGAAGATAAGAAGAAGAAGATAAGAATGGTGCGAGTATGCACCTCTGCCTAATCACCCGGGTCACCCAAAACCCACTTGTTCTTTCCCTGTTTTTCCCGTAGCACACGCAGGCAGTTAGGGATGTATATAGCTGGGAGAGATGACTTACAATATTGGTTGGAGCTCCCATATCTATAAACACCTGCCATAGATTGGCATGATTCACTAAGTCAAATGCACTAGACAAGTCGGCAAAACATAAATGAACATGACCTTCCCTGGGCCTAGTGTACTTGATGACAATAAGGTGTACGTTGATTCCCTGTTCTGTCATCCAAATTTCCTTCCTGAAACTGGATTGAGAATCCATTATTATATTCTTTTCCTGGGCCCAGGATTCCAGCCTTCAACTCATTATACTGAGGTACAAGAGCCAGGCAGCAGGATGGGGAATGCAGCACTATCCGCTGCAAAAGGTGCAACACAAAAATGAGAATACACTTCCTGACTAGGGGTTACACACCAGATGATCTATGCTGGATCATACTAGAAACACATTCTAATATGAATAAGCAAGTATTGTTCAGAAAAGAACAACAATTGATCTTCCGCCTTTCCTCCAACACCATTGGGTTGAACAATGACATTCCGTGGCATGAGATATAGATACTCCATTTATAGCTTAGACTATATCAGACCAGGAAGGGACACATGAGATAACCTTACATCATAACGTAATTTGAGGTGCTCCAACCCGTATTCCTCACAAAGAACCAACAGTGGTTCTGAATGAAAACACCTAACGAAGGGAGTAACATTTTGTACTGAACAGTCCACATAGACATTGTTCCGATAGCGAGACCTATTTCCACACTGCTGAACGGAGCTATCTGATCATACAAAGCTAATCCTCCTCTTAATACTCCTAATATCTTGTAAATATCTTGTTACTTTCAGGATGACATAGTATAATACGGATAAAGCGCTCCTCATCAACGATAATTTAACCGTTTTGATCACTACAGTTCCAAGACCAGCGGACTTCCTGCCGGGCACAACTTAGACTTATAAATTGAGAATACGCTGTTAACAACCCCCGTTGGTAATGGTTAATATGTAGAAGCTTTAGTCCAATATGGATATTGACAATTGGTTTAATTTATAGTGTTAAGATGGCCGTCACGTAAGCAACCTTTTTCTCCCAATGGAGATAAATAACAGACTAAACCAGCCTAGTTAATCCCCACTCTAGCGTTTGCAAGAAGGGCGGGTCCAATACTGGCAACACCTGGTCCTTGTTAATCTATCAGGAACAAGTTAAATACTCCCAACGTACCCATGAGCCAACACTTCCGAGTCAGCACACGAGGGTAGGTCGTCCAGAGAGCTGGTCCTGACCAAACTGTAAGTACTAAAGTATAACCACAATGGGGTGACCCTGTGTCCCTCAGAACCTGGGTATGTATAAGAAAAACTACAATGGTTCCGTCGGGGTATAGAAAAATTACTTAGATGCAGAATTAATTAAAAATGGTTGCTTAATACGTAGCATAAATGCGGCAAGTATTTAAAGTGAGATATAACATGTAGATTCAATGATGTTGGAACACAAGATTAAACAGCACTTACTAGTAGATGCTTGCAAAGGTATTGTATTGGACAAATTGAAGCTCTCATGAATATTTACAAGTATTTACAGGGCTGTCAAAGCGAAATAAAACAAGAATTGCAGTGACAAGAGGTATCGTGACATTTGGTGCTCAGTGATCGTGGTGAAGTGAATATATACAAGGTGAAGAATAAAGAATTAGGAAATGGTCAGAAAAAAACACAATATCTCTGGTGGCTAGCACATTTGCTTAGTGATTTAGAGCAGAAGATTTGTTGGGGCTGAACCAGGTATTATCGTCGACGTTTTGACCCAGACAAAGCTTAGTTAAAATGTCAAAGAGGGTCTTCTTCAGGACAAAAGGGGTGACAGCCTAAAAATAAGAAGGGTGACAGCCTAAAAATAAGAAGGTCTCAAACTGTAAGTACGGCATAGCCACCAACGCTCCGAAGAAAGGAACTCTTTCTAGTCTCTGAATGAAACAGGGCCAAATTGACCCAAATATTGATTACCTTTTTCAGCATGCAAATGGCTTGCTATTGTGCACAACTGGAGGAGGCACAAATTTTTACCCAATTTGGGTAAGTTATCAAATGTGATGGACTTTTAATTTATGTTGTGTGTGTCTTGTGGTGTTTTTTATATGTACATGTGACATACTTTGGCACAAAGCATGCGATTGATGTAAACAAATAAGCATACGTTTGGTGTAACAAAATAAGCACGTATTTCATGATTTGCAAACCAGAATCAACATTGGAAATAATGATTTGGAAATATTGAATTGTATTTTTACTGTGTACTATGAGTCTTTGAACTGCAGGTCATCGCTAAATAAATCACAAATCAATACCGAAACCAAGGTATGTGTGATTGGGAGAAAATTAATGAACCCATACATTAAAACTCCAATCACTAAGTAGATTAGGTTGATATTGGTCCTGATGAATAGCTACTAGATCATTGTTATGACTACATGGAAGCTAGAAACATGTTGACCTATAGCTGTCTAAGATAACTAAAGTCTAATAGATAGCACCACACATTTTTAATATAGGTGAGAGAACTTGTTCATTAAAGTTTTTCCTGAGAAGTACCTCTTTGCCTATTTTTAACCTCACATCTTTACATGTCAACACCAATCTACTCCTTAAGGCCCCACACCCGCACTTCACCAAACGGCAGACAAGAAGATCTCCGGCAAGGAGCCACCATTAAGGGTGCCCTTCGGGCATTACAGCGCCGGCCCGACGAGGAGCAAATGCCCTATGATGAAGCATGACACCTATCCACGTGTGTGAGGGCATTTGATTCTTGTAGGGTCATGCCCACTGCGTACCCTACAGAATAGTCGTTGACCCACATAGACATTGATTCTTCTTTAGGAACTGCATACCCCAGAAACATTTATTAACTAAAAGGCAGGACATTTACTTTTAAGTTTTCCATGTCCTGGTCCAGACAAAGAGCTAAATCCGTTTTCACTGCTCTGAGGCCTACTCCTCTCATAGGCTAGCATTGAGGATTCCTCTAAACACTTTTTGAGCTGTAATTGTGGATCAGAAAAGAGTAACTACATCGTGTTTATATCTTTGACATGGTGGTGATAAATCCTCTTTAGTGGTAAAGTTGAACTTGACAGTACCATTTTAGAAATGTCACTTTTAGAAAATGGACATTTATCTGCCCTTAACTTTACTGTGTGTGCCTGCAGCCTGCCTCCAATACACATCTGGGCTGGGTGACAGCTACACTTTGTGCATTCCCTCTAGACAGCCACAAACACAGGAAGGGGTGGGTGTGACAGAGGAATCATCCTCATTCATCTGCATTCTGGTAGCCTTCCTGGGCAGGTGGCTCACGCTTATATCTGAATAGGTTATGTCCCAGTCTCTGACAAAGGGCTGATTACCTCCCAAAGATATACTCTCATCCTGGCAGACAAGACTGGGTTGAAAGGGATCCTTGTGCACTTCAGAGAACTCCTTTGAAGTCACCCTCTACATCAAAGGCCCATTTGGGTATAAGTACCAGGGCTCTGACTCTACCAAATCAGTACACTACTGGACCTGGGAAGAGTTCTGCTAGAGTAAAGACTGCTGTGCTGTAAAGATTGCAACTTTGCTGTGGCTGACTGTTCTGAAGAACTGCTTCTCTGCTTTGCTGAGTTGCCCTGCTGCCTGCCGATCTCTGCCCTGCTGAGGACAAGGACTGGACCTATCTCATTGAACCTAGTGTGACTCCAAGGACTTGTTGGCATGCCTCCTGTTTTCTGAAGTCTCAGGGATACAAAAGACTATCCTGCTGGTACTGCTGTATTCTGCCATCTGTGAGTCTTACCCTTGCCTGAGGTGCCCCCTCCAGTTCTGGGCCTCAGAAGTCTGTTCTGAATCTGATTTCTGCAAAAACCGACGCATTGCCTGGACTGTGTGACACCAACGCAAAGACTGCTTGATGACGATGGATGTGCAGCATACGCGGCTCGACGAAGATGCTCTACGCAGCTCAATAACAACATATTGCATTCACTTCAACAGAGCTCGACGCGGGACCCCCTTTGCGCAGCTCAAGAACGACGCAGTAGGCTCTCAACATCAACAAAAGCTCCACCCAAGGTATTTCTTCGGCGGGACCTGTCTGGGTCCTGTAGCCAGTCTGCCTTCCATCACGGCCAGACTGAACTTTGATTTTGCACTGGTCCCTCACGACCTCAAGTAACCTTTTGACTGCTAGTGACTTCTAAGCGCTGTTTTCACATTTAACTATTAAATTAAATACATTTTCAAACTCAAATAAATATTCTCTATTTTTCTAAACATGTGTAGTCTTTTTGTGGTGTTTTCATTGAGTTACTTTAATTTAAGTGTTGCACAAATACTTAACAGAGTGCCTCTTAATTTAAGCCTGCCTGCTGTCTGCCAAGCTACCAGAGGGTATGCACAGGTTAATTTAGGGTGTGTATCTGACTTACCCTGACTAGAGTAGTTGTACCTACTTGGACCGGGTGCAAACCTCTGTCAACTAAGGACCCTATTTCTAACATTATTTGTAATGTATTGAGCGTTTCTATTAACCATTTAACTGTCAGCATCAAGTTGTTTAACCACACATACCTTGTTAGTCTCTTTGTTCACATATTCACACTGCAAGTATATTTCCACATTTTGGGCTATGTATTGGTGCAAACTGCACATCAATATTATGTTGCAGCCCAAAGACATAATGAAAATGTGGAGATATTTTTTATTTTTTAACAAATTAGCTTGATATTTTGTTGCATTTCTCAAATGAACAAACATAAGTCTCAAAATGCTAACTGAGGAAATGTTGGCATGAAAGTCTGGAGTCTAGTCCGGTCCAATATGTGTGGGTTTTCCTGTGAGATATAGTCTGCATAATCAATAATGTAATATTAGCACAGATCGCTACATAGTGGTAGAATCACTGTTTATTGTACACTGTTCATTTGTTGATAATCTCAGCACTATATAAAAAATATTAAAAACTATGGGCCAGAAGTACAACGTTTTTTTTCATTTGCGAACGGCCCGATTCACAGAATCCGGCCATTTGGGAATGAGAAAAGGTCTTTTCAAATTTACAAAGGCCCAATTTGCGATTCAGTAACCTATAACCGAATCGCAAATTGAGTTTGCGATTCAGTATTAGGAATGGCCATGTTTAGGGTGTCCCTTACTAAAACCGAGTTGCAGAGGCATGTGTGAATGTTTTGCGACTGAAATGCATTAAAAAACCATTTTCATTTTACCACCTCTTCCCTTTTGTGAATGTTTGTGAAACTTTTTTTAAGAGCACCCTTTGGTCCCATGAACCACTGCCTGATCCTAAAAAATTTAAAGAAAACTTTTTTTTTTACTTAAAAGTAATTACAGACATGGTGGTTTGCTAACCCCCACAGGTCACCATCCCTGTAATTGCGATTCTCAGTGGGTCGCTGTTGCAAAGTCATCCTGTGCCCTGGGCACCCCCCAACTTTTTGCTGACTGATACTGGTGGTAACTGACTCTGACTGACCCTGGGCTCTGCCTAACCAGGCCCAGGGCCAGTGCAAGGCTGAAAGAGACACATTAGAATACAGTTAAAACACCTACATACACTAGGGTACACAATGGTATGGTGGGGTACCCCTGTGATTGGCATGACCTACCCCATAAGCCCCTAGTATATAATAGGGCAGGGGGATTGAAACTACCTAGAAGTCCCTAGTTCCCTAGGGCAGGGCAGTTTAAGAGGCCAGCAGCCTTTCTGCACTTGCATGTGTGCACTGCTGAGGCCTGAGGTCAGTTTTAAAAGCAGCCCTGGGTGCCATGACTGCTTTTAAAAAGTAAATTGTGCCCAAACTCGACTTTGGGTTTTGGGGCACTTAAAAATGGATAACGTACAATGTTTTGGCATAATAGGGACCCCCAGGGTCTCCCCTAGGTATCCCAGGGGTGGGGGTCAGTTATCTATAAGGTAGACCCTTATAAAATGAGTTTTTATATGCCTGGGTAAAGTGAAATTTCACATTTCACTCCCACATTGTGGTAAAGTGCTGCCCAAATTCGACTTTGATGCTAGGAGCACTCTGAAGTGAGGATCTGCAATATCTTTACAGATTCAGAACCCCTAAAGTCTCCCCTACTTGTCCTATGGGGTGGGGGTCCTGTAGATATAAGCAAAGTACTTATAAAATATGTTTTTGTAAGTCTTGGTGCTGGAAAAATGGCCCAAGTCATTTTTCCCATTGCAAATACCCTGTTACATAGGTTAACATGGTAGGAAGTTATTAATTAATAACTCTTGATAGGAGAGGGCTAGAGATGCCATTCAAAGATTTCCCCGAATGGTATTAATAAATCCAACAGTATGATATTGTTGAATTTCTCGTAAAGTGTACCTACAAGAAGTTATAAGACTTTCTTGTTTGTAAGTCCAGATTCAGCCTTCCAGTGGTCTGCCCTGATTGGTCAGAGTTAAGTGGATTAGCCAGCCTGCCTGGAGAGGTGATAAAGAGCCCCTGGGGTTATGCAGCTGGGCTGGGAGGGCAGTGTGCTGGTCCACAGCAATGCCAGGCCAGGGTGAGGGGTCGTAAACCATGGGCTTCAAAGAGAAAAGCAGAACCCAGGGACATTTACAACTCTGAACTTTCTACCTCAGGCAGATGGGGGGATTAAGGAAGGTATGAGCAGATGCAGGGGGAGAGTCTAAGTAAATTAGCCATCCTAGGGGTGTGTTTAGCCAGCTCTTGCCTCCTTGCTGGAAATTCTGCCATTATGGATTTGGAAGATTTGATGCACTCTGGGACAAAATAATGCCACCCTCTACAGGAAGTGGTCATATCTTTGAGGAGTTACCCTGCTCCCATTGGTCAGGAGTGACATCCTGTCTGACCCAGAGAACATGGAATAAGTATCTGAGAGGGGCGGAGCCCTCCATATCTGCTGCTTGAAACTTACTGAAGCAAGACATTGCCAAGCTGAGAAGATTTTGCTGTGCAAAGATTTCTAAGGCCTGACCTCTGAAAACTGCACCATCTGAAACTACAGCCCTGTGGATTATTTTGCTGAAAAAGAACCAAAGAGTGGACTCCCTGAAAGCTACAGGTTAAAAGAGCTCATCTGGAACATCACCAACTAAATCCGCACCTTGGGGAACTACCAGTGGATTTGTAAGGGTGACGTCCCAGTGGATTGTGGGAACAAAAGTCCTCAACTTTCAAGGACCATCTTGGAGCTTCCAGACCCTTGGAGTGAGTTTGAGACACTCTGGGACCCTTTGAGGAACTTCAGGAAGAAATTCAAGAAGTTTGGAGAACTTTGGAGGAACTTTGAAAAAAAAGCTCCATAGAGGGACCGACTCAACCTGGTCAGCCAAGCCGCCTGCCTTCAATTGCGAGTCGGCTAAGCCATCCAGGTTCGTCCCGCTAAAAGCTCAGTCGGTCCGACTTCCAGAGTTTGACCGGGAGTAGAAGAAATCTGAAGCCGGCGAACCCTCACCGGATCCGGCTACATGAGGAGCATCGAGAGACCCCGCGAGAAAAAGCTCCAGAAAAGTTTCTAAATCCGCTCGTAGAAAAGGTGACCGGGAGCAATCGCGAGAGCCAAGCTGCCTGTCTTCCATCGCGTGTCGGCCTGGGCTTCTGGGTTGCCCCGCTGAAGTGCTAAAGAAAAAGTATCTAAGTCCGCTCCAGGAAAGTTGACCAGGAGTTCGTCGAAAGGCATGCTGGCGAACCCTCACCGGATCCGGACTGGCTGGGAGCTTCGAGGGACCTCGCGAGAAAAAGCTCCAGAAAAGTTTCTAAGTGTGAAGGTAGAAACTGAGACCGGGACCTGCCGCAAGCTGTAGCCGCCCAGGGCTTCATCGCGGTCGGCATCAACCTTTGACTTTGCCCCGGTCTATAGCGAGCAGGTATCCCAATATGGTGCTATAAACTTCTAAGTGCTATATTTTATTAAATCTTTGAAAATTCATATCTCCAGTTCCCTACATTGGACTTTTGTCGTTTTGGTGTCATTTTAAAGATAAAAATATTTCCTATTTTTATAAATTGGTGTTGGATTTTTATTATGTGTTGTGTCTTAATTATTTACTGAATTGGTGTTTTTAAATGCTTTACATACCGGTCTTTGAAGTTAAGCCTGTCTGCTCGCAGCCACGTTACCAAGGGTTGAGCATAGGAATAATTTTCTAAGACCTATGCTGAGTCCTATCATGTGTTAGTGGCCTTATTGCCAGTGGCAGACCTACATTTGCCCATACCAATAATCCACTTTCCAACAGTCGCAAACCAAGACCTACCTCATTAATATTAATGAGGTAGATCTATTTGCAACCCACAGCGAATAGCAGAATGTGTTAAACACACATTAGTACATGGGTATTTGTGATTATCAAATAGCGAATTGCAAACATTCGCTATTCGGTAATCGCAAACCATCTACGTACATCTGGCCCTATATCTTTCCTAATTGTGCACAACTTAATGAATCTATCAATGACAGCCAATCTTTCCTTGCCTGAGCAGTTGGAGGATTCATTGAAAATGGCATTTTCTAATGTTCATCAAATGTTTCCCAAAAACGGTACTTCCCTTGTGCACGAACATATCCCTGGCAAGGCTTGACCAGCATTTGTATTCCCCTAGGTGTCCTAGGTATTCCCCTAGGTGACCCTTGACCTCTGGGTAGGTCGTCCCCCATCCGCACAGCGCCACCTGTGCGTCCAGCTCCCTGCTGCTGCTGATCTGAGGCCCTCCTCCACCCGCAGGCTACCACCTGCGCCTCATCCCTGGTGGCCAGTGGTAGGCCGTAGGTAGGTTCTTGCCTTGTGAGCGTCACTGTTACTGTCTCTCCCCTCTATATTTGTGCCCCCACTGTTTTTCCACTGTTTTTGCCCTTCCGTTCTGTGCCCCCACTGCTGTGACTCTTTTTCGTTCTGTGCCCCCACTGTTTTTCCCCTTCCGTTCTGTGCCCCCACTGCTGTGACTGTTTTTTCGTTCTGTGCCCCCACTGTTTTTCCACTGTTTTTGCCCTTCCGTTCTGTGCCCCCACTGCTGTGACTGTTTTTCGTTCTGTGCCCCCACTGTTTGTCCACTGTTTTTGCCCTTCCGTTCTGTGCCCCCACTGCTGTGACTGTTTTTTCGTTCTGTGCCCCCACTGTTTTTCCACTGTTTTTGCCCTTCCGTTCTGTGTCCCCACTGCTGTGACTGTTTTTCCACTGTTTTTGCCCTTCCGTTCTGTGTCCCCACTGCTGTGACTGTTTTTTCGTTCTGTGCTCCCACTGTTTTTCCACTGTTTTTGCCCTTCCGTTCTGTGCCCCCACTGCTGTGCACTGTATTTTCGTTCTGTGCCCCCCTGTGCCCTTTTTGATTTCTGCACCCCCTCTCCCTCCCGTTTCCTGCCGCTGTGTCCCCTGCGGCCCCGCCCCCTCGCTGACCACTCGCTGCCCCTGCCTCCCGCCTCCCAGCTGCTCCTCCCTCCCACCTCCCCATATATGGCGGCCGCTGCACGGCCGCGCCGCTGGTGCGCCGAAGGCTCACCTAAGGCAAGCCCGTCTGCGCCCGTTCTCGCCTGGACCGCGCCCAGCGCCAGAACCCCTGGCTCCCGCATCGCCATCGTCCACAAAGACACCATCAAGGTCTCGAACAGCACCGACGACACTCTCAGCACCGCCGAACACATGCACTTCCAGATACACACGGATCCCAACACCACCGTAAGAGGCACCCTCATCTACAGACCCCCCGGACCCCGACCCCAGTTCAGCGACTCCATCGACGACTTCATCAGCACGCACGCCCTGACCTCCACCGACTACATCCTCCTCGGAGACCTGAACTTTCACCTGGAGAACAACAACGACAGCAACTCCTCCACCCTGATCGACAACCTCGCCAACCTCGGACTGAAAACAGCTAGTCACGACGCCAACCCACATCGCTGGACACACGCTCGACGCTATCTTCTCCTCAAGCTCCCACGTCTCCTTCAGCCACACCTCCGAACTCACCTGGACCGACCACCACTGCATCCACTTCACCTTCCGGAAACCCGCCGCACACCACCGCACCCTACAGATCCCCCGCAGATGCTGGAGCAAAGTCACCGAAGACAAACTCCAGACAAACCTCGCACTCAGCCCACCCACCGACCCTCCAACCCCGACGCCGCCGCCCGCAATCTCAGACGATGGATGGACGACTGCGCCAACACCTTAGCCCCGCTGAAAAAACCAACCTACAAAGACACCAGCAAGAGAGCCAGCTGGTTCACCCCGGAACTCCTAGCATCCGAGCGCACCTGCCGGAAACTGGAGAACAAATGGCACAGCGAGAAGACGCCGGATAGCCGCGCAGCCCATAAAGACGCCATCCGTAACCACCATAACCTCATCAGGTCCGCCAAGAGGACCTCCTTCAAAGACCGCCTCGACAACAACGCACACAACAGCAAGGAGCTCTTCAGCATCGTGAAGGAACTCTCCAACCCCAGCTCCAACGCCAACGAAATCCCGCCGTCGCAAGCCCTGTGTGATTCCCTCACCACCTTCTTCCACCGCAAGATCGCCGACATTCATGACAGCTTCGACTCCCGGACGACGCCAACAGGCCCCGGCACATCAGACCCGCCGCACCCCATCGACCACGACCCCCTGACAGCCTGGGTCAACGTGAACACCGAGGACACAATCAAGACCATGGGCACAATCCACTCCGGCTCCCCATCAGACCCTTTTCCACACCACATCTTCAACAAAGCCGGCAGCTCCATCGCACCCCACCTGCGCAATGTCATCAACCTCTCCTTCGAGACCGCGACCTTCCCAGAGAGCTGGAAACACACCGAGATCAACGCCCCTACTCAAAAACCCAAGGCAGACCCGAGCGACCTCAAGAACTTCCGGCCCATCTCCCTGCTTCCATTCCCAGCTAAGGTCATCGAGAAGATCGTCAACAGACAGCTCACCCGCTACCTCGAAGATAACAGCATCCTGGACCCCTCCCAGTCAGGATTCCGCAGCAACCACAGCACCGAGACCGCCCTCATCGCCGCCACAGACGACATCAGGATCCTGCTGGACAACAGCGAGACGGCGGTCCTCATCCTCCTGGACCTCTCTGCCGCCTTCGACACTGTTTGCCACCGCACACTACGCACACGCCTCCACGACGCAGGGATCCGAGACAAGACCCTGGATTGGACCACCTCCTTCCTTTCCGGCAGAACCCAGAGCGTCCGCCTCCCCCATTCCGATCCGAAGCCTCCGAGATCATCTGCGGCGTACCCCAGGGATCTTCCCTCAGCCCGACACTGTTCAACATCTACATGGCTCCACTCGCACGCATCGCCCGACAGCACGACCCTCAACATAATCTCCTACGCCGACGACACTCAACTGATCCTCTCCTCACCAAGGACCCCTCACCGCCAAATCCAACCTCCACGAAGGAATGAAAGCCGCCGCCGACTGGATGAAGTGCAGCCGACTTAAGCTGAACACAGACAAGACGGAGATCCTCATCCTCGGCTCCAACCCATCAGCCTGGGACGAGTCCTGGTGGCCCTCGTCACTAGGGGCACCCCCGACACCAACCGACCACGCACGCAACCTGGGAGTCATCCTCGACTCAACGCTCACCATGACCAAGCAAGTCAACGCAGTCTCCTCCTCCTGCTTCAACACCCTCCGCATGCTCCGCAAGATCTACAGGTGGATATCGACAAACACGAGAAGAACAGTCACCCAGGCCCTCGTCAGCAGCAGACTCGACTACGGAAACGCCCTCTACGCAGGAGCCCTGACCAAGCTCATCAAACGACTGCAAAGAATCCAAAACGCCTCTGCACGCCTGATCCTCGACATTCCACACCACAGCCACATCACCCCCCACCTGGAAAACCTGCACTGGCTCCCCGTCGACAAGAGAATCTCCTTCAAACTCCTGATCCACGCACACAAGGCACTCCACAAAACCGGCCCAGCCTACCTCAACAGTCAACTCTCCTTCTACGTTCCCAACCGTCAACTCCGCTCCGCCGACCTCTCCCTGGCCCCCGTCCCGCGCATCCGGAGAACCACCACCGGAGGAAGATCCTTCTCTCACCTCGCCGCCAAGATCTGGAACACCCTTCCCCTCAACCTACGACAGACCCAAGACCTGCTGACCTTCAGGAGACGACTCAAGACCTGGCTGTTCGACCAGTAGCGGCAACACCCCCCCTCCTCTCCCTCAGCGCCTTGAGACCCTCGCGGGTAAGTAGTGCGCTTTACAAATCTTGTGATTGATTGATTGATTAAGCATGGGAGTGCCAGAACTGTATATATTTTCTATGGGTTATGGATACACACAGGTGATGAACTGGGTAAAGTGCATTTTGGAAATTTCAAAAGCAACAGAAAGCAAAATGCCAGTTTAGGGTATCTGTCTTTTATTTTAAGATATAATCACAGTACTGTATGGAGACCTACTGAAGCCATATATTTTCAACATGCATGCATTGTAAGGGTTCTATTACTGGACTTCAGTTGCCTTATTGAGCGGCTCAGGAAAACACAGTAAAAATACCCTTTTCAGATTTTTAGCATTTATTTTCCAAAACATGACATTTCCTTCTAGACTACCTCAAGCAGGAACAAATCCCTACCAAGGCTTGAATCACCTACTTGTATTTTACTTATGCTCACATCAAGCATGTTTATGTATATTGTGACATAACAGACGTGTGCTGAGGAATTCCTTTGTATATCTGTCAATTGGCCAAGGCCATTTTGTGTTTTGAGGAGGTCAGTGGTTCTCTTCACCTTGCAGCACCGTGATCAATACAGCAAGTAAATATCAAATATTTGTGTTATCTCTCCCGAGTGGCGCCTTCATTTACCCAACTAAATACCACTGCTCATTAGGTGCTCAAGGCTTGAATCACATTGGTGTTCCCCTGGGTCTCCTGAGTGTAGAGATACCAGATATGTATGGGTTTTCTAAGAGTTTGGGGAATCCAACAGTGGTAACCTAGGAGCAGCATATTTGGGAATTTTTTTAAAACAACAGAAAGTGAAATGCCAGTTTAGAGTATCTGACTTTTTTTGCAGATATCACTCCTGGTCTGCTTAGATACCTACTGTAGGGAAATGGATTACTAGCTGAGAAGGATGTGAGTTCTTCCCAAGTAATAAGTCCAAATATTTGTTAGCAGGTAAAAAGAAAATTTTCCCTTGGTGGACAATTAAGTTATTTTCGCCAGGTTTGCTAAGTTCCCAGCAACAGAAAACAAGCCCATGTGTTAGAATATATATAACACTCAATGCAAACAAACCAAATACAGAATGTATTAAAAATATTTTTTTATTTAAAATCCCACAATAAAAAACGGTTAGCAAACCTGGCGAAAATAACTTAATTGTCCACCAAGGGAAAATTTTCTTTTTACCTGCTGGTAGTACCCTATTCCCCTGGTGTTGCTACAAGGGGTCCCTCTCTATATATTATTTATTCAACAAATATTTGTTAGGCCCAAAGCACAAGTACACTAAATAAATCTGGGATCAACCTCTGGTAGCTGTGGCACAGAGCAGATAGGCCTAATTTAAGGAAATACATTCATCAGTACCAAAACAATTAAAACATCATGCAACACAATAAAATTCTCACAACCAATTTTTAAGAATAGAAAACATTTATAAAATAATACAAAAATAAATGAAATCCAAAAAGGGGACCCAGACATCTTAATTTTAGGTCAGAAAGTGGCAAGAAAAAGCAAATCCAATCAAAACTCACAGTTCACATTTGAGCAGGACTATGTATGACTTCGGTACATCCGTGACTGGAGGTTGGACACTCCAAGTGGATCATCCTGGTCAAATATTTTCCCTTCGCCCTTCGCCTTTTTCATTGACGTTGAAATCCTCAAGTAAAAAAAAAAAAAAAATGTAAGTCCGTTTTTATATAGCGCAGCTACTCACCCTTACGGGTCTCAAGGCGCTGGGGGCCGTCGTGGAAATTAAGTGAGCTATTGCCCAGAGTCACATGGTGCTGAGCTGAGCTGCCGCCGGAGCCGGGGATCAAACCGTGAACTCTGTGCTCCGAAGTCAGCTGCCCTGGCCGCTGCACCACACCTCTCCAGTGAGCAAGGTTGAAGGCTGTATCTGGCAAATTGCTCTCAGAGTTGGATAGCCATTGGACAAGAGCCAGCTGGGGGCATTGTTTTCGGTGGGAAATGCTCAGAGTGGAAAAATGGAAATGTCACACCTACTAAGTCCTCTCATCAGTCAGATACTTTGCACAACTGCACACCGTCAAGATTTCTACATTCATAATTAGTTCCTTTTTTGGAGTAAAAAATCCTCCAGTGGGACTAGTCTGCAAGCTGTAACCAGTAAATTCCTCTTGGAAATGGATATGTTTACCCCAAGCCAGCTGATGCTTCAAAGGACTTGAAAGTTCAAAAATGTTCTAAGCCCTCACTTTTCACACTTTCTGGAGAAGTTCCTCTTGGTCACTATTAAGGCTCCCAGGTCCCAGGGATAGTACCCTGGGGCCAGGACTCACTACAGCAGAGGCCACAATCAGGGTTCAGTCCAGGTCCAGTTGCTATTGGTCAGCTTGTTGCTCCAGGAAAATGGCCTCATGAAGCTTGTTGTTTCCTTGTAGCCAACACAGGAGTTCCGCCTACTGACCCTTTAAGACCACTTTACAGTCTTGTGTACAAATGGGAGCAGGTCCAGCCCCTTTGGTCTCTACACAGCTCAGAGACAGCAAGTCTAGTCTTCTTCTGTTCTTCCGCAGGTCTAGAAAGTGTTCTAAGGGAGTGTCCCTTTTGTAGAAAGCACTAGCCAGTGGGTAAGAGTGACACCTGGACACTCCCTAAGCATTAGGCAAAAAGGTTCCTAAGGCAAGCATTCCTAGTTTTGCAGCAGATCCTGGTTGCCTTATAGCAATTCCATAGTGCACTATCAGAAGTTAAATAAAATATATCAGATCCCTTCTGCCTATGGAAGAGGCTGATGGCCCAAAAAGCATTTATCTATGGAATAGCAGTTCAACCCTACTTCAAGCAGCTCCCCAACCAAAAGGGGTTGTTTCAGAATAGCTACGCTTTGCTCTTGTATAAAGGCCTCTCTTACCTTGGTCTTGTAGTAGAAGTGTCTCTTTATTTGATTACTGAACAACAATCATAAAAGAACAACTGTAAAATGACACATCATTAAATCTATTAAAATTCATATATAACAATGTTCAGTCATAACATATCCTAACCATCATAAAACAAGTTGCAATAAGGAGCTAAAAAGGAGTTACGCCAGCACAGAGCACTTTCTAAAAATCCTCTCATGGAGTGGCAAACAGCTTGCTCATATATCATTCAGAGAAAATAAAAAGCCGGTCTGTGTTGCCAAACCCCATAAACTTTATGAATTGGCAATAGATATCTTCGCTGGAAGGGCTCATAAAAGCAGCAAAAAGAAGTAAATCGCTCTAACGTTTGCAAAGAGAAATTATCACAGGGGCAAACTAATATACTTTTTGCTTCGTGCTGGCCAGTTGGGAAGCAGAGGTAGCTGCGGATTGGGCCCAGCCAAAACTTAGTTAGGAGGGACAGTTCCCAAAGATTCCTCACCAGGGAGAAATAAGGCTCAAGACCATCACTGACTTTGATAGCTAGATACTCTTTCATGGTCGGTTTATCCTTTCCCTTCATTCCCTTGTAGAAGAGGCAGATCTCATAAATAATTCCTTGACCTTAATACGCTCTCCCTTCCCTAGGTTATAAGGGGTGCAAAACAGAACAGGTCTGCCCAATGTGTCAGCGTGTCTTGCTTTACACATAACTATGAATGGGCAGGCCTCACCCTAGTCCCTTTCAAGTTACGTTCCTGAGCCCTTCCTGACTGTCCTTCCTAAAAGAGGAAGAATCACATTCCATATACTCTGGTCATCCTGCCAAAAGGCGTAAGCCATTGTTTCTCCTCTGGGAGCTGTTTTGCAGTTTTCATATCTTATGAAGGGGAAAATACTGACAGGGGGTAGCTGCAGGCAGGCTAATGCCAATTACCCAGGCAAAGTATAACTTTTTTAAAGATGTTTTTTGAGTATATGTATCAGCAATCCAACTTCACCATTACATTTACTTAAACAAAAAAACAAAAAAAACAAAAATTAAAACTAGTGACTGAATCATTTCAGTAGCTTATCCTAAAGCAAACTTAGCAAAAGCTGCACTTCAATTTTCTCATAAGATCAGTCACAGCTAATCAGCTGTGTCAGATACAGGTTTTTACAGTGAGACTAGATTTTGTACCACTTTTAAATACTAGGCAGCCTAACTTGTTGTCCACAACGCCTGCTTAGGGGTGACATTTAATATTTAACAGTAGAGTTCCTTCATATCAAAAAGGATTATTTTAACAGGTTTGCCTGCAGGTTTAAAGTTTGCTGCACCAAGGCTACACATGTAGGCCAGAGGTTGTGTTTTTCTTTGTCAACCTAGTAGATGGCACAATATGTGCTGCAGTCCATGTGACAATTAACTTTTGAAGCCACTGGTGTATTTTCATGCACAAAATACTTTCGCAGTAGTGACGACGTTAAATATGCCACTTGAGGATTAATCAGTTTTATCATTTTTTAGGGGTCAGAGCACAAATACTGAGGAACAGAAAGAAGTGCCCCAGTGTGCAGAGGTAAAAAAAACAGCAATATCACTCAGCAGAATATAGGGCTGATCACTAAAAAAAGAGGGATTTCTAACACTCTCCATAACTATATACTTTTGGCATGTAAATATCCTAAGGTATCTGTTAGAACTGGGGGTCTCTAGTTGGCTGAGGTAGGTACCTTAGTCCAAATAGGGACCCTTTCTTCTAGTCAGGGTAAGGAGGGACACACGCTTAGATAACCCCTGCTCACCCCCTGGTAGCTTGGCACGAGCAGCCAGGCTTATCTCCAAGGCAATGTGTAAAGTATTTGCAACCACACTCCCAGTAACACAGTGATAACACCACAAATGGACACCACACTGGTGTCATAACAATAGCAGTATCTTTATAAAAAGGAATACGATGAGACCAAACGATAGAAATCCAACATATGCGTATTCGTAATATTTCGCTTTGCCGGTTATTAGGCAAGCAATCACTTGTAGGTTCTTGCGGTATTAATGAGCAATTCACGATCCCTAATGCAGTCCTAATGCAATGCTATGCAGTTTGTAATGCAGTTCGTAATGTAGTAATAAGACAGTCCTTAATGTAAGAATCAGACAGTTCGTAATGCAAGAATAATGCGGTTCGTAATGCAAGAATCAGGCAGTTCGTAATGCAAGAATAATGCGGTTTGTAATGCAAGAATCAGGCAGTTCGTAATACAAGAATAATGCGGTTCGTAATGCAAGAATCAGGCAGTTCGTAATGCTAGAACAATGCGGTTAGCCAATATGCGCTGTCAACTCGGGCACCACTAGGCCCCAACAACAGAGACAAAGGTCGTAAGCTTACAGGGGCGGCCCCGGTACTGCTGGGCAGGTACGGGCCGCTCGGGGACTCAGCGCGTCTAACGCGGTGCAGCAGGAGAGAGCTCGGAGCACTCCTGTACTCCTCCTGCACGCCTCCCCAGGCCACACACGCTTGCGGCTCCTGACCAGAGTCCAAGCCTTACCTGGGTGGGTGCACTGCCTCGCTCTCTCTCTCCGCTCGTCGGACGTCCTGCTGGGCGATCCCGATCACGTTGCCGCTCTGTTGCTAGGCGACGCTGTAGCCGGACGGGTTACGGCGCTGCCTTCTCCTTCGTTGACGATCTTGGGCAGATTCCTTTCGATGAACAACGATCACGATCCCTTTCACCTTGTAGCTTCCTTAGCTTCAAGAAATCCTTTAGCACGTTGCGGCTCGAGCCGGCAGCGGCGATCTTTATTCACAGCCTCAGTTACGATGACGGCTCGGGCCACAAACAGCAATGCAGCAGCGTGGATGATGTTTCACGCTCCGGGGGCAATGCGGTCACGGGGCACCTCGTAAACAGCACCACGGACCACACGGCAGTCTCAGGCATGCAAGAAGCACACGCACACAGCGTTGCTGAGACACGGTCCATAGTTTCAAGTAAGCCTTTAGCACGTTGCGGCTCGGGCCGGCGATCTTTACTCACAGCCTCAGGTACGATGACGGCTCGGGCCACAAACAGCAATGCAGCAGTGTGGACAATGTTTCATGCTGCGGGGGCAAAGCGGGCACGGGGCACCTCGTAAACAGCACCACGGACCACATGGCAGTCTCAGGCGTGCAAAAAGCACACGCACACAGCGTCGCTGAGACACACTTGGAAACTTTTATGTTCCTGAGTTTCCACAACAGGGGACCAGCTCTCCTCGGGCCCTTGGAGACAAGTTACTTCAGGACACAGCACACAGCAAAGTCCTCTCAAGCAGGGGGACACACAACACAGCAAAGTCCCTTGTCCTCTCCTCAGTCAAATCAGCAAACTGCAGGCCAGCCCCAGAACACACAGCAAGGGCAGTCCTTCTCTTCAGTCTCTTCAGCTGTTCTTCTTTGGCAGAGATTCCTCTTGATCACGAAGTAGTTTCAATCCTTTTTCAGTATGGATTTCAGTCTTGAGTTCAGGGGTTTCAGCTCTTACATTTATACCCCTAAATGCCTTTGAAGTCTTTGTGTTCAGGGGCTCTGACCCCGGTCCAAACCAGACCTGGGTGTCTTCCTGCCAGTGCACACCCTCTTCCTTTGATAGTCAGGGTCTGGGGCCCAGACGCACAGCAGGAAGTGGAGCCATCCTCTGGGGTCAGCAACACAGCCCTCTTCACATCCAGGGGGGCTACTCCTCCCCCCCACATCAAACGCAGGCCAGCCTGCTGCTGTCTCACCTACTCCTCCCTGGGGTCAGGACACTTCCCAGACCCTGTCACATCCACACCCAGACAGGCAATACACAACCAGGCAGAGGCACACAGGATGGTTTAAGACAAGAAACCAGCCACTTCTAAAAGTGTGGGGGCAGATTTACAAGCCCCTTGCGCCACTTTTGCGCAGCCGTTTCATCACTTTTGTGACGCAGCGGCGACGTAAACCATGCACCACGTTGCGCCTTATTTACAACGTGACGCATCTAGGGAGATGCGTCACGTTGTAAAGCCCTGCGCCACATGAAACCTGCGTCAGGTCTCATGTGGGCGTTCCGTCGCAGGGTGGGCGTTCCGTCGCAGGAAAGTCTCGTAAAGTGACGCAGTGAAATCTACAAGATTTCACTGAGTCACTTTTCCCGACGCTCGCTGCGACAAATCCTTACTCCTGCTTCAAGCAGACGTAAGGAGTGGCGCACCACGTTAGGGATGGGTGGCCCACGAGCATTGCTGGAGTTGCGTCGCACTTGCGACACGACTCCAGCAATGCGCCACCCTTCCGACGGGAGATGCGACACGCATCTGTTTATCTTTTTGCCCACGGTGCTGCGGCGCACCTGTGGTGCTGCAAGGGTAAAATTGCGTGACGCATCTTTCCTGGCGCATCTCTGCTGATTTGCAGGGATGCGCCAGGCAAGGTAAATCTGCCCCACAGTTTCTAAACATACAATTCAAAAACCATCTTCACAAAGAGATGTGTTATTAAATTCTGAGTTCAGGCACACTAAACTCCATCTCTCCATCTTATGCCTATGGGAAGATATGCTGGAAACATGGGACTCAGCATTCCCCATTCTGTCCTATGGGCAAGATGGCCTTGCAACAGTGAAAAACGAATTTGGCAGTATTTCACTGTCAGGACATGGTACACACCTCAGTACATGTCCTACCTTTCACATACACTGCACCCTGCCCAGGGGGGTACCTTGGGCCTACTATAGGGGTGTCTGATGTACATAAAAAGGGAAGGTAAGGCCTGGCAAGTGGGTGCACTTGCCAGGACAGCAAGGCAGTTAACAAACTGCACGCAGGCACTGCAGTGGCAGGCCTGAGATCTCTTCTTAATGCTACTTGTGTGGGTGGCACACTTAGTGCTGCAGGCCCACTAGTAGCATTTGCATTACCAGCCCTGGCACACATAGTGCACTTTACTAGGGACTTTACTTGTAAGGCAAACATACCAATTATGGACAACCAATTACCATAACACTTTATACAGGGAGCACTTGCACTTTGACACTGATCAGCAGTGGCAAAGTGCCCAAAGCATCTAAGTCGGCAACATAATGTCAGAAAAAGGTCTAGGAGGAAGGCAAAAACTTTAAGGAATTTTAGCCAAAAAGGGCCAAGTCCAACAGTATCCATCGCTGGATGGCAGACGCCCCTCACCCTGAGTGACTGGTCAGGAATATATGAAGCTTCTCAGATTTCTTCCCTCACACACAAACAAATTTCTGCCAAAGCTTTACCTGCATCTTTATTCCCTTGGGTCTCCTAAGTATTGGGGGTTTATCAGACATGTTGGAAGCCGGAGTCCCCGTCCCGCACCACTGTCACCAAGTGCAAGACCCGGGACTCCTCACTCAACGTTAGGCCAAGTAAGGACACCGTTTGAGATAGCCCTGCTCACCCCCTTAGTAGCTTGGCACGAGCAGCCAGGCCTATCTCCAAGGCACGAGTGTACAGTATGTGCAACCACACTCACAACAACCCACTGGTGACACCACAAATGGACTCCACACGAGTTTGATAAAACGAGTATAAACTTTATGTAAAAAGATATACGATCAGACCACACGATACATAAGCCAACATGTAATAAAGGGTAATATTCGTTCTGGCTGGCTGGTAGGTTCAAATCCCAACCACCGCTTTCAAAATGCTATGCTGGTCGCAATGCTAGAATCAAACACCTTGCAATGGACAAACAATAGTGTGCTGCGTAACGATACAAACCTGTGCTGGGCAAAGGAGAAATAATACAATGCATAACGATACACCCCGGTACATTGAAAAAAACAATGAATTCACCAGTTACAGTTATCTCAAGTAACTATAGCTCGTGCTCTAAATTAACTATAACTCACACCCTCACTATGCACCGCTAAATTCCCCACATATTACATCGCTCCTGACATGTTCTATAACATCACCGACAGTAACACTGCAACATTTGAATTTACATTATTGATAACAAAAGTGTGCATGGCAGGGGTGGTTTTTTAAGTTACTTTAAGACGTGAGTTATAGTTAATTAAGATAACTTTAACTGGTGAAGGTCAGTGGTTACAATGTCACTGATATTTCACCTAACTATAACATCAACCTAACTATGAATTAAGTTTAACCTTTGTTTTTTTTAGTAAATATATATTATGTATATTTATATTTTATAGTAAATATATAACTACCTACTGGTGGTTGCCAGTATGTAGTCATAGTTAGGGCCATGTTTCCATAGGAAAAGCGTTTTTTGACTTGCCTATATCTTTTGGCACCGTTTGACGAATCTTCACGATCTTTCCCAAAGGGAACTTCCATAGACATTAGACACAACTACAGCCCGAACCACTGGATGGAATTACACCAAATTCAGCAGAAAGGTAGCTCTTGGTCTAGAAAGAAAACCCATTTTGTTTTTTGGTGTAAATCCATTCAGTAGTTTGTGAGATATTAAAGAAAATCAAATGTGTTTATCTAGTGACATGAACCCTCCCTATCTGATTGGCTGCGAACACTTCAAGCAGGAAGTGTTGATAGCCTTCTTGTGATTCAGCTTCAGCCAAGTGGCAGAAAAAAACGACGGGTGGGCAATGAATTCCGCTCCGCCAGTGGAGTTTGCGGAGTTTTGCCCACTTCGTGCTCCACGTAGAGCACAGAGTTCTGAAAAACAGAGTTTTCCTCTCACATAGGTGAGCACGAGCGTGGAAATTCATATGCTAGACCTTCTCCTGGTGAGATTTCTCAAAGCGTGCAGTCGTGGCAAGTCACGACTGCTAGCGTTAAGAAACTTGCTGCTTGCTTTGAGGAAGCTGCAGTTCGATTATAACATCTACTCTAGCTGCAGAAAGAAGCAGCCCCCTTTGCGATGCGCGTGGTGCCATTACAGCGCAGGACAAACTCCCAGCACTACAAATCAGCATGAGCAGCATGACTTACCGCGCTCCACCGCTTGCAGAACTTCGCAAAGCACATTGGAGTTTTTTTGGCACTTCGTGGAGTTTTGCTTGGCAGAACATTGTAAACTCCACCCAGGACTATAAGAAAACATTTAAAAAAAGAAAAGGGGCAGGGTAGGAATACCCTGACCCCTTAGCTCTGGTTGTGGGGTACCATAGGGGCCCCATCAGGGCAAAAATTAATTTATTTAAACTTTTGCCGGAAATCGCGGTGAAAATTGTAAAAAAAAAAAAACGAGCGCAGGCTCCTGCTCTTGTTTTGGAAAATGACCCTGGGCATAGCTTAAATGAAGGAGGGGGCACACAAGTCCCCTCCAGAGGCTTGTGGAGCCCCGGGGACCACCACCACCCTAAGGCTTTGTTTATACCAAATGAGGGGACACACAGGAACCCCCTCCTTAGGGGCTCCAGAGACCACCACCTCCCCGGGGCTAAACTAACATTGATGGGGGGGCTTCACAGCAACAACCCTACAATCTGGGGACCACCACCTCCCTGGGGCAATACTTCAAAAAATACATGGGTGCTGAGCTGTCCCCCCCGGGCACACCACTACCCTGGGGCCATATGCACAGAAATGGGGGAACCTTGCAGACCCCCGTACCATCATGGACCACCACGTCCCCAGGGTTAAATTGACAGTAATGGGGGGCCTCGCGGACCTCCCTGTGCCCTGGGGACCACCACCTGTGTGGGTCAAATAGCTTTAAAGAGGGGGTGGGACCATCACCTCCCCAGTGCCAGCCTGTGCACAACAAAGTAGGGAGGCTGCATGGCCCCCTCCTGGAGCCATTAATGGCCCTGGGGACTGCCACCCCCCATGGCCAGCTCCTGAAATGTCCCGGGGTGCAAATTGCTGTTTGCTTTTGCTTGATGGTAGCTTTGACAGCTCCCACCAAGCAAACACTCTGGTTCCACCGGACCAGAGCTGTCAAAGTTTTCCCACCAAACAACAGAGAGGGACTCTGGGCTTTTAGAGAGGTCCAGCATACATGCCCTGGATAAACTTGTGAAGAAAAGGTATGCAGTTCCTGTAAAGGAGAGGGAAGAGGGAAAGGAGGGGCAGGGCAGGGGACTGGCAAGGTCCCTAACTACAAAAAGGAGAATTATAGTAGAAGAGGCGGAGGACTGGGAAGTCCTTCCTTTCGGAATGAGTGCCCTCACACACCCAGCCTGCTGGGTGTCATGCTTCATCATCGGGCATGCTCCTCGTCGGGTCGGCGCTGCAATACCCGACGGGCACCCTATGCAGGTGCTCTTTGGCGGAGATCTTTTATTCCTTGCCGTATGGTGCGGTGGGTGTGAGGGGCCTTAACAGTGTAGGTGTGCAATTGTGTGAATTAAAACAGGGAAATAGAAGGGTCAGGTAAATTAAACTTTAATGATCCTGCCTTCCCCCTGATTAAAAATGAAGTTGGCAACTCACTGCAAAAATCCTGCAGCGTGTTATGCTCAAACTTGTACGGTCAACATGTTTCTTGCCTGTTTAGTCAGAAGGATCTAGTGGCAATTCTTCAGGACCTAGTGAAAAATAAAACTCTACACTATAGTAGACTATGATGTTCTATTCTATTAACAAGAAGGTAGGGGGCACCAAGAGGTAAAGTACCTGATGATGCAGCAGCCAATCTCAAACTATCTTCAGAAAGGCCCCTTCAGTTCACGGCAAGTGTGGGACACGGTAAAGTGTTATGTCCAAGAAAACGCGCCCAGGTGACGAGTGACCTACCCTGCACTGCCGGATACGGCAAGGAATAAAAGATCTCCGCCAAAGAGCACCTGCATAGGGTGCCCGTCGGGTATTGCAGCGCCGACCCGACGAGGAGCATGCCCGATGATGAAGCATGACACCCAGCAGGCTGGGTGTGTGAGGGCACTCATTCCGAAAGGAAGGACTTCCCAGTCCTCCGCCTCTTCTACTATAATTCTCCTTTTTGTAGTTAGGGACCTTGCCAGTCCCCTGCCCTGCCCCTCCTTTCCCTCTTCCCTCTCCTTTACAGGAACTGCATACCTTTTCTTCAAAAGTTTTCCCACCCTCTGGGATCGGAGGTTACATCTCTTTCCCTGCCCACAGGCATTCAGGCAGGGAAAGAGATGAAACAATTGCTCCTGCACAGAGGAAGCTGCCTTTCCAGAAGCACCCTCCATGCAGCAGCAATGCCTGCTCCCACAGGAGGCAGGGAAGTGACTGGGACCACAGGGGCCTTGAGGTTCCCCCCGCAGTGCTGATCCTGCATACTGGGTGCAAAAGGGCACCCAGGAGACATGGCCAGACCTCAGGGAATATGATTCCCTGGGCTGAAATCGGCCCAGGGGGTCTATGTGGGCCGGACCAAGGGGGATGGGACCCCCAGTGCCAAAGTCAAACCAGGGAGGGGTCCGCATGGCCCCCCTCCCCTATTAAGTGTGTTTTCTAGGTAATTCCATGGACGCCACTCACAGACTCATAAAAAGTAACTTAAAAAAACAAAGGTTACAGGGATGTTATAGTTAGAAAATAGAATTTTAAAAAACGTAGTGTTGGAAAGTGGATTATTGGTAGGGGCAAATGTAGGTCTCCCACTGGCAATAAGGCCACTAACCATTGGTAGGACTCAGCATAGGTCTTAGAAAATATTCCTATGCTCAACCCTTGGTAACGTGGCTGCGAGCAGACAGGCTTAACTTCAAAGACAGGTATGTAAAGCATTTAAAAACACCAATTCAGTAAATAATTAAGACACAACACACAATAAAAATCCAACACCAATTTATAAAAATAGGAAATATTTGTATCTTTAAAATGACACCAAAATGACAGAAAATCCAATATAGGGAACCGGAGATATGAATTTTCAAAGATTTAGCAAAATATAGCACTTAGAAACTTATAGCACCATATTGGGATACAGGCTCGCGATAGACCGACCCAAAGTCAAAGTTTCAGGGCGACCGCGATGGAGCCCTGAGCGGATACCCCACGCGGAAGGTCCCGGTCACAGTTTTTACTTTCGGACTTAGAAACTTTTCTGGAGCTTTTTCTCGCGAGGTCCCTCGAAGCTCTCAGCCAGTCCGGATCCGGTGAGGGTTCGCCGGCTTGCCTTGCGATGAGCTCCCGGTCACCTTTCTACGTTCGGACTTAGAAACTTTTGCGGTCCGACCTCTGGAGCATTCCAGCGGAGCAAACCCAGGATCCAGGCCGACACGCGGTTGAAGGCAGGCGGCTTGGCTTTCGCGGTTGCTCCCGGTCACCTTTTCTACGAGCGGACTTAGAAACTTTTCTGGAGCTTTTTCTCGCGGGGTCCCTCGATGCTCTTCACCAGGCCGGATTCGGTGAGGGTTCGCCGGCCTCGGATTTCTTCTACTCCCGGTCAAACTCTGGAAGTTGGACCGACGGAGCTTTAGCGGGACGAACCTGGATGGCTTGGCCGGCTCGCGGTTGAAGGCAGGCGGCTTGGCTGACCAGGTTGAGTCGGTCCCTCTATGGAGCTTTTTTTCAAAGTTCCTCCAAAGTTCTCCAAACTTCTTGAACTTCTTCCTGAAGTTCCTCAAAGGGTCCCAAAGTGTCTCAAACTCACTCCAAGGGTCTGGAAGCTCCAAGATGGTCCTTGAAAGTTGAGGACTTCAGTTCCCACAATCCACTTGGACGTCACCCTTACAAATCCACTGGTAGTTCCCCAGGTTGATGATCCTTGGTGGTGAGGGTCCAGGTGAGCTCTGTTAACCTGTAGCTTGCAGGGAGTCCACTCTTTACTTCTTTGTCAGCAAGGTAGTCCACAGGGATGTAGTTTCTGATGTTGCAGGCTTCAGAGGTCAGGCCTTAGAATTTGCACAGCAAAACTTCTCAGCTTGGCACAATGTCTTGCTTTCTTCAGTTTCAAGCAGCAGATCTGGAGGGCTCTGCCCCTCTCAGATACTTATTCCAAGTTCTCTGGGTCAAGCAGGAGGTCACTTCCTGACCAATGGGAGCAGGGTAACTCCTCAAAGATATGACCACATCCTGTAGAGTGTGGCATTATTTTGTCCCAGAGTGCATCAAATCTTCCAAATCCATAATGGCTGATTTTCCAGCAAGGAGGTAAGAGCTGGCTAAACACACCCCTAGGATGGCTAATTTACTTAGACTCTCCCCCCTGCATCTGCTCATACCTTCCTTAATCCTACCATCTGCCTAAGGTGGAAAGTTCAGAGTTGTAAATGACACTGTTCTCTGCTCTCCTCTTTGAAGAACATAGTTTACGACTCCTCCCCCTGGCCTGGCATTCCTATGGAACAGCACACTGCCCTGCCAGCAGAGCTGGTTGACCCCAGGGGCTCTTTATCACCTCTTCAAGGCAGCCTGGCTAATCCACTTAACTCTGACCAATCAGGGCAGACCACTGGAAGGCTGAATCTGGACTTACAAACAAGAAAGTCTTATAACTTCTTGTATGTACACTTTAGGAGAAATTCAACAATATCATATTGTTGAATTTATTAATACCATTCGGGGAAGTCTTTGAATGGCACTTCTAGCCCTCTCCTATCAAGAGTTATTAGTTAATAACTTCCTACCATGTTAACCTATGTAACAGGGGATTTGCAATGGGAAAAATGACTTGGGCCATTTTTCCAGCACCAGGACTTACAAAAACATATTTTATAAGTACTTTGCTTATATCTACAGGACCCCCACCCCATGGGACAACTAGGGGAGACTTTAGGGGTTCTGAATCTGTACAAATATTGCAGATCCTCACTTCACAGTGCTCCTAGCATCAAAGTCGAATTTGGGCAGCACTTTATCACAATGTGGGGAGTGAAATGTGAAATTTCACTTAACCCAGGGCATATAGAACTCATTTTATAAGGGTCTACCTTATAGATACCTGACCCCCCACCCCTGGGACACCTAGGGGAGACCCTGGGGGTCCCTAATATGCCATAACATTGTAGGTTATCCATTTTTAAGTGCCCCAAACACCAAAGTCGAGTTTGGGCACAATTTACTTTTTAAAAGCAGTCCTGGCACCCAGGGCTGCTTTTAAAACTGACCTCAGGCCTCAGCAGTGCACACATGCAAGTGCAGAAAGCTGCTGGCCTCTAAACTGCCATGCCCTGCTATATACTAGGGACTGATAGGTAGTTTCAATTCCCCTGCCCTATTATATACTAGGGGCTTATAGGGTAGGTCATGCCAATCACAGGGGTACCCCAACCCATAGTGTACCCTAGTGTGTGTAGGTGTTTTCACTGTATTCTAAGTGTTTTCAGCATAGCACTGGCCCTGGGCCTGGTTAGGCAAAGCCCAGGGTCAGTCAGAGTCAGTTACCACCAGTACCAGTCAGCAAAAAGTTGGGGGGTGCCCAGGGCACAGGATGACTTTGCAACATAGCCCCCCCCAAACGAAAGGTGATGGGTTACTAACCTACACCCTGGTAGTCCTCATCAGCTAAGTGGAAAAACCTGGAAAGTCCATCTGCATTTGCATGGGCAACCCCAGGTCTGTGTTCCACTGTAAAGTCCATTCCCTGTAGGGAAATGGACCACCTTAACAGCTTGGGATTCTCCCCTCTCATCTGCATGAGCCATCTGAGAGGCCTGTGGTCAGTTTGAACACGAAAGTGAGTCCCAAACAAATATGGTCTCAACTTTTTCAGGGACCAAACCACAGCAAAAGCCTCTCTCTCAATGGCACTCCACCTCTGCTCTCTGGGAAGAAGCCTCCTGCTAATAAAGGCAACTGGCTGATCAAGGCCCTCTTCATTTAGCTGTGACAACACTGCCCCAATCCCTTGCTCTGAAGCATCTGTCTGAACCACAAATTCTTTTGTGTAGTCAGGGGCTAGTAGCACTGGTGCTGAACACATAGCAGCTTTCAGTGTGTCAAAAGCCTTCTGACACTCTGGGGTCCAATCCACCTTCTTGGGCCTCTTTTTAGAAGTGAGTTCTGTTAGGGGCCCCACAATGGTCCCATAATTTTGAACAAACCTTCTATAGTACCCTGTCAGTCCAAGGAATGCCCTGACCTGAGTCTGGGTAACAGGAGCTGTCCAATCCAAAATAGTTTGGATTTTAGCTTGGAGAGGCTGTACATGGCCCCCACCTACCAGGTGGCCCAGGTACACCACAGAACTCTGCCCTATTTGGCACTTGCTTGCCTTAATAGTCAGGCCTGCCTGCTGCATGGCCTGAAGCACTTCCCTTAGGTGGCTTAAGTGATCCCCCCAGGTAGAACTGTATACAGCTATATCATCCAGGTAAGCTGCACTGAACTGTTCCAACCCAGACAAGACCCTGTTCACCAACCTTTGGAAGGTGGCAGGTGCATTCTTTAAGCCAAAGGGCATTACCTTGAACTGATAATGTCCCTCTGGTGTGGAGAATGCTGACCTCTCCTTTGCTCCATCAGTGAGGGCAATCTGCCAGTAACCTGAAGTCAAATCAAAAGTACTCAGGTACTTAGCAGCCCCTAACCTGTCAATGAGCTCATCAGCTCTAGGTATAGGGTGAGCGTCAGTCTTTGTGACTGCATTCAATCCTCTGTAGTCCACACAGAACCTTAACTCCTTGGGTCCCCCTGAGGATTAGGTTTAGGCACCAGTACCACTGGACTGGCCCATGGACTCTCAGACGGTTCAATTACCCCCAATTCCAGCATCTTAGCAACCTCAGCTTTAATGCTGGCTCTGACATGGTCAGACAACCTGTACAGTTTATTTTTGACAGGTAGGCTGTCACCAGTGTCAATGTGGTGCACACACCACTCAGTGATGCCTGGGGTCAAAGAGAACAGGCCAGCAAACTGCTCCAGCACTTGCTTACAGTCTCTGTGCTGCTGGTCTGTCAACTTGGGAGAGAGTATCACCCCCTCCACTGACCCATCTTGCACATTAGTGGAGAGGAGGTCGGGCACAGGCTCAGTTTCCTCCTCCACACCCTCATCAGTGACCAGTAACATGGTCATGTCTGCCCTGTCATGGTGGGGTTTCAATCTATTCACATGCAGGACCCTATGAGGGTTCCTGGGGGTGCCAAGGTCAACCAAATAGGTAACCTCACCCTTCTTTTCTAAGATTGGATAGGGCCCACTCCACTTGTCATGGAGGGCCCTGGGAGCCACAGGCTCCAACACCCACACCAATTGTCCTGGAGTATACTCAGGCATAGTAGCCTTTTGATCATACCAGTGCTTCATGAGCTCCTGGCTGGCCTCCAGTTTCCTGTTTGCCTTGTACATGTACTCTGCCATTCTAGATCTCAGGCCTAGCACATAGTCAAGCACATTGTCCTTTGCTTCTTTAAGAGGCTTCTCTAAAGACTCTCTCAGCAGGCTCAATGGCCCCCTCACAGGGTGTCCAAACAACAACTCAAAGGGACTGAAACCAACCCCTTTCTGTGGCACCTCCCTGTAGGCAAACAGTAAGCATGGGAGGAGAACATCCCATCTCCTCCTGAGTTTCTCTGACAACCCATTTATCATGCCCTTCAGGGTTTTGTTGGATCTCTCAACAAGACCATTTGCTTGTGGGTGATAGGGGGTGGTGAACTTGTAGTTGACACCACACTCATCCCACATAGCAGTCAGATAGCTGGACAGGAAGTTTGTGCCCCTATCTGATACCACCTCTTTTGGAAAACTGACTCTGGTGAACACACCAAGCAGTGCTATAGCCACTGCAGGAGCATCAATGGTTCTAAGAGGGATTGCTTCAGGGTACCTAGTGGCATGGTCCACTACCATTAAGATATACCTATTCCCTGATGCAGTAGGTGGGTCCAAGGGACCAACAATGTCCATCCCCACCCTTTCAAAAGGGACCCCAACCACTGGCAGTGGTATTAGGGGAGCCTTTGTCTTGCCCCCTGCCTTGCCACTGGCCTGACAGGTGACACAGGAGCTGCAAAACTACTTTACCTTTTCAGACATATGGGGCCAGTAGAAATGGTTCACCAACCGGTTCCATGTCTTTGTCTGTCCCAAATGTCCTGCCAAGGGGATATCATGACCCAAAGTCAGGATGAACTCTCTGTACCTCTGTGGCTCCCTCCTGGAGGTTTCTGGCCTCGGTATAAAGCAGTCCATCTTCCCAGTAGTTTGTGAAACCCACTGTCATCCCCTTCCTCTTGCTTAGAAGCAATCCGCCTCAAGCTCTCAAGGGTGGGACAGTCACGCTGTCCCTTACTGAACTCCTCTCTGGAGGGTCCACCTGCTCCTGTCAGTTCTGCCAAATCTGACAGCTCTGGCAGGGATGGAGTCCCTCCCTCAGAGGCCAGATCCTCCCCATCAGGGTTAGATTCTGCCTGCACCTCTGGAGTTCCCTGGGCTGGCTCACCAGGCCCAGTGCCCTTGTCCTTGGATGCTTGGCCCTTTGTTCCAGGGTCCAAGTGTCCAGCCCCTCCCTTCTGGCTAGTCTGTGACCTAGTCACAGCACATACCCACTCAGGGAGCTCCAATATTTTCAAATGGAGTCCTCTCTCCACCTCTGACCACACAGAGGCTTCAAGATCATTGCCCAGTAAACACTGGACTGGGAGCACCTTTGACACAGCTACCTTCATAGGGCCTGTCACACCTCCCCATTCCAAATCCACCACAGCCATAGGATGGAGTTTGGTAGTGCTGTCTGCATACGTCACCTGGTGAAACTCACCAGGTAACAACCTCTCTGGAGGCACCAGCTCATCCAGGACCATAGTTACACTAGCCCCAGTGTCTCTGATAGCCTCAACCTCAGTCCCATTCACTTTAGGCCTCTGCCTGTACTTGTCCATGTTTGGAGGTAAGGCAGCAAGGGTTGCAATATTCACCCCACCCAGGGACACTAAGGTTGCTTCCACCACCTGACTACTCCTCACTGGGGCACCACTCTCCACCCCTACACTGACACTGGCAATCCCTGTGGATGGCCCCTTAGGGGGAGCTTCTTGGCGCAGACAGCATCTCCCTGTTTGTGCCCTGGCTGGTTACAGTCAAAGCACTTACACACTTTTGAGGGATCAAAGAACCTACCATTCTTTCCCTGATTCCACCTCCCTTTGGATTTGGGTTGGCTTGGGGCCCCCTTCCTTGTGCAGGTTTTTGCTGGGTCTTTGGAGGACTCCTTCTGGTTTTGACCTTCTTTCCCTTGGGCTTTCCCCTGGGGAGGGACCTGTCCTCCTTTCTTCTGGTCACCCCCCTGGTGCTGTATGGAAACCCGGGTTCTCACCCACTCATCAGCTGCTTCACCCAGCTCTCTGGGGTCTGTCAGCTTAGAGTCCACTAGATACTGGCGTAACTTCTCTTCTGCACAATGAGTCAAAATATGTTCTTTCAAAAACAAATTATACAATCCCTCATATGTGTCAACTTTGTTACCAACAATCCAGCCTTCCAGTGCCTTCACTGAAACGTCCACAAAGTCTACCCAAGACTTTGAACTCAATTTCTGGGTGCCTCTAAACTTCACCCTGTACTGCTCTGGAGTCAGACCAAATCTCTTAACTAAGCATGCCTTCATCTGCTGGTATGATTCTGCATCCTCTCCCTTCAGGGTCAGGAGCCTATCCCTCCCAGCTACTGGAATCAACTCCCACAGGAGTGCACCCCAATACTTAGAGTGGACCCTACTCATTCTAAGGCCCCTCTCAAAAGCTGCTAGCCATTTGTCAATGTCATCCCCCTCAGTGTACTTGGGTACTATACCCTTGGGAAGTTTGTGATCAAATGCACCACCCTTGGACATTTCAAAATCTTCCTCATTTTCACTGCCACCATTTCTTTTCAACGCCTCCTCCCTCTCCCATCTCTTCTCAGCCAATTCCAGTTTCCTCTGCTCCAAAGCTATCAAAGCTAATTGAGCCTTAAGCTGTCTCTCTGCAAGGGACAGTGGTGGTCCCTGAGTAAGAGACCCTTCCCCACTCCCACCATCTGGATTCATATGGCTCACACTAGAGAAAATGGAAGCGGCATCATCCTCACCCTCCTCTTGGATGAGGTTGGGGGGACACCCTCTATCCCCCTTGACTCTCCTCAGCTGCCCCAGCCCAGGCCTTTAGGGACTCAAGCAACCCTGCCTTCTTAAGCTTCCTGAAAGCAGGCAGCCCCCTAAGCCTACACTGTTCCCTAAGATCAGCCATCTTAAACTGGGACAGTTTAGCCAGGTCCAGCTCCATGGTTCCCTAGTTTTGGGTCACAAAAACTAGGCACAACAGACTTAGAACAATTTGGAAAAATCAAAACAATGGATTAAAAACAGTTTAGTCCAAATTCCAAAAATCAAACTCAAAAGTTTTGTTCTAAGGCAATTTAGAGGATTTTTATAATCTTAATTCACTTTACTGAAAGGTGTACTTTTAAACACAAGTCCTCATCCACACCGCTGAGCACCAAATGTTGGAAAGTGGATTATTGGTAGGGGCAAATGTAGGTCTGCCACTGGCAATAAGGCCACTAACCATTGGTAGGACTCAGCATAGGTCTTAGAAAATTATTCCTATGCTCAACCCTTGGTAACGTGGCTGCGAGCAGACAGGCTTAACTTCAAAGACAGGTATGTAAAGCATTTAAAAACACCAATTCAGTAAATAATTAAGACACAACACATAATAAAAATCCAACACCAATTTATAAAAATAGGAAATATTTTTATCTTTAAAATGACACCAAAACGACAAAAATCCAATATAGGGAACCGGAGATATGAATTTTCAAAGATTTAGCAAAATATAGCACTTAGAAACTTATAGCACCATATTGGGATACAGGCTCGCGATAGACCGACCCAAAGTCAAAGTTTCAGGCCGACCGCGATGGAGCCCTGAGCGGATACCCCACGTGGAAGGTCCCGGTCACAGTTTTTACCTTCGGACTTAGAAACTTTTCTGGAGCTTTTTCTCCCGAAGGTCCCTCGAAGCTCTCAGCCAGTCCGGATCCGGTGAGGGTTCGCCGGCTTGCCTTGCGATGAGCTCCCGGTCACCTTTCTACGTTCGGACTTAGAAACTTTGCGGTCCGACCTCTGGAGCATTCCAGCGGAGCAAACCCAGGATCCAGGCCGACACGCGGTTGAAGGCAGGTGGCTTGGCTTTCGCGGTTGCTCCCGGTCACCTTTTCTACGAGCGGACTTAGAAACTTTTCTGGAGCTTTTTCTCGCGGGGTCCCTCGATGCTCTTCACCAGGCCGGATTCGGTGAGGGTTCGCCGGCCTCGGATTTCTTCTACTCCCGGTCAAACTCTGGAAGTTGGACCGACGGAGCTTTTAGCGGGACGAACCTGGATGGCTTGGCCGGCTCGCGGTTGAAGGCAGGCGGCTTGGCTGACCAGGTTGAGTCGGTCCCTCTATGGAGCTTTTTTTCAAAGTTCCTCCAAAGTTCTCCAAACTTCTTGAACTTCTTCCTGAAGTTCCTCAAAGGGTCCCAAAGTGTCTCAAACTCACTCCAAGGGTCTGGAAGCTCCAAGATGGTCCTTGAAAGTTGAGGACTTCAGTTCCCACAATCCACTTGGACGTCACCCTTACAAATCCACTGGTAGTTCCCCAGGTTGATGATCCTTGGTGGTGAGGGTCCAGGTGAGCTCTGTTAACCTGTAGCTTGCAGGGAGTCCACTCTTTACTTCTTTTTCAGCAAGGTAGTCCACAGGGCTGTAGTTTCTGATGGTGCAGGCTTCAGAGGTCAGGCCTTAGAATTTGCACAGCAAAACTTCTCAGCTTGGCACAATGTCTTGCTTTCTTCAGTTTCAAGCAGCAGATCTGGAGGGCTCTGCCCCTCTCAGATACTTATTCCAAGTTCTCTGGGTCAGGCAGGAGGTCACTCCTGACCAATGGGAGCAGGGTAACTCCTCAAAGATATGACCACATCCTGTAGAGTGTGGCATTATTTTGTCCCAGAGTGCATCAAATCTTCCAAATCCATAATGGCTGATTTTCCAGCAAGGAGGTAAGAGCTGGCTAAACACACCCCTAGGATGGCTAATTTACTTAGACTCTTCCCCCTGCATCTGCTCATACCTTCCTTAATCCTACCATCTGCCTAAGGTGGAAAGTTCAGAGTTGTAAATGACACTGTTCTCTGCTCTCCTCTTTGAAGAACATAGTTTACGACTCCTCCCCTGGCCTGGCATTCCTATGGAACAGCACACTGCCCTGCCAGCAGAGCTGGTTGACCCCAGGGGCTCTTTATCACCTCTTCAAGGCAGCCTGGCTAATCCACTTAACTCTGACCAATCAGGGCAGACCACTGGAAGGCTGAATCTGGACTTACAAACAAGAAAGTCTTATAACTTCTTGTATGTACACTTTAGGAGAAATTCAACAATATCATATTGTTGAATTTATTAATACCATTCGGGGAAGTCTTTGAATGGCACTTCTAGCCCTCTCCTATCAAGAGTTATTAGTTAATAACTTCCTACCATGTTAACCTATGTAACAGGGGATTTGCAATGGGAAAAATGACTTGGGCCATTTTTCCAGCACCAGGACTTACAAAAACATATTTTATAAGTACTTTGCTTATATCTACAGGACCCCCACCCCATGGGACAACTAGGGGAGACTTTAGGGGTTCTGAATCTGTACAAATATTGCAGATCCTCACTTCACAGTGCTCCTAGCATCAAAGTCGAATTTGGGCAGCACTTTATCACAATGTGGGGAGTGAAATGTGAAATTTCACTTAACCCAGGGCATATAGAACTCATTTTGTAAGGGTCTACCTTATAGATACCTGACCCCCCACCCCTGGGACACCTAGGGGAGACCCTGGGGGTCCCTAATATGCCATAACATTGTAGGTTATCCATTTGTAAGTGCCCCAAACACCAAAGTCGAGTTTGGGCACAATTTACTTTTTAAAAGCAGTCCTGGCACCCAGGGCTGCTTTTAAAACTGACCTCAGGCCTCAGCAGTGCACACATGCAAGTGCAGAAAGCTGCTGGCCTCTAAACTGCCATGCCCTGCTATATACTAGGGACTGATAGGTAGTTTCAATTCCCCTGCCCTATTATATACTAGGGGCTTATAGGGTAGGTCATGCCAATCACAGGGGTACCCCAACCCATAGTGTACCCTAGTGTGTGTAGGTGTTTTCACTGCATTCTAAGTGTTTTCAGCATAGCACTAGCCCTGGGCCTGGTTAGGTAAAGCACAGGGTCAGTCAGAGTCAGTTACCACCAGTACCAGTCAGCAAAAAGTTGGGGGGTGCCCAGGGCATAGGATGACTTTGCAACATAGCCCCACCCCAAACAAAAGGTGATGGGTTACTAACCTACACCATGGTAGTCCTCATCAGCTAAGTGGAAAAACCTGGAAAGTCCATCTGCATTTGCATGGGCAACCCCAGGTCTGTGTTCCACTGTAAAGTCCATTCCCTGTAGGGAAATGGACCACCTTATCAGCTTGGGATTCTCCCCTCTCATCTGCATGAGCCATCTGAGAGGCCTGTGGTCAGTCTGAACACGAAAGTGAGTCCCAAACAAATATGGTCTCAACTTTTTCAGGGACCAAACCACAGCAAAAGCCTCTCTCTCAATGGCACTCCACCTCTGCTCACTGGGAAGAAGCCTCCTGCTAATAAAGGCAAATGGCTGATCAAGGCCCTCTTCATTTAGCTGTGACAACACTGCCCCAATCCCTTGCTCTGAAGCATCTGTCTGAACCACAAATTCTTTTGTGTAGTCAGGGGCTAGTAGCACTGGTGCTGATCACATAGCAGCTTTCAGAGTGTCAACAGCCTTCTGACACTCTGGGGTCCAATCCACCTTCTTGGGCCTCTTTTTAGAAGTGAGTTCTGTTAGGGGCCCCACAATGGTCCCATAATTTTGAACAAACCTTCTATAGTACCCTGTCAGTCCAAGGAATGCCCTGACCTGAGTCTAGGTAACAGGAGCTGTACAATCCAAAATAGTTTGGATTTTAGCTTGGAGAGGCTGTAGATGGCCCCCACCTAACAGGTGGCCCAGGTACACCAAAGAACTCTGCCCTATTTGGCACTTGCTTGCCTTAATAGTCAGGCCTGCCTGCTGCATGGCCTGAAGCACTTCCCTTAGGTGGCTTAAATGATCCCCCAAGGTAGAACTGAATACAGCTATATCATCCAGGTAAGCTGCACGGAACTGTTCCAACCCAGACAAGACCCTGTTAACCAACCTTTGGAAGGTGGCAGGTGCATTCTTTAAGTCAAAGGGCATTATCTTGAACTGATAATGTCCCTCTAGTGTGGAGAATGCTGACCTCTCCTTTGCTCCATCAGTGAGGGCAATCTGCCAGTAACCTGAAGTCAAATCAAAAGTACTCAGTTACTTAGCAGCCCCTAACCTGTCAATTAGCTCATCAGTTCTAGGTATAGGGTGAGCATCAGTCTTTGTGACTGCATTCAATCCTCTGTAGTCCACACAGAACCTTAACTCCTTGGGTCCCCCCTGAGGATTAGGTTTAGGCACCAGTACCACTGGACTGGCCCATGGACTCTCAGACGGTTCAATTACCCCCAATTCCAGCATCTTAGCAACCTCAGCTTTAATGCTGGTTCTGAAATGGTCAGACAACCTGTACAGTTTATTTTTGACAGGTAGGCTGTCACCAGTGTCAATGCGGTGCACACACCACTCAGTGATGCCTGGGGTCAAAGAGAACAGGCCAGCAAACTGCTCCAGCACTTGCTTACAGTCTCTGTGCTGCTGGTCTGTCAACTTGGGAGAGAGTATCACCCCTCCACTGACCCATCTTGCACATTAGTGGAGAGGAGGTCAGGAACAGGTCAGTTTCCTCCTCCACACCCTCATCAGTGACCAGTAACATGGTCATGTCTGCCCTGTCATGGTGGGGTTTCAATCAATTCACAGGCAGGACCCTATGAGGGTTCCTGGGGGTGCCAAGGTCAACCAAATAGGTAACCTCACCCTTCTTTTCTAAGATTGGATAGGGCCCACTCCACTTGTCATGGAGGGCCCTGGGAGCCACAGGCTCCAACACCCACACCAATTGTCCTGGAGTATACTCAGGCATAGTAGCCTTTTGATCATACCAGTGCTTCATGAGCTCCTGGCTGGCCTCCAGTTTCCTGTTTGCCTTGTACATGTACTCTGCCATTCTAGATCTCAGGCCTAGCACATAGTCAAACACATTGTCCTTTGCTTCTTTAAGAGGCTTCTCTAAAGACTCTCAGCAGGCTCAATGGCCCCCTCACAGGGTGTCCAAACAACAACTCAAAGGGACTGAAACCAACCCCTTTCTGTGGCACCTCCCTGTAGGCAAACAGTAAGCATGGGATTAGAACATCCCATCTCCTCCTGAGTTTCTCTGACAGCCCATTTATCATGCCCTTCAGGGTTTTGTTGAATCTCTCAACAAGACCATTTGCTTGTGGGTGATGGGAGGTGGTGAACTTGTAGTTGACACCACACTCCTCCCACATAGCAGTCAGATAGCTGGACAGGAAGTTCGTGCCCCTATCTGATACCAACTCTTTTGGAAAACGGACTCTGGTGAACACACCAAGCAGTGCTCTAGCCACTGCAGGAGCATCAATGGTTCTAAGAGGGATTGCTTCAGGGTACCTAGTGGCATGGTCCACTACCACTAAGATATACCTATTCCCTGATGCAGTAGGTGGGTCCAGGGGACCAACAATGTCCATCCCTACCCTTTCAAAGGGGACCCCAACCACTGGCAGTGGTATTAGGGGAGCCTTTGTCTTGCCCCCTGCCTTGCCACTGGCCTGACAGGTGACACAGGAGCTGCAAAACTCCTTTACCTTTTCAGACATATGGGGCCAGTAGAAATGGTTCACCAACCGGTTACATGTCTTTGTCTGTCCCAAATGTCCTGCCAAGAGGATATCATGACCCAAAGTCAGGATGAACTCTCTGTACTTCTAGGGCACCACCAACCTCCTAGTGGCCCCCTCCTTGAGGTTAGGTTTCTGGCCTCAGTATAAAGCAGTCCATCTTCCCAGTAGAGTTTGTGAAACCCACTGTCATCCCCCTCCTCTTGCTTAGAAGCAATCCGCCTCAAGCTCTCAAGGGTGGGACAGTCTCTCTGTCCCTTACTGAACTCCTCTCTGGAGGGTCCACCTGCTCCTGTCAGTTCTGCCAAATCTGACAGCTCTGGCAGGGATGGAGTCCCTCCCTCAGAGGCCAGATACTCCCCATCAGGGTTAGATTCTGCCTCCACCTCTGGAGTTCCCTGGGCTGGCTCACCAGGCCCAGTGCCCTTGTCCTTGGATGCTTAGCCCTTTGTTCCAGGGTCCAAGTGTCCAGCCCCTCCCTTCTGGCTAGTCTGTGACCTAGTCACAGCACATACCCACTCAGGGAGCTCCAATATTTTCAAATGGAGTCCTCTCTCCACCTCTGACCACACAGAGGCTTCAAGATCATTGGCCAGTAAACACTGGACTGGGAGCACCTTTGACACAGCTACCTTCATAGGGCCTGTCACACCTCCCCATTCCAAATCCACCACAGCCATAGGATGGAGTTTGGTAGTGCTGTCTGCATACGTAACCTGGTGTGACTCACCAGGTAACAACCTTTCTGGAGGCACCAGCTCATCCAGGACCATAGTTACACTAGCCCCAGTGTCTCTGATAGCCTCAAACTCAGTCCCATTCACTTTAGGCCTCTGCCTGTACTTGTCCATGTTTGGAGGTAAGGCAGCAAGGGTTGCAATATTCACCCCACCCAGGGACACTAAGATTGCTTCCACCACCTGACTACTCCTCACTGGGGCACCACTCTCCACCCCTACACTGACACTGGCAATCCCTGTGGATGGCCCCTTAGGGGGAGCTTCTTGGCGCAGCCAGCATCTCCCTGTTTGTGCCCTGGCTGGTTACAGTCAAAGCACTTACCCACTTTTGAGGGATCAAAGAACCTACCATTCTTTCCCTGATTCCACCTCCCTTTGGATTTGGGTTGGCTCGGGGACCCCCCTCCTTGTGCAGGTTTTTGCGGGTCTTTGGAGGACTCCTTCTGGTTTTGACCTTCTTTCCCTTGGGCTTTCCCCTGGGGACAGACCTGTCCTCCTTTCTTCTGGTCACCCCCCTGGTGCTGTATAGAAACCCGGACTCTCACCCACTCATCAGCTGCTTCACCCAGCTCTCTGGGGTCTGTCAGCTTAGAGTCCACTAGATACTGGCGTAACTTCTCTTTCACAATGAGTCAAAGTATGTTCTTTCAAAAACAAATTATACAATCCCTCATATGTGCCAACTTTGTTACCAACAATCCAGCCTTCCAGTGCCTTCACTGAAACGTCCACAAAGTCTACCCAAGACTTTGAACTCAATTTCTAGGTGCCTCTAAACTTCACCCTGTACTGCTCTGGAGTCAGACCAAATCTCTTAACTAAGCATGCCTTCATCTGCTGGTATGATTCTGCATCCTCTCACTTCAGGGTCAGGAGTAGGGGTGGGCGGAATTTGCGTAGTCGCGCTACGCAAAGCTCCGCGAAACGGTAAAAAATCTCCGCGAGCACGCAAAAGTTCCGCGAACACGCGGAATTGCTTGTTCCGCCCGTTCGCGATGCTTTTTTCCTGTTCGCGAATGCTGTTTGCGTGCTCGGGGGAAATATCTCGCGAACACGCACTTTGAAAGCGCGAACAAGCAAAAAATTCCGCAAAGCTGCGGATTGCGGAATTTTTGGCAATTCCGCGTTCTCTGCGGAACGCGAAATTACCCAAATTCCGCAAATTCCGCGAGCGGAACGGAATTTACCGCCCAGGCCTAGTCAGGAGCCTATCCCTCCCAGCTACTGGAATCAACTCCCACAGGAGTGCACCCCAATACTTAGAGTGGACCCTACTCATTCTAAGGCCCCTCTCAAAAGCTGCTAGCCATTTGTCAATGTCATCCCCTCAGTGTACTTGGGTACTATACCCTTGGGAAGTTTGTGATCAAATGCACCACCCTTGGACATTTCAAAATCTTCCTCATTTTCACTGCCACCATTTCTTTTCAACGCCTCCTCCCTCTCCCATCTCTTCTCAGCAAATTCCAGTTTCCTCTGCTCCAAAGCTATCAAACCTAATTGAGCCTTAAGCTGTCTCTCTGCAAGGGACAGTGGTGGTCCCTGAGTAAGAGACCCTTCCCCACTCCCACCCTCTTGATTCATATGGCTCACACTAGAGAAAATGGAAGCGGCATCATCCTCACCCTCCTCTTGGATGAGGTTGGGGGGGACACCCTCTATCCCCCCTTGACTCTCCTCAGCTGCCCCAGCCCAGGCCTTTAGGGACTCAAGCAACCCTGCTTTCTTAAGCTTCCTGAAAGCAGGCAGCCCCCTAAGCCTAAACTTTTCCCTAAGATCAGCCATCTTAAACTGGGACAGTTTAGCCAGGTCCAGCTCCATGGTTCCCTAGTTTTGGGTCACAAAAACTAGGCACGACAGACTTAGAACAATTTGGAAAAATCAAAACAATGGATTAAAAACAGTTTAGTCCAAATTCGAAAAATCAAACTCAAAAGTTTTGTTCTAAGGCAATTTAGAGGATTTCTATAATCTTAATTCACTTTACTGAAAGGTGTACTTTTAAACACAAGTCCTCATCCACACCACTGAGCACCAAATGTTGGAAAGTGGATTATTAGTAGGGGCAAATGTAGGTCTGCCACTGGCAATAAGGCCACTAACCATTGGTAGAACTCAGCATAGGTCTTAGAAAATATTCCTATGCTCAACCCTTGGTAACGTGGCTGCGAGCAGACAGGCTTAACTTCAAAGACAGGTATGTAAAGCATTTAAAAACACCAATTCAGTAAATAATTAAGACACAACACATAATAAAAATCCAACACCAATTTATAAAAATAGGAAATATTTTTATCTTTAAAATGACACCAAAACGACAAAAATCCAATATAGGGAACCGAAGATATGAATTTTCAAAGATTTAGCAAAATATAGCACTTAGAAACTTATAGCACCATATTGGGATACAGGCTCGCGATAGACCGACCCAAAGTCAAAGTTTCAGGGCGACCGCGATGGAGCCCTGAGCGGATACCCCACGTGGAAGGTCCCGGTCACAGTTTTTACCTTCGGACTTAGAAACTTTTCTGGAGCTTTTTCTCGCGAGGTCCCTCGAAGCTCTCATCCAGTCCGGATCCGGTGAGCGTTCGCCGGCTTGCCTTGCGATGAGCTCCCAGTCACCTTTCTATGTTCGGACTTAGAAACTTTTGCGGTCCGACCTCTGGAGCATTCCAGCGGAGCAAACCCAGGATCCAGGCCAACACGCGGTTGAAGGCAGGCGGCTTGGCTTTCGCGGTTGCTCCCGGTCACCTTTTCTACGAGTGGACTTAGAAACTTTTCTGCAGCTTTTTCTCGCGGGGTCCCTCGATGCTCTTCACCAGGCCGGATTCGGTGAGGGTTCGCCGGCCTTGGATTTCTTCTACTCCCGGTCAAACTCTGGAAGTTGGACTGACGGAGGTTTTAGCGGGACGAACTTGGAAGGCTTGGCCGGCTCGCGGTTGAAGGCAGGCGGCTTGGCTGACCAGGTTGAGTCGGTCCCTCTATGGAGCTTTTTTTCAAAGTTCCTCCAAAGTTCTCCAAACTTCTTGAACTTCTTCCTGAAGTTCCTCAAAGGGTCCCAAAGTGTCTCAAACTCACTCCAAGGGTCTGGAAGCTCCAAGATGGTCCTTGAAAGTTGAGGACTTCAATTCCCACAATCCACTTGGACGTCACCCTTACAAATCCACTGGTAGTTCCCCAGGTTCATGATCCTTGGTGGTGAGGGTCCAGGTGAGCTCTGTTAACCTATAGCTTGCAGGGAGTCGACTCTTTACTTCTTTTTCAGCAAGGTAGTCCACAGGCTGTAGTTTTTGATGGTGCAGGCTTCAGAGGTTAGGCCTTAGAATTTAGACAGCAAAACTTCTCAGCTTGGCACAATGTCTTGCTTTCTTCAATTTCAAGCAGCAGATCTGGAGAGCTCTGCCCCTCTCAGATACTCATTCCAAGTTCTCTGGGTCAGGCAGGAGGCCACTCCTGACCAATGGGAGCAGGGTAACTCCTCAAAGATATGACCACATCCTGTAGAGTGTGGCATTATTTTGTCCCAGAGTGCATCAAATCTTCCAAATCCATAATGGCTGATTTTCCAGCAAGGAGGTAAGAGCTGGCTAAACACACCCCTAGGATGGCTAATTTACTTAGACTCTTCCCCCTGCATCTGCTCATACCTTCCTTAATGTTACCATCTGCCTAAGGTGGAAAGTTCTGAGTTGTAAATTACACTGTTCTCTGCTCTCCTCTTTGAAGAACATAGTTTACGACTCCTCCCCCTGGCCTGGCATTCCTATGTAACAGCACACTGCCCTGCCAGCAGAGCTGGTTGACCCCAGGGGCTCTTTATCACCTCTTCAAGGCAGCCTGGCTAATCCACTTAACTCTGACCAATCAAGGCAGACCACTGGAAGGCTGAATCTGGACTTACAAACAAGAAAGTCTTATAACTTCTTGTATGTACACTTTAGGAGAAATTCAACAATATCATATTGTTGAATTTATTAATACCATTCGGGGAAGTCTTTGAATGGCACTTCTAGCCCTCTCCTATCAAGAGTTATTAGTTAATAACTTCCTACCATGTTAACCTATGTAACAGGGGATTTGCAATGGGAAAAATGACTTGGGCCATTTTTCCAGCACCAGGACTTACAAAAACATATTTTATAAGTACTTTGCTTATATCTACAGGACCCCCACCCCATGGGACAACTAGGGGAAACTTTAGGGGTTCTGAATCTGTGCAAATATTGCAGATCCTCACTTCACAGTGCTCCTAGCATCAAAGTCAAATTTGGCCAGCACTTTATCACAATGTGGGGAGTGAAATGTGAAATTTCACTTAACCCAGGGCATATAGAACTCATTTTGTAAGGGTCTACCTTATAGATACCTGACCCCCCACCCCTGGGACACCTAGGGGAGACCCTGGGGGTCCCTAATATGCCATAACATTGTAGGTTATCCATTTGTAAGTGCCCCAAACACCAAAGTCGAGTTTGGGCACAATTTACTTTTTAAAAGCAGTCCTGGCACCCAGAGCTGCTTTTAAAACTGACCTCAGGCCTCAGCAGTGCACACATGCAAGTGCAGAAAGCTGCTGGCCTCTAAACTGCCATGCCCTGCTATATACTAGGGACTGATAGGTAGTTTCAATTCCCCTGCGATATTATATATAGGGGCTTATAGGGTAGGTCATGCCAATCACAGGGGTACCCCAACCCATAGTGTACCCTAGTGTGTGTAGGTGTTTTCACTGCATTCTAAGTGTTTTCAGCATAGCACTAGCCCTGGGCCTGGTTAGGTAAAGCACAGGGTCAGTCAGAGTCAGTTACCACCAGTACCAGTCAGCAAAAAGTTGGGGGGTGCCCAGGGCACAGGATGACTTTGCAACATAGCCCCACCTCAAACAAAAGGTGATGGGTTACTAACCTACACCATGGTAGTCCTCATCAGCTAAGTGGAAAAACCTGGAAAGTCCATCTGCATTTGCATGGGCAACCCCAGGTCTGTGTTCCACTGTAAAGTCCATTCCCTGTAGGGAAATGGACCACCTTAACAGCTTGGGATTCTCCCCTCTCATCTGCATGAGCCATCTGAGAGGCCTGTGGTCAGTTTGAACACGAAAGTGAGTCCCAAACAAATATGGTCTCAACTTTTTCAGGGACCAAACCACAGCAAAAGCCTCTCTCTCAATGGCACTCCACCTCTGCTCACTGGGAAGAAGCCTCCTGCTAATAAAGGCAACTGGCTGATCAAGGCCCTCTTCATTTAGCTGTGACAACACTGCCCCAATCCCTTGCTCTGAAGCATCTGTCAGAACCACAAATTCTTTTGTGTAGTCAGGGGCTAGTAGCACTGGTGCTGATCACATAGCAGCTTTCAGAGTGTCAAAAGCCTTCTGACACTCTGGGGTCCAATCCACCTTCTTGGGCCTCTTTTTAGAAGTGAGTTCTGTTAGGGGCCCCACAATGGTCCCATCATTTTGAACAAACCTTCTATAGTACCCTGTCAGTCCAAGGAATGCCCTGACCTGAGTCTGGGTAACAGGAGCTGTCCAATCCCAAAAAGTTTGGATTTTAGCTTGGAGAGGCTGTAGATGGCCCCCACCTACCAGGTGGCCCAGGTACACCACAGAACTCTGCCCTATTTGGCACTTGCTTGCCTTAATAGTCAGGCCTGCCTGCTGCATGGCCTGAAGCACTTCCCTTAGGTGGCTTAAATGATCCCCCCAGGTAGAACTGTATACAGCTATATCATCCAGGTAAGCTGCACGGAACTGTTCCAACCCAGACAAGACCCTGTTCACCAACCTTTGGAAGGTGGCAGGTGCATTCTTTAAGCCAAAGGGCATTACCTTGAACTGATAATGTCCCTCTAGTGTGGAGAATGCTGACCTCTCCTTTGCTCCATCAGTGAGGGCAATCTGCCAGTAACCTGAAGTCAAATCAAAAGAACTCAGGTACTTAGCAGCCCCAAACTGTCAATGAGCTCATCAGCTCTAGGTATAGGGAGAGCGTCAGTCTTTGTGACTGCATTCAATCCTCTGTAGTCCACACAGAACCTTAACTCCTTGGGTCCCCCTGAGGATTAGGTTTAGGCACCAGTACCACTGGACTGGCCCATGGACTCTCAGACGGTTCAATTACCCCCAATTCCAGCATCTTAGCAACCTCAGCTTTAATGCTGGCTCTGACATGGTCATACAACCTGTACAGTTTATTTTTGACAGGTAGGCTGTCACCAGTGTCAATGTGGTGCACACACCACTCAGTGATGCATGGGGTCAAAGACAACAGGCCAGCAAACTGCTCCAGCACTTGCTTACAGTCTCTGTGCTGTTGGTCGGTCAACTTGGGAGAGAGTATCACCCCCTCCACTGACCCATCTTGCACATTAGTGGAGAGGAGGTCGGGCACAGGTCAGTTTCCTCCTCCACACCCTCATCAGTGACCAGTAACATGGTCATGTCTGCCCTGTCATGGTGGGGTTTCAATCTATTCAAAGGCAGGACCCTATGAGGGTTCCTGGGGGTGCCAAGGTCAACCAAATAGGCAACCTCACCCTTCTTTTCTATGATTGGATAGGGCCCACTCCACTTGTCATGGAGGGCCCTGGGAGCCACAGGCTCCAACACCCACTCCAATTGTCCTGGAGTATACTCAGGCATAGTAGCCTTTTGATCATACCAGTGCTTCATGAGCTCCTGGCTGGCCTCCAGTTTCCTGTTTGCCTTGTACATGTACTCTGCCATTCTAGATCTCAGGCCTAGCACATAGTCAAGCACATTGTCCTTTGCTTCTTTAAGAGGCTTCTCTAAAGACTCTCAGCAGGCTCAATGGCCCCCTCACAGGGTGTCCAAACAACAACTCAAAGGGACTGAAACCAACCCCTTTCTGTGGCACCTCCCTGTAGGCAAACAGTAAGCATGGGATTAGAACATCCCATCTCCTCCTGAGTTTCTCTGACAGCCCATTTATCATGCCCTTCAGGGTTTTGTTGAATCTCTCAACAAGACCATTTGCTTGTGGGTGATGGGAGGTGGTGAACTTGTAGTTGACACCACACTCCTTCCACATAGCAGTCAGATAGCTGGACAGGAAGTTCGTGCCCCTATCTGATACCAACTCTTTTGGAAAACGGACTCTGGTGAACACACCAAGCAGTGCTCTAGCCACTGCAGGAGCATCAATGGTTCTAAGAGGGATTGCTTCAGGGTACCTAGTGGCATGGTCCACTACCACTAAGATATACCTATTCCCTGATGCAGTAGGTGGGTCCAGGGGACCAACAATGTCCATCCCCACCCTTTCAAAAGGGACCCCAACCACTGGCAGTGGTATTAGGGTAGCCTTTGTCTTGCCCCCTGCCTTGCCACTGGCCTGACAGGTGACACAGGAGCTGCAAAACTCCTTTACCTTTTCAGACATATGGGGCCAGTAGAAATGGTTAACCAACCGGTTCCATGTCTTTGTCTGTCCCAAATGTCCTGCCAAGAGGATATCATGACCCAAAGTCAGGATGAACTCTCTGTACTTCTAGGGCACCACCAACCTCCTAGTGGCCCCCTCCTTGAGGTTTCTGGCCTCAGTATAAAGCAGTCCATCTTCCCAGTAGAGTTTGTGAAACCCACTGTCATCCCCCTCCTCTTGCTTAGAAGCAATCCGCCTCAAGCTCTCAAGGGTGGGACAGTCTCTCTGTCCCTTACTGAACTCCTCTCTGGAGGGTCCACCTGCTCCTGTCAGTTCTGCCAAATCTGACAGCTCTGGCAGGGATGGAGTCCCCTCCCTCAGAGGCCAGATACTCCCCATCAGGGTTAGATTCTGCCTGTACCTCTGGAGTTCCCTGGGCTGGCTCACCAGGCCCAGTGCCCTTGTCCTTGGATGCTTAGCCCTTTGTTCCAGGGTCCAAGTGTCCAGCCCCTCCCTTCTGGCTAGTCTGTGACCTAGTCACAGCACTTACCCACTCAGGGAGCTCCAATATTTTCAAATGGAGTCCTCTCTCCACCTCTGACCACACAGAGGCTTCAAGATCATTGGCCAGTAAACACTGGACTGGGAGCACCTTTGACACAGCTACCTTCATAGGGCCTGTCACACCTCCCCATTCCAAATCCACCACAGCCATAGGATGGAGTTTGGTAGTGCTGTCTGCATACGTAACCTGGTGTGACTCACCAGGTAACAACCTTTCTGGAGGCACCAGCTCATCCAGGACCATAGTTACACTAGCCCCAGTGTCTCTGATAGCCTCAAACTCAGTCCCATTCACTTTAGGCCTCTGCCTGTACTTGTCCATGTTTGGAGGTAAGGCAGCAAGGGTTGCAATATTCACCCCACCCAGGGACACTAAGATTGCTTCCACCACCTGACTACTCCTCACTGGGGCACCACTCTCCACCCCTACACTGACACTTCAATCCCTGTGGATGGCCCCTTAGGGGGGAGCTTCTTGGCGCAGACAGCATCTCCCTGTTTGTGCCCTGGCTGGTTACAGTCAAAGCACTTACCCACTTTTGAGGGATCAAAGAACCTACCATTCTTTCCCTGATTCCACCTCCCTTTGGATTTGGGTTGGCTCGGGGCCCTCCTTGTGCAGGTTTTTGCGGGTCTTTGGAGGACTCCTTCTGGTTTTGACCTTCTTTCCCTTGGGCTTTCCCCTGGGGACAGACCTGTCCTCCTTTCTTCTGGTCACCCCCCTGGTGCTGTATAGAAACCCGGAATCTCACCCACTCATCAGCTGCTTCACCCAGCTCTCTGGGGTCTGTCAGCTTAGAGTCCACTAGATACTGGCGTAACTTCTCTTCTGCACAATGAGTCAAAGTATGTTCTTTCAAAAACAAATTATACAATCCCTCATATGTGCCAACTTTGTTACCAACAATCCAGCCTTCCAGTGCCTTCACTGAAACGTCCACAAAGTCTACCCAAGACTTTGAACTCAATTTCTAGGTGCCTCTAAACTTCACCCTGTACTGCTCTGGAGTCAGACCAAATCTCTTAACTAAGCATGCCTTCATCTGCTGGTATGATTCTGCATCCTCTCACTTCAGGGTCAGGAGCCTATCCCTCCCAGCTACTGGAATCAACTCCCACAGGAGTGCACCCCAATACTTAGAGTGGACCCTACTCATTCTAAGGCCCCTCTCAAAAGCTGCTAGCCATTTGTCGATGTCATCCCCCTCAGTGTACTTGGGTACTATACCCATGGGAAGTTTGTGATCAAATGCACCACCCTTGGACATTTCAAAATCTTCCTCATTTTCACTGCCACCATTTCTTTTCAATGCCTCCTCCCTCTCCCATCTCTTCTCAGCCAATTCCAGTTTCCTCTGCTCCAAAGCTATCAAAGCTAATTGAGCCTTAAGCTGTCTCTCTGCAAGGGACAGTGGTGGTCCCTGAGTAAGAGACCCTTCCCCACTCCCACCCTCTTGATTCATATGGCTCACACTAGAGAAAATGGAAGCGGCATCATCCTCACCCTCCTCTTGGATGAGGTTGGGGGGGACACCCTCTATCCCCCCTTGACTCTCCTCAGCTGCCCCAGCCCAGGCCTTTAGGGACTCAAGCAACCCTGCTTTCTTAAGCTTCCTGAAAGCAGGCAGCCCCCTAAGCCTAAACTTTTCCCTAAGATCAGCCATCTTAAACTGGGACAGTTTAGCCAGGTCCAGCTCCATGGTTCCCTAGTTTTGGGTCACAAAAACTAGGCACGACAGACTTAGAACAATTTGGAAAAATCAAAACAATGGATTAAAAACAGTTTAGTCCAAATTCGAATAATCAAACTCAAAGGTTTTGTTCTAAGGCAATTTAGAGGATTTTTATAATCTTAATTCACTTTACTGAAAGGTGTACTTTTAAACACAAGTCCTCATCCACACCACTGAGCACCAAATGTTGGAAAGCGGATTATTAGTAGGGGCAAATGTAGGTCTGCCACTGGCAATAAGGCCGCTAACCATTGGTAGAATTCAGCATAGGTTTTAGAAAATATTCCTATGCTCAACCCTTGGTAACGTGGCTGCGAGCAGACAGGCTTAACATCAAAGACAGGTATGTAAAGCATTTAAAAACACCAATTCAGTAAATAATTAAGACACAACACATAATAAAAATCCAACACCAATTTATAAAAATAGGAAATATTTTTATCTTTAAAATGACACCAAATCGACAAAAATCCAATATAGGGAACCGAAGATATGAATTTTCAAAGATTTAGCAAAATATAGCACTTAGAAACTTATAGCACCTTATTGGGATACAGGCTCTCGATAGACCGACCCAAAGTCAAAGTTTCAGGGCGACCGCGATGGAGCCCTGAGCGGATACCCCACGTGGAAGGTCCCGGTCACAGTTTTTACCTTCGGACTTAGAACCTTTTCTGGAGCTTTTTCTCCCGAGGTCCCTCGAAGCTCTCAGCCAGTCCGGATCCGGTGAGCGTTCGCCGGCTTGCCTTGCGATGAGCTCCCAGTCACCTTTCTATGTTCGGACTTAGAAACTTTTGCGGTCCGACCTCTGGAGCATTCCAGCGGAGCAAACCCAGGATCCAGGCCAACACGCGGTTGAAGGCAGGCGGCTTGGCTTTCGCGGTTGCTCCCGGTCACCTTTTCTACGAGTGGACTTAGAAACTTTTCTGCAGCTTTTTCTCGCGGGGTCCCTCGATGCTCTTCACCAGGCCGGATTCGGTGAGGGTTCGCCGGCCTTGGATTTCTTCTACTCCCGGTCAAACTCTGGAAGTTGGACTGACAGAGGTTTTAGCGGGACGAACCTGGAAGGCTTGGCCGGCTCGCGGTTGAAGGCAGTCGGCTTGGCTGACCAGGTTGAGTCGGTCCCTCTATGGAGCTTTTTTTCATAGTTCCTCCAAAGTTCTCCAATCTTCTTGAACTTCTTCCTGAAGTTCCTCAAAGGGTCCCAAACTGTCTCAAACTCACTCCAAGGGTCTGGAAGCTCCAAGATGGTCCTTGAAAGTTGAGTACTTCAGTTTCCACAATCCACTTGGACGTCACCCTTACAAATCCACTGGTAGTTCCCCAGATTCATGATCCTTGGTGGTGAGGGTCCAGGTGAGCTCTGTTAACCTGTAGCTTGCAGGGAGTTGACTCTTTACTTCTTTTTCAGCAAGGTAGTCCACAGGCTGTAGTTTTTGATGGTGCAGGCTTCAGAGGTCAGGCCTTAGAATTTGCACAGCAAAACTTCTCAGCTTGGCACAATGTCTTGCTTTCTTCAGTTTCAAGCAGCAGATCTGGAGAGCTCTGCCCCTCTCAGATACTCATTCCAAGTTCTCTGGGTCAGGCAGGAGGTCACTACTGACCAATGGGAGCAGGGTAACTGCTCAAAGATATGACCACATCCTGTAGAGTGTGGCATTATTTTGTCCCAGAGTGCATCAAATCTTCCAAATCCATAATGGCTGATTTTCCAGCAAGGAGGTAAGAGTTGGCTAAACACACCCCTAGGATGGCTCATTTACTTAGACTCTTCCCCCTGCATCTGCTCATATCTTCCTTAATCTTACCATCTGCCTAAGGTGGAAAGTTCAGAGTTGTAAATGACACTGTTCTCTGCTCTCCTCTTTGAAGAACATAGTTTACGACTCCTCCCCCTGGCCTGGCATTCCTATGTAACAGCACACTGCCCTGCCAGCAGAGCTGGTTGACCCCAGGGGCTCTTTATCACCTCTTCAAGGCAGCCTGGCTAATCCACTTAACTCTGACCAATCAAGGCAGACCACTGGAAGGCTGAATCTGGACTTACAAACAAGAAAGTCTTATAACTTCTAGTATGTACACTTTAGGAGAAATTCAACAATACCATTCGGGGAAGTCTTTGAATGGCACTTCTAGCCCTCTCCTATCAAGAGTTATTAGTTAATAACTTCCTACCATGTTAACCTATGTAACAGGGGATTTGCAATGGGAAAAATGACTTGGGCCATTTTTCCAGCACCAGGACTTACAAAAACATATTTTATAAGTACTTTGCTTATATCTACAGGACCCCCACCCCATGGGACAACTAGGGGAGACTTTAGGGGTTCTGAATCTGTACAAATATTGCAGATCCTCACTTCACAGTGCTCCTAGCATCAAAGTCGAATTTGGGCAGCACTTTATCACAATGTGGGGAGTGAAATGTAAAATTTCACTTAACCCAGGGCATATAGAACTCATTTTGTAAGGGTCTACCTTATAGATACCTGACCCCCACCCCTGGGACACCTAGGGGAGACCCTGGGGGTCCCTAATATGCCATAACATTGTAGGTTATCCATTTGTAAGTGCCCCAAACACCAAAGTCGAGTTTGGGCACAATTTACTTTTTAAAAGCAGTCCTGGCACCCAGGGCTGCTTTTAAAACTGACCTCAGGCCTCAGCAGTGCACACATGCAAGTGCAGAAAGCTGCTGGCCTCTAAACTGCCATGCCCTGCTATATACTAGGGACTGATAGGTAGTTTCAATTCCCCTGCCCTATTATATACTAGGGGCTTATAGAGTAGGTCATGCCAATCACAGGGGTACCCCAACCCATAGTGTACCCTAGTGTGTGTAGGTGTTTTCACTGCATTCTAAGTGTTTTCAGCATAGCACTAGCCCTGGGCCTGGTTAGGTAAAGCACAGGGTCAGTCAGAGTCAGTTACCACCAGTACCAGTCAGCAAAAAGTTGGGGGGTGCCCAGGGCATAGGATGACTTTGCAACATAGCCCCACCCCAAACAAAAGGTGATGGGTTACTAACCTACACCATGGTAGTCCTCATCAGCTAAGTGGAAAACCTGGAAAGTCCATCTGCATTTGCATGGGCAACCCCAGGTCTGTGTTCCACTGTAAAGTCCATTCCCTGTAGGGAAATGGACCACCTTATCAGCTTGGGATTCTCCCCTCTCATCTGCATGAGCCATCTGAGAGGCCTGTGGTCAGTTTGAACACGAAAGTGAGTCCCAAACAAATATGGTCTCAACTTTTTCAGGGACCAAACCACAGCAAAAGCCTCTCTCTCAATGGCACTCCACCTCTGCTCACTGGGAAGAAGCCTCCTGCTAATAAAGGCAAATGGCTGATCAAGGCCCTCTTCATTTAGCTGTGACAACACTGCCCCAATCCCTTGCTCTGAAGCATCTGTCTGAACCACAAATTCTTTTGTGTAGTCAGGGGCTAGTAGCACTGGTGCTGATCACATAGCAGCTTTCAGAGTGTCAACAGCCTTCTGACACTCTGGGGTCCAATCCACCTTCTTGGGCCTCTTTTTAGAAGTGAGTTCTGTTAGGGGCCCCACAATGGTCCCATAATTTTGAACAAACCTTCTATAGTACCCTGTCAGTCCAAGGAATGCCCTGACCTGAGTCTAGGTAACAGGAGCTGTACAATCCAAAATAGTTTGGATTTTAGCTTCGAGAGGCTGTAGATGGCCCCCACCTACCAGGTGGCCCAGGTACACCAAAGAACTCTGCCCTATTTGGCACTTGCTTGCCTTAATAGTCAGGCCTGCCTGCTGCATGGCCTGAAGCACTTCCCTTAGGTGGCTTAAATGATCTCCCCAGGTAGAACTGTATACAGCTATATCATCCAGGTAAGCTGCACGGAACTGTTCCAACCCAGACAAGACCCTGTTAACCAACCTTTGGAAGGTGGCAGGTGCATTCTTTAAGTCAAAGGGCATTATCTTGAACTGATAATGTCCCTCTAGTGTGGAGAATGCTGACCTCTCCTTTGCTCCATCAGTGAGGGCAATCTGCCAGTAACCTGAAGTCAAATCAAAAGTACTCAGTTACTTAGCAGCCCCTAACCTGTCAATTAGCTCATCAGTTCTAGGTATAGGGTGAGCATCAGTCTTTGTGACTGCATTCAATCCTCTGTAGTCCACACAGAACCTTAACTCCTTGGGTCCCCCTGAGGATTAGGTTTAGGCACCAGTACCACTGGACTGGCCCATGGACTCTCAGACGGTTCAATTACCCCCAATTCCAGCATCTTAGCAACCTCAGCTTTAATGCTGGCTCTGACATGGTCAGACAACCTGTACAGTTTATTTTTGACAGGTAGGCTGTCACCAGTGTCAATGCGATACACACACCACTCAGTGATGCCTGGGGTCAAAGAGAACAGGCCAGCAAACTGCTCCAGCACTTGCTTACAGTCTCTGTGCTGCTGGTCTGTCAACTTGGGAGATAGTATCACCCCCTCCACTGACCCATCTTGCACATTAGTGGAGAGGAGGTCAGGAACAGGTCAGTTTCCTCCTCCCCACCCTCATCAGTGACCAGTAACATGGTCATGTCTGCCCTGTCATGGTGGGGTTTCAATCAATTCACAGGCAGGACCCTATGAGGGTTCCTGGGGGTGCCAAGGTCAACCAAATAGGTAACCTCACCCTTCTTTTCTAAGATTGGATAGGGCCCACTCCACCTGTCATGGAGGGCCCTGGGAGCCACAGGCTCCAACACCCACACCAATTGTCCTGGAGTATACTCAGGCATAGTAGCCTTTTGATCATACCAGTGCTTCATGAGCTCCTGGCTGGCCTCCAGTTTCCTGTTTGCCTTGTACATGTACTCTGCCATTCTAGATCTCAGGCCTAGCACATAGTCAAACACATTGTCCTTTGCTTCTTTAAGAGGCTTCTCTAAAGACTCTCAGCAGGCTCAATGGCCCCCTCACAGGGTGTCCAAACAACAACTCAAAGGGACTGAAACCAACCCCTTTCTGTGGCACCTCCCTGTAGGCAAACAGTAAGCATGGGATTAGAACATCCCATCTCCTCCTGAGTTTCTCTGACAGCCCATTTATCATGCCCTTCAGGGTTTTGTTGAATCTCTCAACAAGACCATTTGCTTGTGGGTGATGGGAGGTGGTGAACTTGTAGTTGACACCACACTCCTTCCATATAGCAGTCAGATAGCTGGACAGGAAGTTTGTGCCCCTATCTGATACCAACTCTTTTGGAAAACGGACTCTGGTGAACACACCAAGCAGTGCTCTAGCCACTGCAGGAGCATCAATGGTTCTAAGAGGGATTGCTTCAGGGTACCTAGTGGCATGGTCCACTACCACTAAGATATACCTATTCCCTGATGCAGTAGGTGGGTCCAGGGGACCAACAATGTCCATCCCCACCCTTTCAAAAGGGGACCCCAACCACTGGCAGTGGTATTAGGGGAGCCTTTGTCTTGCCCCCTGCCTTGCCACTGGCCTGACAGGTGACACAGGAGCTGCAAAACTCCTTTACCTTTTCAGACATATGGGGCCAGTAGAAATGGTTCACCAACCGGTTACATGTCTTTGTCTGTCCCAAATGTCCTGCCAAGAGGATATCATGACCCAAAGTCAGGATGAACTCTCTGTACTTCTAGGGCACCACCAACCTCCTAGTGGCCCCCTCCTTGAGGTTAGGTTTCTGGCCTCAGTATAAAGCAGTCCATCTTCCCAGTAGAGTTTGTGAAACCCACTGTCATCCCCCTCCTCTTGCTTAGAAGCAATCCGCCTCAAGCTCTCAAGAGTGGGACAGTCTCTCTGTCCCTTACTGAACTCCTCTCTGGAGGGTCCACCTGCTCCTGTCAGTTCTGCCAAATCTGACAGCTCTGGCAGGGATGGAGTCCCTCCCTCAGAGGCCAGATACTCCCCATCAGGGTTAGATTCTGCCTCCACCTCTGGAGTTCCCTGGGCTGGCTCACCAGGCCCAGTGCCCTTGTCCTTGGATGCTTAGCCCTTTGTTCCAGGGTCCAAGTGTCCAGCCCCTCCCTTCTGGCTAGTCTGTGACCTAGTCACAGCACATACCCACTCAGGGAGCTCCAATATTTTCAAATGGAGTCCTCTCTCCACCTCTGACCACACAGAGGCTTCAAGATCATTGGCCAGTAAACACTGGACTGGGAGCACCTTTGACACAGCTACCTTCATAGGGCCTGTCACACCTCCCCATTCCAAATCCACCACAGCCATAGGATGGAGTTTGGTAGTGCTGTCTGCATACGTAACCTGGTGTGACTCACCAGGTAACAACCTTTCTGGAGGCACCAGCTCATCCAGGACCATAGTTACACTAGCCCCAGTGTCTCTGATAGCCTCAAACTCAGTCCCATTCACTTTAGGCCTCTGCCTGTACTTGTCCATGTTTGGAGGTAAGGCAGCAAGGGTTGCAATATTCACCCCACCCAGGGACACTAAGATTGCTTCCACCACCTGACTACTCCTCACTGGGGCACCACTCTCCACCCCTACACTGACACTGGCAATCCCTGTGGATGGCCCCTTAGGGGGAGCTTCTTGGCGCAGCCAGCATCTCCCTGTTTGTGCCCTGGCTGGTTACAGTCAAAGCACTTACCCACTTTTGAGGGATCAAAGAACCTACCATTCTTTCCCTGATTCCACCTCCCTTTGGATTTGGGTTGGCTCGGGACCCCCTCCTTGTGCAGGTTTTTGCGGGTCTTTGGAGGACTCCTTCTGGTTTTGACCTTCTTTCCCTTGGGCTTTCCCCTGGGGACAGACCTGTCCTCCTTTCTTCTGGTCACCCCCCTGGTGCTGTATAGAAACCCGGACTCTCACCCACTCATCAGCTGCTTCACCCAGCTCTCTGGGGTCTGTCAGCTTAGAGTCCACTAGATACTGGCGTAACTTCTCTTCTGCACAATGAGTCAAAGTATGTTCTTTCAAAAACAAATTATACAATCCCTCATATGTGCCAACTTTGTTACCAACAATCCAGCCTTCCAGTGCCTTCACTGAAACGTCCACAAAGTCTACCCAAAACTTTGAACTCAATTTCTAGGTGCCTCTAAACTTCACCCTGTACTGCTCTGGAGTCAGACCAAATCTCTTAACTAAGCATGCCTTCATCTGCTGGTATGATTCTGCATCCTCTCACTTCAGGGTCACGAGCCTATCCCTCCCGGCTACTGGAATCAACTCCCACAGGAGTGCACCCCAATACTTAGAGTGGACCCTACTCATTCTAAGGCCCCTCTCAAAAGCTGCTAGCCATTTGTCAATGTCATCCCCCTCAGTGTACTTGGGTACTATACCCTTGGGAAGTTTGTGATCAAATGCACCACCCTTGGACATTTCAAAATCTTCCTCATTTTCACTGCCACCATTTCTTTTCAACGCCTCCTCCCTCTCCCATCTCTTCTCAGCAAATTCCAGTTTCCTCTGCTCCAAAGCTATCAAACCTAATTGAGCCTTAAGCTGTCTCTCTGCAAGGGACAGTGGTGGTCCCTGAGTAAGAGACCCTTCCCCACTCCCACCCTCTTGATTCATATGGCTCACACTAGAGAAAATGGAAGCAGCATCATCCTCACCCTCCTCTTGGATGAGGTTGGGGGGACACCCTCTATCCCCCTTGACTCTCCTCAGCTGCCCCAGCCCAGGCCTTTAGGGACTCAAGCAACCCTGCTTTCTTAAGCTTCCTGAAAGCAGGCAGCCCCCTAAGCCTAAACTTTTCCCTAAGATCAGCCATCTCAAACTGGGACAGTTTAGCCAGGTCCAGCTCCATGGTTCCCTAGTTTTGGGTCACAAAAACTAGGCACGACAGACTTAGAACAATTTGGAAAAATCTAAACAATGGATTAAAAACTGTTTAGTCCAAATTCGAAAAATCAAACTCAAAAGTTTTGTTCTAAGGCAATTTAGAGGATTTTTATAATCTTAATTCATTTAACTGAAAGGTGTACTTTTAAACACAAGTCCTCATCCACACCACTGAGCACCAAATGTTGGAAAGTGGATTATTAGTAGGGGCAAATGTAGGTCTGCCACTGACAATAAGGCCACTAACCATTGGTAGAACTCAGCATAGGTCTTAGAAAATATTCCTATGCTCAACCCTTGGTAACGTGGCTGCGAGCAGACAGGCTTAACTTCAAAGACAGGTATGTAAAGCATTTAAAAACACCAATTCAGTAAATAATTAAGACACAACACATAATAAAAATCCAACACCAATTTATAAAAATAGGAAATATTTTTATCTTTAAAATGACACCAAAACGACAAAAATCCAATATAGGGAACCGAAGATATGAATTTTCAAAGATTTAGCAAAATATAGCACTTAGAAACTTATAGCACCATATTGGGATCGAGGCTCTCGATAGACCGACCCAAAGTCAAAGTTTCAGGGCGACCACGATGGAGCCCTGAGCGGATACCCCACGTGGAAGGTCCCGGTCACAGTTTTTACCTTCGGACTTAGAAACTTTTCTGGAGCTTTTTCTCGCGAGGTCCCTCGAAGCTCTCATCCAGTCCGGATCCGGTGAGCGTTCGCCGGCTTGCCTTGCGATGAGCTCCCGGTCACCTTTCTATGTTCGGACTTAGAAACTTTTGCGGTCCGACCTCTGGAGCATTCCAGCGGAGCAAACCCAAGATCCAGGCCAACACGCGGTTGAAGGCAGGCGGCTTGGCTTTCGCGGTTGCTCCCGGTCACCTTTTCTACGAGTGGACTTAGAAACTTTTCTGGAGCTTTTTCTCGCGGGGTCCCTCGATGCTCTTCAGCAGGAAGGATTCGATGAGGGTTCGCCGGCCTTGGATTTCTTCTACTCCCGGTCAAACTCTGGAAGTTGGACTGACGGAGGTTTTAGCGGGACGAACCTGGAAGGCTTGGCCGGCTCGCGGTTGAAGGCAGGCGGCTTGGCTGACCAGGTTGAGTCGGTCCCTCTATGGAGCTTTTTTTCAAAGTTCCTCCAAAGTTCTCCAAACTTCTTGAACTTCTTCCTGAAGTTCCTCAAAGGGTCCCAAAGTGTCTCAAACTCACTCCAAGGGTCTGGAAGCTCCAAGATGGTCCTTGAAAGTTGAGGACTTCAGTTCCCACAATCCACTTGGACGTCACCCTTACAAATCCACTGGTAGTTCCCCAGATTCATGATCCTTGGTGGTGAGGGTCCAGGTGAGCTCTGTTAACCTGTAGCTTGCAGGGAGTTGACTCTTTACTTCTTTTTCAGCAAGGTAGTCCACAGGCTGTAGTTTTTGATGGTGCAGGCTTCAGAGGTCAGGCCTTAGAATTTGCACAGCAAAACTTCTCAGCTTGGCACAATGTCTTGCTTTCTTCAGTTTCAAGCAGCAGATCTGGAGAGCTCTGCCCCTCTCAGATACTCATTCCAAGTTCTCTGGGTCAGGCAGGAGGTCACTCCTGACCAATGGGAGCAGGGTAACTGCTCAAAGATATGACCACATCCTGTAGAGTGTGGCATTATTTTGTCCCAGAGTGCATCAAATCTTCCAAATCCATAATGGCTGATTTTCCAGCAAGGAGGTAAGAGCTGGCTAAACACACCCCTAGGATGGCTCATTTACTTAGACTCTTCCCCTGCATCTGCTCATACCTTCCTTAATCTTACCATCTGCCTAAGGTGGAAAGTTCAGAGTTGTAAATGACACTGTTCTCTGCTCTCCTCTTTGAAGAACATAGTTTACGACTCCTCCCCCTGGCCTGGCATTCCTATGTAACAGCACACTGCCCTGCCAGCAGAGCTGGTTGACCCCAGGGGCTCTTTATCACCTCTTCAAGGCAGCCTGGCTAATCCACTTAACTCTGACCAATCAAGGCAGACCACTGGAAGGCTGAATCTGGACTTACAAACAAGAAAGTCTTATAACTTCTTGTATGTACACTTTAGGAGAAATTCAACAATATCATATTGTTGAATTTATTAATACCATTCGGGAAGTCTTTGAATGGCACTTCTAGCCCTCTCCTATCAAGAGTTATTAGTTAATAACTTCCTACCATGTTAACCTATGTAACAGGGGATTTGCAATGGGAAAAATGACTTGGGCCATTTTTCCAGCACCAGGACTTACAAAAACATATTTTATAAGTACTTTGCTTATATCTACAGGACCCCCACCCCATGGGACAACTAGGGAGACTTTAGGGGTTCTGAATCTGTACAAATATTGCAGATCCTCACTTCACAGTGCTCCTAGCATCAAAGTCGAATTTGGGCAGCACTTTATCACAATGTGGGCAGTGAAATGTGAAATTTCACTTAACCCAGGGCATATAGAACTCATTTTGTAAGGGTCTACCTTATAGATACCTGACCCCCACCCCTGGGACACCTAGGGGAGACCCTGGGGGTCCCTAATATGCCATAACATTGTAGGTTATCCATTTGTAAGTGCCCCAAACACCAAAGTCGAGTTTGGGCACAATTTACTTTTTAAAAGCAGTCCTGGCACCCAGGGCTGCTTTTAAACTGACCTCAGGCCTCAGCAGTGCACACATGCAAGTGCAGAAAGCTGCTGGCCTCTAAACTGCCATGCCCTGCTATATACTAGGGACTGATAGGTAGTTTCAATTCCCCTGCCCTATTATATACTAGGGGCTTATAGGGTAGGTCATGCCAATCACAGGGGTACCCCAACCAATAGTGTACCCTAGTGTGTGTAGGTGTTTTCACTGTATTCTAAGTGTTTTCAGCATAGCACTGGCCCTGGGCATGGTTAGGTAAAGCCCAGGGTTAGTCAGAGTCAGTTACCACCAGTACCAGTCAGCAAAATGTTGGGGGGTGCCCAGGGCACAGGATGACTTTGCAACACGTAGAAATGCACATAAAAAAACAAAGGTTACAGGGACGTTATAGTTTCACTTGTACAAAACCAGTGAAATTCAGAAGTTATAGTTACCTGAGCTATCTATAACTTATGCCTCCGCAGTCAGTTATCTTAAGGACTTAGGGGCAATTTAGCAACGAACTGCGATAAAGATCGCAGGGCGCGCTAAGTGCGATTTAGCTTAACGCCGGCTATCGCCGGATCAGATCGCCGAGATATAGCGTTATTTACAACGCTTATCTCCACGGCGATGTGAAATCCGGCGATAGTCGCTGAATGCAGGATTATCGCTGGGAATCCAGCGATAATCCTGCAGCGATAAGGGAATCCTTGCTGATAGGGAGATGTGGATTTAGCCACTCAATCCACCTCCCATGTCAAAGATAGGTTAGTCAGGAAAATGCAGACGCACAATAACGGCGATAACCGCCGTAAGCGCAGGTTTAAATATCGCTATGGGTGTCCTGGGCCGTATTGTAAATACGGAGAAGGACAATTAGCGATCATTTTCAATCTGTTTTCGCAGGGAACGCCTACTTTGCATCTCATTAGAGATGCAAAGCGAGGCGTGAACAAAACGGGAGCTGAACCAAGGAAACACGCGCTAGCGTGTCCTTGTAAATAATGCAATATAATTATCGCCGCTTTTCGCCCGAAAACGGACGCTAAAGCGGCGATAATTATATCGCCAGCCCTTGATGATATGCCCCCTAATTTTTTATTGAAAAGCTGTTTTTGACTTGCTTATATCTTTAGGGCCAGTTGATGAATCTTTATGAATTTTTCCAAACTAATACGCTGCTCACTTTAGCTGCTATCTGTAAAGGTTTGTGGTTGTCCGTGAACTGGGGGCTGAAAAAAAGGGGGGGTCCCAAAATGTGTTTTCCCCATGTTATTTCCCATAGACTCTTTAGCCGTGCCTGTAGACTGAACTGCTGGACGGAATTACACCAAATTTGGCATAAGGCTAGCTTTTAGTCCACAGATGGTGCTTTTTGTGATTTGGTGTAAATCCATTCTGTAGTTTTTGAGATATTAAGTGAGAAACACATTTGTATATATGGGAACGTGTACCATTTTGTTTGTCGCATCAGCTGGGGTGGGAAAAGAAGAGTGCAAAAACAGATAAGGTGTCAGGATACATGTAACCTGACCCATAGGACACATAGAGGGCACCCTAAGGGCCCCCTCATGGGCAAAACATTCCCCACTTTTTAATTTTAATTTCTGATCCATAGATTCGTGGATCTGCGAATCGAGACAAAAATGGGAAAAAAGCATCCAACCCCATACGGCACACAGTCAAAGGTCGTGTGCAGCTTGGGTTTGGCAGCGTGTGGTAGGGTTGGCCGCCTGAGCCTGGCAGTAGGCCAGGCCCTGCGGACCAACCCTCGCAGCGCATGGCTGAAGGCCGCGAGCGGTTCTGGAGATAATAATGTGCGTGCTAACAAAAATTGAAATTTACTGAAAAAAACAAAGGTTACAGGGACGTTATATTTATGTTTTGCATTTAGTTGCACAAAACCATAGAAATTTAGCAGTTATAGTTATACTTATAGTTAGACTTATCTGAAGAAACTATAACTCGTGCCATTAAGTAACTTAAGGCAACGAGTCATCTTAACAAAAATCTAACTATAAGTATAATTATAACTGCTGAATGTCTATGGTTTTGTGCAACTAGATTCAGAACCTAACTGTTACGTCCCTGTAACCTTTGTTTTATTCCAGTGAATATATATATATATGAACAACAACAGGGAAGTTAGAGGGTACATATATTGCATTGCACATTCGAATGTCTCTTGACTCTAATTGTACTATCTTGAGGTTTTTGCAAGAAGGATTTTCGTCCTAGTTTTGCTAGGCATTCATTTTCTTTCATAATGTCCAATTTGAGCAACATGTTTGATCTTTAAAGGTGAAGGCTTTCTCGAGTGCCTGGTATTTATTGTCTGCATTACCCAGAAGACATATGCAGAAAAGGCTCTGAAGGGCACTTTTGCAGGATGTGATATTCCAATCTATTCCGTGTGCTCTTATTAAGATGTGATTTCTTCCTGAACAGCTAACACGTCGCAGAAGACATCAAATCATTTGAGAACTTTGCCCAAGATCTACGGTGACCAGCTTTAACTCAGAAGTAAATGCTAACTGCGGTATTTAGTGCCAAAATGGTATTATTACTGCCGAGATAATTAATTTCACAACAACACCCCTGTCTGGAGGAGTCTTATTTTCCTGCTTCCAAGCCTAGATTTAATTTTCTTATCTTAATCGCAAATGACATTATGGAATTGCACTTTTTCATCATGTTTACACCTGCCATCCCTAATGCATTACCAGGTGTGAGATTTATGAGCGGGGCGCATGAGGCCTGCCACAGTTAATCACATTTGCAACCTCCCAGATAAAGCGCAGAACGCTCCCTCCATGCCACCCGCTCTACCACGCGCGCGCTGCAGAACACTCGTCTTCAAAGAATGAGTCCTGGGATATTTGAGGCTGTGCATGGATCACTTATTGAATTTGAAGTCGTTAACGCGTCATTAGTGTGAATTTTGAACAAGCAGGCAAGCATTTATCAAGAGATATCAGTAGTAATGCTGCCATTAGATTGGCCTCTGATTAGCTCCTTTCTCACAAACATTATTAATAGTTTTGGTAATTTATTGTTTTACGGGAAACTGCACATATCGTGAACGCACAATACTAACTCCAAAAGAGGAATTCCAATATTTGCAAATATCTTCTAAGAGATGGGGGCATTTCCCATATGTAAACTGTTACTCATTTAAGTATTATTAGGTTTGTCACAGGGGATGCTTGATTTTTCTGAAAATAGAAATGAGATCCCCATAAAGAGGAGCAAATATCTTCAGACGACATTTCTGTTTACTGCGTGAAGAATGGAACTTTCCCTAAGGGTTCCCAAAAGGATTCTTCTCGACTGAAACATATGTTACTTATTTTAGAAGGGAGATTACATTCTAAGACTTCTTTGCAACCCTGCAGGCAACAGCATTTTTGTCACCGTGACCACATGTAAAATAGTAATGTAAATTACTGTTAATGCTGTTTTAAAAGAGAGTTAGAAAAAGTGATGGGTACTCATAGGCATGGAATTTAAGTAACGTTCCTTTTGTTAAAAAGAATATAGATATATTTACTATTAACATGCAATGCTTGCTCAGTACTGGATCAATGAGGATCTTCAAATGGCATCTTTGAAAAAAATGAATCTGCATGGCTGCATGTAATTGAAAAGTTTTACCATTATGCAGTGTAAATATCCCATAGACCTATATCACAAAACAAATTATGTCAGAGCTATTGTGGGCTTAAATGCACTTTCATACACGGAGGAGGCTGCGTATGCATGCTTGAGGTTTTTAAACTGTAACAGACAGGTTTACTTCAGCTGAAGGTTTAATAAAAAGAAGCCATGTCACAAGTCTGGCACATTTTTTCTCACTTTGGTATGGTAATAAAACTTCAAATGGTAGATTCATGTCGTGGTCTTTATGTTGCTTGACCCACCAGTTATCAAACAATATTGTTTGTATTATTATTTACATGGATGACAGTGGTATGGCCATCTTCAAAAGTATCTCTGCCTGTTGGACCTGGCCCCATTCTGCATGGCGATCCCTGAGTTTTGCCTTCCTCTGCCTTCCTTTGCTGAACCCGTTTTTGTTGGCATTAGGACACTGTTCACTTTCTTTACCCCTGATTAGCAGTGCTAAATTGCTTGCACTTTCTCCTTCAAAAATGGTAAAATTGGGCTACACCTAATGAACACATTTAGTTTACTTGTATGTCCCTGGCACATGGTACTGCATGTACCCAGTTCCCGTAAATTAAATGCTACTAGTGGGCAGCATCACTTATTGGGCCAACCACTAAAGTAGCATTTTAAGACATGTCTCAGGCCTGCCACTACAGACTGCAAAGCAGTTTTAAACTGCCATTTCGACCTGGCAATATAAACCGTTTACCAGGCATAAACCTTTCCTTCTAATACTTATAAGTCACCCTAAGGTAGATCCTAAAGGCCCATTGGAACAGGCTGCACTGCAATTAATAAGTAGGACAGGTGTATTTATGTTTTACATGGCCTAGCAGTGAAATACCCTCCAAAAGTCATTTTTCACTGCTGTAAGGCCTTTCTCCCATTGACTAGCACTGGGCTACCTTATTACACGTAATAAGTGTTACCGTCAGATTGGAAGCAGATAGAGATGTGCTGTTTGCACTCAAATGAGCAGTTAATTAAAATCCTCTTTAAAGATGAAGTCAGATTTTAAGTTTCAGTTTTGAACATACCACTTTTAGAAAATGTCATTTTCTTGCGCCAAACAAATGTGCCTTTCTGTCAGTGTCCTGGGTCACATGACTGTGAATGACACTGCTGTTGGAGTCTGCATATTACTTCCAGACAGTGAGACAAAGGAGGATTAAGTGTGGACAGGATGAACCATTCTGATAGGATTGCTGGGGAGGGGCGGTACCCACTCCCAACTACAGTTCAAAGGGCTTTGCCTACAGCACACACAAAGAAACCTGACACCAGGTTTGCCCTGTCTTTTGTCATTCTAGATAGTTTAGAGCCTAGACCATGGGAAGGAGAAGAACTGACCAGAACCAGAATTGGGGGTAGGTTAGGGGATACCCTCCCCCACAAAGGCTGGCACCAGGTATAGAAAAGGTGCTTTCAGAATCTCTCTTCACAACACTCCTAGACCTGCGGAAGAATCAGAAGAAGGACAGCCCTGCTGCTAGAAGGACTGCTTTGCTGTCTGAAAGAAGGAATATTTGACCTGCTTGCCTTGATCCCAGGCTACCCAGAATGAATCCAAGGGTCAGCTGTCTGACCTCTTTTGTGAGCTATAGGGAGACAACAAGCTTCCAGAGACCTCTCTGCAACTGCCCAGCTGACCAGCACCAACTGGACCTGCCTGAACACTGCTGTTGGCCTCTGCTGTAGTGAGTTCAGATCCCCAAGAGGTGCCCCCAATGGCCTGGATCCTTGACTCACATCATTAAATGTCATTAAACTACTTAGCCTCAATTGTCGCTCATTAGTTAAACACCATTCTGACATCTATGACTTACTTTCTGAGGAATCCCCGGACGCCCTATTTCTAACCGAGACTTGGCTATCTGCCGATTCAGAGTCAGTGCTAGGACTGGCCCTCCCACAAGGTTTTAACATTGTGACCCTCAATAGAGAGTCTAGAGGTGGGGGTATTGCCCTGATCTTTAAATCTCACTACACCTGTTCTTTCACTGAAGAGACTCTAGCTGGCTGTGAGTGCTCTCGCTTTGGGCTCTCTCTGAACGCCTGCTATACAATGTCTGGGTTACTTATATACCGTCCGCCCGGACCCTCCAAAGAGTTCAGGTCGTCGCTTGTGGAAACTGTTAACATCTTGGCCACAAGGACAGCTAATTTTAGTATTATCTGGGATTTGAATCTACACCTAGAAAACCCCCAGGAAACAGAGTCTGGCAATTTTCTGGCTGATTTGGGCGCCTGTCAGCTGACGCAATTGGTTCAGGGTCCCACTCATTCTGCAGGACATCTGCTGGACCCGGTGTTTTCAAATCTCCCATTGTTATCAGTTCACACTCCTATTCCGGTCTGCTGGTCCGATCACTATCTGATCTCTATGTCCCTCTCAGGGGTCTCCCCTCCACGGAAGCAACGTCAGAAGGTTGTTCTTAAACGCCCCTGGCATAAACTTGATCTCGTCCAATTCCATGACCTTCTCTCTAGAAATGCTCTTAGCATGCCAGATGACCCTGATGCTGCTGATAAAGCACTCTCAGATTGGATTCGCAGTCCCCTTCCCGGCGAAGTGGTCAATCAGCCGTTCCTCTTAATCCAACCCATGGTATAACGATGATCTCGCCATTTTGCGTAAAACCTGCAAAAGGCTGGAACGGTCATGGAGACAGGAGTATGACCCTTCGCTGAAGAAGTGTTATCAAGCAGCAATGAAAAACTATCACAGGGCCATTCACACGGCGTGTGCAGCGTATTTTGCTGGGGAAATCAAGAGCAGTAGTAATCCTTCCAAAACCATCTTCTCCATACTGAAAATTTTAAAACAGCCTGGGATCCTGGTAGCGCCTCCTATTTCTTCCAACGAGCAGTGTGAGGCTCTTGCCACATTTTTTGTTGAAAAAGTGGAGAACATTTATTTGTCCTTTACTCACACTACTAGGAGTTTCGACCCTGCGCTGAGTCCACCCCACACGCATACACTGGATGCATTTCCGCCGGTCTCATTGGAGGAGCTACGGTTAGTCTGCTCTAAGATTAAATCCGGCTCTCCTGCAGATCCCCTTAAACCTGACCAGTTCATGAGATCGTTACCTTTACTCTTGTCACCTTTGAGTCAAGTGATCAATAAATCTTTGTCTAGTGCGATTGTTCCTAAAACTTGGAAGCTAGCTAGGGTGGTTCCTCTGCTCAAGAAACCTTCCCTGGACACTACCAAATTGGAAAACTATTGCCCAATCTCTCTTCTCCCGTGGATCGCTAAGATCACTGAGACCTACGTCAACTCCATTCTTACCAGATTTTTGGAAGAAAACAACTGCCTGGACATCTCTCAGAACGGCTTCCGCTCCGGTCACAGTACGGAGTCTGCTCTCCTGGCTGTCACCGAGCATCTTAGGCTCCGCTCTAGATGAGGGACGTACGTCGGCGCTGGATTCTTTTGGACCTCAGTGCCGCATTTGATAAGGTCTCTCACCGGATCCTGTTACGCAGGCTGAAGGAGGCAGGTGTTGTGGGCCCGGCCTTGGCCTGGTTTGCTTCCTTTCTCTCTAACAGGACCTTCCAGGTATTAGCACCTCCGTTCGCCTCCATGTTCCATGCCAACAAACAAGGGGTTCCGCAGGGCTCTGCGTTGAGCCCTCGCTCTTCAATCTTTATGTCCAACCTTTGGCGGTCCTGGCGAGGAGCAGAGGCCTTACCATTGTATCATATGCTGCTGATACACAGCTGGTGGTAGCTCTCTCGGACAACACCGGGAGTGCAGCATCGAAGTTTCAGGAAGATCTCACGGCCGTAGCTGAGTGGATGACTAATAACTGCCTCCAATTAAACTCCAGCAAGTCAGAGGTCTTGCTGGTGGGAAATCATCAAGAGCTGTGGGGGGACTGGTGGTGGCCAGCCATATTGGGCTGTGCACCTACTCCTAAGCAGGCGGTGAAGGATCTTGGAGTCTGGGTGGACTCGGACCTCAACTTTCAGTGTCAAACCAAGAAAGTTGCAGGGACCTGCTTTGGCTTACTTCGGGGGCTTAAACCGCTGCTTAGTTTTTTTTACCCTTCGGTCAGGCAGGTGATCATCCAGGCCTCCATTCTATCTAGACTGGACTATGCTAATGGACTGTACTTAGGGGTTAACAAGACCGAAACCCTGAGATTACAGCGAGTTCAAAATGTGGCGGCCAGAACTCTGCTGGGTCTCCCCAGAACCTGCCTCACCTCCAGGGCAATCCGTCAGCTGCACTGGCTTCCTGTTGCCAGCCGAGTGGAATTTAAGGTCCTCTGCACTGCATTCAAAATTTTGAAATCTTCCTCTCCGGCTATTTTGTCCAATTTGTTATCACCTTACTCCCCTCCACGCCAACTTCGCTCAACTGGACAACATCTTGTGACTGTGCCTCGTATGAGGAGGTTACGGTCGGGGGGCGCTCTTTCCGTTTCCTGGCTGCAAAGCTCTGGAATGCTCTGCCATTCTCCATTCGTGCCATGGAGAACTACATGGTTTTTCGCAGAGCTATCAAAACCCATCTCTTCCCCACAGCCTAGTTGCCTTCTGATCTCCAGCCTCTATGTTCTGCTTCAGCGCTGGGTCGCCTCTTTGCTGAGGCAGCTGTGCGCTATACAAAACCTGCTAACATAACATAACATAACATCAGAGAGCATTCTCTGCCAAACTGAAGGTTCCATCAGGTCCGATGCAAAGCGATGCATGGCCCCCAAATTTGTGCAGCACCAACTTGAAGGCTTCACCAGATCGAATGCAGAGCAACACAAAGGCCAGAAGAGCCGTGCTGCACAGAGCCCGAATAAAAGGCTTCATCAAAACCGGCGCTGATCGGTGAGAAGCTCAGCAAAGCCTCCCCACACAGCTGAAAGCTTCATTGGAATGGGCAGCGAGTAACACAAAGCCCTGCAAAGCCTCACTGCACAGCTGAAAGCTTCATCACAAACAATACAGGAGACACAAAGCATTGCAAAGCAATGCTGTGCAGATCTTGCATCAAGGACATAAGGTACAACTTCCAGCGGGCCGACCTTAATACTGTGCTCGACCTGCGCTCCCTTGCAGTCAGCCTGAACTTGTGAATTTGTCCCGGTCCAGCGTTACCAGATACCTATAGTTGGCGATTTGTGCTTTATGATGCTATTTTACCTAAAACTTGAACAATCAATATCCGCAGTTCTACTAATTTGATTCTGTTAATTTTGGTATCATTTTATTTATTAAAATGTGCTCTATTGTTTTTTAATTTGTTTGGGATTTTTTGTGTGTTGTGTTTTCACTTTATTATCATTTTTGTGCTGTATAAGAACTTTACAAATTGCCTCTAAGTTAAGCCTCACTCTTATGTGCCAAGCAACTAGGGGGTTTAGCACAGGTTAATTTAGTGACTTTTGTGGTTCCCCTAACAAGGATTATGCGTGTTGCTTGACTGTGACTTTCACCCCTCTCAACCAATAACCCAGTTTCTTACAGTCTCTCACACATTTTAAAATCCTTAGCTGGATCTGAAAAATCTGGAAGAGATCTATAACTGCTGAAAAATGAAGTACTATTCAATATTTAAAAATTAGAGCAGGGGCATTAGTTTTGTGGTGAAAGCATTTCTATCCAACAATCAATTAAATCTTAATGATCCTTGATTATCTCCAGATACTCCATGGACCCTGCCTATCAGGCAGAATTACTGTCTGGATTGAAATTGGTAATTAAAATTAATTGTAGTGTGCATTTCAATAGAGCTTAGTTAAAGAAAATATGTGTGTATACTTGGATTCAAAGTAAGATCAGCATGTGTCTCAGAGTACATCCTGCACACACACCTATGAAAAATATTTGCAGATTTATGCCTATTTCATCCATGGATTTTCTGACAGTTAAGAAGTTAGATATCTCTCCTTTGAAGGAAAAAAGGCAAGTCCACTGAACAGTATCTGACCCTAGTGGTTTGTTATCATGTTGTGCTAAGTATGAAAGGGAGCAACATTTTCTGTTGTAGCTGGAGAGTAACATGGCTGGCCTTGATGAAGATGATAAACTCCCTTCAGAACAGGACTCTGATGTACCATCCCACCCTCAGTTGTGCATCAGGAGGTTGAAGATGATGATATGTGGGTTGTAGATGGCACTTGGGATGAAGCAGGGAAACCTCACAAGGAGTAAATTGTTTGGGACACCTTCACTCATTCTTTAGCAGAGAAGAACTTGAATGCTTGACAAGTAATTTTTTAAATTGTATAAGGAAGCTGTGGCTGTCTTGCATGCACTCATCTGAGGAATCAAGCATGATGAAGCTTCTAGCCACAAAACATGGTAATAGGTATTCACAAAAGTGCAGACATGGAAAATGATCCATTCTCATCCATTATGGCATTGTATTGCATTGAAGAAGCACGTGATTTGTGGAACAGAACAGAAGCACGGCTTCATAGTTGGTGGATGATCACATGACAAAATGTAATACATAATCTTTGCATGCAGCTGCAGCCTTACTTACATTTTGTAACAGCATTAAAGTGGTTGTTTGCCACAAAAGTTTTTTTCTGTGATGAAAACACACAACTAACAAAAAATGTCTGTTTCAGAACTTCTCTTTCTTATTAAAAAAAACCTATTTCTTTCTTTTTCGAGTTTTTTTTATAAATATACTAGTATCCAACACAAAATAAGCTATTACATTTGAAACCTGGCCTATTCATAGAACCAGCATTTACAAGATTAAATATCTTAAAACCTAGCTATATGCCACAGTGGTATGGGGGAATGCAGTGGACATTGGGCAATGTCCACATGAGGCCTTCCACCTGGCCCTGTGGACATGCCCAACGATCTTATACATGGCCAAGGATGACACGAGCTAGAGTGTAGTCCTTGTGACCTGTCCCCACTGCACATGGCAAAAAAGGTGTACACAGTGGGACATGGCCACAAAGCAGCGGAGTGAATGGTCTCACCAAAAGCCAGGTCATGTAGCCATCTGCTTTACACACAGCTCACATATGGAGTGAGCAACACCCACATGAGATAGTGACTTGGGGAATGAAAAGTGCATGTGGTTAGTTACATGATACTTGGGGAGGGACAATATAAACAATCAAAAGCAGAATACAGAATATTTGCCAAAATCTAAATGCCATTAGCATTATTCTTTCACAGGTAAGTAGAAACACCAATTCCAACAAAATAAAAAATCCTCTGGAGGTTGTTGCTGCTGTTTGGGAGCTGGAAGAAAGAAGAAACGTGAAGAATTGCTAAAATCGGCGCATCGCTCTTCTTACGGCTGTTTTCTCGATGCATCTCCACGGCGCAAGAAGAATTTTCACTCATCGCCGTGCCGCTGCGAAAACCGTCGCAGTGCCTATCGCCGCTGCAAGAATCAACGCATCGAGAGATTGCGGCTGAAGAGGACCGACGCAGCGCCGCTCGACATCACCGCATCGATCACCATCGCATCCCGGATTTCCACGCATCTTACCTGTGCGGCACGCTTTCCCGATGCATCACCTGCAAACCGGAACCGTCACAAAGAATCAACACATCACTCCCCATACAGACCGGATTCGATGCAACTCTTCCTCTGCGTGTCCCAGAACTGTCACTTTGCCTCCCCAAGCTCTCAGGAGTGTCGCATCTCTTTGTTTTCTGACTCTGCGGCTGTTTGGCTTTTGGAACTTTGATGCATCTACAGGTACTTTGGTGAAAAGTCACGCATCCATAGTTTTCTATGGTACAAGTTCTTGAAACCTTTTGAAAGTCATATTTTTAACTGTGCATGTTGGATTCTTGTCGTTTTGGTCTTGTTTAGTTTAGATAATGATATTTTATTTTTCTAAACTGGTGTGGTGTCCATTTGTGGTGTTTTTACTGTGTTACTGTGAGTGTTGGTACAAATACTTTACACATTGCCTTTGGGATAAGCCTGTCTGCTCGTGCCAAGCTACCAATGGGGTGAGCAGGGGTTATCTAAAGTGTGTATCCCCCCAGGCACCTTTTGGCTGACTAGAAGCAAGGGTCCCTATTTGGACAAAGGTACCTACCTCTGCCAACTAGAGAGCCCCATTTCTAACACATTAACTAAGTTGGATGACTTTTGTCTGAATCCTGTTCAGTAAAAAGTGATTCATTTCTCTCAATATGCCCAATCCTCAAGTTCCTGTAACAAACGTTTGGCATAGGCTTTTGACTCAACATACAATAGGGCAATTAGCCAATATTTTGCTGGATCTGTGTTGTTGCCCTTTTTGCAAATTGAATGGAAAATGGACCCATGCCATGATTGTGGCACTTGAGCATTCAGCAAGCATTCCTGGTAAAGCAGAGTTAGCAGGTTCGCCAAAACTCTATATCCACTTTAAAAAGTGACTACGGTAGACTCTATATCCACTTTAAAAAGTGACTACGGTAGGCCTAGTTTGTCTTTATTCTCTTTTAACAGCACCTCATTAATGAAAAAGATGTAATGGTTTCGGTTTCCCAGACAGATTTTATGGGCGTTAGTAGCTGCACTCTTCTGTGTAGAGCCCTCAAATGTGTTCAATCCACTTTACTTAGGGGACACTGTTACCTCTCATAAATGTTTTTTTATTTAGGAATTGATGTATTGCCCAAATTTTGCCTGATAGTTGTGGCCTAGCAAGGTGTGTATGTGTTGCCATCCAGCTTCCATATGTTTGGCCTTTGCCGCCCAAAGAGTTGTGTGATATACTTTCCTTAAGTGTTTTAGATGAAGTTCAGTCACCTTGTTCAAATTATACTTGGTATCAATTCTTACTGCGGCTCTAAATACTGACTTACTTTCTTTTACATCAAAGGTATACTATTGATCTATTCCAAGAACTGTCTTTCTCCTTGATGTTGTTTTCCAGTTATCATTTCCTTTTAAATCATTATGTAGCGAGTTTATAGTTATGTCAAAGTCAAAATATTGTTTTTGGCTGCCGATGGTTGACTTAAAGGATTTCTTTGGAGAAATATTTATTTCCAACTGATGAAACAAGCTAGGCAGACCTTACTCCACTTCAACCCCTTTATTTATTAATGTTTCTCTGTCCCTCTGAGGTTCCCATTACCTTTAGCTGTTCTGATAATTGATAGACAAGTTGAAAGTGTGTTAGTGTGTTATCAGTGGGAAATGGTCACTTTCAGTGCATTGGATTACTGTGAAATCTTTCCATGACTCTGAGAGGAAAACCCTCATGAAGATGTTGTCCAGTATTGAGATACTCTTAATGTGTATGTGTATTTTTGAGTTGGTCACTTGCATATTTGAAGGGCTTGTAAAGAATTTAGGTTGTAAACTTGAGGGCAATTGTGGACATTTGTTGCAAGAGGATCCAGACCAACTAGCTGCAAGCAATTTAATTGCTTAGCCATGTTGATCAAATTGAAATTGCTTGTCAATATGATCTCATAGGTTGAAAATCTGCAAATTAAACCATCTAGTGGCTTATAGAAGCCTTATACAATTAGTTTCCTGTTGGTCCTGTGCAAGTTTAAATATACACTGATGAGTAATGACAGTTTGATAGTACTATCTATTTAACATCCATTAATTATCAATGCTTGAAATGAGGGATGTTCTACATCTAATAAGATTTTTGAACTGCTGTTCACCAATGAGTGAGAGCTTAGGCCCTGCACTGTTTTTAGCTCATCACACCCAGGAAGACTTCCTTGGCCAGGGGTCTTCCTCAATGCAGAGTACCATCTCAGCCTACACTTTGCAGGCTCCACAGCCTTCTAGCCCTTTTAAGAATGTAAGGACACCTGTGGGTCCAGCCAGAGTCAGGGGAGATCCCAGTTAGAGTCAACCCCCCACAGGACTAGTACCTAGAAGTTCCAGGAGAACCCTCTTCTCCAATGTCCCAAAGTCAGCCCACCACTCTAATATTGTCTAGAAGTCCTCTTTTCCATTTTCAGTCCTTGTTTCTCTCTCTTTAGAAAAATTCAGGAGTCATTGAGTCCTTTTCTCCAGCAGAAGTGAAGAGCCTTCTCTCTACCAGCTGGGCCTTCTTATTCAGGTTTTGATTTCCCCAAACCCCAGAATGTTCTCTAAAGTCTCACCCTTGTTTAGGGGTTTTACAGTGGTTGTGGAAAGTTCCAGAAATATCCCAGTCTAACTATGTCACATCATCACTCCACTGCATTCCAACCCTCCTGCATAGAAATATTGTACTTTTCAAGATGGCGATTTCAAGTGTTCAGTGGTCATAGCTCTCCAAGAGACTTCAGTTCTTTCCCCTAACTGGCACAGAAGACGGGAGCCTTCTCTCCAAAACTTTAAAGGAAATTCCCAAAGCAAATCATATGCATATATGTATGTGAAATATGCAAATTAAATTGCACCAGACCTGGGGAAAAGATAGAACCATCAACTGCCTTCTCCTCCTCAGAAACCTTTTCTTTATAACAAAAGATTTAGAAATTTGGTTGAATTGCATATTCATAAAGTTCCCTAATGCTCTAGAATCTGAAAGTCCTGAAATTGTATTTTCCTGTTGTTCAAATAAAATCATTCCCAAGAGAATGATCAGGTGAGTTAAAGAAGAATTAACTACTCATGTTGGAACTGACTTTAATTCTTCACTTGACAAGGCTTGATTCTGGATTGAACTTGGTTTACTTCTACAATCTTTAAAAAAAATGGCCTGACCTGCACAAAATAAACACGCTATAAACACAAATGGAAAGTTGCATTGATGATACAATTCTATAAGTTTCTCTGCAAAAGTATTCAAGTTCAAAAAGACTTAGACTTCCCAAATTCTTTCCAAACACAGTTAAAAGGATGTTGTGAAATATGAGGAAAATAATACCCAGTAATCTAAAAGGGCCCTACCATCTGCAAAGAAGGTGAGAGTTCATAAATTCTGGAACTTATAGTTTACATATGAAACGTGAAGCCTTCTGCCAGGTGGCACTGCCCCTCTACACTCACAGCCAGCCTTTCATTAACTACAGTCACCTCGGGATGGGTGAGTTTTGGGCAACTTACAACAGCGCCCACTGGGATATCATCAGCAATCCTGCTCCCTGATCTGCTTCTTAAGCATGTATTCCAGCTGATGACCATCTGCACCAAATCAAACACGTTCTTGTTACATGGTACAATCAGCATAAATCTGCTTTCACAATATAGTATTAGAGGGTGTTTGCACCAATCACCATAGTACTTACCACAATGAACATGTAATAGAACAGAGCAAATAAATGTTTTGCCATACAGCCCCTAACATCTTTCCTTTTGTGACTGCTTTAACACCTTCAATAACCCAACAACCTATCACGCTATTCTAATTTGTCTTCAAAGTCCAAGGCAATGGTTTTTAACCAAGATTCCATGAACCACTGGGGGTCAACAATGCCTACTCAGTGCATCCTTGACTATTCGAAAATAAATTAATGTTAGCAAATTATTAAAGTACAAAACAGATTCGATTTTCAGTGAAAGCCAATGAGAGTTACAATAATATTTTTAAGTGATTTTGTGATCTTTTCATCAGTTAGCAGACCAATAGTTTGTGCATTTTACATGTCTTCCACAGCCAGCTTTTGGCTTTTTTTGGAACTTGGTGTCATCATTAGGTGCACCTTAAACCCTCGCCTTAGTAGCACCAGCTCTGCTTCTGCTGTAGCACCATAGGCAAAATATATTAATTTGGGATTTTAAGCATGATTAGTGCACAGGGTGCACATGGTGTGGACTTTAGAATAATTGCCCTTCCTTGAGTCAGATCTTCCCACAATAACATGGGAGGCCACTTATTGCTCATGAAGAGCGATCATGATGTTTGCTAAGTATGGGCTCAGCACGTACATTATTCTTATCAATCAATCAATCAATCAGGGGAATTGTAAGCGCACTACTCACCCATGAGGGTCTCAAGGAGCTGGGGGGGGGGGGTAAGCAGCTCCGTTCAGTCGAAGAGCCAGGTCTTGAGCATCTTCCTGAAGATGTTCAGGGAGGGGGCGCGTCTGATGTCGATCGGGAGCTCATTCCAGGTCTTGGCTGCGATGTAGGAGAAAGCTCTTCCCCCTGTTCTGGCTCTGCGGGTCCGCGGGATTTCGACGAGGGAGAGGTCGGCGGATAGGAGGTTTCGCTTGGGTGCGTGGAAGGAGATTCTCTCATTGAGGTATTGGGTCCAGTGTTGTGAAGGCATTTGTAGGCGTGGGTGAGTATCTTGAAGGAGATTCTCTTTTTTATGGGGAGCCAGTGGAGGTTCCGCAGGTGTTGGGTGATGCGCTCATGTCGCGGGATGCCGAGGACGAGCCTGGCTGTAGTGTTCTGTATGGTCCGGAGTTTGCGGAGCAGAGACTTGTTGATCCCGGCATAGAGGGCATTTCCGTAGTCGAGTCTGCTGGTAATGAGTGCGTGGGTGATGGTCTTCCTTGATTCGGGGGGGATCCATTTGAAGGTCTTTCGGAGGATGCAGAGGGTGTTGAAGTAGCTGGAGGCGACGGCGTTGATCTGTCGGGTCATGGAGAGGGAGGAGTCGAATACGATGCCTAGGTTTCAGGCGTGATCCATGGGGGTGGGAGGGCTGCCGAGGGCAGATGGCCACCAGGTGTTGTTCCATGAAGAGGGGGAGGGTCTGAGCACGAGGACCTCTGTCTTCTCCGAGTTGAGCTTGAGGCAGCTGTTGCTCATCCAGGATGCAACGTCCTTAATTCCTTCCTGAAGTTGAGTCTGGTGGTGATGGGGTCCTTGGTGAGGGAGAGGATGAGCTGGGTGTCGTCGGCGTAGGATACTCTGCTGAGTCCGTGCTGTCTGAAGATGGCGGCGAGGGGGGCCATGTAGATGTTGAAGAGCGTGGGGCTGAGCGACGATCCTTGGGTTACTCTGCAGTTGATTTCCGTTGGTTCGGAGAGGAAGGGTGGCAGTCTGATTCTTTGGGTTCTGCCGGTGAGGAAGGAGCGGATCCAGTCGAGGGCGGTTCCCTGTATTCCGGCGTCGCGGAGTCTGGCGGTAAGTGTGCGGTGGGAGACGGTGTCGAAAGCTGCAGAGAGGTTGAGTAGGATCAGGGCTGCGGTGTGTCCTTGGTCGAGGAGGGTGCGGATGTCGTCTGTGGCGGCGAGTGGAGCGGTCTTGGTGCTGTGGTTGCTGCGGAATCCGGATTGGGAGGGGTCGAGTATGGAGTTTTCTTTGATGAATCTTGTCAGCTGGGCATTGACGGTCTTCTCAGTGACTTTGGCCACGAACGGGAGGAGGGAGATGGGTCGGTAGTTTTTGAGGTCCGTGGGATCTGCTGAGGGCTTCTTGAGCAGGGGTCTGACTTCTGCACGTTTCCAGTCGTCGGGATAGATGCCGGTCTTGAAGGTGGCATTGATTGTGCGCCATAGTTCTGGAGCGATGGCGGTGGTGGCTCTGTGAAAGATGTGCGGCGGGCAGGGGTCCGTGGGGGCTCCTGAGTGGATGCCTTTCATGGTTGAGGTGGTGTCTTTGGTGGTGACTGGGGTCCAGGAGGAGATGGTGGGCTGGTTGGCGTTGCTGGAGGAGGATGTGATTTCGGGGTCAGGCGTCTTGTCGTTGAAATTGTCGTAGAGGCCCTTGATTTTCAGATGGAAGTAGGATCTGAGCTTGTTGCAGAGGTCCTGGGAAGGGGTGATGTCCGTGGTTTCGCTGGGGAGCTTGATGAATTCCTGGATGATGCTGAAAAGTTCCTTCGAGTTGCTGGAGTTGGCGAGGATCTTGTTTTGGATGAAGGTCCTTTTGGTGGATCTGATGCGTTGGTGGTGTTCCGTCACGGCGTTCTTGTAGGTGGTGCGATATTCAGACGTTTTGCTGTTTCTCCAGTTCTTCTCGAGGCGCCTGCAGGTCCTTCGGGATTCTTGGAGATCGGCGGTGAACCAGGTGGCATTCCTGGGGCGCTGTCTGTCGGGGTTACGTACGGGTGTGAGCTTAGGGTCTGATGTACTAATATTCCATTCACAAAAAGCATTTTTAAAATATCCACTACCTTTTTTGCGAATGGGATTTGATTTTGTAAACCAACCTATATAATAATTGGTGGGTCAGAAAACTTGTGGCTCTATTATAATCTTGTGACATATCTTATATATTTTATTATCAGATGGTATACTGTAATCTTAAAATGTATGTTACAGAAACCAATGTGTTTATTTTCTTTCACCCCCTTCTTTCCTTTATTATTTTTCTGAGCTTTTATTTATATTATCTTCTTTTATTTTATATAAGCTTCACATATAAATATATTGTGATAATTTTTTCTTATCTTATATCATTTTATATAATGTCAATTCGGATTTTGTTTTAATTATACATGCTTATTTCTATTGTTACCTAATGGTTTTAAAGCTGTTAAAATGTTTTCTGCTAAAAATAAAAACAGCTCCCAAACTTAAAAAAAGAAAATTGTGTCCCACTGTGATTAGCTGTAATCACAGTGTTTGTGGCTTGCAAAGAACAGAGACCACCATCCTTGTTGTTGCATTTCAATTTTTTTTGTATTTTGTTTTTGTAAGGAACCTGTATTGCTTAAAGGAATCGGTGCCACTTAAGAAAAAAAAAGTTTGCCATTTTTAGAAAAGCTCTGGCGGACCAGTCAGTGATTCCTCTGGCCCTCTGCCCCCTGAGTCTACAACCCTAACTTCCCATTGCGAATCAGTTGCCACCTCCGATAAGGAGTTGATAACTGGTCAATGACATATGACTGCAATTTCAATCTCCATCACCTAGAGCACTGACAAATATGAATCAATCACCACTCTCTCGCCCACATACCATGAGAAAATGTGTAACTGAAATGTCCTTCGTGCTTTTGCTTTACTTAATTGGTTGCTATCTCAGACACTGCTTCTGAACACTAAGCTGTTCAGCACTCTTAACCACCTAAACTGTCTAACTGTCTTAGATACAGTAACTTACCCCTGTCACTCCAAAACCAGAAAGTCAATCCACAAACAGGCAGAGGCACATGGACTGGTTAAACAAGAAAATGACTACTTTCTAAAAGTGGCATTTTCAACCCACAATTTAAAAAACATCTTTACTAAAAGATGTGTTATCAAATTCTGAGTTCAGAGAGCCTAAACTTAATTTCCATATTGTGTCCCAATGGGAAGTTATACTTGTGAGATATTGCAAAGTATCACACATGCTATCCTATAGAACAGATAGCATTTCAATAGTGAAAAACGAAATTGGCAGTATTTCGCTATCAGTACATGTCCTACCTCTCACATACACTGCACCCTGCCTATGGGGGTACCTTGGGCCTACCTGAGGGGTGTCTTACATGTAAGAAAAGGGAAGGTTAGGTCCTGGCAAGTGGGTGCACTTGCCAGATTGACATGGCAGTTCAAAACTGCACGCAGACATTGCAGTGGCATGTCTGAGTTACATATGCAGGGCTGCTTAGGTGGGTGGCACAATCAGTGCTGCAGGCCCACTAGTAGCATTTGATTCACAGCCCCTGTGACCCTCAGTGCACTTTACTAGGGACTTACCAGTAAATCAAATATGCCAATCAGGGAGAACCAATTGAAATAACAATTTAGATTGGGAACACTTGCACTTTAACACTGATCAGCAGTGGCAAAGTGCCCAAAGCTTCTAAGCCAAAAACAACAATTGATGGACAGAATGCAGAACAATGTCATACATTCACCCCAGTACAAAGATCTGGGCCTAAATCCATCGTTTTTTTGTTCACCATGCCATTCCAGTTTGGACCCAGCCATTTGCAAATCAGTCTTGACCTTGCGCCCAATGGGAACAGTCCAGCCCGAACTGCCAGGCCAGGTCCTCCCTGGACTGGAAACAAGCATCCTAGGACCGGTTTCGGGCTTTCAGCCCTCATCAGCCAGGATAGCTTGACTCCAGTGGCATGGAGAGCACGGGTCTCCTTGTGTTTGCAAAGCTTCTAAGCCAGCAAAGACGAAATACAGCACAGCATCAAAAAACAGGAGGTAGAGGCAAAAAGGCAGGGGAAACCACACAAAAGATGCCAAGTCTAACAACATATCACTGCTGTTTCTACACAGTTATTCTCAATGATTTTCTAAAATGTTCTCCGTATGTAACATAGTCTCTCCTATCACTTTTACCCAGTCTTCAAATGGAATATTGGGTTGTCATGTAATTGCCTTGTAATTGGTTTCTACTGTTCAGCACTGTGGGCATACTATCAAAAGGGGAGTTCAAGATCTGTGCCCGAGATGATATGAGGTATTTCTGTCACTCCCTTAGGATTTAATGGACAGCTTAGAAAAGTCAAGCATGAATTAAATACAATTTAACAAAGTTCCCAGGAGACATAAATTGAGAAACCATAAAGGATTTTTAGCACATGCCTCGCAATACATCCCAGTGAAGATTTGCATTACAGTGAGCGCCTACAGACAATATGAAATGTATTATCAATGTAATTAATAGAATACACACAGTAACGTTTTATGTATGTTATTCATGAATGAAAGCATGAATGGAAGAGAGGAACAGACTTGGATTATTTAGGATGGGTGGACAATACCTGATGGGTACGCACACACACACACACACACACACGCACACACACACACACACACACACCCACACACACACACACACACACACACACGCACGCACACACACACACACACACACATTCTCTCTCTCTTTCTTTCTCTCTATCTCTCTCTTGCTCTCTCTCTGTTACATTGGTTTATATGCCCACTCGGGCATCACTGTATTTAAAGCATAATAAATAGCCATCCTGAAATGTTGAAAAAGTTACTTGTGAATCATTGTCTAAAAAAGAGCAGAACGTTTTGACATAAATCTTGGTATAACTAACCTTGCCAATATTTCCCAAGATAACAGAAGTAATGCATGAAAGATAACGTTTGTGCAGTTTTGCAACAGTCACATATTGTGTAATAACATGTCAATAGTCAGCAAGCGCTCATGATTCTAGACACAAATAACATTTCAGAGTGTGTAACCATCTGTAGAATATTCTTAACTTTTACTAAGCATTTTTGGATATTAATATTTGACAAAATGTAAGACTTTTTATTAGTTTTCAATTTTGGAAAACAAGATGTGGTAGCACTAAAAAAAGGAATACACAATGGCACATCCTAGTTTGTTCAAGGGTACAGACATAGCTGAAATGCACCATGGTAGGCAACATCGTGTAAATAAACTGGACACAAGAGCTAATTCTCTGTGTCAGTGCTTTATTGTAGCAGAAAAATTACATGTTGGTATATCTATATATCTATATAGTGCAATCCATGCCGAGCTAGAGAATGACAAACCCTTTTGCCATTTTTACAACAAAGTCTCTTTAAGCAGAGACTTAGCAACTGACATTCACGTTGAGCTGAAAAATGACAACATTCTTTTACCACTCCAGGCACAGTATTACAATTTTGGATTAGTAAATTACCATCCAAGCCAACCGGGAATGAATAAAAGCAGCCCCTGAGGTGTTTTGCTCTAGTTAGAGCTCATCAGAGTGGTATAGCTTTGTCCAGACACAAGTGACCACCCAGAATAAGTCAAGACAATTCCCGTTCAAACTTAGATTTTCACTTAAATTATGCAAAAGGAAGTTAGGAACTCTGGGTAGTTCCCAAGTTTAGGTGGAGAGCAGCTCCATTATACAGAATAACCTGCGACAACAGCAGCACATTGAACCTGCTTATATGAAATATCTGTTTCTCCAGCAGAGTTTTTTAAGCATAAGTTGAGCACAGTGCCATTCATGCCAAGCTAGAGAGTGACAAAGGCTTTTGCCAGCTTTACAGTAAAGTCTTTAAGCATAGGAGTAGCAAGTGCCATCCACACCATATACATATATATATAGATAAGGGAAAGATCGTTTACAACGCTGTCTCCACAACGCGGTACCATTACAACTCGGTTGTTACAACGACCGCGTTGTTACAACGCATACCATTACATTGCAAGTCGTTTCAACGACTTGCTGTAGGGGGCGCACTGGTATTGGATTTAAAATCCAACACCTTCCCTGCTGTTGCGCAAACTGTAGTAGGAATAGTAAATAATACTATTTCTAAATCCAGCGCGCCCCCTACAGCAAGTCGTTGTAATGACTTGCGATGTAATGGTATGCGTTTTAGCAATGCGGTCGTTGTAACGACGCGTTGTAATGGCATGCGATGTATTCGCATGCGGTGTAAACAGCCATATTCATATATATATATATATATATATATATATATTACCTACTGGCAGTCGCCAGTAGGTAGTTATAGTTAGGACCTCGTTTCTATTCAAATAGCGTTTTTTCTTTTGCCAATATCTTTGGCGCCGTTTGACGAATCTTCGCGAAATTTTCAAAACTAGTGGCCCGCTCCGGTCAGCTGCTGTCTTGAAAGTTTCAGGATGATTTGTCAAGCGGGGGCTGATAAAAAAGGGGGGCCCAAAACGCATTTCCCCATGTTAATTTCCATAGGAAACTTTAGACAAAGCTACAGCCTGAACTGCTGAACGGAATTACACCAAATTTGGCAAAAAGGTAGGTCTTGGTTCAGAAAGAGCCCTTTTTTTAAATGGTGTAAATCCGTTCATAGTTCCTGAGAAATTAGAAAAAGAAAAATATCAATATCTGAGCACCGAGGAGGAGTCGCCACTCCTCCCGGGCACGAGCTTCACTCTGATTGGCACTCTAAACCAGAATGTGTTGGCAGCCATCTTGTGACTCGGTAACCGAGTCACAAGAAAAGAGTAAAAAAAAAAGGTAAAAAACAAGAAAAGGGGGCAGGGTAGAAAGACCCTGACCCCCTAGGCCTGCTCAGGGGGTCCCACAGGGACCCCCAGGCCCCAAAAAAGCATTTAAAAAAAGTTTTTCTGCAGCATTCGCGCTGGGTGCGCAAATCCTGCCGAAAATTTAAAAAAAATGAAGCGTTGGCTCTCGTCCTTCGTTACTAAAAAAGCCCCCAGGTGGGCCAGGTCCCGGTGGTGTGTGTATAACTGTATAGGTGAGTAAATGGGAGTGTGATTAATTCTTTGCATGACTGACTAGGTGTGTGAGTAACTCTATGGATGAGTGCAGTGTGTGAGTGTCTATATAGGTGTATGAGTGCATATTGTAGTCCTGTACTGATGAGTGACCGAATGTATGAGTGACTGTATGGGTGAGTGAGTGGATGGGTGTGTGGACCTAAGAATCAGTGAGTGGGTATGTAGTTATTGGTGTTGGAGTGTCTATGGTTTTAAGAATGGCAGTCTGTAATTTAGAGTGGGTGTATCAAAGGTTATATTAGGGTGTGAGAAGATGCATCAAATTATCACATGGATGATGTCATCAGTGATGTCATCAATGATGTCATTTGAGATGTCATCAGTGATGTCATCAGTGATGTCACTGACCATGTCATGAGTGATGTAATATGTGACGTCATCAGCAGTGCATTCCGGGGGCGCGAGTTATAGTTAGCTGAACTAACTATAACGGCCGAATTTCACTGGTTTTGTATGAGTGAAATGTCCAACTAACTATAACGTCCCTGAAACCTGTTTTTTTTTTGTGAATTTCTAAGGTTTTTTAAATGCTAATTTCTAACTATAATGTCCCTGAAACCTGTGGTTTTTTCAGTGAATTTCTAAGGCTTTTTAAATGCTAATTTCTAACTATAACGTCCCTGAAACCTGTGGTTTTTTCAGTGAATTTCAAAGGTTTTTTAAATGCTAATTTCTAACTATAACGTCCCTGAAACCTGTGGTTTTTTCAGTGAATTTATATATATATATATATAACTCCTTCCTCCATCGCAAAGGAAAAAACATGCACTCCCAAGTTTGTGCAATGTATGTGCGTTTAAATTTTTCAATACTCTGTGTCAAGCATCAGTGGGAACCAATGCATTTCGACAAACTCGCCAAACAGACTTTATCATGGCCAGACGGTCAAGGGGAAAATACTAGCAGGAGGCATGTAGGAGATCTAGAGTACGTCAGCCTTACTAGAATTGAACTTCAAAAAATCTAGGGCTTCATGCATATCAATATATATATCAAATTGAGCTGGCTAGTAGACACCCGTAAAGAATCTCTATGGTAACTTCCATTGTGTAAATATACCTTAAAGAATTACCAAACCGTAGCTAGGCTCTAGCTCAGGTATGTAGTCTCTGAACAATTCTTAGCCAAGTTTGAGAGAATGTCACCCTTAAACTTTAAATTTCCGTAAAGCAAACTTCAGGGCCCAAAAATTAATCACCCCACTCGCCATCGAATCTGAACACTACATCTTTCTGGGAGACCTCAACTTCCATCTGGACGACCCCACTGACACCAACTCCACTGACCTCCTGGAAAGATTGGACAACATCAGACTCAAACAGCTGGTCACTGACCCCAAGCACATAGCAGGACACACAGTGGACCCCCTCTTCATGTCCAGCAACAGAATCAGGTACGGCCACACCTCGGAACTCACCTGGTCGAACCACTCCATCATACACTTCACCCTTGCCTTACCGGCCCACTCTGCCCCCAACTGTTAGAGTACCCCCTTCTGCAGCTTGTCCAAAGTCACCCAGCAACAATGGACTGATGACCTCAGCACCACACAGCCCAAAGACAACACCAACCTGGATCAGGCAGTACAGAACTTCAACGACTGGATTACCAGCGCTGCTGACTGAGTTGCACCGATGGAACCAGCCAAAACACACGGACCTTCCAAACAAGCCAGCTGGTACATTCCAGAACTCAGCATGGCAAAATGCAGGTGCAAACAACTGGGAAGAAGTGGGGGCACCATCAAGAGCCACACCGACCGAGCCACTTTCAAATCAGCCCTCTACAACTACCACTGTCAGATCAAAGCCACAAAGAAGAGGACTTCACCCACTGGATCGAGACCAGCGTCAACCAAGCCAAGGAGCTCTTCGCCATCGTCAGAGAGTTCACCTGCCTGACAGTCACCAAAATCTCTATCCCCTCTGTATGAACCATGGAAGCAGTAGTAGTTCAGTATAGGCTTTAATGCAGGAGAACAGGCAGGTACAACATTACACCAGCAATAAACTCAGCAACTGACTGGAGTCCCCAACATTCTCGAACCAGTGGCATCCAGTTACTTAGGAACCAGTAACTAGGATACTCCCTCTTTGATAGAATGCAATAAAACATAACCACAAAATGTAAATATGCAATAACATAAATTTGACATGAGAAAGTAACTCAAACTGAAAACAGAAAAAGAATAATACCTATTGAAAGAATCTGAGTAAAGTGAATAACTTCAATAACTACTATAATAATTAATAATCAAGATAAAGGAAATATAGCAAATAATTAATTTCTGATGTAGAACATCACCACCACTCCCTTGAACAATAAACAAAGAATTACATAACAAAATCCTGAAATTTCTTAGGAAGGACAACTTGTCTACTTCTAGTGGAGGTAGTGGCATGGCCCGAAATGCATTGGGGTGACCACATGTTGCTGTGTAGTAACAATTGAAAAGCATATCAAGACATTATAATAGTCATTTGATCATGTTTAACGTATGAATCCACCAATTTATGGATACTTCACAATTGGATTATGAGTGAAATAAACTGATTCTGAACTATGGAACAAATTGCGATTATTACATTTTTTGTAAATAGCGATTTTCTTCGCTTCAGGGGTGCTTATTAGAGCCGGCTCTTCCCGAGTGAAGGGCTATCAGCCAGCATTACCAACAGAACATTCCACATCACCCACAGGTAAGGGCAACTCAGCATGAGCTGCTAAAGGTGAAGAACAAGAAGCACTACCATCAGTGCTTGAGCTAGTGACGTCATCCCACATCCAATTAGTGGATGAAATAGAATTTTTGTCATGAACACTACCCCAATTCAAAACTCTGTTGCATCTGGCCATCCTACCAAAATGCCAGACTTTGCCATCACTTAATTTCGCGGATTTGGAGTACACCTCAATTACTCGCAAAGGATTGGAGAAATTGCTACAACCTTTCTTTGTTTTGTGAGCAAATTTCACTTTAACCCAATCCCCTTGCTTAAGGAAAACATCTTTCGTGCTATGTTTCTGATTGTAATGAGTTTTACAAAGCTCTTGCATCTTCTTTAAATTAGCCCTAACTACAGCTGGAGACCACTTACTACAAATTTTCCTTTGACTCCAAGCAACATTATCTCTTGTGAAAGGTTCCCTGCCCCTTAAAATTCTGAAAGGACTGTATCCAGCTCCAGTGGGTGTAATTCTGAATGCCCGGATAGTTTTGAAAAGTTCTTTCCTCCAATCCTTGCTTGCACTAATAGAGGCTTGAATGCTGCCCATAATCACCCTATTGAATCGTTCCACAATTCCATTTCCAGCTGGATGATAAATGGGTGTTCTTTTTCCCGTAATACCATTGCTGGTCAGGAAACAATTGAATTTTCCAGAGCAAAATTGAGTACCATTGTCACTTAAGATGACTTTGGGGATCCCTTCTCTCAAAAATAAATTCTCCAAACAGTCAATGATGGTTCATCTTTCAATATTATCTATTACCATTACTTCTGGCCATTTGGAAAAATTGTCCACAACAACAAGTAGATACCAAGGTTTACCATCGGCATCTAACACTGGCCCAAGTAAATCAACACTTAAGTCTTCCCATGGTCCATTGGGAATTTTCCTATCACCTAAGGACGGTCTGAATAACAATTGTGCTTTATCCAAATTGAGACATACATGACAAGATCTGACAACATTCTCAGGGGGATATTCAAAAGGAAGTGGCGGAGAGAGGCGTTAGCCTTCTTGGCTTAACACCTCTCTCCGCCACTTCGGAAGCGCAAGGCTGCACCATATTCACATGGATATGGTGCAGCCTTGCGTTTCCCCCTGCACATAAACAAACCTAAAATGCCAGTTTGTAACTTACATGTGTGCTGCTTTATGCAGCACACATGTAAGTTACAAAACGGCATCTTAAAAAAAGGTTTGTTTATGTACAGGAAGGGACACCTTCCTGTACATAAACAAACCATGGCATTTTGATTTTCCATGTGTGCTGCACAAGGCAGCACACATGGAAAAAGCAAAAACGAGGAGAAATAAAGCATTTCTCCTTGTTTCGCCAACTTAATACCAGGGATTTCCTGGTCTTAAATTTGGCGCTACCTCCTATTTATGCTGCCCTTGGGAATAGGGGGCAGCGTCAAAATGAATGGGTGTTGCGGTGGAACGCCCATCACAACACCCACTGCACGCCCCTTTCACGCTAAACGCAGCGTGAAAGGGGGCCTTATTCACAAGGCAGCGTTAAGCCACGTTAAGTGGCTTAACGCTGCCTTGTGAATAAGGCGAGGCCCCTATCGCCACCACAACGTCACTGAAAGTGACGTTGTGGTGGAGATAGGGGCTTGTGAATATGCCCCTCAATATCCTTGTCCATATTCGGCTACCAGTACCAAAGTTTCACCCTCCTCTTTAACTTCACTATCCCAAGATGTCCACTATGACAAATTTCAAGTATTCTTGTCCTTAATGTAAACGGGACAACTATTCTGTCACCTCTTAAAACTAAGTCGGAGTCATCAACGGATAGTTCTTCTCTTATCTCCCAAAAACTCCTGTGATGAGACAGAATGTTTTTCTTCCCAGGCCAACCTTTGACAATAAATTCCTTAATTTCCGTAAGAACAGAATCTTTAGTACATTCGTCAACCCACTCAGACTTAGAAATAGCACTAGAATCTATTTCATGAATGGTAGTTACGCTACAATCCTCCCAATCCGAGGTATTTAACTCACAAATGCTTGCTACACTGTAATTATCCCAATCATTTCCAGAATCTGCAGAATGTGGTAAGGGGGCTCTGCTTAAAAAATCAGCCACCTGATTTTTCCTCCCAGGTAAGTATATTACATCATACACAAAGTCCAAAAGGCGCAAAGTCATCCTAGCAATTCTCGGTGTGGCTTTCGTAAACCCTTCAGTAGTGAGAATCTTTACCAAAGGCTTATGATCTGTGCGGATGGTAAACTTGGTACCCCAAATGTACTGTCTGAACTTTTCCATGGCCCAGACTGTAGCTAGCATTTCTTTTTCTATGACTGAAAATTTGCTCTCAGGAGTGGTCAATGATCTTGATGCAAAGGCAATAGTGAATTCTTCCCCTAGCTCATTCTTTTGTGTAAGTACAGCACCTAACCCTTTACCACTCGCATCAGTGGTTATGATGCTATGAGCAAGTGGATTAAAACCCTGCAAAAGAAGAGCACAACACAATTCATTTTTAATAGTGTCAAAATCTTTTTGCAAATCTTTGTTCCAGTTGAATTCCTGTTTTACCTTAAGTATGTCTCTAAGATTGTAAGTTGTTGATGCAAAATTATTTACAAATTTAGAGTAAAGCTCTGCCAAACCCTAAGAATGACCTTAAATCATCTTTTGTAGTAGGAGAGGGGCTTCCTTGATTGCTTTGATTAAGTTCTTTTTAGGAGAAATGCTTCCCCACCAACTTCATGTCCCAAATACGTTACAGATTTCATAGCGAATTTACACTTCCTCAATTCAGCTGTTAAACCATATTCAGAAAGTTTACTTAGCACAAGTTCTAAATGTTTTTCATGTTCAATCTTATGTCGGCCCATCACCAGGATGTCATCTTGAAAGTATGTTACCCTCTTAGTGCCTTTAAAAATCTTATGCATCAGCCTTTGAAATACCGCAGCAGCTGACGCTAACTCAAAGGGCATGCGTACAGATCTATAACAGCCAATAGGGGTAATAAATGTGGTAAGATTTCTACTAGCAGGGTGTAACAAAACCTGGTGATAAGCCGAGGTCAAATCTATGGTAGAGAACCACTCAACACCATGAGACTGTGCTAACAACTCGTCAATTCTTGGAAGGGGAAATTTATCAACAACAATGTTTTTATTGAGGTCTCTCAAGTCAATGCAAAGACGGAGACGCCCATCAGGTGTCCGGGCTACGACCAATGGAGCCAACCACTCTGCACTTTCTACAGGTTCGATTATTCCTTTTTATTCCAAAGAGTCAAGCTCAGCCATAACTCCTTCTCTTACCCCTAATGGAATATTACTGGCTTTATGACATACTGGAGCAGCTCCTTCCTTGAGAATGATTTTATGCACAAAGCTGTTCAACTTACCCACCGTTCCAGAGAATACCCGTGGAAATTTCTTTTTTAGGGAATCAACCAAAACCTGGTTTTGATCATCAAGTAATAAAACTTGGTCATTCTTCTTAGGATCGCGCATGATACCTAACGCTCCTTGGTCTTTCCAACCTAACACTGAGGGACCTTTTTCAACTACATATAGCTTCCCCAAGGCTGATCTGTCTTTAAATTCAAAAGTAACCTCAGTAAATCCCACCATGGGAATTTCTTCACCAGTAAAGGTAATTGGATGTACATCTCTGGGTCTTAACTCCTTCTTTAAAATACTAACTAACATCTCTTCCCATATTTTCTTTTGAATAATAGTGTACGGGGATCCTGAATCCGCAATAATCTGAATTTGCACACCATCAATTCTATTATCACAACGTGGTTTCTTTTGTGAATTTGAACTTACCCCTAAAACAATACTCTCATTACATTTTTCATCGTCAATACATAGTACACAATCTTCATTTAAAGATTCTGGTTCATCATTTTCGTCCCCACAATTTTCCCATATACACATGACATGTTTGCGACCTGTTTTTTTAAGCCTACTTCTGCGAAGTGGCCAGTAATACCACAAAATGTACATTTATATTTCCATGCTGGACAACTTTTGTCTTTCGCAAAATGGCCCTTGTTACCACATCTAAAACAGGTGGGAACCCTATCACCTTGAATTCTATCATTCTGAACCACCTTATTTTTGTTCACTTCCTTAAAATTAGCCTTATCTGTTTTTTTGCTTTCCCATTTTGGAACTGTGGATATTTTTACAACTACATCACTTTTTTTTTTTTATGCGGCTTTGGCACACCTTTTCGACATCTCTGCTTTTTTAATCAGAGCGGTAACCTCAGCTAAAGGTGCCTCACCAACCACCCATAACTTTTCTTGAATGCCAGCACTACATGAGTGCATAACTAATTGGTCTCTAATAAAGTCATCGTGAAGTGGTCCAAATTTGCATCGCAGCTAAGTAGTCTTCTACACTTTCATTGATTTCTTGTTTCCTTTGGAAGAAGGTGTATCTGTATATTCCAACGCACACAGGGGCATATTCTCAAGGACTTATCGCCGATTTATCGTCACTTTAGCACCGCAAAAGTGGAGATAGATTTATCACCCTATTCTCAAGCTGGTGCAAACTGCCGATATCGCCAGTGTACCAGCGATAGCTGCCGCAAAAAACATTGCCACGGATGAGTGCGACAACTTGTTGATTATAGAGATTCTCTTTGGGAGGTCATAAGGATCAAAGGCGCAGTAAAATTACCATGGTTTAGGCATGTTGCAGACTGGTGCAGGTTAATGAACATGATGGATCTATGGAAACATCCTGAGAGGGCTACTGGAGACGACTTACTGAGATTAAAAAGCAGATATTGGGAGCTGGTGGGTGATCGCTATGTGAATAATTCGACTTGCGGACAGCTTACATCCAAGTTTTTAGCCATAAAATTCTGTCCAAAATTCGAACCTTTCTTGGATCAGATTTTTCCCCCCCTTGCTAAAAGCTTGTACCTCAGATTTAGATATGGTAATTTGCTTTTAAAATACCCGGGCAAGGAGGTGGTGGGTTTACAATTAGGTTCATGTTCTGCCTGTTCTTCAGCTATTGAATCTGAAGAATATGTTTTACTTTTTTGCCCTGGATATCATGAGTTGCGCAGAAGGTGGATAAGACCCATCTGCCTTAATGCAGGTGTTAGGCAGTATCAGATTGCTTATAGAATTTTAAAGGCAGACGTTTCTGAACCAATAGTTTTTGCTGTCAGTCGTTTTTTATTTGCCTTCTGGATAATGCGGCAGAAGTTTATATTACAGACTGTACAATAATATTAATTGTTTATGATATTTGTATATTACCTGTGCTGTGTATTTTACAAATTGTCCCTTTTGTCCCATTGAGGCTTTGTATGTTGTAAGGTTTTAGGGAAAGGCGTATTTCGTAGTTATCAAATGCACTTTTCTTCTTGCTCTGGTGGTCTTTTTTAAATCTTTCCTTTTTTAAATATCCAAATTGAATTTTTTTATTGTATACTTTGATGGTTTGTACAGAAACCGAATAAAGTAAAGTATTGATATTGATTGAGTGCGACAACTAACGCTAATGATATGCAGAGTAGGCGTTCCCGTGCAAAAACACACGAAAACACCACTTCAACGACCAGCCAAATCTGCGATGCGAACCAAGAACAGGCGATAAGGCGCGTTAGCAGCAGGGATTTAACACCTGCCTTTTGCGGATGTTAAGCAGGACGACTACCTGCAGTATGAAATGGAGCCCAGCCCAGAGCCACATCTGAAGACCAACAGATGCCATGGAGCCAATGATCATGCAGCTCGGAGAACCAAGAGGGCCACAACACCCACAGCCTCCACTCCCAGGCCCCCCCCCCGGATTACCACCTAGGCAGTGCAGGACAGCGGACGACCCTAAAATGCACCAGCCCCAGCGACTCAACGCCAGAGGAAGCCATTGGCCAACACAGGCTCAAAAGGACAACCATCCACCGCATCCTGACCCACATTGCCCACAGGCTGACGGTACCAACACAGCGGACAACCTACATCCCCCTGCAGACAAAGCTGCTGGCTGTGCTGCACCTGTTGGCCCCTGGTACCTTCCAACCAACAACTGCCGGAGTCGGAGGAGTCTCACAGCCAGCCCCATCAAACTCCCTCACATATGTCATGGATGCATGTCCACAAAAGCAACGGCGGGCCCCTGTATCCGCACCACACGATAGTTCCAATTCGTAGTGTACCTGCGCAAACAACCCCAACTCCAGCCATGCTAGACGCCTCCGTGCCCCAGACCCAAGATCGTAGTAACCGAAATGTGGGTGCGCCAGGTCATGAAGTCCAGTAGTCAACAGTAGTGTAAAAACAGAACTTTATTGCAAATACACAAACAAATAAAACGAAAAGCTCAGCCAACGCGTTCAATTCCCAACGGGGAACTTCAACAGGGCAACGTGTCTTTAGAAACCTGTGGGAGAAATGGTGACAATGGTCAAACTTCTGTATAGTCACATGCCTAATCTGGTACAGTGTACTGCACTTGGACAAACCGGAATGCTCACAGGCCTGATAAACCATGCATGAGAAGACCGTAACAGAACTACGTGTGGCCGTAACCGTCGTAGGAATGAAGAGGAAGGTAACGACCACACAAACTGCTGTTACGGTCACATCATGCAGGACTCATCATACCTGAAAGCATCACGGTGTGTGTCAGCTCGATACCCCCTGCCCCTCACTCCCCCACACTGCGCAGGAACATCTTGAGACCACGCAAGGGAGCTACGCCATAGCTGGCGTCACGCACGTGTTGGGGGCAATTCACAGCACACGTGTATGACTTGTGCAGCCTGCCGACACTGCACACAATCACCGCAATAGCAACCACACGCATGCCATCACTGTGCATACAAAAGTGGACCACCAATGGCCTGTCCACCAATGTCGTCGCAAACTCCCCAGGCAGTGTGCATGATTCCCACATGTCCGCAAGTCCGCCACCAACCAGCGCTTTGAGGATGGCCCCCATGGAAATGCACTGCCCATCGGCAAGTACCAACTGAACACACCACACACCTCAACTCCACAATCCCCCAACTCACAACTGTGGGAATGCACACGTCACAAATGCACCACCAAAGTGACTACTGCGTGTGTATCAGTCTCTGCCACAACCTGTCCATAGGCCTACACACACGTGGCCGACCACCTTCAATGGGCACATTCACACTGGAGACGAGGTGGCTATGTCCTAAACCAACCCGCGCACATCACGATCATCGCATGCAGGGTCGTGTCAGCAAGGGCGGCGCCCCGCACCCAGCCACGAGTCCGCCGCCATGACCGGTGGTGCCTGCGCGATCCTGTGCACCTGCTGCACCCCAGCCCTGGTCCCCAGACCGGTCCGCCGCCCAGCGATGACTGGCCGCCCCTGTGCACCCAGGCCTCAATGCTCACCTGCCGCCACCGGCATGTCTCCAAGAGGGCCCTCCAAGTGCCGGTGCAACCTCCTCAGCCGGTCGCTGGTTTCCGTGCCACAGGCCCCCAGCGCACCCTGCGGCACCACACCTTGGAGTCATGTGTGTGCTGACTGCTGCCTGCGCGTACACTGCGGTCCAGCAGGGCACACTGTTCAATTTGAGTCTTGATTCGCTGGACGCCACATCGAGGCCAACACATCATCGCAGGCTGCACACCCGCTCAGCTCTTCATGTGCCACTAACCCTGTGCAACGCAAGTCATCGTCACATGGCGGTAGGCCCCTGCCAGCCGCAGTGCAGCGGGTGCCACTAACCCTGTGCACCGCAAGTCATCGTCACGTGGCAGTAGGCCCGTGCTGGCCGCAGTGCATCGGGTGCCACCAACTCAGTGCACCGCAAGTCATCGTCCCGTGGCGGTAGGCCCGTGCCGGCCGCAGTGCATCTGGTGCCACCAACTCAATCGACCGCAAGTCATCGTCCTGTGGCGGTAGGCCCGTGCCGGCCGCAGTGCATCGGGTGCCACTAACCCAGTGCGCCACAAGTCATGGACCCTTTATGATTGGGTCTCGTGGTGCGGACGCCATCATGTCATCTCTGGCAGTGGGGAATGTGATGTGCTAGGCCCCTTTTATTGGCAGGGTCACATGTCCTGTGATGCCTGTGCTGGATGGGTGTGGTGTGGGTGTTAACCAGCCCTCAGGGAGTGGCTGTGTGTTGTATGTGGTCTTCAGTGCAATACACCTTTTCCTACTTCTCTGCCTTGCTGCTCAGCCAGTGTGGATGTACTGTGGAATGTTGTTACGTGGTGAAGTAATGGAGTGTTGGAATGCCTGAGTGTGGTCTGTCAGTTGAGAGTATGGGCTGAGCAGCGAGGAGGCTGCTCCTGGTGGGGCTCTATGCTTGATACCTATCTACATCTAAGAACTGTATCAATAAACCTTTCATCTTTATACTACACCTCGACTACATGGACTTATTACACTGTGGCATGCTGACAACTAGACCAGTGATCAGCAAATCACTACAGGGAAGACCTGGGACATGAAGCTTTGTCGTCCCCCCCTCTGAGCGTAAGTGGAGTTGACTGGCCTGGCGTATGGCAGGCCAGCGTAGGGGTGGGAACAGTGGGCCCAGGGCTCTGGGCGTGCTTCAGTTCTGGGCTGGACAAGGAAGTAACTGATGCTTGTGTCTCTGTTGTAGTGTCTACGCCACCCGGACCGCAATCGGCAATGTTGCACCCTGTGACTCAAGTCCCACGTCATGAGCAACATGGACGTAAGGGGGAATCACTGACCCTACATTCATCCATACTCTCATACTTGAATGATCAAAGACATGAAACATCGGTGCGATTCTGAATGTTTAATTCACATCCAGTGGAGTGTTGCAGCTGGAGCAGTACAGGGCCATGCAAACCCCACTTCACATTATTGGCACGTGGAGGGCCAGCCAGTGTCCTTCAGGGAATGACAAGTACATCAGAAGAGGAAGAGTTCAGTCCGCAGTCTGATCGCTGTGTCATTGGTAACCAAACAGAAAATGGCAGTCCATGTCGAGGTCCAAGGTGAGTGTCGTAGAGTGTATCGGGGGACAGTGGAAGGTGATGATGCAAAGGGCAGAACCAAGCAGAAACAGGCCATATGGCGGAGATGAATGCTACTGCCTCCTCCTTACCAGTAAGGTTGATTCACCCGCATCTTCGTCCTCTGATGTCACATGTGCCTCACACGTGGGTGGTGGTGGATTGCCTGCCGCATTGTGTGCCACTGACACATCGGGGGCCAGAGGTGGATTGCCTGCCGCACTGTGAGGCACTGACACATCAGGGGCGGAGATGTGGATGTAGAAGCAGCAGCAGCATTCATCTGCGCAAGGCCTTGAGGCAGCAATATCATGATGATGTGCTGCAGGGCATGGAAGGTCCCAGCCACATCTCGCTGGTGTGCAGCCGTGGCAGCCATTCTTTCCGCCGTCATCCGCTCCATGTTCTCCATGAGCCCCCGCATGTGTCCCAACTCCCGGCTGACAGCGCTGGAGCCACTCTGACTGGACAGTTGTTCTTGTCTCAGTATCATGACTCCAGCGATGTCAGCCATGGATCATTGGAGAGCATGGAGAGGACTGTGGGTGTCCGTTAGGGACTGTAAGTGGTCCCGGATGGGAATCAGACACCCATGTATGGCATCAAGTTTGGCTGCCATGAGGTCGAACCCCACCCGCACCTGATCAGCCATCTTCTCCTGAACCTCTAACACACGGTGTTGGAAGGCCATGTGTTGTTCGTGGGGGTCCTGGGAGACAGTCGGGGTGGTAGGTGCTTCCTGCTGTGTGGTCTGTGCAGGGGGTGGGGTCTCCTCGATGCAGCTGGGCTGCCCTGCTCCTGGAGGTGGGGTGCCGAGGCTATCAATGAGGATTTGGAGGGCTTCGGTGTCGATGTTGGAGATGTCCTCATCGTCATCAGTGAAGAGTTGTTGGGGCTGCTCTGCAGGAGGTGTTGATGCTCCCTCTGCAATGTGAAGGGGAGATTCAGTGTTACATTGTGTTCACATGTATGTTGACGCATTGTACAAGTTCACATGCAGACTGCAGGACAATGTACATTGTGACTGTTTAGGAGGAGCTGCCTATTTGATGCGGGACAGTGGAAATTTCGTCAACATCACGGATATGTGTTTGTACTTGTGCATTGACATCTCACATTTCCCTGCTATGCCAAATGTTCTTGGCCAGTTTCTACACACAAGCGGCACCTGTTGTGTCCTCTGTCCTGTTGTAAACGTGTTGCAGTTTGTACCACATCGTTGTCGATGCTGATGTGCTCTGAATGTCATGTGTGTGTGCTGCATTTTGGGAGAGTCGCCCCTGCAGCTCTGATTTTGCTGCCCCTTGTCCCTTTCAGGCGGTGTGCCTTTGACTTCTGTGCCCATACAGTACTGAGATGTTGCAGACTTGGGTGAATTTGGGTCTTGGTGGGAGTTGGGACTCTGGGGCATGGTTTGTCCGCAGATGTGTTGTTGATGTCAGGGGTTGCTTGTGCAGGTGGATGTGTCACAGTGTGACCTGCTCCTTTACGGATGTAGTCCACACTCAGCCACCTCAGTGTGGTGGCGTGCACCATGTCATGATGATCGGACTGCAGCCATGCTAATCGTCATGCAGTGTCACTTGCATTGTCAGTGTGGCTCACAGACACGCCGCTTTGCTGGGTTTGGCACATGTGCATGGGTTGGTTGTGAGATTGGTGATGTGTGGGAAGGGCCCCCTCTGGGCACATAGTCGACGGGGGCCTACTTGCTGTTTCTAGGTGTGCTGCAGTGTGCCAAGGGGATCAGGGACATGATCCAGAGTCATTGTGGGTGTGCACTGTGCTGTACTTAATTGTGCATGTGTGCCATTGTGCCCATCTCCCCCCGTCCCCCAGTCCCTGGTCGTTACTCACCCTGTTGCTGTTGTGTCAGGTCATGTTGAGCAGTGTCCGGTCCCCCAACTCCTGCCACCGTCTTCCCACTGATGACTGTGGACATATCTACAGATGCTGAACAGCCCTTGGGATATGTTTAATATCGCTAGTTTTATAGTTGCAGCAGTTCGAGCAAGGAGAAAAAGAAACTAAATCTTAATTGCTCATTTCTCTGTATAATGGATTCTCCCTTTTATATTATGTATTTTATATTCTATTGCTGTATTTTTAGAGCTGTATTTTATTAATGATGGATTTTGAGTGTTATATGTTTTGTACGTGCTGGGTATTTTAACATGCTTTTATGATTTTGAATAATCGAATAAAGTCATTTTGACTGACTGTGGACACCATTTCCTCCATCTCATCCAGCTCCTCCTGTGGCGCTGGACTCCCACCTCCAGTCTGCATTGCTGCCTTCTGGTTGTTGGCGAGTTTCTGCTTGGTCTTGCGCTTCACATCATTCCAGCGCCTCTTGAGCTCTTCCATTGTCCTCCTCAGCACTCCGACTGCATTCACCTTGTCCAGGATGGACTGCCATGTTGCATTTTTTGTTGCCAATGACACAGTGGAGGTGACGAACAGTTGTTGATGGTGTTCTATCACCTCCGTGATCAAGATCCTGTTTTCCTGTGGTCTGAACTGCGTCTTCCTCTTCTTCTTGTCCTTGCCCTTCCCTGTCCCCGAGGTCCCAGGCTGCTCCTCTGGGGGGCTTGTGGGGTTCTGGCCGTCTTCTGTACCTGCTCCGGCTGCCTCCATTGTGCTTCGCTGTAGTTTGGTTTTTGTTTGTGTTTTTTGTTTTCTGCTTTTGTAGTGATTTTTCCCGCCTGACGTGTGTGATTTGCAGGCCTGGCGCTGCTTTTCGCTGATTGTCTTATCGCGGTTGGGCCCATCGCAACTTTTTTCGTGTTCAGGTTTGGATTTTCATCGCCGTCCCGGTAATGTTATCGCGGACATTTGACGCGTTATCGGGAGACTATCGCATTATACCGCCGTGTTGAAAATACGACGTTAACACAGAGTTATTTTCCCGCGATAGACGGCGATATGAAAACTTGCATTAACCTATTTTGGCAATGTTTATTGCACGTTCTTGTGAATATCCCCCACAGTGGTGTGATAATGCGTGTCTAAATCTTCCAAGGCTTCTAAGAAAACATTGGTGCTGTTGTCGCTGACTTTTTTCTCCATTTGATAATAAACACGCAAACCCTCCGGACCTAAACTGTGTAAGTTTTTCCTGGAAGGTGAGTATTCATCTTCACTTTCTTCTTCTAGTGCAGAGATATAATTTAAAAAATAATCTTTCCATTCTGGCCACTTTAAAATAGGTTCTCCTGGATGAGCCAGAAAATAGGAGGCGTAAGTCCATAATTCTTGCACACATGTTGAAATTGCCAAAATTATGGAGAGAAACTGAAAAATTTACTTACTTGCTGTTAAAAATTAGAGATGCTGGCTTTGCACAGGATATGCACAGGAGTAAGTACCCCTTACTCTGAAGTGTGCATCATGGTGATGAAAATGAACAGTGAACATGTGAACGCTTCGGCGAGTAACTGAGATAAAATCAGTTATTTTAAATATCAGGGACAATTTGCGCAGTTGTTTAAGGTGGGCGCATCACCGTGGATTCTGGAAACAGACTGACAATGTCTCCGTGTTCTCCGTTTAATTCTGTGTAGGAGACTTCCCCAAAATGGCGGCACGTCGCATAAATACGCAATGTATTCACGACGTAAGTTCAAGGTTCATGCAGCACACGTTCGTAGACGCGAGAGTCACTGTCTTGACATGCGCAGGGTGCCTCGAGTGTTCAAGTCTTTTGTAGCGACTTGCGCAAGCTGTTTCGAGCGCACCAACTGCCACACCCAATGGCTCCGTACCTCAAATTCTTGGTTTTTATTCCACCACGAGGAATCGGAACTTCGTGTAGAGCTTCGTATGCAGCTTGGCTGGTGAGTTGAATTTCCTTAAGGTTCCCCGACTAGTGAGTCAGAAGAAAAAAAAAATTATACTGGATAAATTCTCTGCCTGTTCTCTTTTCGTTAATCTTCTCTCCAGAACAGCAACCCAGGATGGTCGCCAATTTGTAGGAACCAGAGAAGCAGTAGTAGTTCAGTATAGGCTTTAATGCAGGAGAACAGGCTGGTACACATTACGCCAGCAATAAACTCAGCAACTGACTCGAGTCCCCAACATTCTCGAACCAGTGGCATCCAGTTACTTAGGAACCAGTAACTAGGATACCACACCCTCATCTCAGGAACTCTGTGATGCCCTCGCCAACCACTTCCACAGCAAGATAGCAAACATCTACAAAAATGTATGCTCCCAACCCTCCATCCTCCTCAGTCTCCGACCAACCACCACCTCCGAGCACCCGACCACCTCATGGGACCAACTCAGCACACCGCACTCAACCACTCTTATGAACTCCATCCACTCAGGAGCACCCACTGACCCCTGCACCCACCGACTCTTCAACCTCAGAGGAGACGGGATCAGCCACCAAATCACCACTATCCTGAGCACTTCAATAATCACAGTCACCTTTCCCGATGCCTGGAAACACACAGAGGTTAGACCCCTCCTCAAGAACCCCTCAGCACATTTCAGCAAACTTCAGTACTACCATCCCATCTCACTGCTCCCGTTCCCTGCCAAAGTCCAGGAGAAAGCCGTCAACCTCCAACTCACCAAACATATGCCAATAGACAACCTATTGGACCCCTCCCAATAGGGCTTCAGAGCCAACCACAGCACCAAGACAGTCCTAATCCCTGCAACGGATGACATCTGCACCCTACTCGACAGAGGAGAATCTGCCACCCTGATCCTTCCTGACTTCTCTGCGGCTTTCGACATTGTCTCCCATAACACACTCATCGATCGCCTATGCCAGATTGGTATCACAGATGACATGCTCAGGTGGATGGCCTCCTTTCTAACAAGGCACACCCAGAGAGTCCGCCTCCCCTCCTTCACATTGCAAGCCAAACACACCATATGCAGCGTCCCCCAATGCTCATCCCACAGCTCCACACTCTTCAACATCTACATGATCACACTCACTGATGTCGTCAGATCGCACAGCATCAACATAATCTCCGACAACACCCAGCTCATCCTCTCGCTCTCAGCTGCCCCCATCACGACTAAGACCAACTTCCACAACTGTATGAAGACGTCTCAGCTTGGATGAAGGACAGCTGCCTGAAGCTCAACTCTGAAAAAGATTGAAGTCCTGATCTTCGGAAAACACACCGCCCTCTGAAACGATACCTGGTGGCCATCAGAACTCGGACTCAACCCGCATCGAATGACCATGCCCGCACCTCAGTATCGCCCTCGACAGTGAACTCTCCTTGTGTTTGCTTTGGTCACCCTAAGTTGGCAGGGTATGTCCAGACGTATGTCCCTTGCTCACTTTGCCCCTGGATTGAAGCTAGCCTGGCTGATGAGGGGTGTTGCCATGAAACCTGTCCCACAATGCTTGTTTCCGGTCCAGGGAAGACCTGGCTTGGCAGTTCGGGCTGGAATGTTTCCATGAGGAGCAGGGTCAAGACTGATTTGCATATGGCTGGGTCTGAACTGGGGTGGCGAAGTGAGCTAAAGAACGATGATGAAATAAACCCAGATCTGTGACTGGGGGTGAGTGTCTGAAAAGTTTCAGCGCTCTGTACACCATATCCATGTGTTTGCTTTAACTCTCAATGAATCACCAAGTCAACGCCGTCTCCTCAGCTTGCTTCCACATGCTCTGCAAAATCTTCAAGTGGATCTCCATCAACACCTGGAAGATGGTAGCGCAAGCCCTTATCACCAACCGCTTGGGCTACGGCAACACACACTGTGCAGGCTCCACCACCGAACTCATGCAAGGACCCCAGACAATCCAGAACAGAGCAGCCAGACTGATCCTCAACCTGCCCAAGAGAACCCATATCACCCAACACCTGAAAAACTTCTACTGGCTCCCGGTCCAGAAGAGATGTCACTTCAAACTCTTGACCCACACCAACAAAGCCCTCCACGACCAAGGACCCGACTACATGAACCACTGCCTTCATTACTATCGACCCGCCCAGGAGCCTCCGCTCCACATACCTCGCCCTCACACAGATAACCTGCATACGCTGCTGTTGTGCCGGAGGATGCTCTTTTTCCCATCTCGACAATCAAAACCTGGAACATTCTTCCTCTCCACCTCCGCACCGCACCCTTGCTGACAAACTTCAAGGGGCTCAAAACCTGGCTCTTCGACTGAAACCTGCAGCTAGAGCTTGGTTATCCTGATTGATTGATTAAATGTCAAATAAATGCTTGCCACAGAGAAGTGGTAATACATATAAATAGTGGAGCGCAAAGAGATTTGCTGTACTGTTGCCATTACCTTCCTGAAGCCTAATTGGGCACTTGTCAGAAAGTATACTTCCTGCAGCCAATCAGATATTGGAATAAAAGTATCTTGCCAATGAGTTTAATAGTGGCTTCCAGAAGTGAGAGTGTCCTACTGCTGGAAGGAAGTTGTTTGCACTTGTGTTCAATCCCAGTCTTGTGACCTCAGTGTGGCATATCTTGAGTTGCCATGTTGGCCTTTTTAACTTTCAACTTTGATAATGGCCAGATGCCTCTTGCTTAATTATATAGAACTCATGGAATGTGATATGGGTCTGGGGGCTTTCCAAGTTACTTTATCATGATTTCCTTAGTAGGTTCTTTAAGAATTAATAGGAGATCCATGAGAAAAGTACTTTTTACTGTTTTGAGAAGTGCTTAGTAGATGGGCCACTATTCTACTGTTGGGAGAGGTGGACCATTAGCCTTAGATCTCCAAGTTAAAATATACCAAGTAGCAGAGGAATCCTCATGCCGAATAGATATTTGTAGGTGAGTCCAATTCTTCATAGCAAACATTTATTAATTGCGTTGGAAAGTGCCTTATATTTTGCACATTATTAATTTTTAGTATATTTTTAATGTGTGATTTGCAAAGCAGCTTTTGCAAGCCAACACCTCTTATCTAACCAATGATAAATACAACTTGTTTTTTGCCAGCTTAGTGGATCTTATCTGCATCAATTTCCTCGTTAGTAATACATTTACTGTGTTTCCATTCAGTGAGTCTCGAAGACAACTGATAAAAGAGTCCGAACTGGAATGACAGCTTTTATATGTACATTTACCATTTCCTTTGGAATTAGTCGATGTTATGTAGTCCATTGCCCATCGTTGTCATTCCCACCATTGGCAGGAAGTTGCATTTTTTTTCCCAATTAAAATATTTACTATGCTACTGTGGTAGTTGCATTAATCACATCAGTGGACAAGGCTTACTTTTCCCTCATGTACACGTTGAGGTCATTTATAATATGCCAGTATTACACACAAATGAAAATGTAACAATTCTGCTCGCTCTCTTTGAAGCACAGGATCACGGGCATGTAAGTATATGCGAGGGAAGCATTCCATTAGCGAAGGAGAATCCAGAGGCCAGTGGCACATTTGGCAACTGCTTGGGATACCTGCAGGGCTTCTGCCGGTCCAGCATTAATACATTTTTCAAGTATCGCTTTCGAGTTTCCCACTCGTTTTTCATTGTGAAGGATCCTCTTAAGTTGATTGCAAGCTTCCTGACAGGCAGACAAGATGGCAAGAAGTGTTAAACACTCGCTGCTGGAATGGCCTTCATTCTGCAGGTCACAGATTCCAATCCCAACATAGTTTGAACAGCCTTTCATCATTCTGAGTTTAGTAAATTGTATTATTTAATTTTATTTCATTTATTTAGAGAGTATTCTTAAGTGCAACATGACCCGAGGGTATCAGAGTACTGTAAAAAAGCAATAGTTTCGAAATACACATAGGGGGAAGATTTACAAAAAACTGATGCATCTCTGCGTTAGAGCTGAGATGCGCCAGTTTCCCTGCGCCTGCGTGCAAAACCCTTGCGCCACCATGGATGCGTCCTATTTACAATACGGCGCACCATTGATCCAGCGCAATATTAGCCAACTGCATTCATACACCATATACTCACTTGGGCCCATACATTCACACTACACTAATGCTTACGCTGGGTGTCAGATGTACTCTTTTATCAAAGTCCCTGCTACCAATTACCTTCTGATTGAAGAGTAATAACTTACCAATGGATCCTTTGCTAATTGGGAAGTTTAAAATGAGTGACATTCATTATAGTACATAATCCTGAAATAACCACTGAGTCAGGAAGTTTTTAAAATGTTTATCTAAAGTTTTGGCAGAGTAAAATACAGAAAACACGGTACTTGATTGAAAATACCCAAGAAAAAGCATAGAAATGATTTTGCTAATAAATGACGGTGTTTAAGGAAGAGGAGAAGATAGAAACAGCAGCGCAACTAAAGGTTGCAGTATAATTACCTAAAATGCGAGAACCAAGCCCCTTAGCCAAGGAGTTGGAAAATATAGGACCCAGGAAGGATGAAGAGTAAAGACTTCTTCCAGGATCAGGACAGGACCGATGACCTCTCTATAACGACGCCTGCGCCGTTCCCCTCTCTGATACTCAACTTCTCTCGATTCTCCCGTCTAATGGACTTGGCCGCCCCCTCCTCAGAACCTCTTCCGGACAAGGATTCAGTTAGCAACCGATCAGCATGGCAGTCTGGAGCTCTTCTGTCAGCATCTCCGCTCTCTTGTGCTTCGTGAAAGTATGCTCTTCTGACTAATTTACTAATGCTATATTCTATTATACCCTTCTACGCCTATGTACCTCCCCTTAATGTTACTAAAATATGGGACCACTACTTCTGATTGGACAGGGAAAGGAGGTGGATTCTTGCACCATGTCAATTTGGCCCAAATTGTAAAGCCTATTGTCTTTACGTTCCCTCCCCTTCAAATTAATACATTCACTTTATTTCCCACCCGTCTCATGACAAATGTTATATATTTTACAGGAGAAAAGTAACAATTTGTTCCGCCGGAAAGATTGGGTACATCATCTTCGGCCAATAGATCGTGGCCTTGGGAGACGTCCAAGTTGACTTCACGTGGCAGGCATACAGGACATATGCGCAGAACCCTCTGTCTCTCGAGTTTCAGGACACCAACCCAGGCCCAAGTTTACGAGTTACTAAAAGTGCAAGAAGAAAATATTAAAATCACAAATAAAAAGTTTCACTGTATGCCCACTTTCCCTAACTCTATTCCCATTTAATCATATTACTATCCTGCATTAGTAGCGTTAAGAAAACGACAATTTAATAATGACATAAGAGCAAGCTTAAGCATGTGAAAACATTTAGCGGCCATTTTAATACACACTGCGCAGAAGCAGAAGTTTCCCACCAAGCAAAGAAAGACGTCACACCATGTGATCAGGTTGTGACATGCGCAATAAAGTCCCGCGCTTTTAGCGGCCATCTTGGTTTATGGACAAGCGTTATTCATTAGTAAAACACATAGGCAAGCGTCTATCCCTTTCGTGTTTGTGAATGCAAGGATTAGTTTTGATAGTACAAATTTTAATATATTAATACTATGAGGAAGATTGCATACAAGCAAGTTTCAATTTTGAAACCTTGCTCCATCACCATGGCGCAAGGATTGACAGATGCATGAGAAATTCTGACGCATCTGTTGGTGCAAAAGTCATGCATTGCTGGAGTTGTGTCGCAAGCACGATGCAACTCCAGCAATGCATGGGGAGGCTTATACTTATTGTGCTGCGTCACTACTTACACCTGCTCCAAGCAGGCGTAAGGTTTTGACGCAGTGGCGTCCTAGAAGTGGTGCAGTGAAATCTTGTAGATTTCACTGCACATTTCTACGAGGCTTTCCTGCATGGGAACGTCCACCCTCCATACATGTTACTTGACGCAGGTATAATGTGGCGCAGGACTTTACAACGTGACGCATCTCCCTAGATGCGTCACGTTGTAAATGGGCCGCAACGTAGCGCATTGTTTATGCCGCCGCTGCGTCACAAAAAGTGATGCAACGGCGGCGCAAAAGTGACACAAGGGGCTTGTAAATCTGCCCCATAGTGTATGAAGGATTCTGTAGAGTATCTGAGTGCTGTACAGGCAATCGTTTCAATATTTCACAGAAAAGACTACACACTGAAAAATTACAAAGAGACTGCAAGTTGCCGAATTTACAGACATTCGTTTAAAGGCTAACGTTTCAAAAAGGCTACAATGGAAACATTTACTTATGGAGTTGCAAAAGCTGGCAGTAAGCTAAGTAAGTTTTGCTAAAAACGGGAATACAATGTTTGATTGTCTTGGGATGCAGTCAACACCTCAAGGTTCCACATCAAGTTTGCATCAGGGAAAGGAGAGACCAACATGCTCACCTGGAAGTCTTGCGTTCTTGTGTGTGATCATGGGCCTACCATTCCATAGGATGCACTGCAGCTTCCAACTGAAACAACTCTAGTTGGAGAATCAGCTCATATTGGGACAATCACTCTAGCCAGCCATTTGATGGTGTGCTCAGGTAGTGCAGATGAGTCGGTGGGGAAACATTTGGACATCAGAATTGTTTTCACCTCCTTTTGAAAGTACCAGAAAGGTGCCAGTTTCTGGTGGGATGGAGTTCCAGATTCTGAGTAATTTACCAGTAAAGATGCTAGCGAAGGTCTTTCTTTTCTTGTCTATTGAAGGTTTCAGTAGGAGGGGACTTAATCTGTATAGTGCACGGCTGCCTTCTGAGGTGGTGAGAGAGGGAGCTAGATATTTCAGGGCCCTGAAGTGATGAGCTTCATGTGTCAAACGTTCAATCTTCAGTATACGTCTGGCTTCAATGGGGAGCCACTGCAGTGATACTAGAGAGGGAGTACTATGGTTGAAGTGCCTGGTCCCATTTACTAGCCTGGTTGCTACATTGAGGGCCGCCTTGAGGGGGGCAAGGTGAGCTTTCTGGATTCCAATTAGGGTAGCAATGCCATAGCTAATTCCAGTTAAGACTAGAGTGTGAACTATGGGGCATATTAGCAAGGAATAGCGATAACTATCGCTAACCTAGGTTAGCGTTAGTTTTTTTATCGCCGTCTATCGCCTTTTACATTCGCCTTGTCAGCGACATATTATCAACACGTCGCTAACAGGCGATAGCTGCACTGAAAACTGCTGCCAACTCCAGCACGATGGCGATGTGAAAACCTGCGTTAGCGTGTGAAATCCAGCGATGATTTCACAGCGCTAATGTACAGCTTGCTAATAGGCAGGTGTGGTCTCAGCCTGACAATCCACCTCCCATTGTCAAGATGGCTAAGTCAGGTTTTAACCAGGCGTAAAATACCAGCGATAATCGCGCTTAGCGCGACTTTTATTATCGCTTCGCGGGTCCGGGCCCGCATTGGTAATAGAGGGAAGTCATGTTTGCGACTGTTCCCATGTTGTTTTAGGGAGGAACGCCCACTTTGCATGTCATTAGCGATAAATATCGCTGACATGCAAAGCGGGAAAAAAAACGGCTGCTATCGCCAGTAAGCTGTCGCTAACGGCTGTTAGCGACAGCTTGCTGATAGGGCGTTAAAATTATCGCGGCTTTAGCTGCAAAAAGTGCCGCTAAAGCGGCGATACTGCCCTTGGTAATATGCCCCTTTATTCTTGAAATCTGGTGGTGGGATGTACGGTTTCACCTTCTTGGGTAGACTAAGTTGGAACCAAGATTTTCATGTGGCTGCGCTACTGTGGGCCTGAATGTTCAAGTTTTTGGCTAGCGAGATCTCTGAAAATTTAGTATACTCAATGTTGGTTTGTAGTTCAGTGCGTCAAAGCAGTTTAATGAATCCTGTATGGGGGAGACTAATGGGAGCGGAGAATAGGAGGAATTCTATCTTCAGAACTTTCAGCTTGAGGTTCCGGATAGGCCAGGATTGGACCATGGCCAAAGTATTTTTGAGGTAGATAATGTCCTCTAGGGTACTTACAGTGGCTAGCAATGACAGATGTATGAAGTGAAATGGTATGTAAAAACAAGTAATTATTATAATTACCTCACTAAGAGATTGCGATTATGCTTTGCCCTTATTACTAAAAATAAGCCCAGAATAAGTCTGCTCTCAGTGTATTAGTAAAAGTTAAACTCAGTCGCTGTCACACCTTCCTGTTTGTGGTTTATAGTATAGCTTTACTAAATGTATCTTCTAAGTGTATAGTTACAATCTGTAATCCTAAACATGAGGTTTACTATTTGTATCTATTGTTTCTAATGGTTTGTATCAATGGAAAAGAGTATTGTATACCAGTTCTAATACTTTTATTATTTTGTAAGATGCAACATGGTTGATAGTCTGATAAACCCTTTGTCAACTCTTAATTTGCTTAACTGAATCAAAAATGCAGCAAAATCTACACAAAACGTGTGTATTTAAAAAGTCAAGTGATGCGACCACGTAACATACCATTAGACACAATAACTCAATAATAAAAAAAAAAATTCAATTGGTTATTAGTTTACTCTTTCGAAACAAAACAAATGTATGTGCCTCATTTATATTCATAACAGCGATACATCCATTGCATTTTCGGAAGAGATGCGCTTTTCCAGTTCTTCATATAGCATGTATTGTACTTACTGGTAAACCACGGAATGTTTCAAAGGAAGGCGACAAGTGTGTCTTGCCATATTTATTTGTAGAAATAAATGGACGAACTCCGAAAAACAGTTGGGATTAAACAAAACCAACCCACTGACAGCAAGAAACAAACATATTATTTCACAAACACAGCAGCACACTGCATAAACACCATCCCCTGGTTGCTCTCTTGAGAATGGTGTACAGATAAATGTAGGCTCTCGGGACTGGAAGTGCTAATTTGAGACAGGTCTCTGGCAGCTTTGGGCTGGCTGGTGTCTGAAATAGTTGTAGAGCTGGAGCAGCACTATTGCTCGAGCTTACAGAGTGGTATATGGTTGATCGTCACTGGAGGTTTAAAGGTATGTGCTGCTTTTGGCTGGAAATTTATCAGCATTTGTTGACATAGCTGAGGTAAACAACAGAACACAAAACAATAACATACCAAGGAAAGCAAAGTAAGAGCACACCTAAAACATAAGAGGGCACAGCACAACAGGCAAAACTGAATGCAACACAATAACCACAGTAAAACACACCAACATCAACAAATTCAATAATGCAGCACCAAAATACAACAGCACTAAATACAACAAATCACCAGCACAACAACATAAAACACAACAAATATGCACAAACATTATTGTTACATCTGACTTACGCCATGAATCTGCTTTCATAATACAGTGGTATAAGGTTTTTGCACCAAGCATCGCCATAGTTACCACCAGGGATATGAAGATTCACTCTGAAGCAGCCCAAGTGTGTAACTTATAAATTAGCACATTGATGAAAAATCCTGTAAGTACAGAAAAGTATGTTAAATGCCACCACAGGGATAGCCTCTGCTGTTTTTAGTAGTTGAAATGTATAAAGAAGGAAAAACAAGATTGAAATCTAGCTCTACAGTCTATGATCTTAAAAATATGATGACTATCTCTTAAAAGCTTTGCTAATTGAGGGCCCAAACACAAGTACATTTGAGGTGCCTAGCAAACGAATACTACCCCTGCAATGATATGTAGGACTCTTGTTAGACAGCCAATCAACATCTAGGGGGCATAGTGTACTATTATGGTGGGCTGTTCAGGGCTGGTAATGGTTTGTTATTCAAGTTAACAGTTGTTTGACAAAAAGAATTGGCTGCATGTTTGGAATTTCCTTTTTTTACATTTCAAAATATGTGATCAGGAATGAATTGTTTATATTTGTGTCCACAACTGACTTGTGGTCTGGTTATGAAACCCACCCTGACCTGAAGCAGGAATAGAGCTGCAGCAGATGGGGGATGTGGCATGCTATATGCAGGAATATTTTACCCTGGATTGACTAGAGATGGTAATTCAGTAATTTCTTGCCTACAATATACAGTGAGCAGCAGTGAATGCTTTATGTTTGAAACGAGCTGCGCACAGAGCCATTTTGCTAAGCTTCTTTGGACATCTGGGCAGTCTAAAAAGGCTAGAGGGTCTGAGAGGCAACAGGTTGTCTTTTAGCAGACACTCCCAAAACAGTGGACAATTTAGCAATCCATCACCCAATGCAGTCTGCTGGAGATGCATACCTATGTTGCGCTTTGGTTTAACTGAGGTGAGTAGGGACTAGCTGTGATGCTACATAAGATATGAGAGACTAATCAGGCCCCACTCCCCAGTTTTAAATGTTTTGTTCAAGCATATGCTTGCTGCCTAATATGGTTGGTTATTTCATTGAGAAAGTTCATTATGAAGACAAATATACATACAGAAGTTCATAAATGAATACGAATGTAGATGGGTCCTTTGGTGCAAATCGATTGAGACGGGCCTCACCCTGATAGAACTGTTGTGAAAAATTGACTGTTTTCTATTTAACTACAACAGTTATGAAATATGATTTGTTGCTGTCAAGTGACACTAAGATTGAAGCAATGAATGCCTCCTCAAGCATTGTGGAAAAGTATGTTGCCAAAAAGGACTTTATCCCTCTATATAGTGGATAGACTGTTATCTGGGCATTGTTGGGAATTTCATCAGATATACAGCAGCCCTTTGACAAACTCTAACTATGGATAATTCATCCGTACAAGGTTTACACTGTTTCCAGGACATTAGGTGGGTTATCATCAGATATACACTAGGAGTGGGCATAACTCGTGTAATTCTGTGTAGTGTAATCATGCAGAATTTTGCAAACATTCCTCAAGATTATTCAGAATTATGCAAGAAGAGTAATTCTGGATTTAGTGCTATTTTCTTAGTGAAATGCAAGAGAACATGAAAAGCAGGTGCGAGCAGCAGCTAGCACTCACTAAATGTGCACTTGGGGTAGGATTTCCCACAACTTACTCCCAACATTTAGTGCTAATTTATTAGCGTACAATGCATCCTCATGTCCAAAATGGATGAGAGGATGCATTTTGCGCTAACAAATAGTGCTGAAAGCAACAGAACATGTATGGCAAGCACACACTTGTGCTCTCTAAATGTTCTCCTGCAGTAGGAACATTACCCCCAAATTGCATTATTATTGGTAATTCTACATCAAAGAGTAATGCAAAATTACCAAAATCACTCCAATTACTTCAGCATACTTAAAATTCTGCCCAGGCCTAATATACACCAGTAGTTTGACAAATACGTATTCACTAAAGCATATTTTTAATCTAGCATATAACACAGAACACAACAAACAATTCTGTGTTGTGTGTGAGGATGTACAAATGATTCAAAAATGTTTTGGAGATATCTTTTGGCTGATATATCATGAATCAGTTTCCTCGGTTATCTAATAATAATTTACTCTTCATTCTTTTTCAATATTCTCAAAAATATGGTGAAAAATGTTTATTCTTTCCTCTTATGTGCTTTGGACATTTTTTCACCAGCACCAGGGGTATTATTCCTATCACCTAATCATTTCATTTGAAGCCCTAAATTCCAAATTCATTACAGAATTCGTGGTTCCCTCTTAATTTGTTCTTTTTCAAGGAGGGCATGATTTTCCTCTCCTCCTTCCTTGATGCATACTGTGCGAGCACTATTTTATAGAAATGCTACCATGGCACTTGTAGTAAGTAAGCAGCATGCTGATGGCTAATTTGCAAAACTTCCACCTTTTGTTCGCCAGACATCGTTTTTAGACTTTGTTTTAGTGATTTTAACTGGCTACCTTAACCAACGATTTTGCTCGCACATCGCACTTTCTGTTCCTTCCTCCCCTAGCTGCTTCTCCAGTCCCCGGTCCGCCGCGGCAGTTTCCTGCCAATTAAGCGGAGGGACGTAGCTCCTCCCCACTGGCTGCATCAACTTCCGGCAGGTGAGAGTCTAGCTGTCTACTTAAGCAGCATGTGGAGACAGATGCGCACTACTTGTAGTAAGTAAGCAGTGCGCTGAGGGCTAATTTGCAAAATGTCCACCTTTTGTTCGCCAGACATTGTTTTTAGACTTTGTTTTAGTGATTTTAACTGGTTACCTTAACCAATGATTTTGCTCGCACATCGCACTTTCTGTCCCTTTCTCCCCTAGCTGCTTCTCCAGTCCCCCGTCCGCAGCGGCAGGTTCCTGCAGATTGAGCGGAGGGACATAGCTCCTCCCCCCTTGCTGCACCAACTTCCGGCAGGTGACAGTGTAGCTGTCTGCTTAAGCAGCATGTGGGGACAGATGAGCAGCGGATGCGCGCAGTGGGTGCGCCGCAGGTGTGCCAAAGGCATGCCAAAGGCAAGCCCGTCTGCACCCATCTGCGCCTGGACCATGCCCATTGCCAGAGATGCTGCTCGTCGGTCTAACTTGACTGGACGCCACCTGTTTTATACAGGCAAGGAATTGCGGGCTCTAAACCATATACCTGCTACTTGTTCTAATAAATGTGCATGCTTTGACCCTGATAAATTGTTTGTCAAGAAATTGACTAACTGTTCTAGCTGTGGCTTCTCTCTAGCACAAACTTTAATACCACGCACACTCCCTCTCAATACTTTACCTTCTCTGAAAGATACCACCAATCCCCTGCTAATACCTCGTGGAGCCCTCATTAATGCACGGTCTCTGCATAAAACACAAGTTGGACATTGCTGAGCTGATAGATGCTCAGGGTCTTGACATGCTTTTTATTACAGAAACATGGGCTGATCAGGCATCAGGCCCCGATTTCTGTATCGCAGTCCCACTGGGTTTTACGGTATTCAGACATGACAGAACTCACAAAAAAGGCAGAGGGCTAGCTTTGTTCTATCGGGATGCTTATATAGCTTCTTTTGAGCCTATACTCCCTCAAGACTGCGAAGCTTTCTTTTTCAATTTAAAGATAAGTAACCACTTCACATTTAAAGGGCTGTTGCTTTACTGCCCCACTGAGGCAAAAAATGGTTTCCTAACCTCCCTTAACACACTCCTTGAAACCTGCACCCTTGAAAACAGTTTTCATAACCTAGGTGACTTCAATTTCCATCTTGAGGCTGTCACTGATATAAATACTGTTTCCCTACTTGATACCCTGACATTGGCAGGCTTAGGCCAAAGGGTCATTGGCCCTACACATCGGGCAGGCCATACCTTGGATGGCTTCTTTACCAACAATGATTTAATTGAAATTAAGTAGACCCTACCTCAGACCTGGACCGACCATTTTGTGGTTATCTTTAAGCTTAATAGTACACTCAAGGACCAACCAAATATATCTAACAGGCCAGTTAGATCCTACCGCAACTGGAAACAGGTGGATAACAACTTGCTTAGTCTCCAGCTTTCGCACTTTCAAACAAAAATGCCTGAAAAGGCGGAACAGGCTTCCTCTCATTTTAATCAATGGCTCTTGCGGACAGCTAATAACTTAGCTCCCCTTCAAAAAACCTCAAGCAATAGGAAAACCCCATCAGCCCCCTGGTTTTCAGAAACCTTGGGATTAAAAAAGCAAGAGTGTAAAAGACAAGAGAGATGTTAGAGATTAAACTATAATGATCATGAGCTCACCAAGTATAAGATTGTATTAGCTAACTATAAAAATCTAATCTTGACAGAAAATCGCTCCTATTTTTTCAAACAAATTAAGGAGGTGGAAAATTCCACTAAAGAGCCGTTTCGAGTGGTAACCAATCTGTCTACACTCCCTGGAAAATTAGTGAATAGTCATTCTCAGGACTTCTGTAACTCACTAGCTCAACATTTTCAAAATAAAGTGGAACAAATCTATATTACCTTTGACAATGGGACAAGATCTGAGATTCATGATTTAGTGATCGCTAGACACCCTAATGCTCCAGTCTTCAAAGAATTTAGATCAGTAACTGTGGACGAGGTAACCACCCATATTTTACAGGCCAAATCGGGCTCTCCCCATGACCCTTTTCCCCCTACAATTTTTAAACAAGTTCCTGAGATCCTCGGCCCCAGTCTAACCTCAATTTTTAACTCCATGTTCATGGAGGGTGTCTTTCCCTTCATCTGGAAGAGGGCATCGATTTTGCCTCTTTTGAAAAAATGAAATCTTGATGAAGCTGATCCTAATAATTACAGGCCCATTTCACGTCTCCCAATTCCAGCCAAACTGGTGGAAAAAGTTATGAATAATCAACTCACACTATATTTACATGAATACAACTTTTTGGATGAATCCCAATTCGGATTCAGGGCACAGCACAGCACCGAGACTGCCCTGATAAAAGCCACTGATGATATCTGAGCAGTCTTAGATGCAGGTGGTGCTGTGGCCCTTATTTTGCTCGACTTGTCAGCAGCATTCGACATGGTCGACCATAACGTGTTACTTACCGGTCTAAACTCACTGGGCATTACGGACAACGCGTTAGCTTTGATCTCCTCTTTTCTATACAACAGGATACAGTCAGTTGCCTTGGGCAATTATGATTCCCCGTCTTTCACTCTCCCATGTGGGGTCCCTCAGGGCTCTTCAATGAGCCCTACACTTTTCAATGTATATGTATCTGAACTGGCCGCATTAATCAGAGTCCTTGGCATGGCTTTAAAATCTTACGCAGACGACACTCAAATTGTCTTGTCCATCTGTAAAAATGTCATGCCGCCGGTGATAAGATTTAGAGATTGCATGCTGGCAGTTGACTCGTGGATGATTTTGCACTGCCTCAAGCTTAATTCAGGAAGAAGCAGAGGTAATCCTGTTTGGGAATTACTCCCCTAAATGGTCACAGATTTGGTGGCTGGACGAATTGGGAGCAGTACTTATCCCGGTCACCAAAGCAAAAAATCTGGGAGTGATTATAGATGAGAAACTAAACTTTGAAGCTCAAGTCAAAGCAGTCTCATCAGCCAGTTTTTTCCTACTCAAGGTGATCAAGAAAATTCTACCTTTGATCCCAGTAGACAGCAGGAAAATAGTGGTTACTACCTTAGTCGTGGCTAAACTAGACTACTGCAATGGGCTTTATCTCGGAATGCCCGAGAAGCAGTTACATAGATTGCAGATGATCCAGAATGCTGCTGCAAGGCTGCTAGGTACCCTCTTAATAAAGCAAAACCTTTGGGTTTACCTTGAGGTATTTTTAATATATCACTTTTCTGGGTCCCTGTTTATCCAGTTTGCTTTATCTAAGAACTCCCATTTCCACCTATGGTTGAGTCCGCCGTGGTAGTATCATCTTACCAGGGTGTGGATAGGTGCGGATGATGAAGCATATCACGATAAGTGAGTGAGGCATCTACTCCAATATCTTTGGATACCCTTTTAAGAGTAAGAACCAAACAGAGGTGATACCCGACATCCTGATATAGAATGGGAACCAGAGGGTTTCCCACAAACATTTCTGAGTAATCAGTTGCTCATGTGTGTGTGAATATTGACAGTGGGAGAGTGCAACTGATTCCACAATCTCTCGCTCTCCGGTAGTGAACACACTTTTAAAACGTGAACATTTTTTGTGCTCTTTTCTGCTCTGTGTACCTTACAGCCTGTCTTCAATACACGTCTGGGGTGGGTGACAGCCACACTTTGTTTCCCTCTAAACAGTCAAAAACACAGGAAGGGTGGGTGTGACAGAGAACTCATCTGTATTGATCTGCATTCTGATAGATCTTCATGGGCTGGAAGAGAGTAGGGGAGCTGGCACTTACACCTGAATAGGAAGTGTCCAGTTTCACACACAAAGGGGATGATTACCCCCGCTAGTAGTCTGGAGCCAGGGCTGGGAAGAAAGGGGGACCGGTGCACTTCAAGGGACTGCTTTGAAGTCACCCCTACTTCAAAGGAACAACTGGGTATAAGTGCTGGGGCTCTGACACTACCAAGACAGTACACTACTGGAAACTAGTGGATTGGAACTGACACGTCAAGTCTTCGTATCAATGCGTCCTCCATCCAAGGTACTTTTTCAGCGGGGCCCATGCGAGTCCTGTAGCTGGCCTGCCTTCCATCACTGTCGTCAACCTGAACTTTGGATTTACCCCGGTCCAACACAACCTCAAGTAACTTCTAAGTGCTATTTTCTTCTAAGCACTGCATTTTGATTTAATCTTTAAAAACTCATGACTCCGGTTCAACTTATTGGATTTTTATTGTTTTGGTCTTGTTTTACTCATAAAAATATAATCTATTTTTCTAACCCTGTATGGAGTATTTAGTGGTGTTTTCATTGTGTTACTGTGTGTGTGTGTTGCACAAATACTTTACACATTGCTTCATTAGATAAGCCTGACTGCTCTGTGCCAAGTTACCAGAGGGTGAGCAGAGGTTATTTTTTAGTGTTTATCTAGCTTACCCTCACTAGAGTGGTGGTTCCTGCTTGGACAGGGGGCATACCTCTGCCAACCAGAAACCTCATTTCTAACAGTATTTTTTTCAGATTGTGATACTGATTCATAATTTTTCTATACTATATTTATTTTTAGAATTATTGGGTGCTTTGCATTTTTTGTCCTGATGATGACCTTACAAATTATTGAGAAGTTGAAACATTGTTGAAATAATAAACGAAGGGTCTTTGGTTTTACTAAATAGTTGAGAGGTTGAATTGAGGAAACCAAAACTCTTTTGAGTCCAATGTAATTTTGTGAACTAAAGTCCTTTTAAATGTGTACACACACTATTTAGCATTTTTCTATTTTTGTTCACTGTGTGGTCACCTGGGGGCAATTAACACTGGACTAGTCATCCTAAACTTTGAATAATACTTTTTGCTTTGTTCTTTAAATTATATATTAAAATCTGCCTGCTCTTCCATAACTTTTCTTCTATATATTTCATTGATTGTCTTGGGAATTGATTTATCCCAAATTAATAAAAATACTGAATGAGTTCTTAAAAGGGCCATTGTTTTTTTTATATGCCCCATGTGCACGGGGTAATAATCCATGGCCCAGGCATGTGAAGTGGGTCACAAAATCAGGTGGCCATGACTTCCCGGCAATTTACAATGGCAATGCAAGCAAATAATTTGCAAAATTGCAACCCCAGCAACTGCGTACAGTTACCTTGTTCACTTGGAATTGAGACTTGATAATACTTACGTGGGCATGTGGTTGGTTTTTGAGTTATGACACAATGTTCTGTTCATAATATACTTCTGTAGAAATGAGATCTGGAGACAACATCATTCCATTCCAACTGCATATTGCCCTCTGTATCCTCTGCAGATAGTTAAGCAAGTTAATCACCTGAATCTGCAGAACCCCAGAGGATGGAATGAGGTGAAGACATTGCCTGCCAAAATCTCTGTGCATGTAGGACAGGGTATAACTACCGCCTGCTTTTTTTTTGCAGTTTCATATTTTGCAAACTTGTCCTGAAGGTATTGGAAAGCTTTACAAGAGCACCAGTTACATTACACAAGGTAACATTCATTTTCTAGGTGTGAAGAGATTAAGTGATTTGCCCAAAATCACTGGATGTATTGGGACGTTTTTGTTGTCTTGGTTGCATAGACTGTTTGTTTGTGACAAAACTGGCATAACGGATGATCCCTGGGATTTTGCTTCTGAGAAGGGAATCTTTGAGTTTACAGACGTTAACATTAAGCAGTTAGCCCATGACACATCATTGCAGAGGCATCTAAGATCATTAAAGCCACAACAATTCTCACTGCATTATAGGAACAAAAAAACCTAAAAGTTTGTATCAAAAGTTAATGTATATATTCTTTTAAAAAATAATGGTCGATCAGTCAAGAAAACATAAAGTGGTGATCTTAAGCTGTGTGCCAGGGAAAGATAAAATGTCACCAGGGGCATTAGTCCAATTTTACTTGCCTAGCTTAAACATATTTAGTGCAATACAACCAGGGTCTGATTTGGTGCTTGTGGAGAGCGATCAGATACACTTTCTCTGTTAATGGGGGTAAAACTGGGGTGTGTGCTTGCATTGCTCCTTTTTCTGCTTTATATAAATAACATCAACCCATCACTTTTCAAGACATGCCCCGGTGTTCCCATTGTCAATAGGATACCTAACCATGAATATTTATATGCGGATGACGCAGTTCTTATTGCTTATACTCCTAAAACACTGTTCTGTCTTATCAATACATTTATCCAGTTCGTGGCTGACCTAGACTTGGTTATCAATTTTGGCAAATAAAACAGCATGGCATGCTATCCTAAACACATGAAAATGAGCACACTAGCCATTGCCATTCACAGACTAGTGCATGTTAACAGCTTCCCTTATTTATGGGTACTCTTTCATTCCTCTGGGAGCTGGACATATCTAAATTCCACAATTGCCGACTCAAATTGAATCAGTTTGTAGGTACTGTGTCTAACATGCCACGACCAAGTGGGGATAAATCTAACTACCTTTACTGGAAATTTATAAGGCTCAATGCATTCCCACTGCAGTTTATGGTGCGGGGGCATGCTAATTGCTCTGCACTTCAAGTGGAAGGGAACACATTTTGCAGACGACTTCTTGCTGTGCCACTCTCTACTTACTTTATATGTCATGAGAAGTTAGATCTTCCATATATAGAAGAGTCTGTAAAATGGGGACCTATCTCTCTGTGGATATCTGCCTGGATCAATCTGGAAGCAACACTAAATCAATCCACAATAAATGAATGCCTTTCATGTGAATATGGGTTTAAAATACCATGGCTTATCTATGTAAAGCAATGCTCTAACAGGATTGGACAGCCCTCGCTCTTTGACACACCATCAGCTGTTCGTGCAGCAGACACAAATGTGGCCAACAATTGCTCTTTGAAAAGTGTGGTCGCACCAGTGCAGAGCTACACTTGACTACTGTTAGGTCTTATGCCCCCCCCTCCCCTTAAAACCTGTCAAGGGTTGTAACCTTACCTCCTGATCATAACAAGACACTGGGTAAGGTATCTTTTATTCCATTTCAGAGCAGGTATTGTTCATTGGTTGCTTAGATTTTTACTACATGGCTACATGGCAAAGATCTTGGTATCTGTTTTTGCCCAGATGATAATGTGTCGACTCAGAAACTTTTCCATTTTACCTTTTTTTGTAAATTTTATAGAAATTTTACTAAGCGATTCTTAGTTCCAATTTTAAAAAGCATACATTTGCACAGTGTTTTCTGTAATTATAAAATGAGGAAAATGTTTGTTTTAGATTGAGATGTTTTCTTAAAGCTGCTGTGTACAGCTGGAAAAGATGATGTTCTAAAAATACTTTCCATTTTATCTTGCATTTTGCGCTTTACTAATGGCATATTGTAATTTTAAATGTTGTGGTATGCTTTTTATGATAGTCTTTGGTAATGTATGGGCTTTTATTTATGTATGTCTCAGACACTCTAATAAAGATTAATTGAATTTAATGACATAAAGTGGCGATCTACAGCCACTTGCTGAATGATAAGGAAAGATAAAGGGCCATATTATCAAGAACGACGATAACATTATCACCGCTTTAGCGGCAGGAAACTGCCGCTAAAGCGGCGATAAGGGGCTTGATAATATGCCCTATAGAGTTCCAATAGAAGCCCAGGTTCTGGTGTGAAGGACATCAAACCTATTCTATTGGAATTCTATAGGGCATATTATCAAGCCCCTTATCGCCGTTCTTGATAATATGGCCCACACTGTCTTAGGCTTAGGATGATTAGCCAGATATGTACCTGAAAACGAAGTCCAAATTTTTCTCCTAGCACCAGGGACTGATACATGGAAAGAAGGGAAAAATGTCCATGCCCTCGTAAGCACAGGGGATTTCTAGGCATTTAATCAACAAGCAAAAAGCGACTTTGAGGTAAATCACTTAGTGGTGAATTACATGTTTAATTTCATACTACTGTCCCTTAAGGAAAATGTAATTCACCATGAGCAGCATTGTGAGAAGTTGGCCTGGTATATGCTGTCCACTAGTTATAGTGGGCACCTTGCACCAGTCCAAACAACCCCTTATTGATGATAGGTTTAAGACAACCTTATTTGAAAGCTATCCTAGTGGTAGCTATGGAGAGCAGCCTTCAGGCTAAGTCTTGAAGGAGTGTAAAGCTGTTTGTTTTACCAGTCTATAATCTCTTGAATGGCTAAATGAAAGGAGACCACACCAGGTATATATAGAAAATATAGGTATTTATTTCTAAACACACCCTACTAGTCTCTTTATGAGGCTAGAGATCAAAGCACATATGTTACACTTCAAATATCACAGTAAATTAGCACAATATACGGTAGGCCCTAGGGGCGAACCAAACCATATATTAAGAAAGTGGTATAAGAACCACGACTTGACTAGACACAAGGCCTAGAGCCTGTATAATCGCTGGGACCCCAAGGAACCACCCAAGGTAGTGACACAGGGGACCCACGGGGGACGTGTGCAGTGTTTGAACACAGCCGCGAGCTCCGTTAGCTTCTATGGGGAAAGTCGTGGTTAGAGTTTTAAAGTTTAGGGACACTTCGGAGTGGACTAGGAACAAACCCTTTTGGACTTAGATGGTTCTAGGGCCAACACCCACGGGAGCACCAGAATACACGTGTTACCTCACCCAGGGAAGCCGGGTGCATAGGTGTCAAATGGTGTCGGGTCGCGTCGTCGTTTTCAATGGCAGCTTGCTGAAAAGTGCTGCTGCCGGGAAGATGAGAAGTGTCCGAAGAGATCCAAGCCTGGATCGAAGATGTGCAGAACCTGAAAGCAGAGGGGACAGAGTCTGGGTCACTAGCCAGTGACCAGGGGCATGATAGTCGAATGCCCACCGATGTCGGTGCTTCAGGTGCAAGGAGGTGAAGCTTGACTCTTCAGCCACGAGGACCAGGAGGCGTTGACGACAACCAGGAGCTGGATTCAAGCTGCCCACAAAGGATGTCGAGAGCTGCAGCATCAGTGCCCGGATTGGACACAACAAGCCTTGGCAACCACAACCCACGCAGGAAAAGGAAAGATGCTTCGGGACGGACCAGCAAGGTCCTGGGGACTCCCCAAGCGATGGAGAGTCAGAGCACATCTGGAGCAACCAGGAAAGCCCAATTAAAGTAAAGTTACCCTTCTCAGGGACCCACAAGTTGACGGACAAGGGATTGCAAAGGGACCTCAAGTGGAATCACAAAATGGCAGCCCACGGGTCACTCGGAGTGAGTAGGCCAGCAATCTTCGGTGGATTCACTGCTTGGGGCCAGGGCTACAAGAAATCTAAAGCACAGCCTCAAGGATTGATGAGAAGCATATGCACTTGTAAATGTGTGCGGTGTCCAGGGTTTCCGGTTCCACGGTACCCACGAGGGCTACGGGTCTCAGCTTTGCTGGGGACTCGGGTCAGCGTCTGGGAAGTCTGGAAACTCACCTCCTGGGTTGCAAAGTCTTTGGCGTCCAGCGGGAGATTCAGAGATGCAGACCGGTCAGATGCGTCTTTGGTGCCTGCCAAGCAGGGGAGTAACTCCTTTACTCCAAGGGAGATTCTTCAGTCATCTGGCGTTGAACAGATCGTCGAAGGTCCAGGATTCAGTATCAGAGTTTCGTCCAGGGAAATCTAAAGTCCTGTAGCCAGGGGTTCCTTTCTTATACCCAAGGAAGGGGTTGGACATACTCTGGGGACCCACCTATGGGAGGGTTTGGAAAGAGGGGTGGCTACACCCATTTCCTTTGTCCAGTTTCGCGCCAGAGCAGGGGCTGGTAGCCCCTGCAACTGGTTTGAACTGAACTATGCACAAGGACACCAAATGTGCCCCCAGTGCAGGACTTCAAAGCACTCTGAGAGTGCACCCACCCAGCCCCAATACACTAAAGCCTGTCTGGGAGGTGGTAACACCTCCCTGCGACAGGAACCCTATTGTCCAGGCCTCCCCTGCCAGAGTTTCGGTCAGCAGCAGGAGGCCAGACTCGTGTCTGTGGCTGCAGCATCCATTTTGTGATGCCAGGGCTCTGTTAGCTGGTACCGGGTATACCGGTGCTGTCATGTCTCTCCCTCTAGAAGGGTGGGATCATACTCCCACACCAGTTACTGGTGTGGAGGTATGATTCCAAGGTGTTTGAGACCAAACACGACATGTTTCCGTGCAGCCATCCCAAAGTTAGCATTTACCGTTTGGTTATAATGCACTTAAGAGTATATGGTCAGGCTGCATCACAGACAACCCCGGAGAATAGATTCCAAAGGCTGCAGAGGGGCTCTGCTCATGCATGGGCACCCTCTCACACAAAACCAAGCACCCTGCCTTCAGGATTGATAAGGCCTGCCATAGGGGTGACTGATAGGTTTATATGTGCAGTGATAGGGTGAGATATAGTGAACCTATATCTCAGTAAGGGGTGCATGCACCACCTTACTCAGGCTGCTGTAGCAGTCCTGTGGTGTCATTTTGGAAGGCTGCCCAGGGGTGGCATAATACATGCTTCAGCCCCTGGTAGGCCTCTGTGGTACCTATGCCCTGGGTACATAGTATACCATATACTAAGGACTGATAAGGGCACCCCAGAATCCAATCTGTGGTGTACCTAAGGTACAGGGAATCAATTTAGAGAGGAAGCAGCTAGGCTGGGGTCCTGGATAGCAGGGCCCCAGCCAGACTAAAGTCGAAAAACAGTGAAACATCAGCAAAAAGTGGGGGTAACCATAAGAAGCAGATCCTACTCTCCTACACAACCCCCCCCCCAAACGCAGGGACATTAAACTAACCTTGACCAGTTGAGTCTTCATGTTCTAAGTGGAAATATCTGGAGAGTCCATCTGCTTTGGCATGGCTACTCCCAGGTCTATGTTCCACTGTATAGCCCACCCCCTGTAGGGAAATGGACCATCTCAAAAGTTTGGGGTTTTCACCCTTCATCTGTTTTAGCCATAAGAGGGGCTTATGGTCTGTCTGAACTATGAAGTGAGTGCCAGACAAGTATGGCCTCAACTTCTTCAGAGCCCAAACCATAGCAAAGGCCTCCCTCTCTGTGGCTGACCAACGTTTCTCTCTGGGAGTCAGCCTTCTGCTAATAAAAGCTACTGGCTGATCCTGACCTTCATCATTCAACTGTGACAGTACAGCCCCTACCCCCAACTCAGATGCATCTGTTTGTACAATGAACTTTTTGGAGTGATCAGGACTCTGCACATGGCCTGCTTCAGGTTATCATATGCCTTTTGACAGTTAACTGTCCACTGAACCTTTTTGGGCATTTTCTTAGAGGTCATTCAATGGGGTCACTATGGATCCATAACCTTTTACAAATCTTCTGTAGTACCCAGTCAGGCCCAAGAAGGCTCTCACCTGAGTCTGGGTATTGGGAGCAACCCAGTCCATTATGGTCTGGATTTTGCTCTGCAATGGTTGAACCTGGCCTCCACCTACAAGGTGGCCCAGGTACACAACCTGACTCTGCCCTATCTGGCACTTGGTAGCCTTGATAGTTAGGCCTGCTTTTTGCAGGGCCTCCAAAACATTCCTTAGGTGGACCAGGTGATCCTCCCAGGTGGAGCTAAAGACAGCAATATCATCTAAATATGCTGCACTATAGTCTTCCAGGCCTGTAAGGACTGTATTCACCAACCTTTGGAAAATGGCAGGTGCATTTTTCAAACCAAAGGGCATCACCACAAATTGATAATGCCCACTAGGGGTAGAAAATGCTGTCTTTGGCTTTGCATCATCAGCTAGTCTTATCTGCCAGTAGCCAGCTGCCAAGTCAAATGTGCTCAAAAACTTGGCTGAGGCCAAAGTATCTATAAGCTCATCTGCCCTTGGGATGGGATGGGCATCAGTCCTAGTGACTGCATTGAGACCCCTGTAGTCCACACAAAACCTAATTTCTCTCTTGCCATCTTTGGTGTGAGGTTTAGGCACAAGGTCTACTGGACTAGCCCAAGGGCTATCTGAGGGTTCAATGACTCCCAAATCCAACATCTTTTGGACCTCTGTCCTGATACAATCCCTGACATGATCAGGCTGCCTGTAGATTTTATTCCTGACAGGCAGACTGTCCCCAGTGTCCACTTCATGAGTGCACCAGGTACTCTGACTAGGTGTCAGGGAGAACATATGCCTGAACTGGCTGAGAACTTTTCTGCAGTCAGTTTGTTGCTGGACAGTGAGGCTGCCTGCCAAGGCTACACCATCTACTGATCCATCATCAGGGTTCTGAGAGAGCAGGTCAGGGAGTGGATCACTCTCTTCCTCCTGTCCCTCATCAGTAGCCATGAGCAAGCCCATGCCTGCCCTGTCGACATATGGTTTCAGTCTGTTGACATGAAGTACCCTATGGGGACTCCTGGGAGTTCCAAGGTCTACCAAGTAGGTAACCTCTCCCTTCTGTTCAACAATTGTATGGGGGCCACTCCACTTATCTTGGAGGGCTGCTGGGGCCACAGGTCCAACACCCACACTTTCTGCCCTGGCTGGTAAACAGTCAGCACAGCCTTTTGGTCATGCCAGGCCTTTTGCAATTCCTGGCTAGCCTCAAGGTTTTTAGTTGCCTTTTTCATATACTCTGCCATCCTGGAGCGGAGACCAAGTACATAGTCCACTATGTCCTGTTTAGGGGGTTTGAGAGGTAACTCCCATCCCTCCTTCACCAGACACAAAGGACCTCTAACAGGATGGCCAAACAAAAGTTCAAAAGGGCTGTAACCAACCCCCTTTTGAGGCACCTCCCTGTAGGCAAATAAAAGGCAGGGCAAAAGGATGTCCCATCTGCGCTTAAGCTTTTCTGGGAGACCTTTGATCATGCCCTTTAAGGTTTTGTTGAACCTTTCAACTAAACCATTGCATTGTGGGTGATAGGGTGTGGTGAACTTATAGTTCACTCCACACTCCTTCCACATTGCAGTCAAGTAACTAGACATGAAGTTTGTACCTCTGTCTGATACTACCTCCTTAGGAAAACCCACTCTTGAGAATACTCCCAAGAGGGCCCTTGCCACCACAGGTGCTGTGGTGGTCCTAAGTGGAATGGCTTCTGGGTACCTAGTGGCATGGTCCACCACCACCAGGATAAATCTGTGCCCAGAGGCTGTCTGAGGATCCATGGGACCAACTATATCAATCCCCACCCTCTCAAAGGGAACCCCCACCACAGGTAGTGGTATCAGGGGGGGCCTTTGTGGTTCCACCTGCCTTCCCACTGGCTTGGCAGGTGACACAGGAGCGACAAAACTCCTTGGTGTCTTCAGACATGTGGGGACAATGAAAGTGAGGATCAATTCTGTCCCAAGTCTTGTTTTGGCCCAGGTGACCTGCTAGGGGAATATCATGGGCTAGTGTCACTAGGAAGCCCCTAAATTTCAGAGGTATTACCAACCTCCTGGAAGCATCAGGCTTGGGGTCTCTACTCTCTGAATATAGGAGTCCATCATCCCAATATATTTTATGGGTGCCACTAGCATTCCCAGCAGCCTCATCAGCAGCTTGCTTTCTGAGGGTTTCAAGAGAGGGGCAGCTTTGCTGCTCCTGGCTCAGATCTGCCCTGGAAGGGCCCCCTGTTCCCAAGAACTCAACCTGATCAGGTTCAAGCTCCTCTGGGACAGTTCCTTCTTCAGGACTAAGATCATCTCCCTCAGGAGGCTGATCTGTATTCTGAGTCAGGGGGGAAGGCACTGCCTTAACCCTACTGCTCCTCCTCTTGGGAGGCACCTGGTCCATTCTTCCAGAATCCAGGGCCTGTTCAGTGTTAGACTTTTTGGCCTGTGGCCTGGTCACAGCAAAGACATGTGCAGGGATCCCTAGCATTTCTGCATGTGTCCTGAGCTCCACTTCTGCCCAAGCTGAAGTTTCTAGATCATTGCCAAGCAAGCATTCAACAGGGAGGTCTGCACTTACCACAACTTTCTTGAGGCCAGTTACCCCTCCCCAGGAGAAATTAACAACTGCCAAGGAATGGTCAGTCCTGACATTGTTAGCATTAGTCACTTGGTACATTTCACCAAGTATAATCTGCCCAGGAGCCACAAGATCATTGTGACACTTGCTCCTGTGTCCCTGAATGCCAAAGCCTCTTTTCCTTTTATCAAAGGCTGCTGTCTGTATTTGCCCAAGTTACTGGGACTCACAAAGGAGGACATGTCCATGCCTCCATCACAGACCAGGACAGCCTGAGTTGGAACTCTGACTAGGCCGGAGCCCATCTCAGAACGCAGGGTTAACCCTACTACACCCTTATTCTGAGTACCACCAATTGTAGCTGCACTAGGGGGAACAGTTGCCTTAGGGGCAATGGTGGCTGGAGTTGAGTCTTTGGTCTTTGTACAGTCACTTATCCAATGGGTTTTCTGCTTACAGATTTTACACCATGGTTTCTTTTGGCCTTTACTTTTGTTAGATTGGGATTCCCCCCCAGATGAAGATTTTTGGGGACCTTGAGAAGACTTCGAGGGGCATATTAGCAAGGGCGTTATCGCCGCTTTAGCGGCACTTTTTGCTGCTAAAGCGGCGATATTTCTATCGCCCTATTAGCAAGCTGTCGCTAACAGCTGTTAGCGACAGCTTTTTGGCGAAAGCGACCGTTTTGGTGCCGCTTTGCATGTCAGCGATATTTATCGCTAATGACATGCAAAGTAGGCGTTCCCAACTAAAAGCGACTGCAAACAGTCGCAAACACAACTTCCCCTATTACCAATGCCCGCGAAGCGATAAAAAAAGTCGCGCTAACCGCGATTATCGCTGGAATTTAACACCTGATAAAAATTTGACTTAGCCATCTTGTCAATGGGAGGTGGATTGTAAGGTTAAGTCCTCACCTGCCTATTAGCGAGCTTTTCATTAGCGCAGTGAATTTATCGCTGGATTTCTCGCGCTATTGCTGGGTTTCGCCGCTATCGCTGGATTTTTTATCGCCTTGGAGATAAGCGTTGATAGTAACGCGTTATCTCCGCGATGAAATCCAGCGATAGCCGGCGATAAAAAAAACAGCGGTAAGCGCGCTTTGCGATAATTATCGCAAATCCTTGGTAATATGCCCCCTGGTCTTTACCCTTTTCCCCACCCTTGTCAGAGTTCTTAGAATCTTGCTTCTTTGGGTCACCACCTTGGTTCTGAACCTTCTGCCTCACCCTGGTTCTGACTCATTTGTCTGCCTTCTTTCCCAATTCTTGGGGAGAGGTCAGATCAGAGTCCACCAGGTACTGATGCAACAGCTGATTTTGACAATTATTAAGGATCTGCTCCCTCATAATTAAGTTGTACAATCCTTTGAAATCACACACCTTACTGCCAAGTAACCAGCCCTCCAGTGCCTTAGTAGCACAATCTACAAAGTCCACCCAGTCTTCATTCTGTGCCTTTTGGGTATCTCTGAACTTTATCCTATACTGTTCAGTGGTTAGGCCAAACCCCTCAATCAGTGCACTTTTCAAGATTTGGTAATCATCAGCATCCTCTTCTCTTACAGTGAGGAGCTTATATCTACCTTTGTCTGCAAAGGAGAGCCACAAGATTGCTGCCCACTGCTCCTGGGGGACCCTCTGAACTTTACAGGCCCTTTCCAGTGCAGTAACCCATTTGTGGATGTCATCCCCACTCTGGTAGGGAGGGACAATCTTGCTTAGGTTTCTATGGTCATGAGACCTTTCCCTTACACTAGGGAAGTTGCTGCCACCATGGGACTCTAGTCCCAATTTTCTTCTAGTTTTCTGAAGCTCTAGGGACTCCCTATCTAAAGCCAACTGCTCTCTTCTGATTCTAAGCTGAGCTTCTTCATACTTGATCAGTCTCTCTTTCCTTTCATGAGAGGATTCCCTCCTATGAGAGGAAACAGAGGTCCCTATTGAGGTGTCAGAATGGTTAGACTCCTGAGAAGGAGATCTTGACCTTCTAGGCACACTCTCAACTCTCCCTGGTGGAATAAAGAGGAGGCCATTCTGGCCATCCTCCTCATCTGCAGGAGGAGCTGGATTTCCCAGGTTAAGATCAGCTGTCATCTTCCTGGTCAGCTTCAGAGGTCAGGTCATGGGTATCTTCACCCCTTGGCCTTTCCTCATCTGCTGCCCCACCCTCTCTGCCTACCCCTTCAGACCCTGTGGGCCTTCTGAGATCATCCAACAGCAGTACCTCTATGAGGCGTTGGGTGTTTGCACTTTTCCTGTCTTCAATTTCCTAGTACTACACAATGCTCTCAATTCCAAGAATGGGAGGTTGTCATACTTGGATGGTAGAAGCCCATTGGCTTCTGGCAGGGACCCACTGGGTCCTGGCCTTGAAGACATCACTAGTGAGGTGTGGTGTATGCACTACCTACTCTAGTGTGGCCTACTAAACTCTCTTGAGTTGTAGAAAGGGTGTGCTAAGCCCTTGACACACAACTCTAAGTTCAGTAGAACTTACTGTAATTTTAAGCTTGAATTATATGTACCTCGGGTACCTTTTAGTGGTTTTCAGTTAGTCACTCACTTGAGATTATCTGGTAAAACAAAGGCAAGCTTGAATCCCACCGCTGCCACCAATGTGAGAAGTTGGCCTTGTATATGCTGTCCACTAGTTATAGTGGGCACCTTGCACCAGTCCAAACAACCTCTTATTGATGATAGGTTTAAGACAACCTTATTTGAAAGCTATCCTAGTGGTAGCTATGGAGAGCAGCCTTCAGGCTAAGTCTTGAAGGAGTGTAAAACTGTTTGTTTTACCAGTCTATAATCTCTTGAATGGCTAAATGAAAGGAGACCACACCAGGTATATATAGAAAATATAGGTATTTATTTCTAAACACACCCTACTAGTCTCTTTATGAGGCTAGAGGTCAAAGCACATATGTTACACTTCAAATATCACAGTAAATTAGCACAATATACGGTAGGCCCTAGGGGCGAACCAAACCATATATTAAGAAAGTGGTATAAGAACCACGACTTGACTAGACACAAGGCCTAGAGCCTGTAGAATCGCTGGGACCCCAAGGAACCACCCAAGGTAGTGACACAGGGGACCCACGGGGGACGTGTGCAGTGTTTGAACACAGCCGCGAGCTCCATTAGCTTCTATGGGGAAAGTCGCGGTTAGAGTTTTAAAGTTTAGGGACACTTCGGAGTGGACTGGGAACAAACCCTTTTGGACTTAGATGGTTCTAGGGCCAACACCCATGGGAGCACCGGAGTACTCGTGTTACCTCACCCAGGGAAGCCGGGTGCATAGGTGTCAAATGGTGTCGGGTCGCGTCGTCGTTTTCAATGGCAGCTTGCTGAAAAGTGCTGCTGCCGGGAAGATGAGAAGTGTCCGAAGAGATCCAAGCCTGGATCGAAGATGTGCAGAACCTGAAAGCAGAGGGGACAGAGTCTGGGTCACTAGACAGTGACCAGGGGCACGATAGTCGAATGCCCACCGATGTCGGGTGCTTCAGGTGCAAGGAGGTGAAGCTTGACTCTTCAGCCACGAGGACCAGGAGGTGTTGACGACAACCAGGAGCTGGATTCAAGCTGCCCACAAAGGATGTCGAGTGCTGCAGCGTCAGTGCCCGGATTGGACACAACAAGCCTTGGCAACAGCAACCCACACAGGAAGAGGAAAGATGCTTCGGGACGGACCAGCAAGATTCTGGGGACTCCCCAAGCAATGGAGAGTCAGGGCACATCTAGAGAAACCAGGAAAGCCCAATTAAAGTAAAGTTACCCTTCTCAGGGACCCACAAGTTGACGGACAAGGGATCGCAAAGGGACCTCAAGAGGAATCACAAAATGGCAGCCCACGGGTCACTCGGAGTGAGTAGGCCAGCAATCTTCGGAGAATTTACTGCTCCGGGTCAGGGCTACAAGTAACCCAAAGCACAGCCTCAAGGATTGATGAGAAGCATATGCACTTGCAAATGTGCGCGGTGTCCAGGGGTTCCGGTTCCATGGTACCCACAAGGGCTACGGGTCTCAGCTTTGCTGGGGTCTCGGGTCAGCCTCTGGGAAGTCTGGAAACCCACCTTCTGGGTTGCAAAGTCTTCGGCATCCGGCGGGAGCTTCGGAGATGCAGACCGGTCAGATGCGTCTTTGGTGCCTGCCAAGCAGGGGAGTAACTCCTTTACTCCAAGGGAGATTCTTCAGTCATCTGGCGTTGAACAGATTGTCGAAGGTCCAGGATTCAGTATCAGAGTTTCGTCCAGGGAAATCTAAAGTCCTGTAGCCAGGGGTTCCTTTCTTATACCCAAGGAATGGGTTGGACATACTCTGGGGACCCACCTATGGGAGGGTTTGGAAAGAGGGGTGGCTACACCCATTTCCTTTGTCCAGTTTCGTGCCAGAGCAGGGGCTGGTAGCCCCTACAACCGGTTTGAACTGGACTATGCACAGGGACACCAAATGTGCCCCCAGTGCGGGACTTCAAAGCACTCTGAGAGTGCACCCACCCAGCCCCAATACACTAAAGCCTGTCTGGGAGGTGGTAACACCTCCCTGTGACAGGAACCCTATTGTCCAGGCCTCCCCTGCCAGAGTTTCGGTCAGCAGCAGGAGGCCAGACTCGTGTCTGTGGCTGCAGCATCCATTTTGTGATGCCAGGGCTCTGTTAGGTGGTACCGGGTATACCGGTGCTGTCATGTCTCTCCCTCTAGAAGGGTGGAATCATACACCCACACCAGTTACTGGTGTGGGGGTATGATTCCAAGGTGTTTGACACCAAACACGACATGTTTCCGTGCAGCCATCCCAAAGTTAGCATTTACCGTTTGGCTATAATGCACTTAAGAGTATATGGTCAGGCTGCTTCACAGACAACCCCGGAGAATAGATTCTGGAGGCTGCAGAGGGGCTCTGCTCATGCATGGGCACCCTCTCACACAAAACCAAGCACCCTGCCTTCAGGATTGATAATGCCTGCCATAGGGGTGACTGATAGGTTTATATGTGCAGTGATAGGGTGAGATATAGTGAACCTATATCTCAGTAAGGGGTGCATGCACCACCTTACTCAGGTTGCTGTAGCAGTCCTGTGGTGTCATTTTGGAAGGGTGCCCAGGGGTGGCATAATACATGCTTCAGCCCCTGGTAGGCCTCTGGGGTACCTATGCCCTGGGTATATAGTATACCATATACTAGGGACTGATAAGGGCACCCCAGAATCCAATCTGTGGTGTACCTAAGGTACAGGGAATCAATTTAGAGAGGAAGCAGCTAGGCTGGGGTCCTGGATAGCAGGGCCCCAGCCAGACTAAAGTCGAAAAACAGTGAAACATCAGCAAAAAGTGGGGGTAACCATAAGAAGCAGATCCTACTCTCCTACAAGCATCTAGACCTTTTGGGGGCTCATCTGGTGATGGGTCAAGGGAAATGTGGAATTTTGATGCACTTTTCATATATGAGCTCAAGTCAAGTGTTTTCTCAAGTACAAAGTGGGAGAGAGGGGCCATGTTGCCCCAAACTCTCGATCAACATGAAGCTCTTTGCAGAGAACGTATAATGGTCTTGGTTCACACCATCTCTATGCTCTTTCCTGCTGCAGCACAAAAGAGGTATCCATGCGCCCGGGCTAGCTCCATTGAAAAATGATGCTCACTTCATGGTCCCACTAAACTCTCTGATCACACTCTTCCGGCAGGCGCACTATGAAAGCTTATCAAAACTAATAAAGGTACCTTCAACACTCCTGATCCATTACCCACTGGTGCACATTAAAAGGTAATATCCCTACTCCCTTGCTCTGGTATGATGTAGTTTCTCTACTGCAGGACCACTGTGCTCTTGAACTCACTGTGTCTGCCCTCCCCTTTTCCTGGCCCAATTGCAGCTCATACATGTTGGTTGATTGTGCACTTTGGTCCCACTCTCTTGGGATTTCATCCCAGCAGAGGCCCACCAATCATATTTAGAGATCCCTGCTGTGTCTGCAGGAATTGTTTTGATGAAAGTACTCCCACTGAAGCAGCAGGAACACTTTTGTCAAAACTTGAACTCCAGCCTTTCAACCAAGATTGCATTAAGATTTTGTTTTGCAGAACCAAGCACCCAAAGTGAGGGTTTCTTTCAGCAAAACTAAAAATACATGGCACTGACATGAAGTTGTTTATCAAAATGCCTAGGGGGCATTGATTGTTCTGACTTTCATGGTGGTCCTGGGCTGGAAAACTATGTTTTGGAAGTTATAGCATAAAAAGCAGGCATTGTGACACACAGACCTGTTGGCGCTGTGGTAGATGGGCCATTGCGTCAAACGTTTCCATAGCTGGTGCCAGCTGCAGCTCCGCCATCAGAGAAATAGTGGTTCATCCACTTCTGAATAAGGTAGGGAACTGTGAGTTTGCAGACTTGCAGCCCTCTGAAATTTATGAAAGAGGTTCCAAGCTCAGGCATAATCCCTCTAGCCTTGCTTTACTATATTTTCTCACTTGCTACAGAAAAAAGGATGCAGGGAATAATGATAGTAATAAGTTGTTATCTGTGCTACTATTCATTGGGGCATCCAAACCTGACCAGAGAGAATTGTTTTTCTTTTACGCAAAGATTGAAATCAGAGGAGTGCATAGAAGGGTACTCAACCAGAATATAATGTTTTGAAAAATATAATCAGAGAAACAAATTGTAACTAGAATATTCACTACGATAACATTGCGAAGGTAGATAAAAGTAGGCAAGTGCAAATGTATTATTCATAACTCTACATATATGTACCATGACAATATACATCTCTTCAAGGTGCAAACATATATATATATACATACCTTAATAATAATGTGGCTGTCGATATTCTGGCTACAATATTTTTGTGGGGACGTATTTTGTATACAATATTTTGACATACTACTGATAGGATTTACACGAAAATTGACCAATAGCATTAGTTCAACACCCTTTGTAAAACAGATATAAAAAGACCTTGGATTTACATTTGAGTTTAAAATGCAAGGCTTTTTAAAAGCCAGCCTATGGTTAACAGTGTAGAGTTTAGTAACCGGGATTAGTCAGATTCTAGCTAAACTTATATAACAGCTCCAAAAATCTGCGAATCACCTTCGGCTCGGGCCTTTAACACTGGAGCGGGCCTTTAGTGGCCAGTAGAGCCCTGTGAGAAGTTGGCCTGGTATATGCTGTTCACTAATTAAAGTGGGCACCTTGCACCAGTCCAAACAACCCTTATGGTGATTTAAGAGGTCAAAGATAACCTTAGAAAGCTATCCAAGTGGTAGCTGTGGAGAGCAGCCTGCAGGCTTAGTCTTGAAGGAATGTTAAGCAGCTTGTTTTACCAGAATGCAATCTTATTGTATTGGTTAAATGAAAGGAGAACCACACAGTAGTTATAAGAATATATATTTATTAGTATAACACCTTAAATACCTCACAGTATCTGCTACATGCAGATAAACACAAAGCACACAATACTGTAGTACAGAAACAATCGTAAGTAGCTCTAATACACAGTGGGCTCCCGGGGGAGACCAAACCATATATTAAAATAGTGGTATAAGAACCACAACTCGAGTCAAGACAGTGTCTAGAGGGTGTAGAATCGCTGGGACTCCAAGGAACCACCCAAGGTAAGTAAGTAGGGACCCCAAGGAGGACGGGTGCAGTGTGTGAACACGATCGCGTGCTACGTACAATTCAATGGGAGAGTCGCGGTTGCAATTTTAAAGTTTAAGGACCCTTCCCAGTGGATTACGAGGAAACCCTTTGGAACATTGAAGGTTGGAGAGCCACCCCACCCGTGGATACTGAAGTACTAAAGTTACCTATCCTAGGGAAGCCGGGTGCATAGGTCTGAAGTGGTGTCTGAAACCGCTGTTGTTCTCAATGGGAGTCTTCAAAGAAATGCCACTGCTGGAAAGAAGAAAAGTGTCCGGTGGAATATGCAGGTGGATTCTTGATGGAAGGAACCTGAAAGCAGAGGGGACAGAGTCTGGGTCACTCAGGAGTGACCATGGGCTCGGTAGACGAATGCCCACCGATGTTGGGAGCCTCAGGTGCGAAGATGGAGACCTTGACTCTACAGCTGCAGGGACCAGGAGATGCTGATGACAACCAGGAGCCGTATACGAGCTATCCTACAAAGGATGTCGAGTGCTGAGGGGTCGGTGTCCGGCACGAGCACCAACAAGCCTTGGCAACGGCAACCCATGAAGAAGGTCAAAGAAGGTTACGGTCTGGCCCAGCAAATACCAGAGGACTCACCACAGCAAGGGGAGTCAGGGCAGGCCTGGAGAAATCAGGGGAGCCCAAGAAAATCAGGATTGTCCCTCAAGTGGACCCACAGGCTAAAGGCACAGGAGTCACAAGGGGACCTCTAGCAGTTTCACAAAGTCACAGCTTGCAGGGCACAGAGTGCAAGGAGGCCAGAGTCCTTTGTACAAAATGTGCGCAGAGGTTGGGGCTATCGACAGCCCAATGCACAAAGTTGGGGAAGACCAACAAGCATATGCAATGGCAAAAGTATGTGGTGCACAGGGGTTCGGGTTATGCGGTCCCCACAAGGGATACTGGCCTCAAACGTGGTGAGAGAGCATCACAACCTCAAGGAACTTAGGAACCCACCTCCTGTGTTGCTGGAGCCTTCGGAGTCTGCAGGAGCTCAGGATCAGCAGACCGGTCAGTTGCGTTATGGTGCCTGAAAACGCAGGGGAGTGACTCCTTCACCCCAAGGGAGATACTTCAATTGTCCTTGATGCTCCACAGGTCCTACACGGAGCCTGTATGGTGCACGGGCACAGACAATGCTTTGGACGGAGAGGGAGACGAAGTCGGGCCCACTCGAAGTCCAGCGAAGTCCAGAGTGTCCAGACGGTCGAAGGTCAGTGGTTTCTTGTTCAGAATCTTGTCCACGTCGAATCTAGGGTCCTACAGCCAGGTAAGCCCTTTTGTACCCATGGAAGAGGGTTGGACAGATTCAGGGGACCCTCCCAGGGGAGGGTCAGGACAGGGGGGTGGTTACACCCATGTCCTTTGTCCAGTTTCGCGCCAGAGCAGGAGCCAACGGCTCCCAGAACTGGTTTGAACTGGACTATACACAGGGACACCAAGTGTGCCCCTCATGCAGACTTTCAGGCATTTTGGAAGTGTACCCACCCAGCTCCAATACACTAAATCCTGTCTGGGAGGTGGTCACACCTCCCTGTGACAGGATACCTATTGTGCTGTCTTCCTCTGCTCAAGCTTGGCTCAGCAGCAGGAGGGCAGAAATGTGTCTCTGGTCGGCAGCATCCATTTTGTGCTGTCCGGGTCGAGAAGGCTGGTACCGGGAAGACCAGGGACCCCACGAAGCTTGCTTCAGAAGGGTGGAATCATACCTCCCACACCGGTTACTGGTGTGGAGGTATGATTCCAAGGTGTTTGATACCAAACATGACATGTTTTGTTTCAGCCGTTTTCAAGATAGCATTTACCGCGAGGTTATAATGCCCCTCACTCTATATGTCTGGCTGTGTCACAGACAACCCGGGAGAATGGTCTCCGAAGGCTGCAGAGGGGCTCTGCCCATGCAGGGCCACCCTCTCATGTAAAACCCAGCACCCTGCCTTCAGGATTGTCAAGGCCTGCTATAGGGGTGACTTATAGGTTTTAAGTGTAGTGACCTATAGATATAGTAAACCTATATCTAACGTAAGTGGTGTATGCACCATTTTACACAGGCTGCAGTGGCAGGCCTGTAGTTCCATTTTGCATGGCCTCTCATGGGTGGCATAATACATGCTTCAGCCCATGGGAGGCCTCTGGGGTACCTATGCCCTGGGTACATGTGTACCATATACTAGGCTCTTATAAGGGTACCCCAGTATCCAATCTGGAGTGTACCTAAGTACATGTCAATACATTCTAGGGAGAAAGCAGATAGACTGGGGTCCTGATTAGCAGGATCCCAGTCAGACTAGTCAAAAACAGTGTAACATCAAGCAAAAAGTGGGGGTAACCATAAGAAGCAGATCCTGCTTTCCTACAAGCCCGCTACAACGGGCTCTAAGGCAATATTCTGGACCCAGAAATTCCTGAATGTGTGCTTCTTAATTGTTTTTTGTATTAAGTGAGGGTGAAGCCCGATTGTTGAACAACTGGAAACGCTGCTAGGATCTACAATTCTTGGCATTAGGAGATGATTATTTTCAGCAATTGCTAACTTCCATGAGCACTCGGGTGGACCATTGGGAGCTGGCCAAACATTCAGCATGCTCAATTTTCCAGCTGCATTTAATGGTACAGGCCCAGAAAAGGAACTTTCGATGCTGGACGAGCTGCCAAGAACCCTCCTATCAGTGCTTAATTTGAGCTGGTGGTTGCCTTTTGGGCCCACCAGCACTCATTTTTTGGACTAGTACTTATTTTTCCTGATCGGACATTTCCCTAGAGCAAGAGAGAGAAAAACACACATAGGTGAATGAGAAAGAAAGAAAAAGAAGAAAACCCATCAAAAAAGGACAACGTAAGAACCTTACGAGTGAGATAAAGGGGAACAGGATGTCTGGTAGCGGATTAAAGAAGCGTGAGGTGGATCCAAACGCAACTTTGTTATTCGGCATGCAGACATTTAATAGCACCGGACGCCAGCTTCTGAGCAGAGCTGTGGGCACTGACACTAATGCTCTTTCAAATTAAACACTGAATGCTATGTGCTGTGAGCATTTAACGAGCACTCTGGAACATAAGTAGCCTCTCACCTGAATACCTAGGTGTACAGAAATGGCTCCATCCTCCCTCAGGCTCCCTGAGCCTCTTATCTAGAAGCTGACAGTTGTCATCAGCACACTGGGCTCCTTCCCTTGCTTCTAGGGAAGGGAAGACCAATCAGGCTCAGAAAAATAGAAAAAATTAAACACACTACACACTTTTTTCTACTTTTCTTTGGCTGGTGTGGCATGGATCAACGATTGCGGTGAGAATGCACAAATTTTCAGGACCTGTTCTGCCTACCACGGACGATGAAAGGCAAGGACAGCCAATGAAATGCCCACCAACCTAAAAGTGAATCGTTTGTGGGCAGTTGGGGCTGTTTGCTGTTTGTTCCGGTGGTCCGGCTGAGATTCTTAGAGAGAAAAGAGCGCAACAACATCAACAAGCACTCAAAATCTTTCCATTTCCAGGGCACACCTGCACGGCAAACTTTGGTAGCTTTTATTGGCCAGTTTAACTAGGAGTATTGAGAAAAGGGGCGAGTATTAACCATTTCCAAAATAGCACAAATGTCCTGCTCACCCCTATTTACCAGCATCTAATGGTTAACTGTACCGAAACATTCTTACAGACCAGCGCGAGCCAACTGGAACCTCCATCGTCCAGAACAAAACGAGCTTAACCCACTAGCAGAATAGTCGTTGAAAAACAATGCACCCCACCACATTTACAGGCATCTTCATTGCTATAAACTACAGCACACAAACACTTCACAGCTGAAAATACAATTGTATTCTCCCTTCCTTTACAGCAAATCTTGTTTTGGCTTTGCACATGCTACCAGTGATTGAAATCCAAACCTGTGATATGCTGGAACTAATACTTGGCCAATTTCTCGTAATATGTCTATTAATTCACATAAATATTTATGAGTCAAATGTAAAAACTGTGTGATTGTTGGATTTAGATTAAAAAGAAAGGCTCACGTTAGATGCTTTAAAGATAAAAATGCATACTTTTGCGTGCAAAATGTAAACAAAGCTAAAAAAAATAATAAAACGATTACCACACAAACCTTCCCAAATAAATTACGATTATCTATGTGTTTTAACCTTCATCATTGTAATGTAAAAATTGAAGAATACCAATAAAAAGTATACAGTCACTCTATAAAAACTTAAAAGATTGGGAAACATAAACAGGGCCGTTTAACTGTTTTCCGAACACTCCGGCAGGTGTTCTTTACATCGCACCGTTGTGGTAATTGTTTTCTATCAGCAGGTGCTTACCGTTGCTACAGTGACATCCAACAAGTATGTACAGCAGGCAGACGGGTATGTTCTGACACGGAATGCGCTGTTCATTACCGCCACCTTCGAGTGGCCCAATATTGATTATTTAAATATCTGCTGCTGTTCCATCTTGAGAAGCGTCACGCTGACTGGCAGATCTCATTACGTTATCTGCAGAGGAATTCAGATTTGTTAAAGTTATGAAAAACAGCATTGTGTGCGAGTCATCAATCTTGCGTCGTTGTTAACATTTCGCTGTAACGGAGACAGCTGGCATTTCCTTGACATGTGGCACGGTGTCCCCAAACCTCTCATCTTTCCGAGGCTTGACAGAAAGAAAATTAATCGCAGAGAAAGTGATTTGTCATTTCGAGGCTAATCCAAGAGTTGAGAAGCAGCACCAACGGAAGCGGGATTTCCTGTGAAAATGGTGTGGTCACACTTTAGAGAGGGTGGCATTTTGGCGGGTTGCTGTCGACGATTGCTAATTGCCCTTTGAGGTAGTGGGTATAGGTAAATAACATGACAACGGTATACAGTGTGAAAGCGTCACTCCAGTTACCGCCTCCAGGTGGCAGTAGTGCACTTCACCTAACTAGAAACTTGAGACCAAGGAGATAAAAAAAATTAGCTGTTCAGAAGCTGATATATTTTTGTGTACAAAAACGATATTGAATTTACTATAACGGTGCCCTTGGAATATTTTTAGGGCATCGAAAGTTAATAAGTTGTTAAATGTAAAGTTTAATGATCTGCTCTTGGTGATAATACAGAAGTGGCGTGATACTGTATATCATAGAAGGGAAAGCTGCCTGGGATTGTATTTCATGTCATAAAAATGTGACACCTTTGGTTTGAGCAATAGCTGGAGTAGATGGGCTGCGTGGCTCGATATGGACTCTCAGCGGCAAGATGTATCTACTACTATTAGATATCTACAACTGCAAGTGAGTACTTGCCCGTACAAGAAGAATGTTAGGTAGTGGGTAAGGAACACACATTTAGCTGTTGGTATAATGAGTTATGTACACTGATGAACACGCTGGCACGCGTTTCTATCTCTGCACTTATATCTTTATAGAGAAAGAAGGGCATATATTAGGTTTGAAGTAATTTTTCTTAATGTTCTTACATTTCTTAAGATTATTTTTGTCATGACATTTAGTTTACATTGTGCTGTCTTCTGAATGACTAAGGGCTTCATTTACAATGGTTTGGTGTAGGACAGCACCACAAGGGTTTTTGCTGCGCTGCGCTGCCCTATGCCAAATGAAAAGGGCAAGAATGTATTGTATTTATAAGTTAGGGTGCATGCCTGTCCTCTCAGCCAGAGCCTGTGCACAATATGGTGCCGAGCACCAACGCAGGCACCCTTGTCCCCCTGGTTCAAAGGTGTCTGCGTTGTTAGCAGTAGTGTTTTTGTGCAGGAGGGGAAACTTTCCTCAACAAAAACAATCCATGGAGGCGTTTTCCTCTATGTGTGCTGCATAACACACACCATGGATCACACAATGTGGCTTTGCGTGGCCTTGTAGGTATGGGTCTACACTCTGCGCCACTGCAGTGTCCTAAAAAGTGATGCACCGGCAGCGCAAGGGGCTTGTAAATAAGCCCCCAAGGGGCATATTATCAACGGCCAGCGATAATTATCGCTGGCCGTGCTTAGCGATAGATTACTTATCTCTGGCTATCTCCGGAAATTATCGCCCTGGTAGCGCGTTATTAACAACACGCTTCTCCAGGGCGATAAAAATTCCAGAGATAGCGAGGTTATCGCCGTTTTGCTGGGAACATCGCTGGTTTTCCAGCGATGTTCCCTGCAAAACGGCGATAACCTTGCTGATACGACCCTGTGGTCGTATCAGCACAATCCACCCCTATGTTAGGGATGGCTAAGTCGGGATAATAGCAGACGCTAGAATTTGGCGAAAACGGCCGTTTTCGCCAAAATCTAACGTCTGCTATCATCCTGTGGGCTGCCTTGTAAATATCGCGATGTGCACATCGGCGATATTTACAACGTAGCCCATCTGGGGTACGCTCAGTAACGCCCACTTTGCATCTCATTAGAGATGCAAAGCTGGGCGATAAGAGAAAGGGCGAAAAGCATGGATTCACGCGTTAGCGTGTCCTTGCTAATAAGGCGTTAAAATTATCGCCGCTTTTCGTCCGAAAACGGACGCTAAAGCGGCGATAATTGTATCGCCTGCCCTTGTAGATATGCCCCCAAGTGTTTAGCATCCTATACTTAATTGTGGAATCTGCACTATCTGTGGAATGTTGAGTGTCTCAGACTACCGGGAGGCACACACTGCGGACATTAACTGGGTTACATTGCATGCACTTTAAATTCAAGGAACTTGTTGCGTAAAGAAAAAAATCTGGATGGTGGCAGGTTTCATTTCTGTGTGAAAGGCAAGAATAGAAAAGAGAGTTTGATTGCGAATGTGCTTCAGTGTGTTAGTTACTCGCTCTTATTTACTATTTTCTCTCGTTAAGAAGACTCTACTATTCTCCAACCCGTACTTTCGTAGCAGGCGAATAGCAGCAGAGGGCAATATAACTTAATTACTGCACTCTTTGAAATACTGAGATTGCTCAGCCAATCAGAATACTTAGCAGACAACTCCCTGGCATTTTTGCGCTCGAACCATGTCACTGCTTCCTGGACTGATCTTGACGCTCCAGTATTTCTTCCTGTCGCCAGCTCAGTAACCCGTATTCTGTGTGTAGATGTTACTGGGCCTCAGCATTCTCTAGAAACATTCCACTTCCTGGATAGTGGCACTCCAAGCATGCACCAAGCCCTCATCATTAACGACATTCCAACTGTCCTCACTCCCAGCGAGACAGCTTTTCCAGTGTTTCTACGTCCCTCAGGTGCTCTCTCAGATCGCAGGTCTTCTTCTTCCCCAAACCTCCTACACCTCAGACATCTGTGCAGACTTCTGAGGTTTCCCACAGTTTGAGCTCACCCCATGCAGTCTTAGCTGGGCCTTCCCGGCTGCACCAACTTTGCACCAGTGCTCTTGTGTGTGGGGGTCCAGGCCTCCCTATTAACCCTTCTCCTTCATAGGAGCAAGCAAGCACGGTTTTTCTGATTATGCACTCAGTATGCAAAGGGATATTTTTCATATTGTTTTGAAGTGCATAGAAATACATGACCCTTTGGCTCAGGCTATGGTTATCACAAATGTGTGGCCCGGCAGAGCACACACAAGCAGATAATAATGGCAACCTTCCCGGAAGTACTTCAAGTTGGACTAATAACCAATTAAAATGTATCACTCTGGCACATTGCAAGAAGCTGTTTCACAGGGTTTGTCTCGTTCATTGCTATTTGTAGTAACAGCGTAGAACCAAAAAATCTGTGACCTGGAGAAAAATGGCCTGACACGAACAGAATTAAAAAGGTAAAAGTTAAAAGCAAATGGTATAACCATTAAAAGTAAAACTAGGATTTGCAGGATTAACTGCACTTGAAGTTTGGATTCAAGGAAGTGCCCCAAGGTATATCTGTTGCTTGAAAATACCAAATGACGTCATGTCATGGAGCATAGCAGGATCAGTAATGGCTGGAGAGGAAAGGAAGCTAGCAGAGGAAGATTCAGAATAGATGAGTCGAGCAGGTAAGTAGCACTTGTAGAGGAACAATGTACATTTGAAATTTGAAATTTATTGATTGATGTAGACCTCATCCGAGATCCACAATATGTTAAAATAATATATACAGATTTCCAGTCCCATAGTATTACAATATATCATGAAATTCTTTATAATCAAAAAAGATCATTATTCTTATATTATACATCTCTAAAATAGCGGGAATAACACTTTAAAAAAGTTAAAAACTTTGTAACATACAAATTCATCAGGTGGGGTTCTTATAATCTCAATCAGATCCATAGTTCTAGAAATATTATATTTTGTACAAATCGGTTTTAAAAATCGACAGCGTGCATCAACCAAGCTGCTATTTGGACAGACAAATAGGACATGTACCAAAGCTTGGATTCCTCCTTTACACAAATCACATTGGCTGGTTTTGTCAAAGTTTCCGCCCCACTTTTTTGTTTTATCTTTTAACGGTAGTGTCCTCAGTCTTAGCATCAGGATGCAACGCCTAATCTTATGGGACAATGTAAAACTCAAATATTTTGGGATCTCTTTATACTCCACCCTAGCTAGCGCGAGCTTGTAATGTGATAACTGTTGACAATAAAGTTTATCCATTTCATAGCTCAGCCTCGGAGTAGATTTTTTCAAAAAGAACTTCAAGAATTCCGGGGACCAACTTTGTAAAAGGTTCTTGGAGCATTGAAAGTGCTCCAAAGCGATCTCTAAATTTCCTTTAAAAGTATAAATTCCTGGATCAGCCTTAAAAGTTTCTTTTAAGTTCAAATAAGGTTTATTGAAGAATTAAAATTATTACATAAACCATTTTTCGTACAAACAGTTATTTAACAATATAACAATATCTGAAAGCATGAAGGAATACTTGAGTGTTGTTGATATATAAAAACCTTCACGGCATTAAAGTGTAACGTGGAAGATAATTTGAATACATTCATAGGTCCAGAAGCAATACATATAGCTACATATGTCCATATATAAAATTAAAAGAGGATACTATAGGTGTTGATAGAGTATTTAGAATTGTATACAAATAAACATTAGGAAGTCAGGGAGGCTTGGAGACTTCTTGCATCGAAGGCTCAGGGGAGGAAGCGTTTTTTGCTGATGTGTTTAGAAAGTCTGTAAGTGGGGACCAGAGGTGTAACCTTTTCATAGCTAGGGAGATAGGGTGGACTAGAGCTGTATCTAGGCGGTGATTATGACAAACTGCGTACCACCACGCTAAATAGGACAATTTGGAAGAGTCTTTCCAATTTTTTTAAATCTGTTGAAACGCTACAGCCAGTAACAGGTCAATGAGTTTGAGTTGGGGGTGACTTTTGTCCCATTCCGGTGCTAAACTACCTAGGAAAATGTTGGTGAGGGATAAGGGCACTGTAGTATGAAAAATGATATTAATTTGGTGCCAGACTTTTTCCCAAAACCCAAAGACATGTGTGCATGTAAATAGCATGTGTTTAAGGTCTGCTTCACTTTTCGAGCATGACCAACATGTGTTGGGGTTTGTGCTATGTATCTTATTAAGAAACATTGGAGTGAAAAACAATCGATTGTAAAGAAAGAAAAGTGTTTGTGTAGTGCTAGCAGCTCTAGAAGATTTCCTGAGTTTTGACCAGATTTTGTTCCACAGAGTCACAGGCCAATTTGTTTTAAGATCGGATTCCCATGCGAGTTCTAGTTTGGTCTTCTGTCTGTTCTCAGGAGGTTCCATTAGATGAGAATAAATGCTCGAGGCTTTGGGGTTTATGATTAGAAGATGATGCCATGGGAAGAGGGGTTGGGATTGTGTAGAGGGCAAGGTTTGAAGTTTGGCATATGCCTCAATTAATACCTTCTGCAAGATCAAAAATTTTGATTTAAAGGAGAAGGGTAACTGATATAAAGTTTGTATTTGTGTGAATGGAATGGGTGAGCCCAGATCAAAAAATTGGTGTACCCAAAGTAGACCTTTGCTCCTCCAAATCTTCCAGTGTATAGGTTTCCCTTTGATAAGGATGTGTTTATTATGCCAAATTGTGGAATTAAGAAAAGAATCTGAGTTGTGTGTAATTAAATGGGGTGCGACAGATAATAATTTACATGATTGTTTAAGTATGGGAGTCGAAAGTTTTTGTGGTTTTCGGGTAAAGGAAAGATATTCCTGGAATGAGAAAGGGGTTAAAAAAGAAAGTTCGAGATCAACCCAAAGAGGCCTATTTTCGGATTGAGTATTGATCCAGTGTGATAATTGTCTAAGTTGGAAAGCTTTGTGGTAATTAGAGAAGTGGGGGAAGTTAACTCCACCTTTGGATTTTGGTCTTGTTAATTTATGTAATGCCATTCTTGGTTTTTTACCATTCCATAAAAACGAGATGAGAGTGGAATTGATTCTTTTAAAGGAATTGGATGGAATGGAAATTGGTGTGTTAGAGAGAATATATAGAACTAAAGGTGTCAACATCATCTTAATGGTGTCTAAACGACCCCACCAAGATAGATGTAAGGGATGCCATCTTGTAGTTAGTGCTTTAAGTTTGTCAAGACATTTATCTATGTTTAGAGAGATGAATGTTTTAATAGAGGACGAGAACCAGATGCCTAGATATTTTATATGTTTAGAATTCCAGGTAAAGTTAGAGATCTTAAAATCATCTTTGAAGGTATATTTAGTTAGAGGTAGTATCTCGCATTTCCCTCTGTTTAATTTATACCCTGACACTAGACCGTAATCTTCCACTTCCCCCAAAAAGGCTGTGAGTGAAGACTGGGGTTGGGAGAGAAAGACTAAAATATCATCAGCATATGCTGCTAATTTAATTTGTCGGGGGTCTGAGACAAAGCCAGTGATAGATTGATTTTGGCGAATTTTTGACAGGAATGGCTCTAGAGCTAAATTAAAAAGAAAAGGTGATAAGGGACAACCTTGACGAACTCCCCTTTTAAGATTAAAGTAGGGAGAGATAAGACCATTAGCTGAGATCGCAGCCTTAGGTTCTGAGTAAAGTAAGGCAATTAGGGATATCATTCTTGGTCCGAAACCGAACCACTTAAGAGCGTGGAATATAAATGGCCAGTAAACCCGATCAAAAGCTTTCTCTGCATCTAATGCAATTGCTGCTAGTGAATCGGGGTAATGTGATGATTTGGAGATAATGTTGAAGAATAAACGTGTGTTATCGGTGATATTTCGACCTTTGACAAAACCTGATTGTTCCTTGCCAAGTATTAGGGGAAGATGTGGTTCTAGTCTTAAAGCTAAAGCCTTGGAGAATATTTTATAGTCCACATTGACTAAGGAAATGGGTCTATAATTTTTGCAAAAGCGTGAGTCTTTATCGATTCAATAATAGACAGATCAAAGCTTCAGAGAAAGAACCAGTGGATTTATTTGAGGCTATGAAGGAAGAAACAAGAGTGTGTAAATGTGGGAGTAATAAATGAGCAAAGTGTAGATAAAATTCCACTGTAAAGCCAACAGGGCCAGGGGCTTTGTCTTTTTTAAGAGTCTGTAGAGCATTGAATAATTCTGTTTGTGTGGGATCAGATTCCAGTGATGATAGATCCAGTTGGGGATTGATATGTTTTTGAATAGTGGAAAAGTATTGGGAGATATCTGTATCAGAAGGTGTCTTTTCTGGTGTATAAAGGGATTTGTAGAAATGAACAAATTCTTGAAGAATGTCAGGGTCCTTGAGTTTTGGTATTTGATTATCATCTATAATGGAGCCAATATGAAGTTTTTGTTGTTTAATTTTTAAATAGTTAGCTAAGAGTTTGCCCGATTTATTCTGGCCTCCATAATACTTTGCAGAGGATTTTAATAGATATAAGGAAGCCTGTTTAGTAGTCGCTTCATTAAATGCTATCTTCGCATTAATGAGGTCTTTAAGAGAATCTTTTGACTTAGAAGTATGAAAAGAGTGTTCCAACTTTTTGATTTTATCAAGAAGAGTATTATGGGATTTACGGAAATCTTTTCGTTTGTTTGATACAAATCTAATAATGAAGTCCCTAGCAGTGGCTTTAAAGGCATCCCATATAGTATGAAAGGATAGATCTTCCGTTAGATTAATAGAGAAGAACTCTTGAGAGAAGGAAACAAAAGATGAATTAAACTTATGGTCTAGAAGTAAAGAGTTATTAAAATGCCATTTTTTCGTTGATGTGGAATGATTCAAAAGGTCTAGTTGAATCGAAACAGGTGCATGATCTGAAATAAGTATGGGACCTATATCAGCAGAGCGTAAGGATTGGGCAACGTTTCGAGAAAGAAATATGTGGTCAATTCGGGATTGAGTCTGGTGTGGGTGGGAGAAGAAGGAGTATTCTCTTGTGGATGGGTTGCAAAGGCGCCATGAGTCTAATAAATTTCTTTGTTTAATAGTCTGTATGAAAGCTTTATGTGCTGCATTTGAGTGAAAGTGAGAACCAGAGTTTCTATCAAGAAATGGATCCATCACTTGATTACAGTCGCCTGCAAGGATGAAATTATCTGTCGGGTACTTGAGTAGTAATTGAGAAATGCGTGTCCAAAAGCTTGCATCGCCATTAGTAGGAGCATAAATGTTAAGTAGGGATAGTGAGGACGTCCCTAACAATAAATTTGTGAAAATCCATCTACCTTCAGTGTCCGCCTCCTGAGAAACAAGCTGCGCCTTCAATGCCTTGTGACAAAGAGTTATAACCCCATTTCTTTTCCCGTCTCCTGGCGAGAAAAAAACCTCACCAACCCAATTTCTTTGAAGCTTCAGTGACTCGCTTTCAGTAAGGTGAGTCTCTTGCAAAAATGCGATATTGGCGTCTAACTTTGATAAGTGGGACAGGACTCTCTGTCTTTTTATAGGGGAATTCAAGCGTCTGACATTCCATGAGATACATTTTAGAGACATGTATCGATTAGAAGAATTAAAGACATAAGTGGACCATTAAAAGTATGTACGTTAAAAATAGCTTTTCCAAGAAAATCAACAGTAATCGAAAAATAAAAGCTTTGAAGAACATTTGTAATATGTACGAAGATAATAGATGTGAAAACCAATGTGAGAAGAAAGAAAGAATAAAATAAAGGAAGAGAAAGAGATAAAGATAGAGGACACAATGTAGGAAGGAGTGATGGATATAAGAGAATTGTGTACAAAGGTAGTACATATATACGTGAAATACAGAAGGATATAAGGAAGGAAGGAAGCAATGTACAAATAAAAAACTGGGAACAGGGAGGGTAAAGAGATAAAAATGATGTGAATACAGTGAGAAAAGATACAAGTAAAGAGAACATACCTACATAGGACTCAAAACAATGAGTGGGGTGGGGAGGGGGTGAGGCCACATGGAACGATGGGATGTCCAGACTTCACGAAATGAGGCGGGGAAGACTTCAGGATGAAACAACATATATGACGTACGAATTGGACAGACTGAAATGAAACCTGTAAAAGGAAGATATAGTTAACATTATCAGATTATACTGTAAGATATTATAATAGAGGAAGGCAAATTACAAACTATTAACCTAAAGTTTAAAAGTATATACTAAAACATGCCATCCAAAACAACTTTATGTAACCTGGGTTGCATGGTTAAATAGAGAAGCAAAAAATATAAAGGGAGAGCATTAGTAGAGGAAGCTGCCTAGAGTCCAACCATACAACAACTTTTCAATTGAACTGAGTACTCATGGTGTCCATTCGGTTTGAAGAATGAATATTGAGAAAACTTTTTAACTTGGTTGGGTCTTCATATACTGTGGTGTTATTGTTGAAGGTAACTTTGAAGATGCAGGGATGAAACAGACCAAAATGAGCTCCAATGGAACGAAGCGCTGGTCTCATTGCGAGGAACTCTCTGCGTCGATCTGCTGTGGGTTTAGCATAGTCTTGTGAGAAGAATAGTTGGTGTCCTGAGAAGGAGATCCGTTTCATGAGCCTGGCTGCTTTTAGAACTTTGAGAAGATCTGTGAACTCCAAAAAGTACAGGATAAATCCTCTCGGTTTCTTTATGCTGGAAGAAGCTGAGTGCGTCGGACCAAGACGGTGTGCGTGTTGAATATTGAGAGTGGTGCCTTCAGGTAAATTAAGCATTGTTGGTAAAACTCTTTGGAAAAAGGAGATTGCGTCTGGCCCTTCTGAACCTTCTACTATGCCATAGATGCGGAGGTTATTCCTCCTATTCCTGTTTTCAAGGTTTTCAACCTGTTTCTGCAGAGCTGTGACTTGAGAATGAAGAACTTCTGTTTTGGCGTATGATGAGTTCAGCGTCTCAACATTATGCTCAACCTTGATAACTCTTTCCTCTAGTTTCTCCCAACCATCTGTGAGGAATTGTATTTTGGTGTTGGTTTCTTCAACAAATGGTCTTAAGGCTCGGATCTCCTCCAAAAGTAGATCCATGGAGACCGATGAGGTCTGCTTTGGCGGTGAGGGGGGATCTTTTTTCAGTCTTTTAGAGGTTACTTTAGTAACTACTGAAGAGGCTGCAGTAGGAGGTGGAGACGCCATTTTAGGTGAGGAAATTTGAGATATTTCCGTTATGAAAAATGAAGCAGTTTGATGTTTTAGGCCAGAGATGTGTGATTAGAAATAACACTGACGAAAATTTTCATTCCGTGCTCTCACAATTATTGTAATTCAATAGCACAACTGTTTATGCCATTAATATCATTTGAAAGAAGAAAAATATGAGTTGAATAACATATAAATTGTGGCATCCATCGAACAATTGAATAAAGATATTGGAATAGTACATATGTGACTGAGTATTAATTGAAGGAAATTGAGATAAGCCACGTTCTACATGTAAAGTCATTTAAAATCAAGAGAAAAAAGTAGAGACGGAAACAGTCTGTGAAGAAAGTTGTGAAGTGAGAGTCAATCAAACATAAGGTAAATACTGAGCTGGAAGGATTCGGATATTGCCCATCAAATCGTACCCTGAGAGGATTTCAGCATAGCATGCTAATACGCTGTAGATTGTCCATGGACACAGCTCAAAACAGTTCAGTCTCCGTGTATTTTAATACATACTCCATAACCTGCTTTGTAGTGTGGACACGAATGACTGCCCTCCACCCCAGAAGCCGGTGCAGAAGCTGTCCCCGTGCAACACAATGGGGCTCGAGCATACAGCAATGCAAAGCATGAAAGGCATGAAAGGCATGAAATGAGGCGTCCGTAAAAGACTTTGTTACCTCAGAATTGTCTCACAATGCCGCTTTCTGTGTAGAAACTTGAGGCTTCAGGAAAAAGGGCCGCGCGTTACATGCGCGCGTACCTCAGGTCGCGAGTATTCACAAAATGGCGGCCGACGCCTCTGTCCGGCTGCAGGAGAGAAGAGCGCCACAGCTTCAATTCTTCGTCGGGAGAAACTCCGCAATTCACCTCCGCAGGTGCAGCAACAGCTCCGACATCTGCTCGTAGAAGATAGGGAGCGTACGCCGTGTATTTGCCTAGGTAAATCCCGTCGTCATAACGCCGTCACTCGCCAGGTCCGGAAGACGCCGCCATCTTCCTTGGGCGCAAGCCACGCCCCCAGCCTTAAAAGTTTCTTGACGTATAATTGCTATTAATGTACCTTCAGGTGCATGTACTATGTTGTAAGCCCACCTGACAAGGTTTGCCATAGCGCTTGCGTATGCACTCACAACCCCTAATTCCAATCGGAGTGCATGAACAGGAGTGGCTTGGCTTGTAGTAGTAAGCATTCGCAAGAGCTTTCCCTCCTTGAGATTTAAAAAACCCCAACGATTTATAGGAATGTATTCTAAACCATATGTTCAGATAGGGGTAATCTTTGTTCGATAAACTTCCAGGAGGGCTGAAAAATTTCGCCTCCCAGTAGATAAATAAAACTTTTTTATAGCACTAGCGTGGGATACTATTTTTAATTCAGTCCGTTGAAAGTGCGTAACAGTACGAGTGGACTGAGAGAAAACTCTCCCTAAATAAATGTAAGTAGATGCTATTTCTACTGTAGTTCCTCCTAGTTTCCAGGTAAATGTAGAGAAATGGACTCGAGGAGTTGTAGGGTCTGTTTAGCAGCCACACCGTAAGGGAAGTCTACCACATTTTCTATATTTGCTTTGATTGTACTTCACTCATTTAGGAGAGGAGCACTTTACTACTGGTAATAATATATTTGGGTAAAGGCATGAGTAAAGGAGATTTCCCAGACTGCCTACCTCTATTTTCCATTACAGTTTGGTACAGTACTTTCAAATATTTTTAGAAGTTTAAAAAGGAAGTTTTCACATTGTTATAGGACGTTATTATTTGAATCTATGTTTTTGCAGGAAGCATATGTGCGGAGGTTGCCATCACAAACAGCCATATGTTTATGTCACGTGTTGCAATCCAAGGCCCATCCTCATATCAACAGTGAGGCAGATACACAAAGCTATTCACAGGAATATGTCAGGCCTGGGCCGAGGAAAGGTTGCAACTTTACATTAGAATTACAGGGCTTGCATGTCTGAAAGTGTGACCTCCGTTTGCCCAGCACTAGTGCTCTTGAATATACTATCACATGATTTTGGAAACTGTTTGAGACCGAGGGCAATCGCAGAGGATATTTTGAAGGATGCTCAGGCAAGTAACACAATATAAATTAAATATAAGTTAAGTGAACATGACCAGCATAGTAACATTGTGTATTCTCAAAAATTTTGCAAAGTATTGGCTATGTGTATCTGCTCAAATCTGTGAATAGCCCAGGACCGGTATTACACATAGGGTGCACTTTTCGTGATTGTGCAATGGTGCTTCTTCAAAAGGTGCACATGACGCAGACCGGGCTGGTGCATTTTATTACATTTTAAATGCTGCCCCAGGGCAGGGTGCAGAGGCAAAGTGATTCCCTCATTTGCATGGGGCTATGCCCTCTAAAGGTAGTGTTGTTACTACATGTGCTTCATTTTCATTTACAGCCAAACAGCTCAAAAACAGGATAGCAAAAGGCAGGCTGGAGGGTGTGCCGGATTATTGGGCATCACAAAAACTCATCCGGATCTACAGCTGGAGACTAACAGTACTGCGAACACCAGCAAACATTGCTTCGGCTGTCTACAGAACAACTATGCATGTTGCTGGTTCTCTTTCCATCAGATTGTTGACTACTTACTGTTATATTACTAAATCTTGGGACCCTCTATCTGATCTTATTCACATTTTTTGAAGAAAAAAAAATCTTTTAACATAACAAAACTCTTTTTTTAACAATTCTTTTTTATGTAAGGCGTGAATTTAGTATAATTTCTTTGTATAATAAATTAAATTATAATCTCTGGTTTTAGTTCTGATGAAGTTGAGACACTACTGTTATCCTTTTATTTCAATGGATCTATCTATCTATCTATCTATCTATCTATCTATCTATCTATCTATCTATCTATCTATCTATCTATCTATCTATCTATCTACCTACCTACCTACCTACCTATCTATCTATCTATCTATCTATCTATCTATCTATCTATCTATCTATCTATCTATCTATCTATCTATCTATCTATCTACATGTACGTTAGCGCTATCAGTAGTCCAGAAGGGGCCGCACAAGCTTCTGTGGCTCCTTCTGTAATACCACAGTGCCCCGGGAGTGCAAAACGCAAGCACGCATGGCCGTTGCGCCCCCGAGGCACTATGTGTTATATGGCCCCAAGTATGAATTGCTGGACAGTGCACAACATTTCAGTTATTCTCATGACGCAAGGAAGGAAATAAAGTTCAAGAAAAAATTATTTTAATTAAAAAAAACATTTCAAGAGCTTTATTGATTCAGGGCACAAAAGGGAAGGCTTGCATTAGGACACCACTAAAAGTAATACACAGCTGTAGCATTAGCACATTAATTGAGCTGTTTCAATAAGGAGGGACCATCAACTCAACCGAGTCGCCACTATTAAAGTAGAAAAGTTAGTAAATACATAATAAAAATGAAACACATAAATAGACATGTTTTCATACTGTTTAAACTATTAATATTGTACAGTAGATGTAGGCACCTAGCAAATATGTGTTTATTACTTGCACTTGAAAATATGATAATTTTTAAAATGAAAGTTTAGTCGGTTTGAAGCATGAGATTTTTTTAATGTTGCTGATTCCACTCTTGGTTTATGCTATATTTAGCTATTGTTTTTTGTACCTGTATTTGGAGAATATGTTTATTGATATGTGTTTTGCAAATTGTATCTATTGCATTTATCATTGATAGTGGCTTTTGAATTGTGTGAGATTCATGAGACATACTTGAAATAAGCATTTATCGATGCATTTCTTAACCCTAAGTGTATGAAACAGGCTTAATTAAGTCAGAAAGATTAGTAAATATCTAAATATAAGGATTGAATTGATAAAAATTGACTATTTAAACATGCACAAATAGGTGAGCAATGTTTGGGACTCTGACAAACTCTTATATATTATGACAGTGCCTTGGCACAAACTTTCCATACAACAAGTTACACATTTTTTAAGTGGTCACTGGGTCTGAAGAAAACTAAGGAATTCATTTATTGTTTGGCGAATCTGAGCATCTACCAAAAAAACCTCGTTAATTTCCCATTCGCCAACCTTGTGGTACTCTGAGCCCAATAGAGGCAGTAGAAACACATTGCGCCGCATTTATGAAAAGTGTTGCATCACTGGTTGAAAACAGCGATGCAACACTTTTCATTGCACCCTCCTAGCGACACCTTGGGTATGCCGTATTCACAGTACGGCGCTCCATGTCACAAGGATAGACCAGAAAGGTCATGATTCCTGACGTATCTGGTGGCGCAGTAATAACGCATTGCTGGAGTATGTCACAAAATAGATGCAACTCCAGCAATGTGTCAATTCAAAACAATTCAGCTTTATTTGGTTAAAAAATACAACCATAAAAGCATTCTAAAAATATTCTCCTCATAATAGATCAAATAACCAAAACCTCAAAACACATAAAACAAAATATAAATCTTAAAAATATTCTAAAAATGAGTCAACATGATACATCAATTATACAGTACATGGGATGATTTACACATAGATATCTTATAGTAGTTTCAATAATAAACAATAGAAATTACTATATAAGTGTATTAATGTCAATATAAAAACACATTTTAATAATTTCCCATAAATTCTAAAGGTAATATGTATTATAAGGGTCACCAATCTATAATAAATCCTATGTTCCTTCATAAACTAGGGCCTCAAGATGTGAATTATTCTTTCTTCTTTTAATTGTCAATTGTATGAAGACAACTACTGCGTTACATACTTTCTCGATTTCTAAGCTACAGATAAAATTAAAAGCGGATTTATAAAAATATAATTTTCTGTTAGGAAATAAAGGTCATAAGATACTCTTTATAATATCTCTATAAAAATTACAGAAAAGAATAAAATGTAGTGTTGACTGGTGTGACTTTCCGTCACAAGGGCAGTTTGGAAGATTTCCGTTCCATTTGCCCATAACAGGAAATTTATTTTATTTTATTTATTAATTTTAAAGGTTTTATATAGCGCTGGCTGGACCCAAGGGTATCAGAGCGCTTTACAAGGGTCCCATGAGTAGATATGAAAATAGCAAAAAATACAATGAGGTAGCATTCAAGTCCAATTAAAACAATAGATGACAGCTCAATTTATACGATCTGGTTACAACAAATTGCGATAATCAACAGCATGTCAAGAGAAGAGAGGTTGTCGTGGAGAAGGGGGGATAGAGAAGAGGGGGGCAGGATGTAAGAGTGGTGAGAGGCTGTGAGGGGGGGTAAGGAAATATCAAGTATGTCAGGCAGGGCCTATGAAAGGGATTAGTGAGATAGAGGGAGAAGAAAAGTGAGAAGTGGAAAAGGGGGTGGAGAAAGGGCGTCGGGAGATCAGAAGGGGGGACCCTAAAAAGTAGTAAGCCGGGTTGGGATATGAGCCCAGAGAAGGGGTTAAGGACCCCAGAATTTGCCGAGAAGGTGTAGTTTGAGGTCTTTTTTTAAGCTGAAGTAGGAGGGGTTGCAACGAAGTTCTTTAGGGAGTGCATTCCAGATGGTAGGCGCATTTCCGGAGAAGGAGCGTGATTTAGTGGATTTCTTGTTTAACAGAGGAGGGACAAGAACGAGTGTGTTTGAGCTCCTCAGTGTTCGAGAGCAGCCCGCTTTGAGGAGTTTGTCTGCGAGGTACAGCGGGGTGTGTTGATGCAGGGCTTTGTGCGTAATGCAGGCGGTCTTGTACGTAGATCTGCCTTCAATGGGGAGCCAATTGAGGGCTTTAAGGGTAGGGGAGATGTGATCGAACCGTTTGAGGTCAGTAATGAGTCTAGCAGCGAGGTTAAGAACAGATTTGATTGGGGCTAAGTGGACTTTAGGTGTTCCAGAGAGAATGGCGTTACCATAGTCTATTTTAGACAGGACCAGTGATTGGACAGCTGATCTCAAGTCATCAGCAGGGATGAAGGGTTTTAATTTCTTGAGGTGATAGAGAGTGAAGAGAGCGCTTTTGGCCGAGTTTTTTATGTGGGAGATGAGAGAGAGGTTCTGGTCAATGTTAATTCCCAGGGATTTAACTGAGTTGGATAAGGTGAGAGAGCAGTTGAGCGCTGTAAGGTCCGAGATCCAGGATTGGATGGGGAGCGAGCTGTTTTTAGGGGAGAAAAGAATGATTTCAGTTTTTTGGGGTTGAGTTTGAGGTGGTTTGTAGTGGAACCAGGATTGAATCTTAGTCAAGGCGTCATTGAGGTGTAGCACGTCAGAGCGGGATTGAATCTTATGATTAGGCCTGGGCGATAAATTCCATTCCGCTCGCGGAATTTGCGGAATTTGGGTAATTTCGCGTTCCGCGGAGAACGCGGAATTACCAAAAATTCCGCAATCCGCGGCTTCGCGGAATTTTTTGCTTGTTCGCGCTTTCAAAATGCGTGTTTGTGAGATATTTCTCCCCGAGCACGCAAACAGCGTTCGCGAACAGGAAAAAAGCATCGCGAACGGGCAGAACAAGCAATTCCGCGTGTTCGCGGAACTTTTGCGTGCTCGCAGAGATTTTTTACCGTTTTGCAAAGCTTTGCGTAGCGCGACTACGCAAATTCCGCCCACCCCTACTTATGATAAAGTTGAGTGTCATCGGCGTAGAGGTGATACTTGATTCCCGCATGCTTAAGAATAAGAGTGAGGGGTTCCATAAAGAGGTTGAAAAGAGAGGGAGAGAGAATAGAGCCCTGGGGAACACACAGTGAGACAGGCGCTGGTTTAGAAAGGCAGTCGTGAATTTTAATTTGCTGGGTTCTGTGTTGGAAAAAGGAGGAGAACCATTTGAGAACTGAACCGTTGAGGCCAAAACAATCTTTAAGAGTGTTAAGTAAAGTAGAGTGGTTCACAGTATCGAAAGCTGAAGAGAGATCAAGGAGAATGAGAAGGGAGGACTCGCCCTTGTCGAGGGAGTGATGGATGTCATCAATTATATTGAGCATGGTCGTTTCCGTACCACAGCCCTTTCTGAAACCTGATTGCAAAGAGTCCAACAGATTGAATGTGTCGATGTGTGTGACTAGTTGGCGCAGGGCACATTTGTTTGAAGGTTTTGGGGGGAGGGGGTAGCATTGTGTTAGAGATCGTGAAAAGGATGAGGTGATGGTCAGACCAGTCGATGGGTACGATGGTGGGAGGGAGGCCAAATCAGAGCTTGTAATGATAGCGTCCATAGTGAAGAGTACCCATTCTCAACCTTGTAAGATAAAACCTGTGTTGTAAGTTTGTTACCCGAAGTAAGTATTGCTGTGTGCCTATCGCAATTGGCCCTTCACAATATGCCTTAATAATCTGCTTTGAGGTTACCTCAGTTTCTCTCAACAATTCTCTTGCTCCTATGAGCCCTGTTTTTAAATCCTTTTTACTGCAACATAGGATATTCATTGGGTCATTAAAATCAACATTCTCAGCACATTCATTTAAGAGTTTATTAATATACAACAGCCATGGGAGGGTTTGGTATTTTGGACACTTGAAACCTACAAGGATACCTTCAGCAAGTTCCTCCTAAAGTTTGGAGAACTTTTGGGAAAAGCTCCATAAGAGACCGACCCGACCGTGAGAGTCAAGCCGACTATCATCAACCGTGACCTGGTCCCTGAAAGCCCCAGAGCTCTGGACTTCCAGAATTTGCCCAGGGCCTCGCAGAATGTCAAGCTGGTGAACCCTCACTGAATCCAGCCAACTGTGGAGGGTCGAGCGACATCGGAAGAAAAAGTTCCAGAATTGTTTCTAAGTGTGAAGGTAAAATTTTGACTGGGGCCTCCTGTTAGTGTATCCGACCAGGGCTCCATTGCGGTCAGTCTCAAACTTTGACTTTGTCCCGGTCAAGCACAACCAGATGTCCCAGAGTGGCGCTAAATGTTTTTAGGCACTATAAAGTGGTTAATCTTTAAAAATTCATATCTCCAGTTCCCTACATTGGATGTTTGTAATTTTGTGTCTGTGTGTTCATAAAAATATATCCTATTTTTATAAATTGGTGTGGGATTTTTATTGTGTGTTTTGTCTTACTTACGTGATGTATTGGGGTTTTTAAATGCTTTACACTCCTGTCTCCTAAGTTAGGCCTGACTGCTCATTGTTAGCTACCAAGGGTTGAGCAAGGGGCTAATTTACTGAGACCTTTACTGGACCCTATACCATGTTGGTGGCCTTATTACTAGTGGTAGAGGCATACTTATCCCTACCAATAACCCACTTTCCAACACCAGCCCTCTGGACGGGACCAGACATTCCCTTGCAGGCAGGTGTAGTCACTCACTGCACCCACCTGCAAGTGGATTTCTCTCCCCTCTTAAAACTGCAGGCGGGTTTCCACCTGTACAGTGAAACACTAAGCGGCTGTTTCAAAGCCACTCCGTATTTCACTTGCATGTGCTGCCTCCAGGCCAGCGCGAGTTCTCAGCGGCCCTGGGGGCAGCTCATTCATCCTAATATGGCACACTCTCCTTGTTTGCATAGGGCACACCTTTTAAAAGGTGCGCCCTGGTGCAAACAAAGAAAATGTGCCATATTTATAAGGCAGGCCGGCTGATGTGCACAGCACTGTAAATGAGGTCATTGGCTTTTATGATGTGCCAGTTTCATAGTTTTTGTGAAGTTCCAATCAAATGGCTCTGAAGAAGCAATTATAATGGGTAGAACAACCTTTGCCCAATATGATTAAAATCCAAACGGCCATTACAGTATCTTAAAAATTCTGTGAGTGGACAGATTCCTAAACAAATAAAAGTATTTTTGCAACAAGCAAAATGTTAAAAAAATAATTCATTTTAAAATGTTTTTTAATCTTTTGAACTAAATCAGTCTAGATGGCTTTTCAAAGCAGGAAAAGGTATTGGTCCATGATGATAACGATTTGCTAATTAAAAGCTATCCAGACCATTTCACAGTCAGTTAAAAGTGATCTACATCTTCCATTAAAAATTGGTGACAATTTGAATGTGTCTAAGATGCTCTATGCCTTGTGAAAATTGAGCAAATCCTCGAAAAATTCTATTTGTTCCCCAGCATCTTGATGGATGTGTTCAGAACGTTAATAATGAACACTTATATGTAAAATGTTTCTACATACTGATATGTCTATTTTCTGCACCATCTCCAGTGATCAAGAGGGATCTGATGAGAAGACTTGCCTTAAATTAGCATACATTTAGGGAGTGAGGGTCCTGTTGCATCACAACTGGTAACAATGTCAGTGGAAGAGAGTCTTTCCTAATAAATCCGCCCCCCACTACTGACAAATGAAAAACTAGAGATCGTAGCAGGTCTGTTGTACATATGCCATTTGTTGTATAGCCAAAGCCTGTTCATTTAAAAGTTAGCTCCTCATTAGTGTTCATATAACCCTGACTTCAGTGTCCAATAAACTTTACACTACATTATGATGTAACATCATAGAACACCTGCATTCGCATATATATGATGTAATGGAATGTAGTGTTTAGATTTACATGCACTTGTGTCAGGAGCAGCACGTCTGGCTTTCACCTGCGTGTGGGCCTTTTGGTATTTATTACTCTTAATAAATATCTTCTTCAGCACCTCGGTTTCCTGTCATAGCAAGGTCCTTACTGCAGGCCCTCAGAGTTATAGGGGGATATTCTCAAGAACGTGCGATAATCATCGCCAAAATAGGTTAGCGCAAGTTTTCATATCGCCGTCTATCGTGGGAAAATAACTCCGTGTTAACGTGGCATTCTCAACACGGCGGTAACATGCGATAGTACCCAGATAACGCTGCAAATGTCCGCAATAACACTACCGGGACAGCGATAAAAATCTCAACCCGAACGTGGAAAAAGTTGCGATGTGCCCAACCGCGATAAAAAATCCAGCGATAAGCAGCGCCTGGCCTGCAAGTCCCACGAGTCAGGCTGCAAAAAGCACAATAAAAGCGGCAACACAAAACACAAACAAAACACAAACAACTGCGAAGCACCATGGAAGTAGCCAGAGCAAGCACAGAGGACAACCAGAACCCCACAAGCCCCACGGAGGACCAGCCTGGGACCTCGGGGTCAGGGAAGGGCAAGGAGAAGAAGAAGAGGAAGACGCGATTCAGTCCGCAGGAAAACAGAATCCTGATCACAGAGGCGATAGAACACCATCAACAACTGTTCGTCACCTCCACTGTGTCATTGGCAACAAAAAATGGAATATGGCAGTCCATCCTGGACAAGGCGAATGCAGTCGGAGTGCTGAGGAGGACAATGGACGAGGTCAAGAGGCGCTGGAATGATGTGAAGCGCAAGACCAAGCAGAAACTCGCAGACAACCAGAAGGCAGCAATGCAGACTGGAGGTGGGAGTCCAGCGCCACAGGAGGAGCTGGATGAGATGGAGGAAATGGTGACGACAGTCATCAGTGTGGAGATGGTGGCAGGAGTTGGGGGACCGGACACTGCTCAACATGCCCGACACAACAGCAACAGGGTGAGTAACCACCAGGGACTGGGGGGACGGGGGAGATGGGCACAATGGCACACATGCACAATTAAGTAGAGCACATCTGCGGACAAACCATGGCCAAGAGTCACAACACCAACCAAGAGCCCAATTTGCCCAAGTCTGCAACATCACAGCACTGCATAAGCACAGAAGTGAAAGCCACACCACCTGAAAGGGATAAGGGCCAGCCAAATCAGAGCTGAAGGGGCAACTCACCTACAATGCAGCACACACACATAAGATCCAGAGCACCGCAACATGTACAACAATGTTGAACAAACAGCAACACCAGCACAACAGAACAGAGGACACAACTGCTACTGCTTGTGTGTGGAAAATGGCCATTCGCATGTGGCATAGCAGGAAACTGTGAGATGATAATGTACTACTACAACCCCACATCCCTGATGGTGTAGTAATGCATGTATGGCCGTGACCCAGATAGGCAGTGAGACACACATTGTCATACAAATCAACACTCATCACAGTTGAATACAAATGAAGGTGCGTAGACTTCATTAGCATATGCGTGTCAGTACGGCCAAGATAAGTGCCACAACATGCAGACCAATGCAGCAGTATGTCAGAACGTGGAACGTTGCCAAGCGCCGCTGTCCACTCCGGGGGAGTGCCGCACCATTCACAGGTGTGTGTTTACCCGCGTTGTCGTCCGCTCATGTATTCGGAGTCCAGGCGAATGCTGCCATGTCCACTGTCGTCGTGGGAGATGCGACCAGAACCCCAAGTTCCAACAAAGTGTCGGGACATGTGCAATGTGTTCCAAACTGTTGTGTCTGCAGGTACGTAGTTACACGTTCATGAAAGCTAGTGCAGCTTCGTAGGCAATCATTTCCAACATGAGGTCGTTGTCGACTACATTGAACAGGACGGCGAGGCTAACCATTAGCAGGTCCGGACAGATGTGCTGCGCCCAACCCTTTTCACCAATTAGCACTACAGCCCAATAGGGGAGCGGCTCAATTTGGTCACTGCACACGAGGAGTTCTGCAATCTCCCAGGTCCAGCTGTCAGTATGTATGCCAAGCATCCAGGCATCCCATAGACGGGTGTCACGGTGACACTCATGGTCGTGGGCCAACAGGGGGCGCACACACATGTCAAAATCCAGTTCGGCTACCGTCCTGTTGGATAGGCAGACATCCATGGACCACTCGAATATGCACGAGCGACAATGCAACACAGGCTGCACGCAGGTGACGTTGGCAAGGCGGAAGCTTAGCTGGTAACTGATCCGCAGCACTACCAATGGCAGTGCCCCCAGTAAATGCAGCATACGTGCATGGTACAGTTCCACGTGACAGGGGTTGTGCATGTGTCCGGGATGTTCTGCCATTGCGTTAGTGGCCCTGGTTGAAGCAGCACTGTTCTGACCTGCGGCAGTTCTGTGGATGAAATGCCACAGCTCGGAACAATGAGTTGTTGAAGTGTGCAAAGGTTGTACACCTGGGATGGTGTGGGGGTAAGTGTGAAGGCCATTCCATGCAAGATAACTTCGAGCAAGGACTTCTGTGTGTGGGGTGTGTATACGTTGGTCTTTCGTCGGGCTGTGCGTAGTGTGGAAGTCGTCATCAGCTGCAATAGTATCTGTCAGGGGGTGCCGGGCACATGCAATTCCGAGGTCGAAGGTGCAGATGTGCTTCCGCCTGATAGTTCAGACAAAGGAGCTTTCATCACTAATGTTAGTTTCTCATCTGCTTGCATTCAGGAAATGTGAAGTGGCTTGTTGGGGGTCGTGTGGGATGTTTGTGTCTTTGGGATTCATGTCTGACATGTCTTGCATATGGCAAATGAGCGGCATCACTGTGTGTTACGTTGCCTCACAGCTGCTCCTCCCTCGAGCCTATTTACTTGTGTGCGCTGCGCGTTTGCATCACTTGCACTCCTACGGCACTCCATTGTCATGCCTGTCTGCGCATGTCCACAAGCCTGACAATGACACTGTGATGTTGGCCATTGGAGGTGGGCGGCCACGTGAGTGTAGGCCTGTGGGAAGGATAGGGCGGAAACAGATGTAGGGGCAGATTTATGTTTCCTGGCGCATCCCTGCAAATCAGCAGGGATGCGCCAGGAAAGATGCGTGACACAAGTTAACCCTTGCGCCACCACAGATGCGCCGCATTTACAAAGCGGCACATCATGGCGCAAGGATAAACAGATGCGTGTCGCATCTGCCGGTGTAAGGTTGGCGCAGTGCTGGAGTTGTGTCGCGGGCGCGACGCAACTCCAGCACTGTTCCAACCTGGCCTATCCTCAACATGGTTCGTCACGCCTTACGCCTGCTTCAAGCAGGCACAAGGTTTTGACGCAGTGGCGTCGGAAAAGTGACTGAGTGAAATCTTGTAGATTTCACTCAGGCACTTTTCCGAGGCGTTCCTGCGACAGAGCGCCCCCCCTGCGCCAGAACGCCCACATGAAACCTGACGCAGGTTTCATGTGGCGCAGGGCTTTACAACGTGACGCATCTCCCTAGATGCGTCACGTTGTAAATCCCCCACAGCATGGCGCTAGCTTTACGCCGCCGCTGCATCACAGAAGTGACGCAACGGCGGCGCAAATGTGGCGCACGGGGCTCGTAAATCTGACCCGTAGAGTTCATGCCTGGCTGAACTCGCGCTGCGATTAAGGCTAGGCATTTGGCTCATGCTGCGGCAATACAGATACACACAACACTTGGCATGTATGAGCCAAGACCCCGAGCGGTCTTACACTCCTTCATTTCCCCGTTCGTGCGAGCCCGCCCTCCGGGTGCATGCTACATTGCAACATTGTCGATTGCGGACTGGGTGGCGCAGACACTACAACAGTGACACACTCATTAGATACTTCCTTGTCCAGGCCAGAACTGAACCACGCCCAGAGCCCCGGGCAAATCCTTCACACCCCTACGCTGGCTTGGCGTACGCCGGCCCAGCCCACTCAGCTTACGCATACAGGGGGGGACGACAAAGCTACGTGTCCAAGGTCTTACCCCCTGCCTGAGGTGACATGGTTGCGTCTGCTGTCCACAGCACAATGTAATGTGGTAGGGCCCTGGCTCATCATGCATACATAATGACCACACGGACACACTTAGATAGATAGTGGAACTGGCTATGGGCACGTGCGCCCAGCCCCTTCTTATTACCAGGGTCACATGTCCAGTGACGCCTGTGCTGGATGGGTGTGGGGTGAGTGTAAGCCAGCCCTCAGGGAGTGGTTGGTGCTGGCAACAACTAGAACAGTGATCATCGGATCACACACACAGATTCAATCATAAAGGGTCCATGAGTTGTGGTGCACTGAGTTAGTGGCACCTGAAGAGCTGAGCAGGGTATCAAGCTGATGATGGCATCCAAGACAGGTGTGAGCAGCTTAGATAGGCTGGCTGTGAGACTCCTCCGACTCTGGCAGTTGTTGATTGGAGGTGGTCCTGGCGGTGATGGCGGGTGTGCAACCAGCGATGATGGCATGTCCTTGCAGGTCAGGATTGGATCTGATTTGCGAGCCCTGCTGACCGCAGTTTGGGCCGGAGGCAGCGGTCAGAAAGGGCACACAGCCACGTGACGATGGCTTGAGCTGCACAGAGTTAGTGGCACCTGAAGCGCTCGTCGGGTGCGCGGCCTGCGCTGATGCTTTGTCCGGGTGGGCCGCACTGGAAGCAATGTCTGTTGCCTACTGGACTCTGCCATAAATGAATCAAGACTCAATTTGAATTGTGAGCCCTGCTGACCGCAGTGTAGGCCGGAGGCAGCAGTCAGAAAGGGCACACAGCCATGTGACGATGACTTGTGGTGCACTGAGTTAGTGGCACCTGAAGTGCTCTGCGGGTGCTCTGCCTGCGCTGATGCGTCGTCCGGGCGGGCCGCACTGGAAGCAATGTCTGTTGCCTACTGGACTCTGCCATAAATGAATCAAGACTCAATTTGAATTGTGAGCCCTGCTGACCGCAGTGTAGGCCGGAGGCAGCGGTCAGAAAGGGCACACAGCCACGTGGCGTCGACTTGTGTTGCACAGGGTCAGTGGCACCTGGAGCGCTCAGCAGGTGCACAGCCAACGATGATGCATTGTCCGGGCGGGCCGCACTGGGAGCAATGTTTTTTTTGCCTACTGTATTCTGCCTCAATATTGGCACGTGGCGTTGACTTGTGTTGCACAGGGTCAGTGGCACCTGGAGCGCTCAGCAGGTGCACAGCCAATGATGATGCGTCGTCCGGGCGGGCCGCACTGGGAGCAATGTCTGTTGACTAGTGGTTTCCTCCATTAACAGAGATGTGTCACGATTTGAATTGTGGGACCTGCTGACCGCAGTGTAGGACTGAGGCAGTATCCGGCACACACATGACTCCATGTTGCTGTGCCGCTGGATGCGCTGGGGGCCTGTGTCGTCGAGTCTGGAGGTCACGGCGGCTGACTCGTGGCAGGGTGAGGTGCGCCGCCCTGGCAGACGCGTTTCCCACCACGGAAGAGAACCACGCCCAGAGCCCCGGCCTTTTTATCCGCACTCCTACGCTGGAGTGGCGTACGCCGGCCCAGCCCACTGCGCTTACGCTTACAGGGGGGGACGGCACAGCTACATGTCCAAGGTCTTCCCCACTGCCTGAGGTAACATGTTTGCGTCCACTGTCCACAACACTACAAACCCAAGCAGTATATGTCCACATGGACATGCCTGTGCCCTGCATTCTGTGGTCTGTCCAGCACATCACCGCCACACTTGGCATTGTATACATTCTTCTTCATGGGTGAGTTGCCTCCTTCACACATACTTGGGGGCTCATTTATGAAAAGTGACGCATCGCTGCGTGAAAACAGCGATGCGTCACTTTTCACTGCGCTCTCCCTGCGACACCAATGATGCGTCATATTTACAGTATGACGCATCATGTCGCAAGGAGTTACAGATACGTCAGTATTTCTGACGTATCTGTAGGCGCAAAAGTGACGCATTGCTGGAGTGTGTCACAAAAGTGACGCAACTCCAGCAATGTGTACTTTCACATGGGCAAGTCCCATGTTGTTACAGCCTGCGTCAGTCTTACGCCTGCCATGAGGCAGGCGTAAGATATTGATGCATTAGGGTCAAAGAAATGGCGCAGTGAAATCTTATAGATTTCACTGCGTCACTTCTACGACCCTTTCTTGCGTCGGAACGCCCCCCCTGCATACATTATACCTGGCGCAGGTATAATGTGGCGCAGGGGTTTACAAAGTGACGCATCTACCTAGATGCGTCACTTTGTAAATATGACGCACCATGGCGCATTTTTTACACTGCTGGTGCGTCACAAAAAGTGACGCACCGGCAGCGTAAAAGTGACGCAAGGGCTCATAAATAAGCCCCTTGGTTCCCACCTCTCCCCACATTCTGCACTTGTGTGCTGTGGGGCCATGCCATTTTTGGAAGGTCTGCTGTCTTGTCCTACGCTGCCTCGGTGGTAGTCCGGGGAAGGGGGGTCTGGAGGGGGGGTCCTGGGGGTGGTGGCGGTGGGTGTTGTGGCCCTCTTGGGTCTCCGAGCTGCATGTTCATTGGTTCCATGGCATCTGTGGGTCTTCAGATGTGGCTCTGGGCTGGGCTCCCTTTCATACTGCATGTAGTCATCCTGCTTAGCACCAGCAGAAGGCAGGTGTTAAATCACTGCAGCTAACGCGCCTTATCGCCTGTTCTTGGTTCGCATCGCAGATCTGGCTGGTCGCTGTGAATATCGCGAAGTGGTCTTTTCGTGTGTTTTTGCACGGGAACGCCTACTCTGCATATCATTAGCGTTAGTTGTCGCACTCATCCGTGGCGATGTTTTTTGCGGCAGCTATCGCTGGTAAACTGGCAATATCGGCAGTTTGCACCAGCTTGAGAATAGGGCGATAAATCTATCGCCACTTTTGCGGCACTAAAGTGCCGATAAATCGGCGATAAGTCCTTGAGAATATGCCCCATAGTTTTTTGTGGATAATGCAGTCAAATAGCACATGGCTAACTGAAGATGAAGATTGCCCAATACAATGGATCTGCTAAAAATAGTGCCATAGCACTGCAAGTGCTACTGTCATTACTGGCCACTATTACCACATCGCTAGCAGGTGATTACAAGTTTTGCACTAGAATGGGGAATAACATGCAGGATGCTTTAATACTGCACATCTTTCCACTTTTTTCTCAATTACTATGCTCTTCTCCAAGTATATATTTGACTGCTTTTCGCAGGTGGGTGTGTGCCCAATCTGCATGTAATAATGCACATTTGAATTACAATTTGAAGGAAAACTCCTGTTCCCACCTGAATCAGAATTAAAAAGCCACTGATAATGAAGACCAGAACTGCAGCAAACAACCATAGAGTAGAGTGGTGTAGTGTTGATTGCAGTGGCATAGAGTGGAGTGGCACAGAGTGAATTGAGTGGCATAGAGTGCAGTGGCGTAGAGGATCTGGAACCCAATCTTTAACTGTCAGCCAGTGGGGTCTTCTCACAGTTTCAGAAATGTGATTACCACCCCTCAATCCAAAGACCACTCTGAGTCAATTATCTGGTCCATCTGCAGTTTAAGAGTTTTGTTAAATGCCTCAGCTAACTCTGAAATACAACGAAAATACTATTAAGAAAGGTCAAATTGCACTGTTATAACTATGAGAAACATCACCCTCTTTGTAAAGTGCTAAATATATTGTAATTAACATGTTCATTTTATAAAACACATATGAAATATCTCACCCTGGAATGCTTAATACAAAGTGTACAGAAACACAGATCCTTTCCATCCCATTTTAGATAATCCCAAATGCATTTTTGAAAACACACAAGCCTCCTTGATAGAGGTTGTTAAAGCCATTAGCTGATATGTTTTGAGGAATGCCATTCCATTCTCTGTGTACAAATCTTTATAAATCAAAGCTTAGCCAGATGCTCCAGCAGCCATCTCTCCTTGTTAGATCAGCAGTATGTCAAAATGAAAAAGCCAACACGAAGAAACCTTTAACAAGAAACATGAATTACATTCTAAATATATATCTTTTAATTGTTAGCTAAATAAGCTGAGTTGTTAAAGGGTTACAGCAACTTTGAGTGTTCTGGTAATGGTAGAGATTAGAGAAAGAATCAGGGTTAGGGTTCAGATATAGGTTAAGGTGATGACTACGGTATTGGTGTAGGGGTGTTGTTAGGCAGCGTTGCCATTTTGTTCTTTTTCATAATTCTTCTTCAATGCAATGTTAAAAGAATGAGTTTGTTACATTTTTGTATTCTTCATTTTCACATGCACTAGTAATTAAGCATGCTTTAGATGGCACCCTAATGAACATTAACTCTCTTACTATATTGAAGATAATGTCTGGACTGACTGGGGTCAGAAACTAGGAATGTACATCGCAACACATGAAAGCAAAGAACTTGTGAATGAAAAGGCATTATTTAGTACTGCTTAGGCTGAGAATGCATTTTGGTGCTCTTCCATTTGTCCGTTTTTTAGCTTGTTGATGCCATTGAAAAAGGGAGCAACCCATATGCTTGTTGGTTTTGGCCATGGCCGGAAGGTGCAGTCTGGGACAAACTTCTACATCAAATCCATTCTGTATGAAAATAAAAGCAACCCAAATTTTATTTTAGTGGCCCTGGATGGTTAGATGCAGATTCAGTACCTAAGTATCAGGAACCATACCTGGACTTATCATTTCCATTGACGGATGCTTACAGAGATGCAAAGAATGCTATGAATGAAAATTGTTGATCAAAAACTCTTCATCAGCTTTTTCACGCAGTGGTTGAGAGCCCTCCTGTCGGAGGACTCCTTATCCTCCTGTTTCATAGTGGAGAGAGGCCACAGGGCATTGACCAGGAAGCCCCCCCGGGAAACGCCCAAGGCCGGTGATCACCAAGCTGTTGAACCATGCGGACCGAGATACCATCCTTCAGCATGCAAGAAACCACAGGGATAAACTGCTTTTCGATTCACAGCCCATAATGATCTTCCTGGACTATACCCGCCTGGTGCAGCAACAGCGCCAGTCATTTACAGCCGCAAAACGCAGACTCAGAGAACTTAATGTGCAGTGTATGTTGCTGTACCCAGCCCGATTGAGAGTCACATATAACTCTAAATCACATTTTTTCGACACGCCGGAAGCTGTCTTTACCTGGGCTGACGAGATAGTACATCTAAAACCACACACTCCGCCACCGTTGGAATCCGACTTCTCACAGGGATCACTTAGGAATCGACAGAAGAGGGGTAATTCCAAAAGGAGGCACAGATCCTGGGCTTCCCTCCTCCGCGACAGATACTCCTTGTTGGTGGAAGTATTGGGGTGGGGGAGGGTGTGGTGGAAGTTCGGACTTGCTAGGTTAGAATTACTTCAGTTCCTACACAGGCACAGGGAACTGACTACAGTTTCATGAGCTCACTCGAGTTGGCAGCCTCCCTAGATGACAGATGTCCTCACATGCACATATTTCCCAACTTGGGGGTCTGATCATTGCAACATGGAACGTCAGAGGGATGCTTAATAAAATAAAAAGAGGCGCCGTTCTTTGGCAAGCCAAACGCTGCAAAGCTGATATTCTTCTCTTGCAAGTGACCCATCTATTAGGCAACAAAACGCCATGTCTCACCTGATTTGGGTATGACACAGTATACAATTCAGAGTTCGCACGTGGCTCCTGTAGCACAACTATTCTAGTGCACCGCCGGATTCCCTTCACCTTGTCCAAACTCTGGTCGGACTCAGGGGGTCGGTAAACCATAGTGACGGGTACATTACATGGCGAATGTATAACCATAGGAAGCGTTTATGCTCCCCCCTTTGGGACAGACATTCATTGACAAAATCACACAACTCTGGGGAGAACTTCCGGACGGCCTGATACTACTGGGCGGTGACTGGAACGACGTCATGTCACCCTTGGGTCATTGGCGTGAGCCGGGGCATGGGCCCCAGCCGGGGGGATCCAAACTCCATCAGCTGGCCACCACACTGGGGTGGTCAGATGCATGGGGGGCATATCACCCCTCTGAGTTGGGTTTTACGTTCCTCTCAGTCGTGCATGGCTATCTATCCAGAATAGATTATTTCTTTTTACCACATAGCTACATACATAGGGTCTCACACGTCTCTATCCTGCCCAGGGGTCTGTCAGACCACTCCCCTGTCTTACTCAGGCTTCACGTAGGGCCACAAAAGCCCTCCTTCAGGTGGCGTATGTCACCTTGGCACCTTTATGACTTGAACTACCAAGACATCCTTCGACAGGCCATTTCAGACTACCTTACGTCCAATGTGGCCTCTACTCCCTCCAGTGTCATCCTGTGGGAAGCTCTCAAACCCACAATCTGTGGCATAGACATCAGCTTTCGCGCAGGCGAAAAGCGTAAACGTCGCGCCCAAATTGTTGAATTAGAAAACTGTCAGAGGTCCCTCGAAGCCGAAACGGTTATGTCCTCCGATCCAATACCGCAGCGTAATCTCTTCCAAATAGAACAACAAATCCACCAACGAGGCACAGGAGATCTGGCTTGCGACCCAACATAGGATCTATCAATGGGGGCGACAAATCAAGTAAAATGCTCCATCGGCTGTGCCAGGCTTCGATGTCCCCCACCTCTGTGCCCACACTTCGTAATGCAGAAAGAGTCCTTTGTACTACCCTCGATGCTGTGGTCCAAGCGTTCGCAGCCTACAATGCCTCCCTATATGAGCATAAAGAACTCATATCGAGTGGTTTGATAGGTGAATTTTTAACAGACATACCTCCCAAAAGGCTCCCAGACCACATACGGGACCAGCTAGATGCTCCCATAACCGTAGAAGAACTTGGTGCTGTGTTTGCTAATATACACCCCAGCCGGGCGCCTGGCCGCAACGGCTTCCCCAGTGACTTCTTACGGCAACACATGGCACAGCTTGGCCCATACTTGCTGGAAGCACTCTATGAGGCTTTCGAGCAGCACATCTTACCTTCTGACTGGCGCCACGTTGAGATCGTGGTGTTCCTCAAACCTGGCCGCCCTCCAGAAGAACCTTCTTCTTACCGCCCTATCTCCCTTCTCAACTTTGAACCCAAACACTTGGGCAAGGTCCTTGCAGATCATCTCCGCACATGCATTCACAACTTAATTCACCCAGACCAGACCGTCTTCATGCCGCACTGGTCTACCCAGCATAACATCCGATGAGTTCACAATACTATCGCGAAGGCTACTGAGTTGGGCCGCCCCGGGGCTATCCTCCTGGCCGACATAGATAAGGCGTTTGATTCCTTAAGCTGGACTTACCTATTCCAGCTCCTCCAATCCCTCAACTTTGGTCCGCGCTTTTTGTCTTATGTCCAAATATTATACAAAGAACTCTCGGCCTCCGTGCGGGTAGCTGGGTTCCGGTCGACACCCTTCCCAGTACGTCGGGGTACGAGGCAGGGTTGCCCCTTGTCCCCACTGTTATTTGCACTAGCCTTAGAGCCTTTAGCCACATGGGTGTGGCGGGACCCATTGATCCGGGGATTGAAATGGTCTCGGGAGCGGTCAGACAGAATCGCCCTATACGAGGATGACGTGTTGTTCTTTTTGGCTGATTCTGGGTTTTCTGGCCCACGAGTCCCCCAGATACTCCGGGTGTTTGGGGAGACCACCGGCCTTGGAGCCAACCCAACGAAGTCAGTGTTGTTTCCTGTATGCGGAGACCAGTGTCGTGGCTCCTGGGCCACGCAGTTATCCCATGCTACAGAGGGCTTCAAATACCTAGGAGTTTTTATCTCGCCATGTCCCACGATATCGTGGGCACATAATATTACTCCGCTACTTTCGGGTACCCGAGAGGAGACCAAGATATGGTCCCCCGTACCGCTGTCCCTGTATGGGCGTTCAGCAATTTTTAAGATGGTCTCCTTGCCCCGTATACTTTACCGGTTACAAAGTTTCCCATACAATATTCCACGCTCATGGTTCGCCCATGCAAATGCATTCCTGAATAATTTCCTGTGGGGATGGGGTGCTGTCCGAGTGGCTCTGCGAACTTGCACGCAGTCAACGTACTGTGGCGGGATCGCAGCGGCCGATATATATGCCTACTATGCAGCATCCCACCTGTTGAACATCAATGAGTGGTGGTACAGTTCACACGCTGATCCAGCGTACGCTGTGGAGCATCTTGCGAAGGAGGGTACTGGTGCTATATCGTTAAGAAAATGGGCTGGGATGGGCGCCTGATGCAGATGACCCCTCTGTGGCAGGGCACTTACCTACGACCCGTTGCCGAACTTTCAGGCTTCCATACATGGGACCTCCTTGGAATTTCTACCCTGCGTGACAATATGCAGGGATCCACCCTCAAATCTTTTCAGCAACTGCAAATAGAATTTCAGCTGCACCGGACACAGTTTTACAAATACTTGCAGCTGAGACATGCCATGACTCCCCTAATTCGCTCGCTGAGTGTCCTACCGGAATTTCACCCCCTCGAGGGTTGCTTACTAATGGGTGATCTTGGGGCGCATAAGATTCAGCAGATCTACCAGACATTGATCACCCACACCCAAACCACATTACACAAAACCCGAGAGGCATGGGAAGCGGACTTGCCTGACATTAAGGACAATGACTGGACAGAGGCCCTCACTAGTCCCCGTGGAGCCACTATTGCCACACGATATCGCCTTATCCAGTTTAAATATCTCCACCGAGCATACTTCACCCACTCCCGTCTCTGGAGGATGGGTATCATCCAGTCCCCTACGTGCCTCGAATGCGGTGATTCAGAGGGGATCGTCTTTCACATGGTTTGGAGTTGTGGGGCAATGCAGCCGTTTTGGCATAAAAAATCGTCATGCCTGGGTCGGGTCTTGCACTTGAGTCTCCCGTTTGACCCTAAGCTTTTCTTACTCCATAGTACAGAGGGTGTAGGCGGAAACCACTTCAAACAACACTTACTGTTTTTGGGCCTCACACTTGCCAAACGGGACATTGCCCAATCGTGGAAGGGGACCTCCCCGCCAACAATGGGTGCGTGGACGGGGGCTATGGACAGATGCATGGGGGCAGAAAGTGTGGTATATCAGGCGCGTGGGTGCCCACAGAAACATAGGAAAATATGGTCCTGTTGGGCGACGTATGGTGGCATAAACTTGCCCTCCCTACCACCATCAGACCCTCTATAAACCCGGCAATCACATCTAACAGGACCATATATAAATAAGATGAGTCGTTCTGTCATCTGTACACACACACACACACACCTAGACATACCACGTACGGCGAAACACGTAGTAACCTGTGCCAAGTTTTAGTTATTGGGCCTGCACGTTCAGAGGCTAAATTGTTGTTTAGATATAATTGGTACTATCTCATTCAAATTGTATCCGTAATGTATGCTGCGGGCACTGCCCGATATGTATCATTAAATTCAGTAAAATTTGTTATTAAAAATAAAAAACTCTTCATCAGTGGGCTTTCTGTGTTGCATTCAGGCGCGGTCGGTGGTAGGAGTGCCGGTCGGGCGGTGACGTGGGGCGGGGGAGGGGCAGGGTGGGGGGTAGTAAACTATGGATTAAGGCCTAATACAGGTAAGTAAACATTTAAATAAATAAAACGAATTTTGTTGCGCGCACTGCATCGCATTTGGCGATGCAGCGCTCACAACGAAATTCGTTTTATTTATTCAAATGTTTACTTACCTGTATTAGGCCTTAATCCGTAGTTTACTACCCCTCACCCTGCCCCTCCCCCGCCCCACGTCACCGCCCGACCGGCACTCCTACCACCGACCGCGCCTGGTTGCATTCCCCTGAGTCATGTATCATTCATAACACTGTTACTTGTTTTTAGTTTAAGGTCATATTAGGACTCTATTTCTATTAATGCTTTCCTCATTGTTCATAAATGGTATGTGCAGAGCACAGATAAGTCAGTGTCCATTTTTTCATGTATTGCACATAGGACGCCTGTTTTTGACTGCACCCTGGATGATCTACAAAAGCAGATTGTGCGTAAGATGGGAAAAAAGAAACCCGATATAGCAATTCAGTTTATCTGAGGAAACGAACCTCTACAAAAGTGGTAAGATGAGATGTGTTGGTCAGGAAAATATAAAATATCAAGGCAGGGGTCATGCAAGGCAAGAGAGATCAGTCTGGAGGCTTTCTGAGAAAGTAGCAAAGAAGATAGGATTTGAGAAGGTTTAAAGGAAGGTGTGATGCGCTGTATGCGTACATTTGTCTCTTTACTAGTGCAAAAATAGAATGACCTGGAAGGAAATAGAAAGCAGCCATGTTGAAACTGGTGCATTATTGATAACCACATCTAAACATTTCACTGTATCGTGTTAATGTGAAACTGGGTAGAGCTGACATGGCCTCAAGACAAGACTACAACAAGAATACCTACCTCCACCCTCAAGTTAAATGTAGAAATTACTACAAGTCCCCAGAAAATTAGGAGAACGTTGAGTATTTTAGAGAATGACTGACTAAAGTTAATGATAAACAAGTGCTTCAGGAGAGAGAGGGAATTTTGTGCAGCTAGGGAGATATTGAGTAAAGCCATTGTAAACAGGACAGCCTGTTGTTTTATGTCTGGTTAAATGCCTTCTAGGCAAATCATCCAGTATAGAAAGGCTGTGAGGCAGAGGCAGCCAGAAAAACAAAACAGCAGTGCAAAGGCAGCTGCTTTCGGGCCAACATAAATATGAGTATTCTGAAAGGACTAAACCCTGCACTTCAGCCCAAAACTATTATGGTGACTTCAGGAAAAGGTAATCCTCCTGTCCCCAAGTCTGTGTCACGCGTTGTGAGTGGGATATATGCAAGCCTACAGCTGCTCTGCGTCTAGAACGTTCACCGCATCAGGAGAGCAAGAATTCACTCGATTGACTGCTAAGGATCTTCCTGGCTTGGCTCCACTGAGATGCAGTGCTGCAAGGGAAACCGAAGACTCTGTTTCTCTCCAGGAAGTCCAGTATGTGGGGAAACACTCCTTAGAAATGTCTAACTAGGACGTGGTGTGAACATAACAAACAGGTGCACAGGTAGCATAACCCTTGCAGTCAATCAACTATTCCTAAGCCCCCAGAGAGGTAAAAGAGTAAATTGTCACTTATGTAATGTATTCAAGCTCAGAAATAGTCTTTCTAGGCCTAAGAGGACCCATCAATCTAACAAGAAATGGAATAGGAGCGAATGTTTAGCAAAATGAATTGTGAAACACCAGGTAAAAAAGTCAGTTAGTAATTAGAAATAAACATGCTGCTATTGTATTTATGACATTGGTTATCTTATATGTACCAAAATGTACGGGTCTAAGTTTTAAAGTTGTAATTGAGCTAGGTGGGTAGGTAGGTAGGTAGGTAGGTAGGTAGGTTTGTAGATGACAACCAGACCTTACCTCCAGGTTGATAGTATCGCATGGGCATGCTGTAATTGATTTCTCTGTCTATCCTGTGCTTCCTGTTTGTTTATAACAAGGTCTGGATTCATATATACGGGTTGTCAATCCTCATGTAGAGATCTGATGCCAAGCTAGAGGGACACACATCAGGGTAAGCTCAGGGACGAAAGCTGCAACTAGCAAAAAATGCACGCAAGTCAGTAAAATAATTCAGTGATTTGCCATGGTCATATTCACCAGTTGTCAATAACAAATTCCATTTTGAACTGCATTGGTAAAACAGCAAGACACTCATCTAATGTCAGATTGAATCTTTCATTTTTGCCCTTTGTGCGAAGGTGAAATCCTGAGGAAAAGGGACTTTGAATTCAGAATTCTTATTATTGGGATCCGTGTTGGACACAATTTTGAAAGGTAAATCAAAGAAACCAAAAATGTCAGCAAAAATATAGACACTATTTGGATCACAAAACACAACTTAGGAGGGGAAAGTAATATCAGTAGCGGCTCCTCGAGGGAGTGCTGCGGGGCGGGGGGGTGGGGGAGGGGCAGGGTGGGGGGTAGTAAACTCCGGAATTGGGCCGAACAATGTTGAGTAAAGAAATAAATAAATGAAACGAATTACATCGCCGATTTGGCGTTGCAGCCCACGCAATGTAATTCGTTTTGTTTATTTATTTCTTTACTCAACTTTGTTCGGCCCAATTCCGGAGTTTACTACCCCCCACCCTGCCCTCCCCCGCCCCGCCCCTCCCCCGCCCCACCGCCCCACAGCACTCCCTCGAGGAGCCGCTACTGAGTAATATGCACATTTGGTGAATTAATCAACTGTGACCATTATGGTAGAGCATTAGCTGAGGAAGGCTGCTTTCTGATAAAAACAGTGTGTGTTCCTAAGTGCTTTAAAATGTCCCTTTTTCCGTGATCACCCCCATTATTGAATACATTTCATTGTTGGTTTTAAGACTTTGCACACTCAGGCACTGCTGTCCAGTGCCCAGTTTAAGTGCTCTGTCCCCTAAAACATGTAGAAATTGGCTAATCCATGACTGCCTTATTGAAAGTTCTTATATAGCCATAGTATGAGGTCCAGCAAATACACATATGGCATAGAAAGTGAAATGTCAACTGTGGACTGCAGTACTTATTGTGTCATCCACTAATGTGACAAGTAAAACATGGCTTCAAGTCTATCAGAGTAGCCTAACTGCTGCAGTTTAAACCTGCAGCCAAACTTATCAAAATAACCTTTTTGACATGGAAAAACCCTTTCTTTAAAATATTAATAAGTCACCCCTAAGTAGGCCTTGTAGCTCACAATGTAGGGTGCATGGTAGGACATGTAGAAATGTAATAGTATCATGTCCCTACAGTAGCAAGGCTCTAAAAGCGATTTTTACTGTGAAAGGCTCTGGCTGCCCTATGAGAAATTCTGAAATCGGCTAGAAAAATAATGTAACTACTCTTTTAATATTCATTAAAAGTCCAATTCAATGGTCGAGTTGGATTTGTAATAAATATTTAGGAAAAATGACTTTTAGAAAGTTACCTGAAGTGCCTGGAGGCTAATTTACATTAATTCTCAAGGATCTGCAAATCAAGCGCTTAACCTAAATAAGGTGTGAACGTCCACTCAGGAATCACTTTGATTATTAGGCTGACCTGAATGGGCAGGGGTGACTCCACTGCGCTCAGCAGAATATTCAGGGTGGGGGCTGTTGCCATCCTAGTAACATGACAGTGTCAAATACTGCCTGACAAGCCTGTGTGAGGCACATGCAAAATGTTAGCACCCTTGAATGGGATCAAACAGGATCAGATAATTTTCGTGTACCCCCTGCCTGGTTCCTGAGAGGCCCTGCTTTTGTCCTACCAGACTTCTGTCTCCTTTCTGAATGCAGGTCCAAGGTGATTTCCAAAGTGCTCTCCCATACACACTCCAGCTCTCAGAGCCTAAGTTTAGTGTGATTGAAGACTTCAACCATCTTGACATTGCCATATTGTAGGAAATTGGGTTACTGGTGGAGAGGGCAACAACCACAATTCTTGTCAGAAAGAAACACAAGCAACCCAAATTAACCTGTGCTTAACCCTCTGGTAGTCTGGTACAAAAGCAGCCAAGCTTAACTTAGAGACAAAGAAAAATATATTTATATAGCACGCAATCAATAAAACATTGAATACACTACACAAGGAAAATCCCACCAACTTAAAAAAATAGAGTAAAATTGAATACATTATCTGACACCAAAACAACAAAAATCCAATTAGTAGAACCAGAGATACGCAATTTTAAAGATTTAGATATGAATAGTGCTTAAAAGCACAAAGTGCCAACTGTGGTTATCTGGTTGCATCGGACTGGGACAAAGTCACAAGTTCAGGCCGACAGCGATGGAGCGTGGGCCAGATAGATGGATCAAGTTTGGCCTGTTGAACATAGTACCTTAAATCCTGGTTAGTGAGTATTGCGTCGATGATGCATTGTGCAGTGACAATTCCGAGGAGCTCCAATGTGAGATCCTGCTTTAAGGCTGCATCATGCAGCAGTGGTTCCGAGGAGCTGTGGGGTCCTGTGCTAGACGCATTGCGCAGCAGCAGTTCCAATGCAGTTCCAATGTGTCATGCTGAGTCATTTCTGCTAAATCATTGATCAGATACTGATACCTTAAAGAGGGTGGTATCTGATTCACAAAGAGGAAGATGTCCCTGTGAGACATCATCCTCCACGGAAATCATGATGAAGGCCTGCTGTCCCTGTGGCCTGCTCCCCCTGATCTCTTCTCACACAGGTATTTTTAAAAAAGTACCAGTCCCCTTAATGGGCAAGGGGTGTCTTTAAAAACAAATATATATTTGTAAATGCAAGAGGCCTGTTGTTCCTTGCAGGCCCCTCTCACTCCATTAGCAGCCAACAAAGGGGGTTGCAAAATGTGACCTGCCTAGTGAATATTATCTGGGCAGGCAGTAATGCGACCCCCTGATCTTCACTATTTTGTGAGCCGGCCTATTAGTATATAGGACAATTCACAAAATCAGATTACGTTGGCAAAAAGTTGGTGTGCAAGTGGCAACTACTTTTTGCAAAAGTAATCTTTGTAAATGAGGCCTTAATTCTATTAACACAGTGTGAGGTGGCTCGACTTCAGACGAGCTCATAAAATTATAGTCAGCTAAAGGGCAAAATGTTCTGGAGTACAGGACGTCAATGTGGTTGAACAAGTGAGAGAAAATGCTGGAAAAATTGGAAGTGGCTCAAAGAAGCCCAACTATGTGATTCTAGCACGGTTCTCTTGCTGAGGCCCTTATGTGAAAAATTCTCCTCCACTCGGGGAAAAGGACTAGCCAATTGTGCTGTGACCACTTGCCAATATTTTTGTAGATGATTTTTAAGACATGATAATTATGTTAGATGATATTTTGGCAAGGATTTTCTGGTACCACACACCAGGATTAATGCTTTCCTTTGACGAATCACACCAAATATGAAACACGTGTCAGGCATGTCAAGCCATATCTCTGCAACTTTTTGATAGTGAATACTGTACAAATGTGAATAAAACAAATATGATGGATTTCTGGTGCAAACATGTCAGTGTGTGAACCACTCCTTTAGGAAAATGTAAAAAGATTCCACTCAGGAGCGGGGTGATGTTGTTGGTCGTCTGACTTTACTGCATTAACTACATGCAGCATGTTATGGACCAGCAGAATGGCTGCTGTTCTCCGATGAGTCACACATACAATGAAACATATGTCAAGAGATGTCCAGCATTACTAGTATACAGATTTGAATGTGAACACCTATGTGTGCTCAGAAAATCTTTGTGATCTTTCTCATACATTTAAGGTCTCCTGTCAAAATCAGTTGACATGTTGTCAGTTAGGGAGGCTTGTGTAACCCAAGTATGTAAGAGAGGGGGCATAGAGCTTGTATGAAGAACAACATGATAAAACATGTGATTTATCTTGAACATGAATATTTTTGTCTAACAATGAGGATACACTTAAGAAGCTAGTCCAGGCCAAATTATGTTTTAATAGAAAATCCACGGAGGAAGCTTCTGGGGTCTTACTCAAAGTTAATTCTAAATGTTATGGTGGTCACAACAGAGCCGGTAAATTACTTGCAAATTATTTGAAGGTAAAATCCCAAAGATCTAAAATAACTAATATCATAGACGATGGTGGTGTCAATCATTTCAAGGACTAGGAAATCCTTAACTGCTTTACGGATTTTTATAGGACATTATACACCCCTGAATCATCTCCTTCTGATGCAGCATTGGACGCTTTCTTTGAGGCGTTGCCTCCTCGTCCCTCTTCCTCTCCTGATTGTTCTATATTAGAAAAAGACATATCCCTTTCTGAACTTAAGTTAGCCCTTGCCCAATTACCTAAGGAGAAATCCCCTGGCCCGGACGGTTTTACCGCGGAGTTCTACTCTTGCTTTTCCCAGATTCTTCTCCCTCACCTTTTATCTCTTTTTCAATTTTTTATTTCGCACAAGGAGGCTCGTGGTTCATTTCTTGAAGCCATGATCTGTTTAATTCCAAAGAAGGATAAAGATCCTTCTTCTTGTGCTAATTATCGTCCTATTTTTTTAATCAATTTAGACTGCAAGATTTATGCGAAGGTTCTTGCCCTTCGCATCAATAAGGTTATTCCTGACTTGATCGGCTATGAACAGACAGGGTTTGTTAAAGGTAGAACGCTTGCAGATAGTTCTAGAACCTTTATAAATATCATTCATCTAGCCTCTAAAAGTTCCTCTCCTGTTGCGGCCATCAACCTAGATGCGGAGAAAGCCTTTGATCGCATCCATTGGCTTTTTATGATGCGTGCACTCAAGTGGCATGGTTTTGGTCCTGGTATTTTATCCCTTATTCAATTGTTATATTCCTCCCCCACTACTTTGGTTTTTGTTAATGGACTACAATCTTCCTACTTTTCTCTTCAACGAGGCACCCGCCAAGGCTGCCCTCTCTCACCTTTGCTTTTTATTTTATCTCTTGAGCCCTTTCTCCACTCCCTTAGACAGTCTTCTGCTGTTCGGGGCTTCACACATAAGTCGGTTGAAATTAAGTTCACTGCATATGCTGACGATATTTTGTTGTACCTCTCTGACCCCCCAACTTCCTCAACCGCTTTCACAGAGCTTTTATCTTCTTATGCTACCTTGTCTGGTATATAAATTAAACTTCTCTAAATCCGAAGTCCTTCCATTAAATAAATATTGTCTAAGAAATATGTTTGAGGGGACAGATTTTAAGTGGAACACTAATTCCATTACATGCCTGGGAATAAAATATTCCTCCTCAATTGCCAGAACTGTTCAACTTAATCTGGATGAAGTCTTATTGAAGGTATCTGGCATGGCAGAGAAATGGTCTCCTTTATACTTGTCTTGGTGAGGTAGGCTAGATACCTCTAAAATGATGATGCTTCCAGTTATTAACTTTTATTTGTCCATGCTACCAGTTCGACTCCCTTTTAAATTTTTTAAAACCCTTAATGGTATTTTGAGTAAATTCCTATGGAATAATCGTAAAGCGCGTATATCTTTGTCTGCTTTGTCGGCGCCTAAGGACAGGGGAGGAGTCAACTTTCCCAACTTTCGTCAATACCACTCCTCCTTTTTGATCCGTCAGGTTTTGACGTACCTTTATCCTTCGGGCGATCCCCCTACTTCGGTATGGTTCAAACTTGAGGAATCTGCTATTCATCCCCTTCCCTTCTCTTCGTTAGCTAATTTCACTCACTCCCCTCGCTCATTTAAATCCCCAACTATTTCACAACTTATATCGACCCTGCATCCGGTTATCACAAAATCTCTTTCTCCTCTACAGATATTTCTAGACTCCACTTTATGGCATAATAAGTCCATTAAAATTTCTAATCGCACCATCCTTTGGAAGGATTGGGTTGCCAAAGGGATTATCCAGGTAAAGCATCTAATGCATAATACGCAATTTATAGCTTTTCAGGAGTTTCAATCTAAATTTGGCTTACCTGCTAATTCCCTCACGAAGTTTAAATCTCAAAAACTAACTTTAACTCAACAGTTTTCTCTTATCTCCGAATCTCTCTCTTCTTCATCAAGCCCCCTGTTAACACCATTACCTACTTCTCTCCTGGTTCGAGCTTCACACATATATAAATATCTCCACTTCTCTCATCCGACCCGCTCCAAAAGCAAGACTGAAATTTTATGGGAAACGGACTTACAACGCATGCTTTCCATATGCACTTGGGATACGATTTGGACTCGCTGACACCACACCTCTTGCAATGCTAGCACTACTCAGACTCTTTATTATTTTTACCAGAGATTGTTTTTAACCCCATTGTCTGTATCCAAATTTAGTTCTGGCCTATCCACCAACTGTTGGTCCTGTAAAAATACCCCTGGCACATACCTACACTCTTTCTTCCTTTGCCCTTCTATCTCCATCTTTTGGACAAAAGTATGTAAATCAATCTCCTCTATATGTTCCACTAATTTTCCCTTTGACATCTACTCCATCTTTCTGGGTAGTAATTCCATTCAGTGGTTGGGTGCTCGTAAATTGGGTTCTTTTGTGGATTTGCTAATTGCCATTGTTTTTCAAGTTATTACATCCAATTGGAAAGTCTCCTCCAAAGTTTCTTTTTCTGCTTGGTGGAATCTTTTATGTCACCATCATAGGCTAGATAGAGCCTCTGCAACTACTTCTCAACAACTCCTTCGAAAAGAAGCTTTTTGGTCTCCACTGACTAATTATCTATCTTCCTTTGCATTACGTACTAATGATAGTAGCTTTGCATTTCAGCCGCCCTGAACATTGTGTTTAATATCTTTCATATTGTTAATATTTTATCGAATGTATATTGTTATTTTTTCAGATCTATATTTATAATTATATTGTTAATTATATTGTTCATTAACGGAAAGTCTCATTAGATTATCTGATTATGATTTTGACTCTTTTTCTTCTTCTTCTTTTCTTCTCTTCTTCCTTTTTCTTTTTCTTTTCTTCTTCCTTTGTAAAATTAAAAATGCTAATCTACTATGGTACATACTTGCTTACTCTTGTTTAGTATTGACTTTTGCCATGGATGATGTACGATTTAACATGTCTCATTCCTTTTCTGTACATCTATTACTGTTATCTTATGTACTGCTCGTCTGATTTGTTATGATAATTCTGTACCTTGCTCTTTAATTGCTTCAATAAAGCTCTTTGAAACTAAAAAAAAAACATGTGATTTGCAGTCTACTAAGGCACCTCCAGGATAAAAGTTAGCCCATTTAATTCCTGATTTATGATATTTTTCCTTACTGAATAAAAAGCCGGAACAGATTCTATTGAGGTTTATCAGTATTTACGCTAAAATGCATGCATTTTTTTAAATATCTGTGCTGTAATATGTGTATTACTTAGTCATGGTGAATTGTATTTGTTGAAATTATTGATTGACTAAAAAAAATACATTTTATAAATAAGACGCCTGAAGATAAGTATTAGTGACTGCTATAGCAGAGGACAGTAGATTAAATATAAAAAAATTGCATTTCTTGGCAAATACTAAAATTCCAGAACTATTCAGGATCATCAATTCCTTTGTACTCTTAAAAAATGTACTGCGTTTACTCCACATTTATAGTGATCTCATGTCTGTAAACCCACAGATTGCTCTGGGAGTGGTATTCTAAAATCTATGGTCTCTGATTATTCTGTTTTACATATGCCTTTCCATCAAGCCTCTAATCTTGATTTGCACAATCTTGCTCCGTAAGGATTTCCAGTGCTTATTTGTGATGTATTTCAGTTAATTACCTGGACTTAGGTATGGAAGACTGACTGTCAGATGACTGAGGTTGTAGAGGCACTGTCGGTTTTTAGCAAAATAGTTACCAACTCCATGACCGTAGTCATTGTGGCGAGGCCTGTACAGCCATGATATGGAGGGCCATTTAACACTTTTTTACATTTTCTATCTGCCCTTGGGAAAAGTAAAACCAATGTGCTTAACTCTCCCTGCAGGGTCACCCCCAAACCTATGGCCTTCACCCACCCTATTTTCTGAACCTGTTTTTGTTGGCTTTTAGGACTCTCTGCACTTTACCACTGCTAACCAGTGCTATCAATATACCCAGCTGATGAGCCGCGATTGGAAACACAAATTCTAAAATCAGAGTCTTCGCCGTTATTTTGAAAATATAGGGCAAATAGGCTGATATAGTTGCTGTGATGATCATGCAACCGATAGTTTAAAACCTGTTAGAAATGATACGGCCTCCTTGCAGCCAACGAACAGCTTCCGGGTCAGGATCCTGTTTCCAATCACGGCTCATCAGCTGGTTATATTGATGCACCAGTATATGTTTTTATTTCTGATTTTGTGCACAATTAGTGAACAATAATAGAACAGTGGCACCAACGAACACAACCAATATCATTTGGTTTTTAACTTGAAGGTTTTTAATGAGTGGGACATCCTCAATCCCTCATTCTTAAGCATATTGCTTCTTCAAAAAGCCTAGTGAAATTGAATACTAGCAACGTCCTAATTTCTAGAAAACTGTCCTGAAGAAGAAAACTGTCCTGAAGAAGGTGAACAATTAACTACTCACCGAAACGCAGCGTCGACTATTCTGTTTTCTTGTGATATTGTAATTGTATTTTAATATGAAATGTTTTTAACCTTGATTGTGTATTTTTATGGAATACATTTTATACGTTTCATTTAGTTTGTTATTAGTTTTCTGTGTTGTACTGACTTACTATTATTGAATATCATATGATTGTATGGATTTGTGACCTCACTCTAAGCACCAGCACTGTGTAGAACCTTAGAATCAAATTAGTTTTGAGTAGGGACCCTTTGTGTTTCTTGTATGTACTTACCCTGTCCCTGATCTGATTATAAGGGTACCTCCCTTTTTTTTCTTTACTTTTAGAAAGTAAACACAAAGAGATGACAGACGGAGCGCTGAAACTTTTCAGACACTCACCCCCAGTCACAGATCTGGGTTGAATCCATCATCATTCTTTAGCTCACTTCGCCACCTCAGTTCAGACCCAGCCATATGCAAATCAGTCTTGACCCTGTGCCTCATGGGAACAGTCCAGCTTGAACTGCCAAGCCAGGTCTTCCCTGAACTGGAAACAAGCATCCTGGGACTGGTTTCGGGGTAACACCCCTCATCAGCCAGGCTAGCTTGAATCCAGTGGTAAAGTGAGCAAGGGACCCACGTCTGGGCATACCCTGCCAACTTAAGGTGAACAAAGCAAACACAAGGAGATGATGGACGGAGCGCTGAAACTTTTCAGACACTCACCCCCAGTCACAGATCTGGGTTGAATCCATCATCATTCTTTAGCTCACTTCGCCACCTCAGTTCAGACCCAGCCATATGCAAATCAGTCTTGACCCTGTGCCTCATGGGAACAGTCCAGCCTGAACTACCAAGTCAGGTCTTCCCTTAGCCGGAAACAAGCATCCTGGGACCGGTTTCGGGGTAATATGACCTTTGGGGTAAGTTGTCCTCAGCAGTAGGGGGCAGACCATGCCCTAATCACCTTTAGTTGGGAGTTGAACTCAGAAGGTAGACATGTTTACTGAGGGTGGGAGTTGTCACTTCCACCAGGTCAAGGAGAATGGGGTTCCTGTCACTTCTCTGAGGGACACCGGCGGCAGCCAGACCATAGTAGTCGAAAAGCTGGATTCCCCAGAGCAGCACACCAGTCAGGTTTATAGGGTAATCCAGGGACAGGACCTCTTTCACCCTATTGCCCTAGTATCCCTGGAGTAGGTGTGGAGGTCACCCAGAGGAGGGTCATAGTTAGTCCCCAGTTACCCATTGAATGTATTCTGGGGAATGAGTTGCCACTGGTGACAGAAGAACAAGGAGGTTCAGTCGCCCAGATATTTGGGCATACCACTCCTGACCGGAGGGTACAGAGGCCCAGATGGAGGGGCAGGGAGAGGAAGGACCCACCCCTGCTCAGCCTCAAAGTACAGACCCTGGGCTGGGTGGCCAGTCTCACACTACCACCCATAGAATGGCAGGGAGAAGAGTTTGAAGAAGGGTGCCTAACACTCGGGGCTGTTGTCCCCCACTCTGAGAAAGCTCAGATGGCAGAGAACACTGGATAGCCTTGGTCTTGGCTCTGGAAACTAACAGCTGTCAGTGGCCCCTGTTGGTTGCTGTCCTTATGGACAAAATGTTTCTTGAGTTGGGGACAGAAGTCAGACCCAAGGAGTGGAATGGGCCACATCACTTTGTTGGGCAGGGTGGTACTGCCCGCCTATTGGGATGCATTTGTGAGCAAGTTAAGGTTATATGCTAGACAGAAGGGGTCCACAAGTGAGAAGAAGGGCTCCCCATGGGTCAATACAGTGGTTCAAGAGAGTGTAGACATAGAGATCCAACTGAGTTCAGAGAGCCATAGAACTGACAAGTGCCCCGGCATAACAGGGCATTCATCCATGTTCTATCGCCTAAGCAGGAAAGCCCATCAAGGTATCAAACAGTCTACCCTGACTTTTCGCTGGATGGGGATCGTGTTGGACTTGGACCTCTCTACAGGGTCATCCCCAGACCTTTTGCCTTCACCATCCTGTTTACTGAACCTATTTTTGTTGGCTTTTAGGACTCTGCACACTTTACTACTGCCAACCAGTACTAAAGTGCTTGTGCTCTCTCTTTTAAACATGGTAGAATTGCCTTACACCCAATTGGCACATTTAATTTACATGTAAGTCCCTAGTAAAGTGGTACTACATGTACCCAGGGCCTGTAAATTAAATGCGACAAGTGGGCCTTCAGCACTGATTATGCCACCCACTTAAGTAGGCCCTATAAACTTGTCTCAGGCCTGCCTTTGCAGCCTGTGTGCACACAGCTTAAAGTGTGCAGAACTGCCCAACCTCTTGGGAGTGCTCTTCACTATGGGGGAAGAACAGGGAGAGATCCTCAGCATTCGCGCTGTCTGTCCATTCCTTGTGGGGAGATGGACCACCTCAACAGTTTGGGATTCTCACCCCTCATTTGCATTAACCATCTGAGGGGCCTGTGGTCTATCCGAACCCTGAAGTGAGCACTAAGCAGGTATGGTCTCAGCTTCTTCAGTGCCCAGACCACTGCTAAGGCTTCACTAACTATTGCACTCCACCTCTGTTCCCAGGGAAGTAGCCTCCTATTGATGAGTGCAACAGGTTGATCCAGGCCCTCTTCATTTAGCTGTGCGAGCATGGCCCCTATGCCATGCTCTGAGGCATCTGTCTGCACAAGTAATTCTTGGTAGAAGACAGGGGTCTTGAGCATATGCGCTGTGCACATGGTCTCCTTCATGGTGTTTTGGAACGCCTTTGTCCAGATCACTTGACATGGCTGCTTCCTGGAAGCCAGCTCTGTTAAGGGTACAACAATGGTGTCATACACCTTGACAAATCTCCTGTAGTAGCAGGTGAGGCCTAAGAAGGCCCTCACCTCTGTCTGGGCCTTGGGGAGGTTCCCAAGCCAGAATGGTTTCAATCTTGGCCCAGAGAAGCAGCACCTTGCCTCCTCCCACTTGGTGACCCCAGTAGACCACAGAATCCTACCCTATCTGGAACTTACTGGCCTTTATAGTCAGGCCTGCCCTCTGCAGATCCTGAAGCACGTCTCTGAGTTGGCACAGGCGGTCCTTCCAGCTAGAACTAAAGATCGCAATGTCATCTAGATAGGCGACACTGAAGTCACCAAACCCAGCCAGGACCTGGTTGATCAACCACTGGAAGCTGGCACAGGGGTTCTTCAACCTGAAGGGCATTACCCAGAACTGGAAATGCCCTTCAGGGATAGAGAGCGCAGACCTCTGTTTGGCCCTCTCGGTCAAGGCAATCTGCCAGTACACAGATGCTAATCCGTCGTGCTGTGGAACTTGGCAGTTCCTAGCCGAGCTATGAACTCATCAGTTTGGGAGATGGGGTGTGCGTCAGTTTTGGTGACTGCATTGAGCCCACAGTAATCCACACATAATGTACTTTAGCGTCTTCCCAGCCTGGGTACCCGCCAAGGACCATGCTGCACATGGAACTTAGTATTACACATCTTGATTCTGCTGCGTTTAACTGCAAACTCAACATTCTAAAACAAGATTTCATAGCATTGAACTCTGACACCTACGTCACAGCTCTACGGAGTACGTTAGGAGCCAAAAGTTCTCCATTATGAAAAATATCAAGGCATCACATCTCCCCTCTGTTAAATAAAACATTATATTTTTATACAAATCAGCAAATATTTATAAATACAAACACATTTCTTCAATCAACCTTGTTGGCGCTTTAGTTATTCAACCTGATCTGTTTACTAGAAACTGGGAGCTGTCATTTCACTGTCAGAGATCTTCGAAGACAGTGAAGAAGTACCAGCAGTCGCTGAGTTCTCAGATTCAGTCTTTCTTTCACCATCTTCAACAGAAGACCAATGAATCAAATGCCAAAAGTTAAAAGAGTCTCTGTTAACAGACTTCCCAGGGTGCTGGGCAGTCACCGTATGTCCCTTGGTGGACACAACGAGGAAAGGTGCAGCATCATATGGAGCATTAGATTTTCTCCTTTACAGCTGGCGGGCGATCACTAGATCTCCTGTTTTTAACTCAATGTTCTTTGCATATCGCCTCTTGTCAGCATAGGCTTTCATCTTTTCTTTATGAATCAAGTCCTTCATTCGAGTTGTCTTATCATCTCCTTCTCTTTTGTTGGTCCATTGAGGTAACTTGGTTGCAATTGCTCTCCCAAACATCAAAGTCGCAGGACTTTCACACGTGGTCGAGTGAGGTGTTGAACGATAGGCTCATAGGGTGGAATTCAACACAGTTTGCAATTTGAGCCTCTCAACAGTTGCACAATGTACTGCTTTCTTTAGCGTACTCATAAAACGCTCAACAACTCCATTAGCCTGCGGCCACAAAGGTGTACTCTTCTGATGCTTTATGTTCAGATGCTCCAAAAAATCCTTGAATTCTCGACTGTTGAAAGGCGAGCCATTATCAGACTTCAAAATGGCGGGAACGCCCCATGTTGCAAAAATGCTGTCAAGTCTCTCAATGACTCGCTCATGTGTCATGGACGAGAGATCCTCTATTAAAGGAAATCGAGAGTACTCAGCCACAATTACCATCAGATGATGTCCATTGTCGAGTGGACCAAAGAAATCAATGACTATTTTCTCCCATGCATGTTTAGGGAGTTCTGACATGGTAAGAGTATGTTGAATAATGTTTGTAGAGAGACAGTTACATAGATGATAGGCCGTGAGTTCCTTTTCAACCTTTTCATCTAAATATGGAAACCAAACTTGATCTCGGAGAGCTCTCTTGATGGCAACAATAAAACGATGTCCTTCGATAGCCACTATATTATTTTCTGTCTTAAACTCTCCGGGATTAGGATTCTCAACCCTCGCAGTAGAACTCCTTCCTGAGTTATAAACAGTTTATCTTTAATGTTTTTGTACTTTTGGTATTCACCATCATTGGTGAGAGTTCAAGTGAGTTGGTTCCATGACTGATGTGTAATTATGTCTTTTAACTTCAGCATGTCACTATCATGGCTTCTGGCAGTGATGATCTGGGCTAAAGATATGGAAGCAGGCGTATTTGACTTTACATTTAAATTATTGTAGGCTTCAACCGTCTTGGATGGAGTACCTTGACTTTGTATAGGCACTTTGGAAAAGTAGTCAGCAGGGTTTTGATTCTTCTCTGAACGATGTACAATAGTGTAATCATACTCCTGAAATCGGAGTCCCCACCGTTCAATGTGAGGAGGCACCTTGGCTTTTGGTTTGCAAAAGATAGTCAATACATTTTTATAATCAGTTACCAGCGTAAACGGCTTTCAATACTAGATGGAAGTGTTTACAAGCCCATATCATGGCCAAACCTTCACTTTCGGGGTGAGAATAAACACATTCTGTTTAGGACAAACCTCTACTGGCATATGCCACAATATATCTTCGAGCATGGGGGTATCCGCTGTACTGTGCTAGGATAGCGTCTAACCCAATGGGGCTAGCATCAACAACAACCTCTGTATGAAGCTTTGGATTGAAATAGGTCATTTCAGTAGCAGTTTCAAGGGCTTGTTTGATTTTCTTGAATCTTCTATCACATTCTTGTCACCACTTGAATGAAACATTTTTCTTTGTTAACTCTTGTAAGGGAGCACTTTTGGGCACAAAATCTTGTATGTATCTTGAACAGTAACTGGCAATGCCAAGAAATGAATGTATCAAAGAAACATCTTGTGGGGGATGAGCATTTGACAGTGCTTGTACTTTAGCGCCATCATACCCCCATCAGAAAAGATATGCCCAAAGAATTTTAACTTTGTCTTGTGGAATTCACACTTGTTTGCATTCAAAGTCAGGCCTGCATCAGTCAGTAAGCGAAATACTTGGGTGAGAGCTTTATCATGCTCCTTTTATGTAGCTCCGAAAATCAATATGTCATTGCTGTAGTTGTATGCATTCATAACTGGCTGTATGACACATCAAATTATGTCTTAGAAAGGTTTTGCAGCTGATGACACACCAAAACTGAGTCTTTTATATCAAAACAGACTGGCGTGTGTAGAAAAAGTTGTAATATATCTGAAATATTCTTCGTGTTCCAACTGATGATAACCTTTATTTAAATCAAGGCGAGAGAAAACCTTTGCAGCATTTAATTGTGTTATCATGTCAAAAATATATGGACCTGAATGCTATTCTTGTTTAATTGCCTTGTTTGCTTGGTGCACATCAATGCATATGTGTACAGCTCCTTCACTATTCTTTTTGGGCACTTCCACTATGGGTGAATGCTATGGCTTTAGAACAGTTGAATGCTCAATAATGTAATGCTTAAGTAATGGTTCCAGTTCTTTTTCAACAGCTTCTTGTCAATGAAAAGCAATTTGTCTATGTCTCTGAACAACAGGGCGGATATCATCATTAATGTATAACTTTACTTTTCATAGTCTTTAGCTTTCCCCAAACCATGAAACAATGAAAGAAATTGACTTACTATTTCATAGTGAGCATTCAGGTTGTAATTCACTGAAATCAGTCCCATATCAGTAGCGGTACTGGAACTGTGCAGGCAGGCACTTGCTGCTGTACCTTGAAGCACATGGATGGGTGCTTGCACCTTCATTTTCTTGTGCTTTAATGTCACTACAAATGAACTGTTAATATCGGTGAATACGATGTCAATGTATGCCATGATATATGCACGCATAGCAATGCCAATACCAATGAAAACAATGTTGATGTACACTATGACAAATATACTCATAATAATGAAAATGCTGGTAAATATGATATCAATGACCGCCATGTTATATGTGCATGTAATAACGAACACGTATCATTGCTATTACATTCACCAGAGATGACCTCCCTGTCAATCCTGAGTCAGAAATACGTGGTCAGACAGGCCCTGCAAACCAAACCCAAGCCTGCCGATTGATAGGCCACAGGTGGGGTTACACTTAGCCTGAAGACAAACGAAGAACAGGGAAAACCCTGATTGATCCCACAGATAGGCAGTTACACCACAAACAGGTCCGAGGAGATTGGCCCCATAAACACATTTGGCTAAAGGTGCGCGTTCCAAAAATACCACCAAGTTAGATGCCACAAGTGCACCAATGAAATCATCAAATGTTTCTATCCACACAGAACATCTACTGCCAATATTTAGCTCTTTGGCAGAATGGATAGGTGGTGGTGGTTTTAGGAATGCAGCAGCGTTGTAGACCAGTGTGGAACTTAATGACACTGTGGTGGTTGCTTGTGACTTTGTGTTTCCAAATCGTCTGTGAGACCTTGTGACGTGCTGGCCTCCAACTCATCTTTAATGAGAGCTGGAAACGTGACTTTCTTTGCAGCCATCTGAAAAATGGCACTATTCCAAGAGTCGTTCTCGGCTCTTTCTTCTTTGAAGACCTATGAAGTTGTACTGAGCCCCACTTGGCAACTTTGTGATTGGATCGCTTCAGATATGGACGGCTCCATAAGCACAACCCTGGACACTTTTCCTTGAGCCACCTTCACCGAATGCTGCGATATGATGACTCTCTTTAGTGTACTCAGTAAGTCATTTATGCCTGTTCTAAGCATCCATTTGCCTTTTCTAACACCTGGTTGATCTCTGCCTTGCAGCGTTACTTTGCTGGTTATGATTATCAGTGGCTGTGCTGCGTACACTAGATTGACTCTTCTTTTGATGTTACTACTCTGTTTTTTATGTATGGGTTGACCTGCAGGTTTTCGACCATCAATGTGTAAATTCTTTGCAACACTACCGTTGTCTTTATTTGCTTCACAGCGACTGTTTTTGCTCTTTGACTCCACATGCATGAAATATCTATTACATTCTACGACAGCGACACACTTGGCACGCACACGCAGTTTTCTTCCACCATGGCAACCTCTCTGGGAGAGCACGGTCGTTCTTCGGGTTACTTATCCCATATCTCGTCCCCATTTGTAGTGTCTTGCCAGCCTGGGTACCCGCTAAGGACCATGCCACACACAGAGGGTAGTATTACATAACTTTATTCTGCTGTGTGTAACTGCTAACTCTATATTCTAAAACAAGCTTTCATGTCATTGATCTCTGACACCTACGTCACAGCTCTATGGAGTCCGTTAGGAACCAAAAGGCTTCTGTTATAAAATATTGCAAGACACTACACGTATGTTCTGGAGTGACATCGGGATGGGCAGCCTTGGGAACCAACATGGCTGGGCTGCCCCAAGGGCTGTTGGAGGGCTTAATAACCCCTATCTCCAGCATTTTGGAGACCTCCTCCTTAATACTGGCTCTCACCTCATCAGACAGCATGTAGATTTTACTCTTCAAAGGCATGCTGTACCCAGTGTTAATATCATGGGTACACCATGTAGTGAGTCCTGGGATAAAGGAGAACAAAGAGGCAAACTGCCCCAATACTGGTGGCAGTCTCTCTGTTGTTCTAGGGTCAGTGTAGGAGACAGGCTAACACCCTCCACTGAGCCATTCTACTCCTTGGAGCAGGGTCAACTCAGACCTCTCGAAGTGGGGTTTGCAGTGATTGACGTGTATGACCTGTGACGGGGCGTCCCCAGAGGACAGCCATGGATACCCCGGGGGCACCAAGGAGGCCCGTCTTCAGCCAGTCCCGTTGCCGTCAGGAGGGCAGAACCCAGATGTGCTGTCGAACGTGGAAGAGGATTCGTAGGGAAGCGGACCGCGGGAAGTACAAGACGAAAAAGGAGAAGAGAGAAAAGAGGAAGGCGGACCAGCGCGAGAACCGAAGTTCTGGGGAGAAACCAGCGGCGACCAAGCAGAAGAGAAAGAGGAAGTGAGCGAGGGCGCAGGAGAACCAGAAGACGAGGGAGCGAACATCCAGCTCCAAGAGAAGGCGTCCCCAGAGGAAGGCTCCAAGGACGAGGCGGCCATGACCCTGTCACCGGGTCACAGCTACAGGCAAGTGCTGCGAGCGACAGGGCGTGTGCTGGGAGGGTGGTTGTTCTCTCAGGCCATATATACAGGCTTATAGGGAGGCCCTGGGAGATGGAGGGAAGGGAGACGAATCCCCCCCATTTACTTTTCTTTTGTTGTTCTGTCCGGGGTTAGACACGCACTTCTATAGTTAGTTTCGGCCCCAACGCACCGAATACCAAGTCTCAGAGAGGGTGGGTACTGTAACCCATAAGGAAAAGACATACAGAGACAGGGGTCACCTGATGTAAGGCTCCCCCTGCCTAAACCGGCTTTAACCCCTGAACGGTGTGAACAAACACCGTACCTCCTCCCGCGGACAACCCCATAGGTTGCGAGGTAGAAGGAGGGGAGTAGAGGGGTGTTAGGTGTAGAACACCGGAACAAAGGACCCATTTACTAAATGCCTCTCCTTTTCTTTTCTTCTCTCCTGAGGGGACGACCAACGTCAAAAGGGGCGAGGAACCAGAGTCGACGAGGAACCGGGGAGAAACCAGGACCCAAGAACAGCGAGAAGCGCTGTACAAGACAGAACAGTGACCCAACCGTACCCAAGCTGTGTGGGCAGTTCTCAGTGTACCAATAAAGACCATTTCACCAAACCGAATAGTCGTCCATCGTCTTTGGGCCAGTGACAGGACCCTTAATGGACTCCTGGGAGTCTTGAGGTCCTCCAGGTAGGTGACACCACTCTTGCGCTTCTTCACCTCATAGGGCCCTGACCTGTGGTTTTGCAGGGCCCTGGCCTTCACAGGCTCCATCACCCACCCTTTTTGGCCAAGCTGAAACTTGGCCAGAGTGGAATTCTGATCATACCACCGATTCATGCCCTCCTGGCTCAGAGTGGTGTTCTTGTCATACTACCATTTATGCCCTCCTGTCTGGCTTCTAGGCTTTCCTGCACTTTCTTTCAGAAACGCTTCATCTGGCTACAGAGGGACAGCATGTAGCTGACCACATCCTGTGGGGCCTTCTTGGGAGCTTGCTCCCAGCCCTCCTTCACCAGACTGAGAGGTCCTCTCACAGGGTGCCCCTACAGAAGTTCAAAGGGGCTGAATCATCCCCCTACTGTGGTACCTCCCTGTAGGCAAATAAAAAGCATGGCAGGAGGTCGCCCCACTTCCGCCTCATGGGCTCTGATAGGCCCATTGTCATGCCTTTTAGGGTCTTATTGGACCTCTTAGTAAGCCCATTAGTTTGAGAATGGTAAGGAATGGAGAACTTGTAGGTTACTCCACACTCCTTCCACATGGCCTTCCTGCACATCAACATGAAGTTGGTACCACAGTCTGACACCACCACCTTGGGGAATCCCACATGGGTATAGATCCCCATCAGTTCCCTGGCCACTGTGGGTGCAATCACTGTTCTCAGAAGGATAGCCTCCAGGTACTGTGTGGCTTGGTCCACGAAGACCAGGAAGAACCAGCTGCCCATGGCTGTTGTGTGATCCAGAGACCCTAGAATGTCGATGCCCACCCTTTCAAAGGGGGGCGCCAATGACAGGGAAAGGTTGCAGGAGAGCCTGGCGCTTCCCTCCTGACTTGCCACTGGCCTGGAAGGTAGGATAAGACCTGTGGAAAGCATCTGAGGCCAGCCTCATTTGAGGTCACTAAAAGTGGGTGACAAGCATGTCAAAAGTGTTGTCCTGCCCCACATGACCTGCCAGGGGAACATCATGAGCCAGCTCCAGTAAAAAGGACCTCTAGCACTGGGGAACAAGCAACACATGAGATGAACCAGGCTCAGGAACCTTAGGCTCACTATACAGGAGACCTTTCTTCCAGTAAATCAGGTGATCACCAGAGGTGTCGCCAGAAGCCCGATCCTTGGCCTGCTGCCATAGGCCCACATGGGTAGGTCATTCCCTCTGCGCCTTGCAGAACTCCTTCCTAGGAGGGACCCCCTTCCTGCTGCCAGTTGATCAGCTCAGGTAGGTTCCCCAGGGTGACAACATCCTCCATTATAGGCTCTGTGGCATCCCTCTCAGGATCAGCCACCTTCCAAACTGTAGGAGTTTTGTGGAGTGGGATTCCCATGCCATCTTCTTTTTAGCAGCCATTTATTTTTCTGCTCAGGTGGGGATTGGGAGTCCTGACCGATAGAAATGTTCAGGGCTCTTTGGAGAACTCCTTGTTTTTATGTTTATCTCCCCCCCTTCTTCTGATGGGGACCCTCCCCACCCTTGTGGTGAACCCACCAGATACCTTCTTGTGGACCCCGGTGCTGACCCAGCTGTCAGCTTCCTTAGCAAGCTCCCTGAGCTTACTATCATTAAGGTGTTGGCAGAGATCTGCAAAAGAAAGACTGAAAATGTGCTCCTTTACAATCAAAATTTTCAGCCCCTGATAATCCTTTACTTCCCTGCCCTTCACCCAACCATCCAGTGCCTTGCTAAAGGAATCCACACAATCTACCCAGGTCTGTTGGGCCAGTTTCTGACTGTCCCTAACCTTCTGTTTGTACTTCTCTTTGGTCAGATCATACTTCTTGACAAGTTCTCCTTTCATGGGGGATACCTCATTCTGTCTCCCTTCTCTAGTGCCAGTAGGGTGTCCCCCCTTCACTAGGGATATACCTCCAAAGACTAGCTCCCCAATCCTCTTCAGGGATCTTGTGCATCGCTAAGGCAATCTCATAAGCCTCAAACCACTTGTCAATATCATCCCCCACAACAAAGTCGGACACCAGACCTTTGAGAGCATAGACCTTCTTGTCTCCAGAAGGCACTGTAGAAATGCTGCCACCATCACTGCTGGACTTTGTCTGCCTGGCCTTGATATCCAGCTCCTTCATGCTCCTCTCATGAGTCGAACACTCCAAGGTAATTCTCTCCTTCATGGCCAGTTTTCTTTTCCTCCATGACCAGTTTTGTCTGTTATTCTGCTATGGTCAGTCTCTTTTCCTCCATCTTGAGCTTGCCCATCTCCAGCCTGTACCCCCTCTCTGCCATCCTTTTCCACCTGTTCCTCTGTGGTCATGTTGCAAAAGGACACACTGCTTCCTGCACGAGGAAGGATAGCCAATCCTGGGGGTAAGCCACCCCCTTTCTCAGCAGACTGCATTCCAAGATCCTCCTGCAAGTCCTGCTCTGATCCCCCCACATCATTCTCTTCCTCCTGGTCATCTGTTGTGACTGGCAACTGGTGGCCCTCTGCCCATGTCCTTAAGGCCTTTTGGGACTCCACCTTCATGGTGCTCCTTTTAGTGGGCAGCCCCCATCTCCTGGCAAAGCTTCTTGAACTGAGCCACAGTGTAGCTCTCCAGGTTCGCCAGCACAAAGTCCGTCTTTGCAGGTGAGGTCACAGACACCATCAGTCAGGTAGAGTAGGAATGATTTCAAAACCAAAAAGGCCAATCAGAGAGAATGCAGTGATACACCAAATCACTGTATGCCACTGCACAAACACAAGTCCTATCCTCACCGCTGATCACCCATGTTAGAAATTGGTTTACTGGTTGACTGGGGTGTGAGCCCTGGTCAAGCAGCAACCACAATCATTGTCAGGGTAAGGCGCAAGCAAGCGCCAAATGAACCTGTGCTCAACTCCCGGGTAGCTTGGCACAGAGCAGTCAGGCTTAACTTAGAGGCACGTGTAAAGTATTTGTACAACACTTCAGACAGTAAAACAGTGAATCCACCACACAAAAGATCCCACACCTGGTTAGAAAAATAGAGCTTAATTTAATAAACGAATTAAGACAAAAGCGATAAAAATCCAATCAGTAGAACTAAAATTATGAATTTTTACAGAATATACTGTAAAATAGTGCCTAAAAGCAAAAAGCTCCAACCACGGCTATCTGGTCATGTCCGATCAGGTGAAAGTCAAAAGTTCAGGCTGACTGCGATGGAGCGCAGATTGGATATAGTCCCAGATTAGTCTAGCTGAAGTTTTACTGTATCAAGTTTTGTGCCAAGAGTCCCACTCACGTTCAAGAAGGTCACAGGGAGCAAGGAGAGCGTCACTGGTGGTGGTCGTGTGGTGCGAAGAGCAGGCCGGGTGTCGCGGATGAACTGGTGTTTCCTGTTGGCGGCCCTCTACGGGCGACCATTGCTTGCTGTGCGAAGAGGCAAGCTGGCGGAGGCTTACGCTGAATTTCGGTGCGAGTGGCATGGTTCCGGTGCGAACAGGCCCATTTGCGGTCACGGAGAGCCCAAAAGCTGTGAGCCACACCAAGGGTCTTGGACCTGAGAGGCACCACTTGGGGGTCAGGAACTAGCTGAAGCTGGGTTCTGGAGCTGGTTGGGGAGACTTTTATGTCCCTGAGGCTCAGATCAGGAGGCCAACAGTCTAGCCCTTTAAGTCACTTTGGGGTCCTGGGTTCAGGATAAAGTTGCAGGTCCAGTTGTTCTTCCAAAGCAAGAGGGCAGCAGATCAGTACAGCAGGACAGCAGTTCCTTTAGAGCAGCAGTGGAGCAGAGTGGCTGTCCTTGTAGCAGCACAGCAGTCCTTTTTCCTGGTAGAGCATCCACAGGTCCTGAAGTGTACTGAAGAGTTGAGGTCATATTTATGACCCGGATTTATGACCCGGTTTTCGTCCCTCTTGCACCACGCAACATGGTGCAAGAGTGACTCTGCCCTGGATGGGTTCCCACACACCTCCAATGGTTTTTGATTAATTCCCAGAATTACAAGACCTTGTAAACCTGGGAATAAAAAGATACGCCTACCCAGGTGAGGAGTAACGAGAAGAAATATCTTTATTTCTCCTTGCTACTTCCTCTTTATATGTGTGCTGCAGAGGAAAACTCCTCTCTGGATTGTTTTTGTGCAGGAAGGTGCCCTTTCCTGTACAAAACCAATCCTGCCTACAACAGGCACCCTTGCACCATGGTGAGAGTGTGCATGCTTTGGTGCTAGGCTGCCAAAAAGGTGCATCACAAGGGAAAAGGACAGGAATGCACAATACTGTATAACTATGGCACATTCCTGCCCTTTCACTGTGACACAGGGCAGCACAGCAAGGTGGCTTGCTGCACAGCCTGTGCCACAAAATGTATAAATATGCCCCTTGGTGTCTAAGGTCATTCTTTTATACACAGTTATGCCATTGAAGTGTGGAGAAGCTTCTAGATGCATGCAGTTGAAGTACACAGATGCCCCGCCTTCCAGGCCTTGGCTCCAGACTAACTACAGGGGGTATGCAGCCGTTTGTGTGGATGCAGGTCACAGCTTATTCAAGTGTAAGTGGGGTTGTTCCCAGCTCCTCCCTTCCATCCTGCCAGTTATGGTCTATCCATGCATGCCTAATCTCCCATTGTGCGTGGCTGTCTAGGAGAAAAACACAAAGTCCAGCTGCCACCCGCACCCAGTCATGTGACACAGAGACAGGCTGCAGGTACTAAATGGTTAAGGCAAGAACATGCCAACTTTTTAAAAGGGGAATTTTCAGAATTGCATTTTAAAATGCAATTTTACTATAAGTTAGGATTTTAAATTAGGATTCTAGAGACACCAAACATGAACTGGTTATCTCTTCCCATTTGGAAATTACACTTATAAAATGTAAAGCAACTCCAGTGTTATCCTATGGGAGTGTTAGGTCTTGCCATAGTGAAAAACAAATGTATGATTTTTTTCACTACCAGGGAATGTAAAACCTAAAAGTACATGTCCTGCTTTTTATTTATTTGCATTGCACCTTGCCCTCTGGCCTGTCCACGGCCTACCCTATAGATGACTTATATGTATTAAAAAGGAAGGTTTGTGCCTGGCAAAAGGTTTAGTTTCTCAGGTTGAAATGGCAGTTAAAACTGCACACACAGGCTCTTGAATGGCAGGCCTGATGTCAGGAATCGAACCAGGAGGCTGCAGGAGACTAGAATAGTGGGTGCCATCACTACTTCTGGCAGGGAAAGACACTATCTATCTTGGACTGAGCTTATTCATTTGCACTCCACTAAGATGGCTGAAAGCGCTGAGGTCAGCGCTTCAGCCTACCTTCCTTGAGCACGAGACCCTGAGCACCTCTCTAGGCGCGCGCTCCCCCGCAGCTGCTTGCACTTCACCGAAGCCATTGGAGAAGGAGCAGCTTCTGCGTCACCTGCGTTTAGAGTTAGTGTAGAAAAGAGATTTCGTATCGTTTACTGCGGTAGTTTAGAATAATCTACGCGTCGGGCAGACTTAAATACTTCCAGAATCCAGAGTTTAGTGTCCGTGACTCCGTTTGACCTTTCAGTCATTCTCGGAGCATCCTGTCTTCGTGAGAAAGAATTTCCAGACACGCAAGTACTGTTTAAATTAAATGTTAAAGGCGAACCTCACAGAATAATTACTCACCAGAAAGTCTTGTGTCAGCCCAAGCTCTCAGCTGTTCTTGGCATCTGAAAAAAGACGAAAGAAGAGAGTTTATTTTTCAGTTGTAGTAAGGTAATACTGTTTCGTTTTCAAATATACTTACCAAGAATTCTGGTGCTAACCAAGCATACAACCTTTCCTGAGTTCCTGTAAAAGAAAAAGAGATGGTTTAGTTATCCAAAGGTTTAGCTCTCGCTAAAGAATCGCTTAGGTGTTATATAAGCAGTCAAGTTAGCTTTCAGTTAATTTACATTTTGCATAGAACAAGACAACGACCAAGTGGCTGAGTCCAGTTTAAAGGGTATGAACAAAATTACAGAGAAAAATACACAACTAATTATTTAGAATTGCCTAACACTGAATGAATGTTATTTGTATTTTAAAGGTGTTTAATAAAAGAAAACTCATCCTTAAAACTATAGAAGAGAGGCATAGCCCAGTCTAAAAGGAGTACGTAAGTCTAGGAACAGGAAGTTCATAGATAGAATGTTTAAAGGATTGTTGGACCTGAGTAATTTGTTTATTTATGTTACAGTGTCCATTTGCTGAAACGCATAGAAGAAAACTAGCGGTAGCGGTTCAGAGAAGGCACCCAAGATAGAAGGCGAGGCTGTCTCTTCTTTATCCCATCCCCCTTTCCCCCCTGGGAATTTCTTCATTCTTCCTAGAAAAAACTCTTTGGGAGCGTGGAGGGAAACTCAGGGAGGCATTGGGAAAAGTCATCATTCTGCTCCTGTGAAGTACCAGGGAAACTTCAAGTAAGACTCCTGACACCTGAGACACGTTTACAGTGCTTCTTAAGTGGGTGTCATCACATGTGCCTCAGGTCCACTAGTAGCATTTAATTTACAAGCCCTGGGCACAGGTAGTGCCCCTTTACTTGGGGTTTACAAGTAAAGTAAAAATGCCAATTGGGTATAAGCCAATTTTGCTTGTTTTAGGGGAAGAGCACAAGCACTTTAGCTTAGCACTGATTAACAGTGGTAAAGTGTGATTGTCCTAAGGCCAGCAAAAGCGAAGTCAGCAAAAACAGGGAGTCTGAAGGCACAAAGTTGGGGGGAGACCAACCACACCAAAGATGCCTGGTATATATATATGCAAAAAGGAAGAAGAGAACTCTGGGTAGTTCCCATGTTTAGGTGAAAAGGTATATACATTACAGAGTGGTGGTTGCCACTTTGTAGGTTATAGTTAGAGTGACCAGAGATACTGATTTTTTAAATTTTTCTCAGTTTTTAGCTTTGCACCCATTTGACAAATGTGGGAGAAACTTTGCAAACCTGTTGCCTCCGTTTCAAGTTAGGAGGACTGAAGGTTTTGTGTCGTTTTGTCAAGGGAGTGAAAAGAAAAAAGGGGAACAGGCTTTAAATCCAATGCATTTTCCATAGACTTTAGTATTTATGCATAGCGCAAAAAACTTCAGTTGGATCTTTATAAAATTTGGCAGTATTACCTATTTGAGGGTGCAGATAATTGTGTGAGGTACTGCAGGTAAGTAGAGTAATCCAATTTTAAGTTATAAGGTTTTTCAACTTAATGATATCTTGTATCACAATACTACTAAAAGTAGCAAGCAAGTCCAACTAATAAACTAGACTCCATATGCAAAGTTTGAGATTTGCTACATCAACAACTGAGAGACCCATTTATGGTCACACAGTAATGAAACCTATAAACAAATACATAGCAAATAGAATACATCTTAATCTACATAAGCTTTCTTTGCATGCTCTCTGGCTCTCAAAATAAAACTGGCCCAACAAGCCAAATAAAAAACATCTTCTCTTTGCACCCCTGTGCAACAAAATGAATAATTGTCCGAGCAGTGAGCCCCACAAACTACTTTTTGGAGGGCGTGATTATTGGCCACTGGGAAAAAATAATAATCTCAATTTTTATAACAATAACAATGATTGACTTTCATTCACTTTGGCCTTAATATGTAGCACCATCCTAGTAAAATTAGCAAGGAGGTCCAAAAATAAACTAGACTGCATTTGTAAAGTTTCAGATTTACTACATGAACAACTGAAAGACCCATTTGTGTTCACATGCTAATGGGAGCCTATAAACAAATACATAAGTAATAGAATGCATCTTAATCCATATACATTTTCTTTGCATGATCTCTGGCTCACAAAATAAAACTGTCCCCAACAAGCCAAACTAAAACCATGTTCCTTATGTACTCCTGTGCAAAAAAATGGAAAAGGGACATATCAGTGAGCTACAAAAACTACTGCATGAAAGGCATTATAATTGGCCATTAGGAAAAAAAACCTTAATTTTATAAGATCAATGGTTGGCTTTCATTCACTTTGGGCTTCACATGTAGCACAATCCTACTTAACGAAGCAAGGAAGCCCAACAAATAAACTAGCCTGCATATGTAAAGTTTCAGAATTACTACATGAGCAACTAAAAGACACATTTATGGTCACATGATTATATGAACCAATAAACAAATACATAACAATTACAACAGATAAAAATAAAGAAATCACATTAAATCTGATTGCCACTCTGTAGATAGTTAGTATTCCCAAAGATAGGAATTCCTTGCATATTATCTCCCTAATAACTTTCCACCCGTTTGATGAATCACCACAAAACTTCGCAGACCTATAGCATTTTGAGAGGAAGTACATTTTTGTGGTCAATCATTAAGGTAGTGCAAATATAAAAGGGAGTCCCAAAGGCATTTTTCCACCAATGCATTTCTCATAGACTATTGCATCTGATATAGCGCGAAAATGGCTGAATAGATTCATATGAAATCTGTCACCATGGTACTTTTTCTGAATTACACAAAATCTTGTGAACTACTGCGGTACATGGCAGTAAACGTATTTAAAAATATATTAAAAATATAATAACATTTCCTACCTATTACCACTTTAATCAAATGGCAATAGGTGGGGACCTACTACTTACCTATATCTAAGGCCCTAACACTGAACACAGCCAAAGTGTAGTAAAAACTAACCCTGGGCATAGCAGGCGTAGTGCCTCTATGCGTATTTCCACAGAGTTTGAAAAAAACTCTTTGGAAATACGCTACGCTGCACTCCCTCCCCCTCCCAAATTCTTTAAAAATTAAAAAAGAAGCCACTTACCTGTGTGTCTGCTGCCTCCCCTGCCTGGCTGCTCTCCTTCCTGCTCCTTGCGTCCTTCTGTGATTAAAAAAACACTACCTTGTACGTCTTGTGCACTTTTTAAAGAATTTGGGAGGGAGCGGCTAACTCCGCTCCGCCACGGAGGCTGAGCTTTACCTACCTCCGCATTCGCAACAGAGCGCGGAGTAGGCAAATCTCTGCAAACTCCGCTGGCGGAGCGGAGTTACCCACCCAGGGTTAGTAAAAACAATATGGCAGCCTTTTCATTCTAAAAAAACAGCCATTACCAAATTATATACTGACTTGTCATTGCCATGTACCATGGTATACTGGAAAGTTATCACGGTATACTATGGCCCAAAATATAACCAAAGCCTTGCTGTATTATTGGATTTCAGTACCCTTGTGTCACTCATGGTGGTGTCGCATGGGCAATGCAATACTTAAGTCTGATTTACAAAGGAACACAAGGCCATCATAAATGGCTATGCATTGATTGGTAAATCTGGAGAAAATACAAGCCACTAGACTGTTCGCTCTTACACTCTACCCTGTACCAATGTATGCCACTCCAGTCTACATCATTCCATTATACTCCACTCCACTGCACGCTACTCCACTATACACTATAACACTCTATGCCACTCCACTATACAACTCTCCGCTCTATGCCACTCCACTCTATGCTATCACACTGTACACAATTCCACTCTATGCCACTCCACTCTATGCTATTACACAGTATACAGATCCACTTTAAGCATCTTCAGTGTACACCACTCTACTGTATGCCACTCCGCAATATGCTACTCCAGTATATGCTATTCCGCTCCATGACATTCTGCTGTATGCCACTTCCCTCTATGCTATTCCATTGTGTGCCGCTCCACTGCACACTATTCCACTCTACGTCACTCCAGTTTATGGCACACGCTCTACTCTACTTTTTTCTGCACTATTCAATTAGACCCTACTCCAATGTACGCCACTCCACTGTATGCTATTACTTTCTACCTCACCTGTACTGTCCGCCACTCCAGTGTACGCTACTCGACTATACATTATTACACTCTATGCCACTCTACAGTGCAACATTACACTCTACAGCACTCCACTCTTCACTATTACACTGTACACAATTCCACACTACACCAGTCTGCTCTATGCTATTAGACTGTATGCAACTCCACTCTACGCCTCTTCAGTGTACGCCACTTCACTGTATGCCACTCCGCTATATGCTACTCCAGTATATGCTATTCCACTCTATGCTATTCCACTGTATGCCACTCCATACTATGATATTACACTGTATGCTACTCCTCTCATTGCAACCCCAGTGTATGCCACTCCATTCTACCCCAATTCATTCTACTCTATTCTATTGGACACCTCAACTGTATGCCACTCCACTGTATGCTATTACACTCTGCCCCAATCCAGTGTACGCCACTCCAGTCTACACAACTTCACTGTATGCCACTGCACTGTGAGCTGCTCCACTATATGCTATTCCATTCTACACCACTCTACTTTACATCACTCCACTCTACGCCATTCCATTCTACTCTAGTCTATTTGTTGCTACTCGACTCTACGCCACTCTGCCATATAGTATTTCACTTTACCTCACTCCACTCTACACTACTCCAGTCTACACCACTCCACTCTATGCCACTCCACTCTACTCTATTCTACTCTATGGTATTCCACTCTAAGCTATTCTACTCTATATTACTCCTCTGTACTCCAGTCTACACTATTCCACTGGATGTTACCCCTTTCTACAGTATTATACTGTACGCAACTTTAATCTTTGCCCCTCTAATGTATGGCATTTCAATCTGCCCCACTCCGCTGTATGCCACTCCACTGTATGCTATTACACTCTACCTCACCCCACAATACACCACTCCAGTCTAAACCACTTCACTGTACGCCATTCCACTGTATGCTACTACACTATATGCTATTACACTTATTGCCACTCCACTGTACACTACTACACCATATGCTATTACACTCTACACCACTCCACTGTATGCAACTCCATTCTACGCTACTCCACTCTACGCTAGTCCACTTTATGCTACTCCACTATATGCTGCTCCACTCTACGCCACTCCAGTATACTCTCCTCCACTCAGTATAACTCCACTCTACAAAACTACACACTACTCCGCTCTATCCCAGTGCACTCCAATGTCCAAATTTGCACTCAACTTTATGCATGTTCATTCTATGGTACAACACTCTAACTCCACTCCACACAGTTTTTAACACTGTGTAATACAGATCTCCACTCTACTGTATGAGTCAACACTCCAGTTTGTAATAATTTCCTAGACTCTATGCTACGTCAATGTATGCTACCCCACTCTATGCTAATCCACTGTAGCCAACTCCACTCTATGCCACTTCACTGTACATCACTCCACTATACACTATTCCACTCTATGCCCCTCCACATTACGGTAATCCACTCTACGCCACTAAAGCGTATGCCACTTCACTCTACACTGCTCCATTGTATGACACTCTCCTCCATTCTATATAACACCACACTATAAATGTCTATCACACTCTCTGGCACTGTATGACATTCTATTTCACTCTATCCCCATACACTCCACTGTTCTAGTCTATACTCCACTCTATGCCAGTGCATCCAATGTACAACACTCTATTCCACTGTACAACACTTTTCTATGTGACCAAGCACTCGACTCTACTCTACATGGCCCCCCTTCAATTTATAACAGTTTACTACCTGCAGTAGGCCAGTAGACTCCACTCCATGCCACTCTACTCTACAACACACCAGTACACTCTATTGTACTATGTTACACCACTCCACTCGACTCTACTCCACTGTCTGAGACTTTACCTCACTCTACGCTACTATACAACAATCCACTCTACGCAGCTCCACTGTTTCACACACTACTGTACTCTATGCAACTCCACTCTACAATGCTCTACTACACTGTAGGCCACTCTTTGCAACTTTACTCCTGTCTATACCCCCTCACTCCACTGTACAACACTGTACTATACTGAATGCCACTGTACAACACCCTACTCCACTCTACAATACTCTAGTCCACCATGTGACACTGTACACAAATCTTTGTATGCCAGATGACATGTTTGCAGAGTGGTAGAGAAAGGAGGCATGGCCTCTGACCACCTCTCAGCAATCCAGCTGTGTGGGGCTTACTGGAGGTAACAGGATGGCTAGTTGGCCCCTAGAGACCCTCAAGAGGCAAGGGAACTTCATCCCCACATAGTAGTGTGCCAGGAGGCGCTTTTACAGAGTGGTGGAGAAAGGGGCGTGGCCTCTGATGACCTCTCAGCAGTCGCACTGTGTGGGGTTTACTGGAGGTAATAGGTGGGCTAGTTGGCCCCTAAGGACTCTCACTAGCGAAGGAGACTTCATCCCCCAACCAAGAGCGCGCCAGGAGGAGCGTTTGCAGAGTGGTGGTAAAAGGGGGCATGGCCTGCTATCAGAACTTAGTAACCCTGCTGTATGGGACGTACTGGAGGTAATAGGAGGGGTAGATGGCGCCCAAGGACGTCCTTGGGGCCAACTACCCCTCCTGTTACCTCCAGTAGGTCCCACATAGCAGGATTGCTGAGAAGTTGCCAGAGGCCATGCCCCTTTCTCCACCACTCTGCAAATGTGCCTCCCGGTGCACTACTAGTTAGGGGATAAAGTCCCCTTGGCTCCAGAGGGACCTTGGGGGCCAAGAAGCCCTCCTGGTACATCCTGTAAGCCCTGCGCAGCGGAATTCCTGAGAGCTGGTCGAAGGCCCAGCCCCCTTTCTCCACCACTCTGCAAACGCGACTGCTAGTTAAAAAACCTTAGAAATTCACTAAAAAACACAAAGGTTACAGGGACGTTATAGTTAGGAATTAGCATTTAAAAACCCTTAGAAATTCACTGAAAAAACCAAAGGTTTCAGGGACGTTATAGTTAGGAATTAACATTTTAAAAAAGCTTAGAAATTCACTGAAAAAACCAAAGGTTTCAGGAACGTTATAGTTAGGCTGACATTTCACTCGTACAAAACCAGAGAAATTCAGCCATTATAGTTACCTGAGTTAACTATAACTCGCGCCCCCGCAATGCACTGCTTATGACCTCACATATTACATCACTCATGACATGATCAGTGACATCACTTATGACATAACTCATGACATCTCAAATCACTTATTGTTGTAATTGTCATCTATTTATTTAAAAAGTACTTTAATCATCGTATTTCAAGATATTTTTGATTTTCGTGACGACAACTGCAATTGCCGAGGACACACAGCAAATAGTGCGTGTTTTTCACATATATAGACATATTTGACATAAAGTGTGAGTCTAGCAGTTTAGTAAGATGTTAATTTAACTTTCACCTTTGTATTCATTTGTCAAAAAAACCACATCAAAAACATATTTTCCTTCTTCACAGCAGCACCGGAGGTCACGAGGACGTCAGTAGTTACGAATACAAATTTCAAAGAGTAAAACAGATATATAGACATATTTTACACAAAGTTTGAGTCTAGCTGTTTAGTAACATATTTGTTTAACTTTATTTTAACAACACATTTAATAAAAACAACAGTTTAAAAAAATAACTTTCCACATTGGATTTCATGAATTCAACATAACTACCAAACAAAGAAATGTCATTGCTTTGCACAGTTTCCTTTATGAAAGGAAGTACACACCAATTTCTCCCTTCTTGAACTTTCCAGGTACTGGTTAGTTTCTTGTAGGAGCCGTCCCAAACTGATTTTGAAAATTGTGCTGGTTTTTAACTTTATTTGTCTATTTCTACCTCCAGCCCTTGCTACATTCTGCATGGACTGTAACATCATTTTAACATCTGGGAAGTAGTCTGTGGATTTAATTTTTCCACAATGTGAAAAACCGTGGATATTAATTTCTATTCTTCTTTTATTGCAGCAGTTCAAGCACTGTGAAAAAATGTAAACAAAGAAAAATGTATTAGGATTTCATTTTGAACATTAGGCAACCAACACAAGATACAATGGTGAAGTGGAAAAGAGACTTCTTAGGTGCAACTTAAGGCTTCTGTTATTATAGTACCTCCATTTAGATTTTAATCTATAGGAACAGAATGTAGTTCTGTAATGTTTTATAAATTCATTTCCTTCAGTTAAAAACAGTCTTTCATTTCTAATAACATGTTGTAGACAATACCCCTAATAGGCCGAATAATCTCTCAGAAATGTATAATTCATATACATTTCAACACATGGGCGTTTTTAGTTAAATTTTCAAAGGCCACAGCTTTACAATCTGGTAAAGTCAAATAGAGGAATTGTGCCAAATTATTTTCAGTGCTACAGGTGAATTTACAATGTTTGTTCCATTTATAACTTAAACCAAATAATACATTGATATGCACATCCTCTTCCTCTAATAGCCCTAGCATTACCATTAAAAATTATTGAGCATCCTACTGAACATATTGAGAAAGCACTACTAATCCAGTACAGTACTCTACCTTTTAGACATTTCTGCAGCTCTGTTGGTGTTAACCTGCCTGTCTTTGGCTCCATACAGACTATAACCTGAAGTGGCTGTATGCTTTGGATAAGAATTGACTCATAAACATTTAAAACCTTGAAGTGGTTCTGGAATAGGAACAAGCATTGAATTGTTATGTACAGTTCTAGCTTGCATTTTGTTATCCTCTAATTTATTGTAACAGTACTTACATATAACTTACTTTGTGGACAAGACAAAGCGTTCCTCTACAAATAAGTACACAGCAAACGTTTGCCAGTTATCATTATTTTCTTTTTCACTTTTTACATACATCTCAACAGTCTGTGTTTCAATCTTGTAGTGAGTGTGTCGACAACATATACAAACATACTCTGGTTTTTCAGAGCACACTGTGTTAAATTTTGCAATCTCTTCTTCAAAGCTATGAACTATAATACCTGTGTCCTGTTCTCCAACTCCTCCTGTTATCAATGCTTCATTTTCTGTAGAGTGCTGTTCTGGACAAAAGAAATGAAACTGCACATCATCACAAACCTTTTCTACCTCTGCCACAATACCATAGAAAGGTGCTCTATTAATGTCTTCTAAACATAAAGCAGTAATTTTCACATAGTACAACCTCCTAGCTAAACTTTGCATTGTTGAGAGGTGCACAGGTTACATCCTGAAATGATGAAAGGTGCTTAGCCACACGATCTTTGATAAACAAGGTACTGAGTGTCCCTCGGAATTTGTATGCTTTCTAACCGTGCAAGAATCCAATCCTTGTAAAGTACTTATTTTGTGTTTTAAACTTCACCTTAGAAAGATAAGTAGAAATGTTCTTAGTAAATCAAAGGATTACTGTCAAATACGTCAAACACTACTACGATACCATTTGTATACAGGGCCTGACTATGCTTTCCCTGTGCCTCTTCTGCAATAACTTTTTCTACATTTCTAGATACCATCACCTCTTTCGCTATAGGAGTGCCATTCTTCATTTCATGTTACAGCAAACAAATGATGGACGGAATGCTGACAATGCAAACATTCTCCCCCAGTCAAAAGATCTGGGTTAAATCCATCGTTCTTTTGCCCACTACGCCACCCCAGTTTGGACCCAGCCATATGCAAATCAGTCTTGACCCTGTGCCCCATGGGAACAGTCCAGACCGAACTGCCAGGCCAGGTCCTCCCTGGACCGGAAACAAGCATCCTGGGACCGGTTTCAGGGTATGTCACCCTTCTTCAGCCAGGCTAGCTAGAACGATGGATTTAACCCAGATCTTTTGACTGGGGGAGAATGTTTGCATTGTCAGCATTCCGTCCATCATTTGTTTGTTGTAACACTTTTCGCCCTAAGTGGGATGGGTATGCCCAGACGTGGGTCCCTTGCTCACTGTGCCACTGGATTCAAGCTAGCCTGGCTGAAGAAGGATGACATGCCCTGAAAGCCGGTCCCAGGATGCTTGTTTCCGGTCTAGGGAGGACCTGGCCTGGCAGTTCGGTCTGGACTGTTCCCATGGGGCACAGGGTCAAGACTGATTTGCATATGGCTGGGTCCAAACTGGGGTGGTGTAGTGGGCAAAGAACGATGGATTTAACCCAGATCTTTTGACTGGGGGAGAATGTTTGCATTGTCAGCATTCCGTCCATCATTTGTTTGCTGTAACACTTTTCGCCCTAAGTGGGATGGGTATGCCCAGACGTGGGTCCCTTGCTCACTGTGCCACTGGATTCAAGCTAGCCTGGCTGTAGGAGGATGACATACCCTGAAACCGGTCCCAGGATGCTTGTTTCCGGTCCAGGGAGGACCTGGCCTGGCAGTTCAGTCTGGACTGTTCCCATGGGGCACAGGGTCAAGACTGATTTGCATATGGCTGGGTCCAAACTGGGGTGGCGTAGTGGGCAAAAGAACGATGGATTTAACCCAGATCTTTTGACTGGGGGAGAATGTTTGCATTGTCAGCATTCCGTCCATCATTTGTTTGCTGTAACACTTTTCGCCCTAAGTGGGATGGGTATGCCCAGACGTGGGTCCCTTGCTCACTGTGCCACTGGATTCAAGCTATCCTGGCTGAAGAAGGGTGACATACCCTGAAACTGGTCCCAGGATGCTTGTTTCCAGTCCAGGGAGGACCTGGCCTGGCAGTTCGGTCTGGACTGTTCCCATGGGGCACAGGGTCAAGACTGATTTGCATATGGCTGGGTCCAAACTGGGGTGGCGTGGTGGGCAAAAGAACGATGGATTTAACCCAGATCTTTTGACTGGGGGAGAATGTTTGCATTGTCAGCATTCCGTCCATCATTTGTTTGCTGTAACACTTTTCACCCTAAGTGGGATGGGTATGCCCAGACGTGGGTCCCTTGCTCACTGTGCCACTGGATTCAAGCTAGCCTGGCTGAAGAAGGGTGACATACCCTGAAACTGCTCCCAGGATGCTTGTTTCCAGTCCAGGGAGGACCTGGCCTGGCAGTTCGGTCTGGACTGTTCCCATGGGGCACAGGGTCAAGACTGATTTGCATATGGCTGGGTCCAAACTGGGGTGGTGTAGTGGGCAAAAGAACGATGGATTTAACCCAGATCTTTTGACTGGGGGAGAATGTTTGCATTGTCAGCATTCCGTCCATCATTTGTTTGCTGTAACACTTTTCGCCCTAAGTGGGATGGGTATGCCCATACGTGGGTCCCTTGCTCACTGTGCCACTGGATTCAAGCTAGCCTGGCTGAAGAAGGGTGACATACCCTGAAACCAGTCCCAGGATGCTTGTGTCTGGTCCAGGGAGGACTTGGCCTGGCAGTTCGGTCTGGACTGTTCCCATGGGGCACAGGGTCAAGACTGATTTGCATATGGCTGGGTCCAAACTGGGGTGGCGTAGTGGGCAAAAGAACGATGGATTTAACCCAGATCTTTTGACTGGGGGAGAATGTTTGCATTGTCAGCATTCCGTCCATCATTTGTTTGCTGTAACGCTTTTCGCCCTAAGTGGGATGGGTATGCCCAGACGTGGGTCCCTTGCTCACTGTGCCACTGGATTCAAGCTAGCCTGGCTGAAGAAGGGTGACATACCCTGAAACCGGTCCCAGGATGCTTGTTTCTGGTCCAGGGAGGACCTGGCCTGGCAATTCGGTCTGGACTGTTCCCATGGGGCACAGGGTCAAGACTAATTTGCATATGGCTGGGTCCAAACTGGGGTGGCGTAGTGGGCAAAAGAACGATGGATTTAACCCAGATCTTTTGACTGGGGGAGAATGTTTGCATTGTCAGCATTCCTTCCATCATTTGTTTGCTGTAACACTTTTCGCACTAAGTGGGATGGGTATGCCCAGAAATGGGTCCCTTGCTCACTGTGGCACTGGATTCAAGCTAGCCTGGCTGAAGAAGGGTGACATACCCTGAAACCAGTCCCAGGATGCTTGTTTCCGGTCCAGGGAGGACCTAGCCTGGCAGTTCGGTCTGGACTGTTCCCATGGGGCACAGGGTCAAGGCTGATTTGCATATGGCCGGGTCCAAACTGAGGTGGCGTAGTGGGCAAAAGAACGATGGATTTAACCCAGATCTTTTGACTGGGGGAGAATGTTTGCATTGTCAGCATTCCGGCCATCATTTGTTTGCTGTAACACTTTTCGCCCTAAGTGGGATGGGTATGCCCAGACGTGGGTCCCTTGCTCACTGTGCCACTGAATTCAAGCTAGCCTGGCTGAAGAAGGGTGACATACCCTGAAACCGGTCCAAGGATGCTTGTTTCCGGTCCAGGGAGGACCTGGCCTGGCAGTTCGGTCTGGACTGTTCCCATGGGGCACAGGGTCAAGATTGATTTGCATATGGCTGGGTCCAAACTGGGGTGGGGTAGTGGGCAAAAGAACTATGGATTTAATCCAGATCTTTTGACTGGGGGAGAATGTTTGCATTGTCAGCATTCCGTCCATCATTTGTTTGCTGTAACATTCTTCATTTCATAACATCGTCCTCTTTCATCAATAGCATGAACTAATGTGTTATCCTGGAGATAGCTTTCTTCATTAAAGAAACGCTCCGTAGTACAAGTATGTATCCATTCTCCACTAAAAACTGTACAAAAGTTATTTCTATTGACTAATCTTTTCTTCTGGTTTTGTCTCCTCATGTACAACACTATTTTGTCAAGAGTCTTCATTCTTTTTATAATCAAAATTAAATGCTTCCTCTTCAAAGCAAAGGCCTTATCATCTACTCCCTCAACTTGTTCTTTATGTTTCAGTGCCTCTTTCCTTCTTTTATACTTCTTCATACTACTGTCTGTAGTTATGTATATATTGTTCTGTAAAAAAAATAAGTATATTTTAATTTTCACTCTAGCCAATGTACCAACTACTTTACTACTGACTTACACATAATACAAAAACAGTTTTTATGTTATGTTGCAGTTTTAAATCTACAGATGAACCTAGCTATATAACTATATGCGCTTACTTCAATATACCAAATCCAAAGCAAAACACAAAACTTTATTTATTAGTTACCTTTTAACATTATGGCATGCTCTCCTACAACACAGCTGCACCATATCTCAGTTCTTACTTATACATGATGAAAGACCTGTTTATCTCTTCTGTAGTAAATTTTAAAATGAACATCAACCAAAGTGTAGAAGTACATACAGTGTCTCAACACTGTAAATCCGAAAACAAAACATAAGAGCTATTTGTGTGCCTCTCTATCACTGTGCCACTGGTGTATTTAGTATCTCAGTACTTTCTACTGAAATGTATCACATTTAAGTTTTGCAAAACGGTGCATATAAAAATCTGCACATTAATCTCTATCAGAGCCTATAGCATACTAATTCTTCCTAGTACATGCAAAGAGTATGTGAAGATTGCATATATAATTCACCAGATGGTTCTAAAATACTACATATTCCTCACTAAAACTTGTAAATACATGTGTTTATGGTTGAATATAGGAACAGTCCCTGGATGATTGAATGAGTGCATAGGTAGTGCCTAGTTGATTCCCTACGGATACTGGTAGTGTCTGGATGATTCCCTGAGTATGTGAGAACTCCATGGGTCATTCCATATCTGCATAGTTACTGCCTGCATTTGCATGAGAATACCACTACTATCTGAGTGTTTGGATGAGTGCATGAGTAGTACCTGAATAATTTAAAAAGTAGTACCTGAATAATTTATAAAGTGCATCACTAATGACTCATTAATTCAATACATGCATATATAGTGGTTAGATGATTAAGTGAGCGCAACTCTAGTGCCTGGATGATTGCAGGAGTGCATGCATAGTATATTGGTGATTTATAGAGTGCATGGATAGTGCATATGTGATTGTTTAAGTGCATACATAGCACCTGGCAGATTGGATGAGTGCATGAGTAGTGTTTCAGTGATTGGATGAGTACATGGCTGCTGCTGATGTGTTTTTGGCTGAATAAACCAGTAGTGCCTGGGTGTTTAGATAAGTACATGGGTAGTGCTGGGATAATTGAATTAGTGCATCAGTAGTTCCTGGCTGATTAGATGAGGCATGACTAGTGTCTGAATGATTGCATGAGTAAATTGTCAAAGTTTGAGTGATTGCATGAAAGCAAGTGTACTACTGGGGTGATTGCATTAGTGCAACAGTATTACCTCAGTAATTGACTGAGTGCATAGGTACTGGATGGGTGATAGGTTCACTGCAATGGAACTGTCTGTGTAATTGGATAAGTGCATGGGTTGTTCCTCAGTATTTCGATGAGTGCATAGGTTGTAAGTGGCTGTTTGGATAAGTGCATGGTTTGTGCTCGGGTGTTTGAATGACTGCATAGGTACAGCCTTGGTGATTGTATAAGTGAATGGTTAGTGCCTGGGTGATTTCATGAATGCATGGGTAGAGCCTGCATAGTTCAATGACTACATACTTAGTACCTGCATGATTTCAAGAGTGCATATGTAGTACCTGGGTAATTAAATAAGTACGTAGACAGTGCATAAGTGATTAGATGAATGCCTTAGTAGTGACTGCCTGATTAGCTGCGTGCCTGATTAGTGCCTGGATTACTGTGAAAGTACCTCCATTGTTGTTAGGTACATAACAGTTGTGACTATATCTATGACTCATTGTTTAAGTACTCCTGCCAGTATGAAATTACCAGTTTTAGTGTATCTATCCTTTTCTACAGAGCTACGTGTGATTGAAGTCTAGATATCACACTTAATATATAATTAACTATGTCTATTGGGCTAAAGAGGGTGCAAAAGAGAGGTATTGACAGGGACTTGGATGGCTCTATAGGAGCAAACATTGCTCTGTTACTAAGTGTGCACACGTATCTGTAAGTGTCTAAAACTGAAAACAACAATTCTCACTCTCTCAAAGCACAAAACCTTTTCTTAATGGCATACCTACATTATTTCTCAAATATTTCTTGTGTCCCTAAAACATATATTCACCATTTCTCAAAGAAATTTTACACACCAATTGAAGCTAGCACAAGAACTCATAAGAGACATTATGCACTATTAACCTTCTCAAACTTAAACAGAGCATGTATAAAGAAATGCACCACCCTGACCATATACATTACATTTTCAACAGCCTTATAGAACATAGATCACCATGTAAACATATATGTAATTTCATAATAAATATACACCTTCAGGCCATCTTTCCAAAAATATTTAGTTCTCTACATCTTTGCAACCAGAAAAACGATATCTCACCATCTAAACATATGCAAACCGGTCATATAAGTTAAAAACCACAAATACAAACACTTACTAATACAATGCCTAATAAATATTACTACTTTGTAATTCATATACAGGCACATCACATTTTCTTATGTTTTATTCATGACTACACTACTCCTATTTAATAATGTGACTAAAAGTAATACAGTTCCCAGAATGCAAATAACATAGATCTATCTGTTCTGCATATGATGCTTAGACATTTAAAACATTGTCATTTTTAAAGACATTGCACATGGTAACTTTCAACAGTACTAACATCTTAAACATATACCCCCTGCCTCATCTCATACAGCTCATCTGATATATTTTTTTTCACTTCACTGTGATACTCTTTTTAATCAAACTCCCATATACATCTTGATTTCTAATGTAAATTTTCCAAATAATTAAAATATTTTATACATACCAGTGAATTGAGTTTATAGATTATATTGTTGTTTCAGCTCTTTCTAGACAGTTTAGACTTTGTTATATTTTGTAAAAACTAAGCACAAGAATTGTACACTACTCTCATAGAAAGTAACTTTAAAATGGAAACCTCTTCAACTTTTCACCCTATGATCATAAGAAAGGCAGCAAATAAAATCATGTCTTTCATTTTAGACTACTGTATCTTCATGTGTGAATGGTTAGCATCTGTTAAACCCTTCCCTGTGTTTCAAAACGAGGTTCCTGTCTCTGCGTTTTTGCGATCATCGCTGAGTAATCGCGAAAAACAATGGGAGCCCAAACCCATATTTAACTTCAATTTTTTTTTAATTTAAATACTGCACAACAATTTATTACATAGTCCTGAATTGGAAATTAAAGTTATTTAAATTGTGTCGTAAATCCTCAACCTTTTAAAAAATGTTCTGTTTCTTTAACACCCTTCCCCCCAATACACTCTTAGCTCAGTGTGCGTAGCAACCCAGTGGAACAAGTAGATTACAAGTTCAAAGCGCATTCTACGTCAAAAAGAGATATAGCAGATGTGGTTTACTCCGCAGATTCAAAAGCATATCCATGTCTGTATTGCATTTCTTTTTTTAAACAACAGCCAATAATAGGACTTCTTGCTAATGTACCCAACACACTACCTAATTTTATTCACTTACATGCTGACAGCATCCAATAAAATATATCTTTTTTTTAAATAAAAAAAACACCTCCATTTTAACTGCTTTTCATATGGAAAACTACCTCATTCAGCTCCAGTCGTTTCCTGACTGCTATTGCTCCTTCACTTCAAAATGCTTGAAGTGTGGATTGTGGGCTACAGCTATGTCTATTGGGTTAAAGAGGCTGACAAAAAGAGAGGTATTGACAGGGACTTGGATTTGCCAAATGTGGAGATTAGCTGGTTTGGCCAGAGAGGCACAAAGTTTCATCAGTTGACACACATTGACTGGGGTAGGGCTGGAAATCCTATTGAAGGATACCTTTGTATAACTGATGTCGCTTTTCCCCTCACACTGTCTTGGTGCACTGTAATATATGCCATAGAAAGAAATGGAAGGGATCAAATCAAGTCTGTCCATAGATTGACAAAGCCAGGAAACATGTCAATAAAACTGTTTTTGCTTTCCTCAGAGACCATATAATGGGCCTTATCTACAACAACAATCTACGTTTTGACATGCATGGAATGTATTGAATTGATGGAGTTCACTTTACAGACAAAGGGAACAGGGTGTTTCTAAGCACCCTGAAACTCTGCATACATTCTTATCTGTAGCTGTTTTATACACACTCTCAACACAAATGCTCTTGTCAGAGTCACTCAAAAGCCCAAATTTTGTTAATTTTCTTGTTAAGTGATTTTCTTTGCAATTTTTGAAATTTGCAATGATGTCACGATCACATTGCGAAATCGCAAAACAAAACCAGACATTCAACGATCACCACCACATTCAAAAATGTTAACTTAAAAAAATCATTCTGAGTATTAGAATACACACATTACTAACTACACCACTGCTTTAAAAACATTTTTGTACACATATTTTTCTAGCAATTTTTTTAAGAAACTGCCTTTCAACCCTACGTTCCGCTTTCGGGATTATTCCGATAGTTGCAATGTCTTCGGTAACTGCGACAATTGCGCCTTTTTTTATAAAGTGCAAAACACATATATGCACAAATTTTACAGTATTTTAGATACTAGTAGTTTATTAGTGCACTGTTTAAAATCATATTTTTCTAGGTAGTTTGTATAAAATTCATCTTTAAAACCGATTTTCTGTTTTCGTGGTGATGCAGGGCACGGCAATGATATCGGTAGCCGCGGTCACCGTAAATACATCGCGAAATGACAAAACAAATACAGACATTTAATAGCCACCACCACATTTAAAACTTATAACTGCAAAATGGATTATAACCAACACACTAAACACATTACTATCTAAATGACAGTAGCATGTACAACTCCCTTAATATCTCTATAACACATTGTATAACTCTTTCAGTGTGATCTACAACTGCATGCATCACTGTAACAGTAAGTCTCTCATTCACTGTATAAGTATTTGAGTGGATCAGTCTATCAATGCTTCCGTAACAAACTGCGTGACTGCCTCTGTGCATCTATGAGTGGGTGCATCAGTGTCACAATGGGTCTGTGATTGGTTGCATAAGTCTCTCAGTCGATCTGTGAGTAGGTGCATGAGTGCCTTTGTGCATTTCTAAGTAAGTATATGACTGACTGGATCTGTGAGTGGATATGTGAGTGTCTAAGTGGGTGTCTGAGTGAGTGAGTGAGTGGGTGCATGAGTGTCTGAGTGGGTATGTGATTGAGTGCATGAGTCTCTGACTGACAGCGAGAATGTCTGAGTGGTTCACTCAGTCAGTGCATGGGTCTCAGAGTGTGACTGTGAGTGGGTACGTGAGTCTCTGAGTGTATAAGTGACTGGGTGCATAAGCCTCTGAGTGGGTCTGTGAGTGGGTGTGTGAGTGACTGTATGTGTGTGAGTGTCTGAGCGGGTCTGTGAGTGGGTGTATGAGTGTCTGAGTGGATCTGTGAGTGGGTGTATGAGTGTCGCAATGGGTCTGTGAGTGAGATCATAAGTCTCTGAGTAGGTGAGCGAAAGGCACATGCATGAATGTCTGAGTGGGTCTGTGACTGGGAGAGCAAATGTCTGGATGGGCCTGTGAGCAGATGCGTGAGTCTTTGAGTGGGTGAGTGAGTGAGTGGGTGCATGTATATCTGAGTGAGTCTGTGAGTAGCTGTGTGAGTCTCTGACTGTATGAGTGGTCTGTGACTGAGTGTGTGAGTAACTGTATGGGTGTGTGAGTGAGTGTATGAGTCTCTGAGTAGATCTGTGAGTGGATGTATGAGTGACTCAGTGGGTCTGTCATTGGGTGTGTGAGTGTCTCAGTGGGTCTGTGAGTTCATATGTGAGTGAGTGGGTCTGTAAGTGGGTGCATAAGGCTCTGAGTGGGTCTGTACATGGGTGCGTGACTCTCCAAGTGAGTGTGGAAGTGGGTGCATGAGTATATGAGTGGATCTGTGAGTGGGTGCATAAGTGCATAGGAGGGTCTGTGAATTGGTGTCAGAGTCTCTAAGTGGATATGAGCCTTTGCACATGAGTTTATGAGTGGGTCTCTAAGTTAGTATGTGAGTCTCTCAGTGGGTCTTTACATGGGTGCGTGACTCTCTGAGTGAGTCTGTAAGTAGGTGCATGAGTATCTGAATGTGTATGTGAGTGGGTGCATGAGTAACTGAGTGGGTATGTGACTGTATATATAAGTATGTCAGTGGGTATGTCAATGAGTGTATAAGCGTACATGAGTCTGTGACAGTGACCAGCGAGTGTGTACTAATATATATATATTTTTCATATTTTCTCAAATATTCGTGATGACATCACGATAGGTGCGATGACCCCGCAATGGTACATGGGGGGCTGTGCTGGCAGTCGCGTCATCATCACGAATATCATGTGTGATCCAAAAAATTAATTTTAGACACATAACTTGTGTCACTAACACCCCCATTTCTCAAACATAGGGGCAGAGTACCTCCACCCTGAACCCTTATGTTAACTTTCACACAAATTCGCAGCCCCGGGAACCGTTCCCGATCAATAAAATGGCAGCCCCAACTTTCTGCTCAGTTTGCGTCCAGCCAATCAGAGCATTCCCATTGCTACGCGCATTCGCGATTAATCGCAGAACCATCTCAAAATATCCGCAACCAGAGATATCACTATAATTTGCAACTTAAATTTCTCAAAAACTACTGAATGGATTTGCACCAAATAACAAAAAGCGCAATCTGGTTAACAACATCTACCTTTCTGCTGTATTTGATGTAATTCCATCCAGTGGTTCGGGCTGTAGGTTCGACAACGCGTTCCTATGGGGACTAACATTGCAAAAGCACCCTTATTTCGCGCCCTTATTTCTTCATCCCCTGCACAGATCACTACCAAACTTTCCATGACACACAGAACGTGCTTTGACACTTTTGGGGAAAATTTCATGAACATTGGGCAAACAACGACAAAGTTATAAGCAAGTAAAAAATTTCTTTTCCTATGGAAACTAGATCCTAACTATAACAGGCCTAAAAAATGTCCATCCTGTTTCTTTGTTGCCTTATGGTGGCAAAATGCTTCAAAAAACAAGTGGCAGAAGTGCTCTGCTAACACTTGATATCTCATTACTATTTAAATGTGATTCAGGGCAGGTTTCCCTCAGCACACAGTATGGAGTCAGTCCTAGTCTCAACTTTTGATGTTCTAAGGATGAACCAAGATGGTGAGCACATCATAACACTGATATTTTAGAATCTATCGATTACTTTGGTCATGCAATTCTCATGGACTGCATCAAGGCCATAGGTATCTGCAGTTTGGCACTGCAGTTGTTCCAACTCTTCTTGGTCAATCGTTCTGATGCTGTAATGCTTGAACCATTTGTTTCACAAAGAGGTTTTGTCCCACAGGGCTACTGCAAGGTTCCTAATAGTCTCTCATCTGTTATATATTCACATGAGACCTCTGTCAAATGCACTGGCAGCATTAGGGGTCAGAGCCTTAATGTCTGAAGACAATGCATAGATTTTGCTGTGGCTAGATACCAAATCTGTTGCTCCTCATCAGGCAAAGTTCTAACACAATATGCGATTCATATGGAATTGGATGGGGAGCAATAATCTCAATATCAATGTAAAGAAAAACAATGTATTTGTTGTAAATGGCCATTGTGATCTATGACTGTATATTACTCGCCCTTAGAGCTTGGTCTTCTCATGAAGCGTTTGAGGGTTACTGTGAGTGGGTACGTGAGTCTCTGAGTGTATAAGTGACTGGGTGCATAAGCCTCTGAGTGGGTCTGTGAGTGGGTGTGTGAGTGACTGTATGTGTGTGAGTGTCTGAGCGGGTCTGTGAGTGGGTGTATGAGTGTCTGAGTGGATGTGTGAGTGGGTGTATGAGTGTCGCAATGGGTCTGTGAGTGAGATCATAAGTCTCTGAGTAGGTGAGCGAAAGGCACATGCATGAATGTCTGAGTGGGTCTGTGACTGGAAGAGCAAATGTCTGGATGGGCCTGTGAGCAGATGCGTGAGTCTTTGAGTGGGTGAGTGAGTGAGTGGGTGCATGTATATCTGAGTGAGTCTGTGAGTAGCTGTGTGAGTCTCTGACTGTATGAGTGGTCTGTGACTGAGTGTGTGAGTAACTGTATGGGTGTGTGAGTGAGTGTATGAGTCTCTGAGTAGATCTGTGAGTGGATGTATGAGTGACTCAGTGGGTCTGTCATTGGGTGTGTGAGTGTCTCAGTGGGTCTGTGAGTTCATATGTGAGTGAGTGGGTCTGTAAGTGGGTGCATAAGGCTCTGAGTGGGTCTGTACATGGGTGCGTGACTCTCCAAGTGAGTGTGGAAGTGGGTGCATGAGTATATGAGTGGATCTGTGAGTGGGTGCATAAGTGCATAGGAGGGTCTGTGAATTGGTGTCAGAGTCTCTAAGTGGATATGAGCCTGTGCACATGAGTTTATGAGTGGGTCTCTAAGTTAGTATGTGAGTCTCTCAGTGGGTCTTTACATGGGTGCGTGACTCTCTGAGTGAGTCTGTAAGTAGGTGCATGAGTATCTGAATGTGTATGTGAGTGGGTGCATGAGTAACTGAGTGGGTATGTGACTGTATATATAAGTATCTCAGTGGGTATGTCAATGAGTGTATAAGCGTACATGAGTCTGTGACAGTGACCAGCGAGTGTGTACTAATATATATATATTTTTTAATATTTTCTCAAATATTCATGATGACATCACGATAGGTGCGATGACCCCGCAATGGTACATGGGGGGCTGTGCTGGCAGTCGCGTCATCATCACGAATATCATGTGTGATCAAAAAAATTAATTTTAGACACATAACTTGTGTCACTAACACCCCATTTCTCAAACATAGGGGCAGAGTACCTCCACCCTGAACCCTTATGTTAACTTTCACACAAATTCGCAGCCCCGGGAACCGTTCCGATCAATAAAATGGCAGCCCCAACTTTCTGCTCAGTTTGCGTCCAGCCAATCAGAGCATTCCCATTGCTACGCGCATTCGCGATTAATCGCAGAACCATCTCAAAATATCCGCAACCAGAGATATCACTATAATTTGCAACTTAAATTTCTCAAAGACTACTGAATGGATTTGCACCAAATAACAAAAAGCGCAATCTGGTTAACAACATCTACCTTTCTGCTGTATTTGATGTAATTCCATCCAGTGGTTCGGGCTGTAGGTTCGACAACGCGTTCCTATGGGGACTAACATTGCAAAAGCACCCTTATTTCGCGCCCTTATTTCTTCATCCCCCTGCACAGATCACTACTAAACTTTCCATGACACACAGAACGTACTTTGACACTTTTTGGGGAAAATTTCATGAACATTGGGCAAACAACGACAAAGTTATAAGCAAGTAAAAAAATTTCTTTTCCTATGGAAACTAGATCCTAACTATAACAGGCCTAAAAAATGTCCATCCTGTTTCTTTGTTGCCTTATGGTGGCAAAATGCTTCAAAAAACAAGTGGCAGAAGTGCTCTGCTAACACTTGATATCTCATTACTATTTAAATGTGATTCAGGGCAGGTTTCCCTCAGCACACAGTATGGAGTCAGTCCTAGTCTCAACTTTTGATGTTCTAAGGATGAACCAAGATGGTGAGCACATCATAACACTGATATTTTAGAATCTATCGATTACTTTGGTCATGCAATTCTCATGGACTGCATCAAGGCCGTAGGTATCTGCAGTTTGGCACTGCAGTTGTTCCAACTCTTCTTGGTCAATCGTTCTGATGCTGTAATGCTTGAACCATTTGTTTCACAAAGAGGTTTTGTCCCACAGAGCTACTGCAAGGTTCCTAATAGTCTCTCATCTGTTATATATTCACATGAGACCTCTGTCAAATGCACTGGCAGCATTAGGGGTCAGAGCCTTAATGTCTGAAGACAATGCATAGATTTTGCTGTGGCTAGATACCAAATCTGTTGCTCCTCATCAGGCAAAGTTCTAACACAATATGCGATTCATATGGAATTGGATGGGGAGCAATAATCTCAATATCAATGTAAAGAAAAACAATGTATTTGTTGTAAATGGCCATTGTGATCTATGACTGTATATTACTCGCCCTTAGAGCTTGGTCTTCTCATGAAGCGTTTGAGGGTTAGTAATGATTCTCAGCTCACTACAGTTAACCAGGTGATGTCATGTGTCTCAGACGTCTGTTACCAATTTAGAAGTTTGTGAAAAATCCAGCTTTCTTCAATTTGAAAGCCAAGCATCTATTAGTGAGGGTGGTGGTTGACAATTAGACTACTCTAATGAGGTGTACCTGGATTTGCCCTCTTCACTAACTAACAAACTCCAGGTAGTATAAACCTCTGCATTCCTTTTGTTGCAAATTGCTGAAAGTTCAAGCATATTAGACCGATCACGCATAATCTCCATTGGCTGCCTGTTAAACAAAGTATTCAGTATAAGACACTTTGCATCGACCATAAATTCTTATTTGATGAGGCTCCATATTTCATCAAGAAGCGGCTAGTGGAATAGCACCCTGCAGGACTTTGTAGCCCTCAGTGAGCCACTTCCCAAGGATCCTAAGAAAATGTTCAAAGTTCCAACAAGATGGTCGCAGAGGTGGAAGCACCAAGATGAAGCTTCCGGATGGGGGATCACCAATCTGTGTATATCCCCGGGATATCCTGACATCCACCTTTCTGTCATACCTCACTGCAACAAGGAACACACAGGAATTCTTTCTGATGAAACTGGCTCTACTCACATTTATCTGAAGATTTTTCCCCTCATATTCAGAGTAGACAATCTTCCAACCCTTTGGGCATTCTCACTGGAACAGCGAGACATTGTGCCATTCTGCAATTTGCTGGGAAATGCCTTGGCCCCCAGCCGAGATCTTGGAGCAACCGCAACCTTCATGAAGACAGTCTCCTGCTGACTGCCCGATCACCTCTTTACTTGCTCTCAACATTCCTGTTGCTTTTAGAGGTGGCTGGCTACCTCCTGCAGCCCAACTCGTTGGCTTGGTGAGTGCCAACATCTCATTCACTTTCCCCTCCTGCTCTCGACCTGCCCAGTGCCCTGGATCGAAGTAACCAGTTGGCTGTGGTCAGGGGCGGAGGACTGGCCTGGTAGGTGCTCTGCAGCTCAACCCTGCGCTGGATGCCAATCCACCTGCCCGCAATTATGTTTTGGCTCCCCCAATGTTGGCTCCTTTTATCACCTGGGGAGTTGCCACTGCACTGCTTGATCAGCTGAAGGATTACTGATCGGCTAGGGGCTGTCCTTTCCCATGAGCTCTCGACTTGCCCAGCGCCTTGGATTGAATATGAAAACTGGCTGCAGGGCAAGGGCCTGGTGAGTTTTTTGTGGCTCAGCCTACACCAGTTGTGTGGCATTGCCCTGCACTTGCCGTGGAGGCCACCGTCTCTTGATTCCCGCTGCGTGAATGCAGTCATCCCCTTGGGAGATTTGCACTTTTTGCATGGGAGAATGATCTAGGGTACCATTCAGTTATGGGCCCCTCTTCCATATTTTCTCACCAGGGCTGTGTATGCCGGAGCGATACTGTGACTATTACTAAATTTTGATGACCCCTCCTCCCTGCCTTCCCCGCAGAAGGTCCTCTCCTTAAGATGGCAGTCCTTTCTTCTTGAACTGAATTTGTCAGAATGACTTTCCAACTCACTGAAATGGAAGAAGGATTACATATATCATGCATGCCGATTCATGGATAATGAAGTAGGACTCTGCCTACTTAATCAGCTTAGAATTCCTTCTGCCTCCAATTGGTGATACCTTCTTTCTGTTTTATTCCCTGAAATGTTATCTATTGCCTTCTAATTGATATCTCTTCAAATTTTGTAACTATGTTATTACTCCCTAGTACGTCGTATACCCATCTTTGCAACACTGTTGCTGTAGTTGTGATCAGCCTTACTCCCACTTTTCCCTGTATTTCTACCTCTGAGATCTCTAGGAATTCCTTGCCTACCCCTTCACTACTCCTGCTAGGTTTACACTCCCTGTTTTTTTCACTATGCCCCTTTGTACTGGTGGTATTGTTTGCTGTGTTGTTTCCTGCTCTACCATCACCATCTCCTTATGTCTGTACCCCCCAGATTTTTGCTCCTGTCCTTTAGGATTTTTTTGACTTCTCCTATACCGTTCTTGCATTGTTTACGCTCACTGCTCCTCTCCTAGCCCTACCCCCTCTGCCCATACTTGCCAACGGCAACTATAACATGACAGTGTTTCTTTTATCTCAGTATAGCACCATCAGACTACACTGACTAGTTCATGATACATTAATTCTGTTTATAATCATTATACCTGTAAGACTGTAAACATTAACTGTCTACATTCTCCCCTGCCCTATCCATATCAGCACTCACCTCTGCTCCTAAAGGACATACCTCCTATTGAAGCTCTCTCTCACTCTACCTACTTTTCCCCTGCCCCCTCCTCCCATTATGGATCTCTCCTAAGACAGAAGGTTGACCACCCTACTGTCCCACTCAGGATACAACTCGTTTTTAATCTACTACCCCCCAACCCTACCAAAAATGCCAGAAGAAATCTCAAGCACAAAATCCTCAACCTTAAGAAAGAAACCCTCATCACTATCCACACTACTTTCGTCAGTACAAGGTCACCCTGCTGAATGACCTCATCTTCTTGCCAAATGTAGGAAAGTCCTCTCATTCTCCCTCAACGCCACCATTATTAAGAAAATCCCACAGGGCCATAAACTCACTATTATACTCTCTAGGCTATACAATGGCAATGCCACCATTTCCATCTACAATAACGGCACCATACTCATTCAATCCTCTGATCGCCATTTGGAACTCATCAGCAATATTTTCCCCTAACTTAAGAACAAACTAGACACAACCACTTCCCATATCACCCCCTCTACTCACCTCTGATACCTCCCCCTCTCACTAACTCCCCCTCCACTCTACCAGCCCACCATCCCCCATTCTGACCTTTCCCCTCAAATGACGACCCACTTATCCATGGACACTACTGTCACCTAACTCACCCCCTTTCCCATCAACATCAACTCCCCCCACCTTTCACCAACCTGACATCACCACCTCCTGCTCCATTAGATCTCCCTCCAGCCTCTCCCTCATCCACATCACCAACTCACCCACCATCTCCTCTCAATCAACCTCTACCAAGGATCCAACTCTAATCCTTTCCAACGTCAGCTTCCCCATCTACCGGGATACTGCCATACACTCCAATAGTTCTCAAAACCTAGCTCCTCCCAGAATCCTCCCCAATAGCTCAATGTTTGACACTATTAATTCTGAATTGCAACTGATTCATGCTGACATTCTCAAACTAGTTCTCATCACCACCAAACATGTACATAAGTGGTCTTCACACCCTACTCACCTCCTGAATAACAACACTCCTATCTCCAATGGCCACTCTGTCCCTATCCATGCTTACACTGGCATCTCTCGCCCTGGTTGGAGTTCCGCTCCCAACCTTAACCACTCCTCTTAATCCAAAAGGTTAGTCAGACAGTTATCAAATGAGGACAAACTCTCTCTCCTTGACACCTACAACCCAGCTCTGATCCATCACTCTCTACCTCCTTCTAAAATCGAGACTCTTATCTCCCACTCTTCCAGGACATCCCACCCCAGCACTAGGTTTATTAATAAAATTAATCTTACACAAGTTCCCATCTCACATTCACCCACGACCACCACTAATAGTACACTGAAATGTGCATTAATAAACTGCCTCTCTGCCATGAAACATGCTACTGATATAGCTGATCTGATACTTGACCAGGACCTTGACAACCTCCAGCTTACTGAAATATAGCTAAAAAATGCTCTACTTTTATGTTGGACACTCTAATCCCCCCAGTTATAACATCATTAGACTGGACCACCCAGAGCACTCAGGTGGTGGCCTAGCTTGCATTCACAGATCTTCACTCTCTATGAAACAATCACACACTACACCTCTGTCATCCTGTGAATACCTCAAGATCGACATCTCTACCACCAATATTTCAAAGTGCACCCTCCACACGTTATTCCCATGCACCCGGAGGAAACCACACCTTCATTGAACAGATCATGGAGATTATCTCCTCAAACAACAACAAACATAACCAGATTTTTCTTGGTGACTTCAACATTCAATAGAACAATACAAATGACCCACTAGTGTACAGTTTAATCTCCTTCATCCAAGACCTCAACCTTATTCAAGCCTGCAACAGCTCAACCCATGTTAAAAGAGCCACCCTAGATCTAATTATTACAAAAGATAACACCACAAGTTGACTCTATTCGTCCTTGCATCTGGACTGATCACTTTTTCCCTAAACAAAAAGGCAATAATGAAAGCCAAACACTGGGTAGGTGACACCCGTAATATTAACTCACGCACCTTACTGACTACTTGTAACAACATCCTACTCCTGTCCTCCTCTGTGAATGATGTGCAGGATCTCACTGATCACTTCTTCAACTCCAAGTCCAAAATCATGGACACCCTTGCTCCCAAACAACTAAAAAGAATCCCTTCAAAAAGACCGAACCCCTGGTTTAACCGTGACCATAATAAAGAACGTTGTCTCCTCAGACTAGTTTAAGATCATGGAGACACTCCCTCTCCCTGGCCAACTTCAAAATATTGCGTCAAAGACGTAGCACCTACATAAGGCACATTAGGAACTCCAAAGCAGTCTTTTTTCAAAATCAACTAGACTCTGCTACCAACCTGCCAAACAACTGTTTGAAATTATCAAAAACCAATAGTCCCGCAAAAATTATCCCTCCTCCACCGACAAATAATTACTACCTAACTGCGAACCCTTTACCTCCCTTTTTACTGAGAAAAGCACGCAAATCTCTAAGGAGATCCAGATCGCTATCAAACTACTCCCTCATGTACCCACCCCACTCCACAGGCCACTTGATCCTCAATCTTGCGTGAACCATCCCCCCATTTCACCCAAAAATAGGGACACTTGGTCAAGCTTCAAAACCCTCAATGACAATGGCCTCCTTAATATTTTGTTCTCCTTCAAATTCTCCAAACACTTTTACGATCCCCTCCCCTCCAAACTCCTGAAGGAGATCATCCACCTCATGCTCCCCTATGCACTGGGATAATCAATGCTTCAGTCAACCAAGGCTCTATCATCCCTGACTACCTTAAAATTGGCCAGGTCACCCCTATCCTAAAGAAACCAGAATCCGACCAATCAGACCTCAACAATTACCGCTGCATTTCCAACATCCCTACCTTAGCCAAACTTTAAAAAAAAATGTGCACTCGTAGCTTTTCAATCACATCAAGCAATTCCAACTCCTCGACCATTGTCAATCTGGCTTCATTTTGGGTCATAGCACCAAAATGGCCTGGTACACATTGTCGACGATGCCCTACGCTCTCTTGACCGGAACTAATCTTGCCTCCTGATCATTTTGGACGTGCCAGCGGCCTTTGATACCATCAACCATGCTACCCTTCTAAAGCTTCTAGAACATAGGATTGGCTTCACCAACACCATATTGAACTGGTTCTCCTCCTTTCTTCACAAGAGATCCCAGCACCTTCTAATCAATCACACTCTTTCCGATCCTTCCCCATTGTCACTGGGTGTACCTCAAGGCTCTATTCTCTCCCTGACACAGTTTAGCCAATATATGAAGCCCCTAACTGAACTCCTCAAATCCTCCCACATCTCATACCACATGTATGCTGGCGACACACGACTCTACATGAAAATCACCTCCCTTGGTGATATCAACAGCCTCAGCAACACCCTGACAAAGAAATAACAGTGGCTGACTCTCAACCACCTCTAACTCAATGACCTTAAGACTGAATTCTTACTGATCGCACCACCCACCTCCACCCTTACTGTCAAAGAATGGCTTCCTCTTCTTACTGCCCTGAACTGCAACCCATACATCATTAGCTCTGCCAAATCCCTAGGTATAACCCTGGACAAAGACTTTTTCATGCAAAAACACATTAGCACCATCACTAGAGGAGCTAACCATCAGTTGCATATTCTTAGGAACCTGAAACATTTCCTTCCGGCAGCAGACCTCACAACTGCTGTACATGCACTTGTGCTATCGAAATTGGATTGCAGTAGCACTACCCTGGTGGGCCACCCATAAACCTCACTTGCACCTCTGAAGGCTACACTAAACACTGCAGCTAGGCTCATCATGGGTTAAAAAAACATGATCATATCACCCAATCTATAATCTCTGAAATGGCTACCCTACGAGGCCAGGAGCCATCTCAAAATTGCCTATATGACCCACAAAGCATTATACCCCAATACCCCCTCCTACCTGACCAAGAAACCGACCCTATCGGGTGGTAACAGACACTCCAGTGTCGTGTAGTTCCTATATTACCTATACAGGATCTGTGCATTTGGATAACATAAACTGTGGGATTGGTGGCGGACGGATTCCATGCACCCCCACCGGATACGTTAGCCTGTCTGCATTAGCTAGCTCACAGTGCCACTAGAGTCTCCACTTATCGGGGAGAGAATAGTTCTTGGCAACCTCAGAACTTGACAACCCTGATCCCTCAGGATCGTGGAAACAATATACTACCTTTCGCTCAGTCACTCGTGCTCACTTAGTTTGTCTCAGAGAGATACACAGAATAAACAGTCTGGGCGTTTCAATAAGTATTTATTGAACAGTTGTTATTCTAGTGTAAAATATATGAGCTGCAACAACCATTAGACAGTAGCAGAGATATATGATCAGCAATATTATGAAAGTAAAAGGATGGTAGAGTTCTATCATCTTGCAGAAATCATGGCTACATACAAGTACATAAAACACATGATAAAAGGTGCGTACTCCTACGATGTCTCCCTAACTAGATGTACCTAAATGTACCTAGCATCTATGTAGGTGTTATGCCGAGAATCCCTCTAGGATCTAGTCCACCCCATTACCTGAGAGTTTAGAGAATGTGCGACCCCGTCCTGGTCTCGAGTTGGACACCCCGCGAGGGATGTTAGACCACTGCTAGCTGGAGCGTCTGCATGCAGGAACCTCAGCGTCTCTGGTCAGTGTGTCAGCCGGGAAGTCACAGTCTCCTCTGTCTTTCTAAGCAAGACGTGATGTATATATACCCACAGGTCTCCCCAGGGGTCCTACCTTGCTGTGTTACTGTGTCGGCCTAAAGGATGATGTCGGGCTTGAACTTTAACATAGATATTATACAGGAGATGTTCGTCCTGCTGTGAGTCCTGCTGTGCTTCCAAGAAGCCTCATGCATAATGTATGAGTATTGAACCAGGGAAAAACCCGCGTTCTGAATGCAGTGTAGTATCTAGGTAAAAGGTCAGTCCCTATGAACCGTTATGTATGAAATGTAGGGAAGGATATAGGTGAAAGGTTGCAGTGTTACCTGCGCCTATATAGGGTACCTATATGGAATATAACACCCACTCCTCTTCCGACTGGACGACATATGTAACTTATAAGTGTATTACCATTCTAACTAGACATTGGTACGCACTAAAATAAAAACATTTCTTTTGCTAAAATGTTTAAAAACTTCTAAAAAAAGTCAAAAAATGTGTAACGAAAAAAAAAATGCTTGCAAACTATAGCTCTAAAAGTGTCCGTAGTTATAGTCCGAAATACTATAAGCATTAGAAAGCCTTTCAAGCCCAAATAAATTAAAAGGAAGGACAATTTTGTATCTGAGTTCCAAATTGAGCTTGTTATTAAAAAGGGCGAATTTTTATCCAGCACACGATGAGCCAAAATGAGTCAATTTTTATGTGTCCTGGCTGGTAGACGCAACATATTCGTTGCCTGCTTCCGCAGTAGACGGCCCCTGCAACACCTCGCAGAGTACGTCAATTGAGCACAGATGATCTTCCGCGCTGTCCGCAGCCGGCGCTGGGGCAGCCTGTGCGCCATCCAAAGCTGGGTGCCAGTGGAGGAGCCGGTGTTCATACCAACAGGTGTAGTTACAACCTGTGGTGGCTCAAGGAATGCCGCCAACAACAATGGAATGCGCTGAGGACACTGCAAAACATGGGCCGTTATCAGGTCCAGTAGAGCATTCACGTCCAGTTGCGCACATGATGGGAGTGTCAAACAAAGGTCTAACACGCATTCTTCTCCGCAAAACAGGCATCGGAGGACAGGTAAGATGCAGTCCATCCAGACTGGTCGAAATGACAGGAACCAAGACGCACTTAGTTCTCTCAGACGAGGCATGCCTAGGTGTTGTACCATTCGGTCACGGTATTTCCGCTCCAGGAGTGCTCTTTCCATCTCCTTGGAGACTGGGACGTCCATTGCGTAGCAGATAGAAGATAATCAGGATACCTGCTATTAGAAACAGGATCAGCGGAAGTCCTCCAAAGATGCTTCCGAATACGGAGTGTATGAAGTTTGGTATAACTCCAAGTACCGTCTGAAAGGTGCTTAGAAGTCCAGAACCTATGGTCTTAAATAGGTGGACAATGCCAGTCCTATCAGACATGTTAAAGATATGATTCACCATTTCTACGAAATGGAAAGGGCAGTTTGTATTAATAAGCGCCTGTATCTCAGCTGAAGACCTTGCGATCTGGAGATCAAAAGTCTCTCGAGCGGAGGTTAAGGGCACAGACTTCTGTAGAAGCATGGCTTTCATTCTGTTTAGAGTATCAAACCGTATTAAGGAAACATTCAGTAAAGGCCATAACGGCGCCTCCCTGACTATATGTGTCGGTGGAAACAATACTTGCATACAACAAGTAACCCTGGAGCTCACAGTTACCAGATATGCGATGCCCGGGAGCATGCCACAGCAGCCTTGACTGTTCAGCATCAAGTAACTCCCATTTGAAAGTAGCCTGAATGCTGGAGTAATCACTGCAGCTGGGGCACCCTTCAAATGACAGGACAAGTTTGCTACAGAACCATTACAAGCTCTGTGCAACATTATATCCTGGCATATGACTGATCTACTTAAAGCGCTCTCACAGTTTGTACCACTGAGAAACACTTCTCGATCTACACTCCGGCATCGAAATCTGTATGGCAATTCCCAAGATTCCTTAATGTAATCCTTACCCATTTTTTCATATTTGCCTGCCTGCTTTTGTTCAAGGCAATATTGAAACTGAAAAGTAGTGACCGGTAGAGTTATGTGGCCATGGATTAGCCATTCTGTAGACGGCGATTCCGCCACTGTGAATGGTAATCTATCCAGTTTTTGCAATACGCAGCATTGTATATTTTGCTCCCCTTTGTGCCATTTCTATCTGTTTATCTGTTAGATTGTATTCAGAAAACAGAGACGTACTGTTGATAAAACGCTAAGGCACGTAGCCTGCACGCAAATATTGCAGCGTCCAGCTCAATAACATTATAGAACGTAACTGAGATTGCCTGTGTTGTAATATGGCCCAATCTTGTTCTAGAATGTCTATCGCAGAAGATACAATGTTGCCTAAGGAATATATCCTGGAGGTCAATGTTGTTAACCCATTGTCTACCACTGCTAGAGATTTCTCTAAGTTAATACGGTCTATTTCCCGTATTCTTTCTGCGGCCTCCTGTTGAGATATTTTCCAATTTTCATTGTAGGCAGCATGAATGCCAGCATATATGAAGCGTTTTTGGCGTGGTTTCCTGGGACCTAGTAAAAAATCCCTAAGATCCATGTCTTGTGTGAGTAAGGATAAGTGTTCTTTCACCTCTGTGAGTGTTGAGGTTTCTAGCCAATTAAGGCACAACTTCCCAACACTGTATGACGTCACTACCCCTGGATGTTGTCTCTGTACATAGCGCGGATCTGGCCTATGGATTGTGAACCCTTCAGTTTTTCCCATGAATCTTGCCTGACAACTATTAGTGTCTGTGGGCCAAATCAACCATTTTCTCCAATCGGGGTCTGATCTGTTGTATTGTATGATGTCATCTAATGTAATCCCTGTTTGTGATGTTTCGTTTCCCTCGGTGTTTGATCGAGTCGGCACTCGAGGTGTGTTCAAGTCTTTATTCTTGGCTAGTCCAAGGTAAGACGTCTGTTGCACTGTCTCGTTCAAAAACATGATCTGCTGAGGGATGAGTCATGCTCTAAACAAAGCTTCTAACCCCTGCACCTGCCATTCTCTAGTGCCCCATACTGATTTTAAGTCTATTGTGTCTTTCCATAAGTCGTAACCTTGTTCGGACAACTGGGCAATAAAGGATGCAGAGTAAATCTGTTTGGTGTTTGTTAACATATTTTTCTGTGCTGATGTTGGTGCAACCTTATAATAATATGAAGCTGGGTCACACATATTAATCCCTGAAAAATATGGAAACGTCTGTGAAAATGTTTTTGAACTGCCTTTTGACGGTGTTGGACAATGTTCCCAATGGTGGAATGTGAACACATTTCTAGGATTTGCAGATTTAAGCAGAAAATGATGACCATAATGTTGATAACAATACATACTCTTGAAATCTGATGTGCTTTCCAATGTATCACTATTGCAAAGCACAGCAGATTTTTCCAAATCAGATAACATGTTATTAACAGTTTCAAAATCCTAATCATCGGAAAATGTACTTGAGGTAATGATATCACTCAATGATATTTTAAATAAATGAGGAATTTTTAAAATTTCAGTCTGACCAAATATATCGAAATCAACCTTGTCCCACACTATACCATCAGGTATAGGAACTGCTGTAATGTTCACTGATGACAAGTCTCTTTGTTCTCAATGAGATGATTGGTGTGGTTTTAAAAGTAAGTTCACCTTTTGGGCTGCAGAGCTTTGTCGAATGTATGTCCCATTAATAAGCATACTAAAAACTATTACCAAGCCTACCCAGAAAAGAAAGAAAAGTATCCCGGGGATTATCCATAGTTCTACCCAGGGTGACACCAGGTAAGTCTTTTTAAGAAAGTTCAGAAAGTCTTTTATTTGCTGTTTGCGTGATTTTTGGGCTGGCGCCGTTTCAGGTTCACATGGATCCAAAGAAAATGTATCAAAGTTTATGAAGTAGCCAGAAGCAGTTCGATCAATTGTTGGAATTGCATCAGGATTCGTAGAAATCGTGGTCTGTTCTTGTTGAGGCATGTTGACGTAGACATCTGTATTTGGTCGAATAGCAATTTGATTTTGAGTTTGATTTTGAATTTGAACTTCAGGTTCAAAAGAAGGAGTTCCATAGCATTGTTGCTTAGTCCTTCATTCCGTGTTGGAGGCTCTTCGAACGTGATGAGTCTTTCCGTTTGAACTTCTTGGATTGTCGCAAGAGGAGGGCGTCTGCTACTTTGGAGTCCACGTGGCCTACTGCTTAGTATTGGCCACATAGTGTGGTTTGATTAGGTCAATTGAGACAAATCTTTTCTCCTTTTTTCCGGCAAGAGGCGGTCGAAGTACAGTTCTTGTTCCTTCAATTGCTAGGACTGGTACAGGCTTTCTGTATGATGGCACAAATTCTTTCTTGTCCGCTATTTTCTCTCTGACGAGATCCCCGACTTTTGGGATCCAGACAGGTCTTGCCGTGACTGATTTGACTTCCCCAGTGGCGGTCTGTTTCAGGTGGACGTTACTTTGTTGTGTCCTGGATTCATTTAGATCCTGTAAAACAGCCAAACGATCATAGATGTCAAAAGGTTTTTCATCCGCCACTGCGCCTTCACAATCAAGATCAGGTACCCACATTCTTGTCCCAAATTGGACCTCATATGGAGTGACACCCCCTAGAAAACTTCTTGGCATGTTGTTAAGTGCACGCTGAACTCCATACAGATGTTTTACCCAACTGTCACCCGTGCTTAATACTCTAGCTGTTAAAGATTGCTTTAAGTCTTGGTTTTTTCTCTCCACTACCGAATTTCCCTCGGGATGGTACGGAATGAGTACCACAATGCTACACTTAATCCTCGCATGGCCTCCTTGTAAGCCCGAGAGCTAAACGCAGGGCCTTGGTCAGAATGTAATGTGCCAATTGTGTATGTTCCTATGAAGACTCGCAAATCTTTTATAACAGTTAGAGCGTCAGCCGAGCACTGGGGCCACACCCATATGAATCTCGAGCAGGAATCCACTGCAACCATGATATATCTTATAGGCCTCTTCACATTGTAAAGGGCCGCAGTGGTCCAGGTAAGTGCACACGAATGGTCAGTCTGATGCTGTCTAATAATGGGACCTGTGCTGGGCAAGCTACGGCGGCTCCATTTATCTGTTGACAGATATCGCAGTTTAAGACAAAGTCTTTGATCTGCTTTGTTAATCCAGGCCACCAATAGCCTTGTTTCAGAAAAGAAACTGTTGCCGCAGCTCCTGCATGTACAGAACCCATCCCTTTGTGTGCTGCTAGTATTAAACCTAACCTACGATCCATATTTGGAATTACTCTATCCCCCACTCCAGGAATCTGAGCAAATGGAATGTTATTGGCATCTCACTTGTAGGAGTACTTAAGTGGAAACCTTTTTGGTACTGCTCTGCTGTTTTTGCGGGTTGCATTAATAGCTACCAGAATCTCACCGTCTTGTCTCGTTTTAGAATGAGTGATTGCAGCTACTGAAGCCGTGCATACAGCCCCCTTTGCGGCTTCATCAGCCAATGAATTCCCTTCAACTTGAATGCCATCACGCTGATAACTCAGTGTAGGTATCACGTAAGCCCTAGGTAGTTCGGTTTTCAACTCCACTACCTGTTCCCATAGCATTTTATGCTTAATTGTGCCACCTTTTGCATCTTTGAACCCGTTTTGAACCCAGTACTGCAAATATTCATTCTAAGACTGCACACAGTAAAAGGAATCGCACGCAATTAGTGTGTGGAATTCTCGATCTGCATTTACAAGTGCCAGTATCAGTGCTTTTAATTCTGCCAACTGTGCCGTGCAGTCTCCTAGAGATTGCGTTTTAGTGCAACTCGAGTGGAACTTTCCATCCGGCATGCAACCTTTAATGATTGCACATGCTGCGCTATATTGTTGCTTACTTCCTATGGCCGGTTGAGCAGATCCGTCAGTATAAATAATATATTCATACTGATCCAGAGGCATTATTTCGTTTGGTAGAGGACATTCTTGTTCGTATTGCAGGAATGCTTGTGTCTTTAAATTTGGGTCGTACCTGTATTCTACATCTGTTGCAGTGAGAGAATTAGCCCATTGTATCTATCTGGGATGTAAGGCTTTAGCGTTGGGAACGCTTGCCTTTGTCGCAGCCTCTAAGGCTGGAACCGGAGTCACTACTATTATTCGTTTCCCCTGAGTCAGTGCTCTTTCTCTCAATACAGCAGTCTGTACTGCTGTCAGAATCTTTTCTGTAGATGCGAAGCGCATCTCAGCATTTGTGTACAAATGTGATTTGTATGCAATTGGTACTGTCTAACCTTCATTATATGTTAGATAGGTGTACCTTGATTGACCCACAACTATACGGATCACCAGGTTGCGTACGTTTACGTGTGTCTGTAAGTGTTTGGAAGCTATCATGTCAGCTTGTAAGGAACGAAGTGTATCTGTGTGTTCCTGTGTCCAATTTCTGGCTGAAAAATCAGGTTTAATTAAGTCGTAGAAAGGTTTTACTCTTTCTGCGTAATCCAAAATGTATGTTCGACCAAAATTTAGGAATCCCAGTATTGATTGTAAATTTTTCAATGATTTCAGAGGTTGGAGCAGCGCACATTTTTCTAAAAAATTGGCTGCAAGGCTCTTTCCTTTACTTGAAAGTTCGTATCCTAAGAACAGGTCACTGAGGTGGGAAATTTATGATTTTTTAAAGTTACATTTGTAGCCCTCAGATGCAAATCCCAAGATTATGGTATTTACTCTGTTCAAGTGTTCCTGCAGGTCATCGTCCATCAGATAAATATCATCCACATAGGACAATGCCTCTTCATCCAAATTTTGAAGTAACTCAGTTACTCTGGCCGAAAACAACCCCGGGTTGTTCTTATACCCCTGGGGGAGTCGATAAAATTGACGCTGGGTCCCTAGCGCTGAGAAGGCTGTTAGATGCCTGCTTTCAGGCACTATATTCTGGCAGAAGAATCCATTTGAGATATCAAGTGTTGTTTTATATTTTTTCCGCACAATGTTATTCATTAATGCAGCACTGTGTGCATTTTGGACTGCAAATGTCTTAGTGCAAGTGTTTAAGTGTCTGTAATCTAAAACTAGACGATATGTATTGTCAGGTTTCATGACAGGAAACAAAGGATTGTTCATTGGTGAGGTGCAATTTTCGATCACCCCTTGGTATTCAAGTTGATCTAAGATCTCCCTGACCTGTTTTTTAGCTTCTTGCTTTATTGAACACTGCCTCTGTGCAGTTGGAGTATTTTTTATAGGAATTATGTGGTGGGTTGAATCCTCATCCCATCCAACATGGTTTTTGTATAATGCCGGAGCCTGGGCTACTGCCCACTCCTGCGCATATGTGTGTTGCAAATGCCTGGGAATATCATCTGAGAATGCCAGCATAATTACCGTTTCTCCTTTAGGACAGTCCATGACGAATGCTGGCGGCCAATCTTGTTCAGCTAACAAAATGTCATAGCCAAACGTTAGGTTCTCCCAAAAGAGACCTCTCACTTTCCTACTCTTGTCCCCCTCCATCTGGAGCGTTATTTCATATACTTTATGTGGGACACTTACCCTCGTATCGGGTGTTTCTACCATGATATAATCCTTCAGGTCCGCTGTCACCAGAAATTCCTTCAGGGTCTGGCGAGCTATTGTTACTTCTGCTGCACTGTCTAGCATCGTCAGAGCCCTTTCCCCATTCAGTAGTCGAGTCCTCAGAATTCTGGGCATGTCTGATCTTTAGACCTGCAACTTTCCTCTTTTTGAACTGTGGCTTTTGCTTTGGCTTTTCTTTTTTCTTAGAAGTGTAATCTTGAGCGTGCTGCTTGTCACTGGACTTTGTACGCTCTTCTTGTCTTTCTGACCGTCCTTCCCTCTCGGAGTTTTTCGATGAACCCTGAAAGGAACAAGAGGAACGTGTATCAGTATCCTGATACTTGTCAGGTTTCCTAATGTTATCCCTATTCCTAAGGTTGTATCTCTTTTCGGAGGGCTCCTGTGGAGGAGATCTACCTCTGGATTGAGATCTATTTCCTTTAAAGTTTTGTTGTTTTTTATTATCCCACTTCTTTTTAGAAGAAGAAGGTGTCTGCTTGGAAGTGTCCTTTTCAGAACTGCCCATCAGTTGTGGTTTTAAAGCTTTCCCACCCAAACTGTCTCTGCCTAATTCTGCATATGCAGTTTCAATTATTTTGGGTAGTTCGTGTTCCTGTTCTAAAGGATCGAACTCCCTCAAGCGTTGGCGGATGGCCACTGAAGCTGCTTCCCCCTTAATGTTAGCTAGTATTATGGCTGATACCTGGGCATAGTTACCTAGTAACTTCATCCCTAAGTTTAGGGCAGGCTCTGCTCCGTACTCGTTCTGTATCTGTCTCAATACGTCTGGTACCACCGCTAATGAAGGAATACCATGAGTCCTGGTATAAATGGCAGCAAAGACTCTACCCCAAGTGGTACAATCTTCTACTTGTGGTGTTATTCCCATGGGCAAGCAGATTGTTAGCATTCTGTGTTTTTCATACGGGGTAGTATTCAGGAATACTGCCTCGATCTGTGTGATTTTCTGAGCTACCCAGAATGGAATTTGTTCACGTTTAGAGGGCATTTTACCCATCACTGCGTGTAATGTTTGTGGTGTGATTTTAGTTGCTATACCCTGTACTTGAGTTCTATTAGTTGCAACTATTGCTGGTTGGACAGTGAATGTCTTCATGACGAATTGCGTCATGTTTCTATAGATTTTAATTAAATCTTTATGTTGAATGAGTAAGTCTCCTGGTGGCATTGTGTCAATGTCAGGATGTGGTGTGTAGGCCGCTAATATCAGCCATGTTGCCCCTTCTCCTCCGAGCGGGCCTAATCTTACTCTTCTTCTTATGTGGGGTAGGGCGCCTTTAAACCAGTATAAGTGTTCCTGGTACGTGAGTGGAACCTCTATGTCCTCGAACGGACAATATTCCACTGGTGCATCGCCTTCTGTGTAAGAGTGAAATGTCTGAGTTCTTGCATTTGCTGCTGGGAATGTAACCCATTAATAAAATACCTCTGTTTTGTTTGATTCATGTGCCTCTATCACGAAAACTACTAAGCCACCCCTAGCTGATAAACCATTTTCTAACAGTTTTAGGGTGATTGTATGTCTGAATTTTTCTGCAATCGGAATTGCGTCTGCATCTTCTTCTCCTGAGAGGTGTAGATCTACTACTACGTTATCTTTTGTTTCAGTCATTTTTGTAAAGAAGAAGTTTGTTCAAGGGAACTAAGATAAGGTTTTTATGCACAATTTTAGGAACACTGTGTCCTTCAAGCTTGATTAACCAACAGCCAATAAATAGGATTTCTCGCCTACTCAGCTGTGGCGGAGTTTGTGCCCACCCACTCCAGACGTCTCTGGTGTTTTGTGAGTAGGGGTCTCTGAGAATAGCACGACTGAACTACTCCGACTCTGCTGTTAAATAAGTACCCAACCAACGTTGGTGGCGCCATGTCGTGTAGTTCCTATATTACCTATACAGGATCTGCGCATTTGGATAAAATAAACTGTGGGATTGGTGGCGGACGGATTCCGTGCACCCCCACCGGATACGTTAGCCTGTCTGTATTAACTAGCTCACAGTGCCACTAGAGTCTCCTCTTATCAGGGAGAGAATAGTTCTTGGCAACCTCAGAACATGACAACCCTGATCCCCCAGGATCGTGGAAACAATATACTACCTTTCGCTCAGTCACTCGTGCTCACTTAGTTTGTCTCAGAGAGATACACAGAATAAACAGTCTGGGCGTTTCAATAAGTATTTATTGAACAGTTGTTATTCTAGTGTAAAATATATGAGCTACAACAACCATTAGACAGTAGCAGAGATATATGATCAGCAATATTATGAAAGTAAAAGGATGGTAGAGTTCTACCATCTTGCAGAAATCATGGATATATACAAGTACATAAAACACATGATAAAAGGTGCTTACTCCTACGATGTCTCCCTAACTAGATGTACCTAAATGTACCTAGCATCTATGTAGGTGTTATGCCAAGAATCCCTCTAGGATCTAGTCCACCCCATTACCTGAGAGTTTAGAGAATGTGCGACCCCGTCCTGGTCTCGAGTTGGACACCCCGCGAGGGATGTTAGACCTCTGCTAGCTGGAGCGTGTGCATACAGGAACCTCAGCATCTCTGGTCAGTGGGTCAGCCGGGAAGTCACTGTCTCCTCTGTCTTTCTAAGCAAGACGTGATGTATATATACCCACAGGTCTCCCCAGGGATCCTACCTTGCTGTGTTACTGTGTCGGCCTAAAGGATGACGTCGGGCTTGAACTTTAACATAGATATTATACACGAGATGTTCGTCCTGCTGTGAGTCCTGCTGTGCTTCCAAGAAGCCTCATGCATAATGTATGAGTATTGAACCAGGGAAAAACCCGTGTTTTGAATGCAGTGTCGTATCTAGGTAAAAGGTCAGTCCCTATGAACCGTTATGCATGAAATGTAGGGAAGGATATAGGTGAAAGGTTGCAGTATTACCTGCGCCTATATAGGGTACCTATATGGAATATAACACCAGAAGCACTAGCTCTTTACTTCTTAAACCTTTACAAAGAAAACCTATCACTGATCCTTTTCAGGAATTGCCCCTAAAATTTTGAACTTTCTACCTACTGAAATCAGATGCAACTCTTCCACATCTACCTTCAAGAAAGAAGTAAAACTCTTTCTATCCAACAAGCTCTTTCTCAGACTGAGAACTCGCCCCATCTCCCCCAGATCACTCCCTCCCTCCTACTCACTGCTACCTCTTTCTCGCTGTATTATGCTCTAGGCCTGGACATTTGCTATATCATATGCTCATACTTCTTTGTTACCATTAGTCCATGTGTATTTATCCATATACATTACATCTTTATTTGATGTTATATTTCCCTATGTCGTATCCCTTTCTTTGAACACTACTGGAAAGCACTGTGTCACCCGGAGAGGGTCTTGTTTGCGCTATACAAAACTCCAAATACATAAATAAATGTAAGGCAGAGCTGGTGGATGCAGTTTCTCCCACCAAGCACCTCTACTGTGAAACTCATTAATTTTATATTGGATATCCGAATCATCCCTTATGAAGTTTAGAAGTGGCCTTAAAACCTGGCTGCTTGGTCAATTTGTTTCTCAACATTAGTGCCCCTTCTGTTTACAGCATTACTCACTTCCATGCCTAGAGACCTATGGTGCTAGTGCACACTATAAATGACAAATATAAGATGAAAAATCTCATATGGACCTGGACCATAGGTTTCATTTAGGCTCTAAGGTAAGCCAAGCATGGAGCACTGCCCAATCCCAGACTGAAAATAGGGGGTGAGTAACACTTTTACAGGCTTTGGCCCTAGCCAAAGAAGCAGGGAAGGAAGCACTGTCTTGTAAGCCATGGTAAACTCTAGATGGTAGCCTCCAGTGTTGTCTGAAACAGGAGGTTATCTTGCAAAGTTCACCACAGCTCCCCATTTGCTCTATGATACAATGACCAAGCCACTGCATAGCAGAGGGGTGCACAATAGCAGCTAGTTACCCCAGAGACACAGTACCATACAGCCATCACTTGCTTCCCACCAATGTCCCAAATGTGCCACGTGCTGGGCTCCCTCGGGATCAGTGAATAGGAAGCATTGAAGAGAAGCCTAAACCCCTCTAGCGCCTATATGCAGGCTCACATGCTGGGTGGAGCCAGTCCAACACTGGCATCTGCATAGTTTGTATGCTGTGGAGAATTCACCCTGAGGCACAAAAGATAAAAACATGTTACGAATATGTACAATTCTTAGCTAAGGGTATTGAGGTATTTTTTCCTAAACACAAAAGAAACATCAATCAGTAACAATTGACGCCGTGAGCTGCTAACAATATTTCACAGAAAAATATAGAAGGATTCCATCATTAATCTGCTCCCTTATTAGCGCAAAACACTTTAATCGCAAATGATACTAAGGAGAGAAGATATATTACTTTCCACCGAGATTATTCTATTATTCCAAACCACTTTCCATAGAATTACTGCCCTTTTTAATATTTTCATAAATTAATAACAACAAACGGATTATCCTTGACTGCTCACAGGCACTAAAGGAATTAGCTTTAGGCAGTTCAAAATTAAAATATTAATCGAATGACAACATTAGAAACGCTCTGCATAAAATAAGGCTTCAGAAAGTTTGAGATTATTTTTTAAAGTATCTGGTGGGATCAAAAAATAAATGATAAACAGGAAAACTCGTTTATATTTCGTGAAGCTAAAAAGGATTTCTATCACGCAACATTGTTGCATCTTTTTATGGCCTGGCTTGACAGCTCAGCTGTCAGCCGACATTTATAAGAGAACACTAGAACTCCAGGAGACGGGCTTCTGCTCCGCCCACATGTTGTGTGCTTCCGCAAAAAAGTGCTTGCTCTCCACACAGTGGTGATCATTCTGTTTATTTATCCAGCTGCCTGAGGTTAAACTTTAAAGGGCCAACACATGCCATTAAATTGCCTTAGATAACTAGATCATTTATGGTGTTTTTCCCTGGCAGCAGCACACATCAGACGAGGGCAGTCATACACCTGTTTTTTAGGTCTGGCTTGACAGTGCAACTGTCACCTGGCCTTTTAACTTATGCCAATATTATTCTACAATACTTTGCTTCTACATAAATATATATCCATTCCCACACTATCTACTTGTAATACTTCACATTACAATACAACATTCTTTATCTGTTGGCATTGCCAATGCTTGTTTACTAATTTTGATGGTTTGAAGGACAGATGAGCCACAATCCCCAATTGGGAAATAGAGTCAGAGAAAGTTATACATGCACCATTTCTGTTTCTATGTGTAGCAGCACCTTTTTGAATAAAATTAGACTTCATTTTGAGCAAAGGCTTGTTTTTGTATTTCTTTACATCTCCTGGGGCAGATGTACAAGGACTGGCGCATCCCTGCATATTAGCAGGGATGCGCCAGTAAAGATGCGACACGCAAAAATACCCTTGCGCCACCACGGATGCGTCGCATTTACAAAGCGGCGCTTCGTGGCGCAAGGATAGACAGATGCATGTCGCATCTTTTGTCGTAAGGGCAGCGCATTGCTGGAGTCGTGTCGCAAGCGCGACGCAACTCCAGCAATGCTCAGGGGAAGCCTATACTTATTGTGCTGCGTCACTCCTTACGCCTGCTTCAAGCAGGCGTAAGGTTTTGACACAGCGGCGTCATAAAAGTGACTCAGTGAAATCTTGTAGATTTCACTGCGTCACTTTTACGATGCTTTCTTGCGACGGAACGCCCACCCTGCATACATTATACCTGATGCAGGTATAATGTAGCGCAGGGCTTTACAACATGATGCATCTCCCTAGATGCGTCACGTTGTAAATATGTCGCAACGTGGTGCATTGTTTATGACGCCGCTGCATCACAGAAGTGATGCAACGGCGGCGCAAATATGTCGCAAGGGGCTTGTAAATCTGCCCCCCTGTGTTTTTGTGGATAACTTAAGGCAAATAGAAATTACAGCAATTAGCTAGCTAGGTGAGTCTGAGTCTTAAGCACTCACTTGTGACACCTGGAGGAAGACTTACTAACATTTCATGCAAAGCAACGTGTAAGAAAGACATTAGAAATGCACCATATCCTCGAAGATGAGGCACATATCTGCTGCTTTCTTGCACTGGCACAATATGCGCTGCCAAATGCCAATCCAAGCACCCATGCACCATGCATTGATTGCTTTTGTGCAGTACAGGACATCTTCCTGCACAAAAACAATCCTTAAAAGTGTTTTCCTTTTTCTTTGTGTAATGCTCAATGCATCATACATAGAAAATGAAAGAAACGAGAAATAAAGATATTTCTCCTTGTTACGTATGGGTCTGGGAGGTATACCATTTTGACGTATTCGGATGTTTACAACTCTTTGTGAATCTGAGAATGTGCCAAAATCCATGGGTGGGTGTGTGGGAATGCCCACACTCCATCCATGGAACGTCTCCCTGCCTCAAGGTAATACAAAGCAAGGCAGCAAAATGTGCTGCCTTGTGTTACCTTAGATTTACTAAACCATGCAGAGCCACACCAGGTGGCTTAGTAAATCCTATTTAAGGGCTTGTGTTGCCTTGAGTCGCGTTGAGTGACACAAGGGCAGCGCAATCCCTTAGTCAAAGTGGCCCATAGTCTATCCTGAAGGACACTAGTTTGAATCCTTGTAGGCCCAATTGATCCATTCATTGGTTAGGGCCCATGAATGGATAATAGTAACATTGCAATTTACAGTGCTTAGAAACATCAAAATGTGGTATTAGGAATACATGGAAGCAAACGTTGCGTAATTTAACAGGAAAATTAGCCAAAATTATGCATAATCTCGCGAAATATAAATCAATCATTTAGAGTTGTATTTTAGCCCAAAATGCGTCCTTGTGTTAATTTTAGATGCAAGGGCGCATTTCGTGCTAAAAAAAAATATGAAAAACCCTGCCGTGAAAAACAGTCACTGTTGTCCTGGTGAATGGCTACATAATTATGTGAGTGATTTAACGTCATAGTTTCTGGAACAAGCATAGAAGGGAATTCCCGAAATTACTTGAATTTCGCCAGAGTAATTCAAATTTTACCCTGGCCTAATTAGGAACTGAGGAAAAATGAAAGTTGCAAAATTGTGTATGCATTGTGAGAGAGAAACCTTGTATTCACTGCTAATTTGCAATATTGACAGAAGTCATTTTACTTTTTATTTTAATGCCAAGGAGGATGTGGACCCATAAAGCACATTTTCCACAGTGGTGCACATGAGGAGCAGCAATCTATATCTTTGTACTCACCTATAGCCAGTTTGCATACACTGCACCCATGTCAGTTTTAAGACGTAGACCCCTGTAAACTCAACTATAGCTTTCTTTGGCATCTTGATTTTTTTTAGACACTGAGTATTACAATCATGTGTGCATTAAGGCCTAGACTGTGTGAAAGATTCTTAGCCTCAGAGCATTACTCTGTGGTCTGGACTAGTGCATCAAGTAAGCCTTCTGAGGACACAGGACCATTGCCCATGTATCAGAACATAACCATGGAGCAATCATGGCAGTATACCGTTTTTCTGATCTGTAGTACAGAACATGCCTTTTTTTAATGATGAAGAGTGAGAATCCAATCAGTGTCACTTACATAAATGTCAACTACCATAATGTGCCTTGACCCTACACTGACATCCTTGAGTAAGTAGCGGTGCAAAAGGAGTGTATTTGGTGACTGGTAGTGTGATCCATGTTGAGCGCAATTGCGTGACTGGGAGGCCAGTGTGATGCATTTTGGATCATCCCTGGTAAACCATAACACAAGATGGAAGCTAAGGGACAGCCTCCGTGGATTGGCAAATTGTATTGCTGGCATTTATGAGCTTTGGGTTTAGTGTCAGACATTGATGTGCAGGAGTATAGAGAGAGGGCTGATTTACTTATACTGTGACTGTTTTAGCAGAGACCAGCTGATTGTTTCTACCTGAGCACCAAAATTTTGTTTGATAGAGGATGTGGGCTTGATGGAGGCAACATTATTTTTTGTTTGTGCAAGGAGGATCCTCCAGTAGGGCCTGCCTCATTGTCCCTCCCAGAGGTGCCACTATGAAAGGGTGATGGCTGCCAGTTCAAGCACACATATTTGTATACTCCAGTTTGAGACATCCCTTGTGTTAGACCTGGCATCATTGGCATGATTTTCCTCCTATCGTTTTGCCTTCATACTGGTTTTGCGCACTTTACCACTGCTAACCAGTGCTAAAGTGCTTGTCCTCTCTCCTCAAAACATGGTAAGATTGACTTATACCAAATTGTCACATTCAGTTCATTTGTAAGTCCTTACTAATGTGGCAGTACCTACGCCCAGGGCCTGTAAATTAAATGCTAACAGTGGGCCTGCAGCACTGATTGTGCCACCTACTTCAGCAGCACTTTAAACATGTCTCAAGCCTGCCACTGCAGTTTGTGTGTGCAGCTTAAACTGCTATACCAACCTGGCAAAATAAAACATTTGCCAGACCGAAACCTTCTTTTTTAATACATATAAGATCTAGGGGCGGCTCGCTCTCCCAGTCCCCGCTGCTGCCTCTCTGCCTCCACCATTCTGGCCGTCAGCTTGGGTGTGTTCCGCCTCAGTTCCAACTTCTGGGACCCGTGAGTCCTTTCCAGGTATGGGGGTGTGGGAGCTGCGCCCTGCGGATTGTCAACACTGATGCCCCCGTGGTCCTGTGTCTCTGCACGCCTTCTACAGCCTTCCTCCCGCCTTTGGTTTTGTGGCTGCGTCCCCCCTCTGACTCTTCGCACTTAAATCCTGCTCTCTGGTTCTTCGTTATGGATTTTTGACTTTTGTGCATCCCACCATTTTGTTGTTGGCTTCCGTCGATACCCACGACCCGGACCCGCCATCTTGCTTGACCTCTGTCCGTTCCCCCTTCCCTCCGGTCTCCCCCCGATGATCCTCAAACGTTTTTCTCCTTCTGTCTGGTCTGCCTTAACTCCATCCCCCTCTGGTTCCCTCCTCTCCCCTCACCCTCTCTCAGAACACTATTCTTGTCCCCCTCTACCTTCTCTCCCCCTATGATTTTTCCACTCACTTTGTAATGACTGTGCAACTAATGTTTAAATTATTGTACCTTGTAACTCGCTATTTTTGTTCCTTATGTAAAGCGCTCGGATACCTTGATTCTTGTGACTCTTGTGCATCCCGCCATTTTTTTAGAGATGGTCTCCGTCGATTCCCATGATCCGGACCCGCCATCTTGTCTGACCCTTGTCCGTTCCTTCTTCCCTCCTGACTCCTCCTGATGACCCTCGAACGTTTTCTCTTTTTTGCTGGACTGCCTTTACTCCATCCCCCCTCAGGTTCCCTTCTCCCCTCTCACCTATTCTCAGACTCCTATTCTTGTCCCCCTTTTCCTTCTCTGCCTCTTATGATTTGTCATTTACTTTGTAATTTCTGTGAAAAACTGTTTAAATTAGTGTACCTTGTAACTTGTTATGTTGTTCCTTATGTAAAGCGCTCTGATACCTCCGGGTCTAGCCAGCGCTATATAAAACTCAATAAACAAACATAAGTCACTTCTAGGGTAGGCCCTGGATGGCCTAGACAGCAAGATGCAGTGTTTTTAAAAAGATGGACATTTACTTTTAAGTTTTACATATCCTACTAGTGAAAAACTCATAAATTCATTTTTCGCTACTGCAAGGCCTACCTCTCCCATAGGATAGCATTGGAGTTCAAATGGGAACAGGTAAACAGTTCATGTTCTGTGTCTTTGGAATTGCAACTAAAAATCCTAACTTATGTTAATTTCAGATTCTATATTACTATTTTTAAAATGCCACTTTTTCTGTTTTAGCCATTTGGTGCCCGCAGCATGTCTCTTTGTCACATGACTGGGTGAAGTAACAGTTGGGCTTTGTGTATTCCTCCAAGAGAGCCACACACAATGGGGAACTTAGGTGTGACTGGATGGGCCAGCACTAGCAGGATGGCAGGGCAGAGCTGGGCACAGCTGGGTATAAAAACTGGATCTTAGACACCAACTCTTCAGTACAAGGGCCTGTGGATACTCTGCCAGGAAGAAGGACTGCTCTGCTACTGAAAGGACTGCCACTCTGCTGGACAGCTGCTCTGAATGACTGTTGCCCTGCTGTGCTGATCTGCTACCTTCTTGCCTGGGTGAGAAGGACTGGACCTACATCTCCTGAACCCAGAACCCAGAGTGACTCCAAGGGCTAGTTGGCTGGCCTACTGATATGAAACCTCAAGGACACAACTGGCTTCCAACAACCTTGCACCTGCACATTGGCTCTGCCATCTGTGAGTCTACCCTACAAAGTGGCGCCACCCCAGGACTGGACTCTTACAAGTGGGCTTAAGATGCTCAGCCAGTCTGTGGATCCAGTGGAACTGACACATCTCCTCTGATACATGGTGCAAATCCAAGCAGAACCAATCCATTGCAGCTTCTGTGTGGATGGGACCAGTGGGAAAGACCCGCATCACATTTCACCCCATCAGAACCACCGCTACACAACGCACGTTTGGCACAGGCCCTCGCATCACTCGTCGAGCACACACTTGACGATGACATTGGACTCTGCCCAGCAGCTTCACAGCTCCTTGGAACTGGTGCATTACTCTGAATGCACGCCGCATCTTTGGCGCCCGGCTTCGCATCTTAAACCCTCATCGATGGGGTCCTCGATGATGACACAGGACCTCACACCACAGCCTCGTCACATCTCGGAACTGACGTATCACTTCGGCTGCCAACTCATCTTCGATGTGGATCCTTGCAATGCTCCGCAAACCAGGATTTGAGTATTTTGTTCACCAGCCTAACTGGGTCCCCGTAGCCGACCTGTGCTCCATTGCAGTCGGCCTGAACTTGTGACTTTGTCCTGATCAAGCGAGACCAGATATCCACAGTTGGTGCTTTGTGCTTTTTGGCACTATTTTCACTAAAATATTTAGAACTGCATTTTTTGGTGCTACTGATTGGGTTTTTATCATTTTAGTCTTGTTTTATTTATAACAGAAAGTACTATTTGTCTAAATTGGTGTGGGGCCCTTTTTGTGTGGTGTTTTCACTGTATTACTGTTTGAAGTGTTGCATAAACACTTTACACATTTCTTTTAAGTGAAGCCTGACTGCTTATGCCAAGCAACCATAGGGTTGAGCACTGGTTAATTTAGGGTTGGCTTGTGACTTCACCCTGAGAAGAGTTGTGGTTGCTACTTGAGAAGGGTTTCACCCCCTCAACCAGTGACCCAGTTTCTTACATTGGTGGTCAGTGGTGAGGATTAGGACTTGCATATGTGGAGTGCCATACAGTGATTTGGTGTCCATTACCATCCCATATCTAAGACCAGTTTGAGTTCCAAAATTGGCCTATTTGCTTTTTCTAAATTCTCTCCCTGACTGTTGTGCTTGGGACCACACCTGCAAAAATTGAGTTTTTGATGGCCAACATGAATACCTACACTTTGGCCCAGCTCAAGGAGCTCTGCAAGGAGAGGGAACCTCCAGCCCATAGCACCACCAGGAAGGTGAAGACCCAGAAGGCTCTGAGGGTCTGGGTGGAATCTCACCAGTCATTGGTTGAAGCCACAGTAGATGATGATGAGATGGAGGGGCCCAGAGAAGACTTTCCTGTGGTGCCACCTGCAGTTGAGGAGGGTGACTTGACTCCTGAAGTGGAGTACCCTGCCAGGGCAGGGAGAAGTGAGTGTTCATGTAGCCTGTACCCAGAGGAACTGGTGGAAAGAAGGGAAGAGAGAGAGTTTAAGCTGCAGATGTCCCAGTTGAGAATGAAGGAAAAGAAAAAGGCCATGGAGGAAAGGAAAATCTTGTTGGCTTATGAACTGAGTCTAAAGGAGCTGGACATCAAGGCCAGACAGGCAGGGTCCAGCAGTGGTGATGGCAGCATACCTGCAGTGCCCTCTGGAAAAAGGAGGGTCCATATTCCTAAAGGTCTGGTGTCTGACTTTGCTGTGGGGAAAAACATTGACAAGTGGTTCAAAGCTTATGAGATTGCTTTACAGATGCACAGAATCCCTGAGGAGCATCAGTGGGCTAGTATGCAGTAGCGGTCGGTGGTGGGAGTGCCGCCGGGTGCTGACATAGGGCGGGGGAGGGGCAGGGTGGGGGGTATCAAACTACGGATTACGGGCGATTACAGGTAAGTAGACATATAAATAAATAAAACGAATTTCGTTTCTCGCGCTGCATCGCCAAATGTGATGCAGCGCGAGAAACGAAATTTGTTTTATTTATTTATATGTGTACTTACCTGTAATCGCCCATAATCCGTAGTTTACTACCCCCCACCATGCCCCTCCCCCGCCCCACGTCAGCGCCCGGCGGCACTCCCACCACTGACCGCTACTGCTAGTCTGTGGAAGCACATCCCTAGAGAAGGGAGGGACACCCTAGTGGCCCTAGTGAAGAGGAAAAGGAAGAGGTATCCCCCATGAAGGAAGCCCTTGTTATTTAGTATAGTCTTACCCCAGAGAGGTATAGACAGAAGTTAAGGAACAGTCAGAAACTGACCAATCAGTCTTAGTTGGACTATGTGTATTCCTCTAGCAACGCACTGGATGGTTGAGTGAAGGGCAGCAAAGTAATGGATTATCAGGGGCTGTGCAATTTGATTATAAGAGAGCAGACGTTCAATCTTTATTTTGCAGCTCTGCACCAACACCTGATTGATAGTAAGCTCACTAGCTCCAGAGAGCTTGCTGAGGTGGACCGCTGGGCCAGAACCAGGGTCCACAAGAAGATATCTGAAAGGATCACCACAAGGGTGAACAGGGTTTGCACCAGAAGAATGAGGGGGAGACAACAATAAAAATAAGGAGTTCTCTATAGGCCCTCAAAATAGTTCTATGGGCCAGGTCTTCCAACCCCAACTGAGAAAAAGAAGTGGTTCCCTGACAATACGTCCTCAGGGAAGGCACCACCCAAGTTCTATGAGTGCAACAAGAAGGGCACTTCCAAGGTGATGCCAAATGTCCAAATCAGGCCAAGCCCCCCACTGGTGGGCAGTCACTGGGGTTGGCAAGTGTAGTACTTGGGGACGAGATTGTCTCAATGGGAGGGCAGTGTAGCAGTTACCCTAGTATCCCTGGGTAATGTAGAGATTGTGCAGATTATTCACCTGCCTAGCAACACTAGAAAATACAGGTAGTCTGTCATTATCAATGGGCAGGGGGTGGAGGCTCTGAGAAACACTAAAGCCAGCATGACAACTGTTAAATGTCATCTGGTGACCACAGAGCAGGTAGTCCTTAATGTATTCCACCAAGTTGTTGCTATCAACAACCATAGTAGTCACTACTCAGTGGCTCTGGGTCCCTTTGAGAGGGGGCATGGGGTCCTAAGTTTCCTTCAGGGTAGCTGTGAGTCCGTCCATGCATGTGGATTGCCTTCTTGGGTATGACCTGGAGCACACTATGTGGAAGGAGGTAGATATTAGGTCGCATTTGGAGATGTTAGGGTTGCCTGAGTGGGTGTGCCTTACCACACGATTCATGGCAGCCCGAGAGGGTAGTCTGGAGGGCCTGGAGGTTGGAAGGATATCCCAGGTGCCTGCGAGATAGAGGAAGGGCAAGGGTCACGGGAAGCCCACTCCTGAAACTCCCACGCTCCAAGAAGAGGCCATGCGTGAGGGTGAAGGCCCTGAGCCCATAGTGGAGGACTTTGCCACCCTGGGAAACTGGCCAACTGTCAGCAGGAAGGGGGCCCCACAAGGGAGGAGTTCTGCAAGGTGCAGATGGAGTGCCCAATCTTGAAGGCCTACAGCGGCAGGCTGAGGCCCAGACAGCAGGTGACACCTCTGGAGATTACCTGATATGCTGGAGAATGGTCTCCTGTATAGCAAACCTAAGGTTCCTGAGACTGGTGTAACACATGTGTTGGTGGTTCCCCAGTAATACAGGACCTTCCTACTGGAGCTTGCTCACAGTGTACCCCTGGCTGGTCATCAAGGGCAGGATTAGAAGGACTACACCTTTGACAGACTTGTCACCCACTTGTATTGATCCCAGATGAGGAGGGTCTCAGATGCTTTCTGCAGGTCCTGTCCTACCTGCCAGGCCAGTGATAAGTCAGGGGAGAAGCACAAGACTCCCCTACAAACCTTTCCTGTCATTGGCACCCCCTTTGAAAGGGTGGGCATTGACATTGTTGGGCCTCTGAAGGCTGCCATGGGTAACAGGTTCACCCTGGTCTTGGTGGACCATACCACCCGGTACCCGGAGGCTATCCCTCTGAGGATAGTGGCTGCACCCAAGGAGGTGGTATCAGACCGGGGTGCCAACTCCACATCAGCATACATGAAGGCCATGTGGTAGGAGTATGGGGTAGCCTACAAGATATCCACCCCATACCAACCACAAACGCATGGGCTTGTTGAAAGGTTCAACAAGACGCTCAAAGGCATGGTCATGGGCCTGTCAGAGCCCTTGAGGCAGAAGTGGGACATCCTCTTGCCATGCCTGTTGTTTGCATAGCTGGAGGTGCTCCAGAAGGGGCTTGGCTTCAGCACCTTTGAGCTTCTGTATGGGAAGCCAATGTGTGGATCTCTCACTCTGGAAATGTAGGGTTGGGAGGAAACTCCCAGGGAGGCCCCCCAGGATGTGGTCAGCTACATGCAGGCTCTATAGACTTAGATGAGGCGCTTCTTGAAGCAAGACCACAGCAAATCTAGAAGCCAGCCAGGAGGTCATGAAACAGTGGTACAACCAGAAGGCCACTCTGGTCGAGTTTCAGCCTGGCCAAAAAGTGTGGGTGAAGGATTCTGTGGCACACTGGGCCCTGCAAGATCAGCGGTCTGAGCCCTATAAGATGAAAGAGCACAAGAGTAAGGCCACCTACCTTGTGGACCTCAAAACTCTCAGGAACTCTTTGAGGGTCCTGCACGTAAATAGCCTCAAACCCCACTGTAATAGGTCTTAGTAAACCATGCTCTTGGTCATGGATGATGGGGTGGAAGAGGAGAGCGAACCTTTCTCTGGATTCCTTTCTTGCAAGGAGCAAGATGGGTCAGTGGAGGGTGTCATTCTCTCTCCTACCTTGACCCCAGAGCAACAGAGAGACTGTCACCAGATGGTGGGGCAGTTCGCCTCTTAACTCTCCCTTAACCCAGGACTCACTATGTGATGTACCCATGATTTTGACACTGGGGGCAGCACACAGGTGAAGAGCAAAATCTACCAGTTGTCTGATAAGGTGAGAGCTAGCATTAAGGAGGAAGGTTTCAAGATGCTGGAGTTAGGGGTTATTAAATCCTCAAACAGCCCTTGGTCCAGCCAGTGGTGTTGGTCCCCAAGATTGCCCCTCCAGGTGCTACCCCTGAACTAAGGTTCTCTGTGGACTACTGAGGGCTCAATGCATTCACAAAGACTGATGCACATCCCATCCCGAGCGAATGAGCTCATAGATCAGCTAAGAGCTGCCAAGTTCCTCAGCACGTTTTACTTAACATCTGAGTACTGGCAGATTGCCTTGACTGAAGGGGCTAAAGAGAGATCAATCAATCAACCAATCAATCAATCACAGAATTTGTAGAGCGCACTACTTACCCGCGAGGGTCTCAAGGCGCTGGGGAGAAAAAAAGGGGGGTGCTACTACTGGTCGAACAACCAGGTCTTGAGTAGCCTCCTGAAGGTCAGCAGGTCTTGGGTCTGTCGTAGGCTTAGTGGAAGGGTGTTCCAGGTCTTGGCGGCGAGGTGGGAGAAGGATCTGCCGCCAGTGGTTGTTCTTCGAATGCGAGGGACGGTGGCGAGGGAGAGGTCGGCGGAGCGGAGCTGGCGGTTGGGGACGTAGAAGAAGAGTCGTCTGTTGAGGTAGGCTGGGCCAGTCTTGTGGAGTGCCTTGTGTGCGTGGATGAGGAGTTTGAAGGAGATTCTCCTGTCGACGGGGAGCCAGTGCAGGTTCCTCAGGTGGGGGGTGATGTGGCTGTGGCGTGGTACGTCAAGGATCAGGCGTGCGGAGGCGTTTTGTATGCGTTGCAGTCGCTTGATGAGCTTGGCCGGGGCTCCCGCATAGAGGGCGTTCCCATAGTCAAGTCTGCTACTGACGAGGGCCTGGGTGACTGTTCTTCTTGTATCTGTCGGAATCCACCTGTAGATCTTGCGAAGCATGCGGAGGGTGTTGAAGCAGGAGGAGGAGACTGCGTTGACTTGCTTGGCCATGGAGAGCGTTGAGTCGAGGATGACTCCCAGGTTGCGTGCATGGTCGGTGGGTGTTGGGGCTGCTCCCAGTGTCGTTGGCCACCAGGAGTCGTCCCAGGCTGAGGGGTTGGAGCCGAGGATGAGGACCTCTGTCTTGTCCGTGTTCAGCTTTAGTCGGCTGATCTTCATCCAATCGGCGGCGGCCTTCATTCCTTCATGGAGGTTGGATTTGGCGGCGAGGGGGTCCTTGGTGAGGGAGAGGATCAGTTGAGTGTCGTCGGCGTAGGAGATTATGTTGAGGTCGTGCTGTCTGGCGATGCGTGCGAGCGGGGCCATGTAGATGTTGAACAGTGTTGGGCTGAGGGATGATCCCTGGGGTACGCCGCAGATGATCTCGGAGGCTTCAGATCGGAATGGTGGGAGGCGGACTCTCTGGGTTCTGCCGGCGAGGAAGGAGGTGGCCCATTCCAGGGCCTTGTCTCGGATCCCTGCGTCGTGGAGGCGTGCGCGTAGAGTGCGGTGGCAGACAGTGTCGAAGGCGGCGGAGAGGTCCAGCAGGATGAGGGCTGCGTTCTCACCGTTGTCCAGCAGGGTCCTGATGTCATCGGTGGCGGCGATGAGGGCAGTCTCAGTGCTGTGGTTGCTGCAGAACCCTGATTGGGATGTGTCCAGGATGCTGTTTTCTTCGAGGTATCGGGTTAGCTGTTTGTTGACGATCTTCTCGATGACCTTGGCTGGGAACGGAAGCAGGGAGATGGGCTGGAAGTTCTTGAGGTCTCTCGGGTCCGCCTTGGGTTTTTTGAGTAGGGTGTTGATCTCTGCGTGTTTCCAGCTCTCTGGGAAGGTCGCGGTCTCGAAGGAGAGATTGATAACGTTGCACAGGTGGGGTGCGATGGAGCTGCTGGCTTTGTTGAAGATGTGGTGCGGGAAAGGGTCTGACGGTGAGCCGGAGTGTATTGTGCTCATGGTCTTGATGGTGTCATCGATGTTCACACTGGCCCAGGCTGGCAGGGGGTCATGGTCGATGGTGTGCGGCGGGTCTGGTGCATCGATCTTAGTTGGGGCTGTCTGGGTGTTGAAGCTGTCGTGGATGTCGGCGATCTTGCGGTGGAAGAAGGTGGCGAGGGAATCGCACAGGGCTTGCGACGGCGGGATGTCGTTGGTGTTGGAGCTGGGGTTGGAGAGTTCATTCACGATGTTGAAGAGCTCCTTGCTGTTGTGTGCTTTGTTGTCGAGTCGGTCTTTGAAGGAGATTCTATTGGCGGACCTGATGAGGTGGTGGTGGTTACGGATGGCGTCTTTGTGGGCTGCGTGGCTGTCCGGTGTCTTATCACTGTGCCATTTCTTCTCTAGTTTCCGGCAGGTACGCTTGGAAGCTAGGAGTTCCGGGGTGAACCAGCTGGCTCTTTTGGTGGTGTCACTGTAGGTGAGTTTTTTCAGTGGGGCGAGGGTGTTGGCACAGTCGTCTATCCATCGTCTGAGGTTGCAGGCAGCGTCGTCGGTGTTGGATGGGTCTGAGGGAGGGCTGAGAGCGAGGTCTGCGTTCTCTACCCTAGAATGACACTTTTAGTTCCAGGTAATGACCTTTGGGTTGAAGAACACCCCTGACACCTTCCAGAGGTTGGTCAACCAGATCCTGGCTGGATTTAAAGCTTCAGTGCCTCCTATCTAGAGGATATTGCGGTCTTCAGTTCTAGTTGGAAGGGCCACTTGCACCACTGCAGGGACGTGCTTCAGGATCTGCAGATGGCAGGCCTGACTATCAAGGACAATACATGACAGATATGGCAGGGCTCAATGGTCTACTTAGTCAGGACTTAGTCAGGACACCAAATGGGTGGAGGCAAGATGCAGCCCTTCCAGGCCACGTTAGAGACCATTCTGGCTTGGGAACACCCAAGACCTAGACAGAAGTGAGAGCCTTCTTAGGCCTCATTGGTTACTGCAGGAGGTTCATCAAGGGGAAAGGCACCATTGTTGCACTCTCAATAGAGCTGACTTTTAAGAAGCAGGCCAAACAGGTGATCTGGACAGAGGCGTGCCAGAATGCTTTTGACACCCTGAAGGAGGCCATGTGCACAGCACCTGTGCTCAATGCCCCAGACTTCTCAGAAGAATTTGTTGTCTAGACAGACATCTCAGAGCATGGTACAGGGGCCATTCTCTCACAGCTGAACAGAGAGGCCTGGATCAACCTGTAGCCTTAATTAGTAGGAGGTTACTTCCCCAGGAACAGAGGTGAAGTGCAATAGAGAGGGATGGCTTTGCAGTGATCTGAGTGCTGAAGAAGCTCGGACCATACCTGTTTCGTGCTCACTTCTGGGTTCAAACAGACCACAGACCCCTCAGATGGTTAATGCAGATGAGGGGTGAGAATCCCAAACTGTTGAGGTGGTCCATCTCCCTACAGGGAATGGACTTTACAGTGTAACACCATCCGGGAACAGACCACTCCAATGCTCTCCAGGTTCTTCTGCCTTAGTGAAGAGAAAACGCGAGGGGTTGGGTAACTCTCCCCACTTTCAGCTGTGGTGGTAAGACTTGGCATCCTTGGCGTAGATTTCCCCCTAATGTTTTGCCTTAAGAGCTCCTGTTTTGCTGAGCTTGTTTTTGATGGCCTTAGGACTCTTCACACTTTACTGCTGCTAACCAGTGCTAAAGTGCTTCTGCTGTCTCCCTTAAACATGGTAACATTGACTTATGCAATGTATTTGAAAGGCAAGACATGTACATTTAAGTTTTACATGTCTTGGTAGTGAAAAAAATTCTGTTTTTCATTACTGCAAGGCCCTTCTCTCCTATAGGATAACATTGGGATTACCTTATTACATCTTTTAAGTGCAATTCCCAATTGTGAAGAGATGTACCTTCCAAGTTTGGTGTCACTGGACTCAATGTAAAATCACAATTTATGGTAAAGCTGGATTTTAAATTACAGTTTAGCAAATGCCACTTTTAGAAAGTTGGCATTTACTTGCTTTAGTCATTTGGTGCCTGCTGCCTGTCTCTGTTCAGTCTGGATTGGGCGACAGCTGGACTTTGTTTATTCCCTCTAGACAGGCACACACAAAGGGAGCAGAGGTGTGTTGTGATGGGCCGAGATGGGAGGGAGGAGCTTTGTACAGCCACACATTTACACCTGAATAGGCTGCATCCTATCCACCCACAAAGGGCTGCATACCTCCTATAGTGAGTCTGAAGCGAGGGCAGGAAGGGAGGACTTCTGTGCATCTCAAAGCTTTCTTTGAAGTATCCCCACTGCAAAGGCACAACTGACATCATGATTTCAGTACACTTCTGTACGTCACCACTCTGCCAGGAAGAACAACTGTTGTGCTACTGAAAGGACTGCCACTCTGCTGGACTGCTGCTTTGCTGGACTCTTGCCTTGCTGTGTTTTTTCCTTTCTGCCTTGCCTTGCTGAGCTACCCTGCTGCCTGCTGTTATCCTGCCTGGGTGAGAAGGACTGGACGTGCATCAGTTGAACCCAGAGTGACTCCAAAGGCTTGCTGGCTTGCCTCCAGTTCTAAGTCTCATGGATATCAAAGATTTCAACTACTTGTTTCTGCATCTGGACTCTACAAGCTGTAAGTCTGCCCTACCAAGTAGTGCCACCCTATTCCTGGACCCTTGAAAGTGAGGCCTAAGGTGCTTCTACACCCAGAACCCATGCCTCCTCATCGGAACCGGTGTATATTTGCCTTTGAGTGAGTCAGAACCAGCACATCCTCGTCGTTGCATTGAGCGGACCTGGTGCATGGCCTTCGGAACCAACGCATCACCTTCAAAATCGATGTATCACCTACTGAGGGTGCAGCATCCATGCATCGCCATCGGAACCAGTGTTTTGCACTTGGAACTGATGCATGGCTGCAGTTGGGTAGAGACAATTGAACCATCTTGTCCACTGCATAGCTCGACACCAACGCATTGCTTCGGCTGCACCTCACATCCTCATCGATGACAACGCATACTGGATCAAGATACTTTGCTTCAGGGGGCCAAAGTGGGTCCCTGTATCCAGCCTGCACTCCATCATGGTTGGCCTGAACTTTTGACTTTTGACCTGGTCCAGGACAACCAGATAGCCCATTTAAGCACCTATTGTTTCTAAGTGCTATTTTACATTCATTCTTTGAAAATTCACATCTTGACTTCTCTTTGTTGGATTTTTGATGTTTTGGTCTAGTTGTATTATAAAGTTAAGCTCTAGTTGTGGTGTTTTCACTGTGTTATTGTTTGAAGTGTTGTACAAATACTTTGCACATTGCCTCTTAGGATAATCCAGACTGATATGTGCCAAGCTACCAAAGGGTGAGCACAGGATCATTTAGGGTGTATTGTGACTTATCCTGACTAGAATTGTGGTTCATGTTTGGACAGGGTGCATACCTCTGCCAACCAGAAACCCAATTTCTAACGGGTGATTTATTTAGCCCTGGGCGGTGAACTCCGTTCCGCTCGCAGAGTTTGCGGAGTTTTCCGCACTCCGCGTTCCGAAAAACTCCGCTTCGCGCAGCGGAGTTTTTTTCCTCGCTCGCGTTCACCAGCGTCAAGTTGGCAAGCGAGAGCGAGGAAAATCCACCTCCCGGCGAGATTTTTCCTCGTTCGCAATCGTCAACATCAAGTTGGCAAGCGCGAGCGTGGAAAATAAACCTCCCGGCGAGATTTCTCAACGCGGTGGGGTCGGGTTTCTCATTGCGAGTGGTCGCATATGCTCACGACCGCTCGCGTTGAGAAACTGCCCGTTCCTGTTGAGAAAGCTGCTGCTCGAGTAAAAATCTACTCAAGCGGCAGAAAGGAAAGCAGCGCTTGATTGCGCTGTGCATGGTGCCGTTCGCGATGACTGCACAGTGCGGACAAGCAACCGGCACTGAAAATCACTGCGAACAGCATTTTTCTATTGCACTCCGCCGCTTGCGGAGCTCCGCGTAGCGCAGCAGAGTTTTTTTTTCACTTCACGGAGTTTCGCGTAGCACAATACCGCGAACTCCGCACAGGGTTAGATTTATTTAATGTTTTAAAGTTGGGTTCTTTCCCATCAAAAGTGTTATTTTGTCAGTTGTGCCTGCAGGTTAAAATTTTGCAAGAGTCAGGTTGCACAGGTAGGCTTGAAGCCATGCTTTCTTTGTCACTGTAGAGGATAGGACAATAAGAGTTTCAGGCCACAAGTGGCATTTAACTTTCCATGCCATTGGTATATTTACCTCCACCGTATAGTATGCCCTTAATGTAAAATTAAATATATGACCTAAGCAAAATTTTAATTACGCTGGAGCAATCAGAGTAATTTTAGTAATTCCATGTTACTCTTTGACATGGAATTACTGCTAATAACCCAAATATGTGCATTCATGTAATTAAGAGTAATTTTTTTGGGAAAAAAATCTTACAGCAGAGCACATTTAGCTGGTGCGAGTAATTGCTCGCACTGCTTTTTATGTTCCGTTGCATTTAGCACTATTTTCATAGAGGTAGAGGGCATTTTGTGTTAAGAAGATGGTGCTAAATGCCGTGGCAGCTGCTAAGGAATGGGATGTGGTGGGCCTGGAGGGTTAAATAAAAAAAACACTTACCTTGTTACGACCACTGCCTCTACTCCGTCCTCTTCTCTTCAACCTGACTCCTGGGAGCAGGAAGCTCCCAGGCTCCCCTAAGCCAATCACGACGCTGCTGTCACAAGCATGATAGCAGCATCGTGATTGGTCTGAGTGGCCTGTTTGGCCACTCAGGCAGTGCCTGTGAGCCTTGGGACTGTTCTCCACCCGGCTGTGCAACACAGCTGGGTGGTTAAATACTAAGTGCGCATGACAGTTTGGCTGGCCCTAGACGGCTGGGCAAACCATCATGCGCACTTAGGGCCTCATTACAATGTCGGTCGGAAAGCATTCCGACCGACTTCTTGTCGGAGTTGGTTCTGAGTCTGACAGACCGATTATGATGTTTCTGAACACCGTTCGGTCGGAGTCCCATTGACTTCAATGGGAGCCTGTGTTCTGACTGACAACACAGGCTCCCATTGATAAATGGGGTGGTTGCAGAAATCCTGGCACCCTGTCGCAGGCACCCCATGGGATAATAATAAAACCGGCGGACAAGGGCGGTGCAACCGTTGTTATGGATGAGGACACTTACCATTCGGAATGCCTTCGCCAACTGAGCAATGAAAAGTATTATCGCCACGTGAATCGTGACCCCACACCATGTTTGTCCAGAAAGAACAAGACAATAATGACACATGCTTTGGAGTCTGATTGGATTACAAAGGGAGAAGCAGAATTTCTGGTCAATACACAACCTAAGACACCTTACTTTTATGTACTACCCAAAGTACACAAACTGACGAGACCACCACCGGGGAGACCCATTGTCTCGGGGATAGGCTCATTATTAGAACCCCTATCCAAGTTTGTGGACTAGTTTCTACGTCCCCTGGTTGCAGAGATGCCATCGTACCTGCAGGACACGAAGCACATATTGAACACCTTGACGGATGTACCATTTGACCCAGAGATTCACATCCTAGCAACCTTTGATGTGGACTCTCTCTATAGAAACATCCCTCAGGATGAATCCCTCAATACAATAGGGTCTCTACTGGATGGACGGGAATGAGAAGATCTGATACCCACCTCCTTTGTCCTTGAATGTGCAACATTGGCCATGAAGGAGAATTTCTTTCAATATGGTGAACATTTATATCTACAGGTCACTGGAACGTCGATGGGCAGCACTTTTGCCCCCAGCATGGCACATTTATATATGCATGACTTTGAGACCAAGCATATCTACCCTGCTGAGAACCCTTACTCTTCCAACCTTAAGGCTTGGAAGAGATATATCGACAACATTTTGATTATTTGGGAGGGTCCTTCAGCCACCATGGACTCTTTCTCCAATTGGTTAAATTCCAGGAATCCCCACCTGAAATTCACTCACGTGTCAAGTAAAGTCTCCCTACCATTTCTAGACTTATTGTTGTACCCAAAGGATGGAAGCATTTATTCCGAATTATATACCAAACTTATGGCTCGGAATTCACTCTTGAAGTACACCAGCTTCCACCCCCATTCGCTAAGGAACAACTAGCCAGTGGGCCAATTCTTAAGACTGCGACGCAACTGTACAGAAATAAGTAAATTTAAGGAACATGCACGAACATTGAGATCCCATCTACAACAGCATGCATATCCTACTGGTGTCATACGTGGAGCACAGAAACGAGCAAGAAACCACAATCGGGATGCCCTACTGGACACAATAACCAAGAACCCCATGAACCGGCTGGTCTGTGTTAGCACTTGTAGCCACCTGACAGACATCGTTGAAAAGTCAATCAACAAGAATTGGCATATTCTCAATACTGGCTTTGCACTGCTCCCGAGGCCACTTTTCGCGTTGAAACGGAGTCAGAACATTAAGGACATGACAGTGCACACACGCCCACGTAGTGCCACACCGATGACCAGGCAACATACTTTATGGTCAACTGCCCCTGCCAAGGGACATTCCCTTTGCGGCTTGACAAACTGCAACACGGAGGGCGTGATCTATCGCTTGCGATGTCCGTGTAATCTTCTCTATATAGGGATGACGACACGCAAAGTAAAAGTGAGGATAGGTGAACACCGCAGCACTATTCGATGTAGAAAGGACACATGAAATTGACAAGGCACTTTTTGAATCTAGGCCACTCTGACAACGACATCTACTGGACAATCATTGACAGACCGAGCTATGTAAAGGAGATGGGTCCACATGAATCGGTTCTGTTCCGCAGGGAACAAAGGTGGATATATAGGCTTAGATGTGATACCCAGGGTCTTAATGACGAGATCCCTTGGCATAGTCTAGGTAGGTGAGCCCTTTGAGATTGCCCCCACATTGGACCTGTATATTTGATGTCTATCCTTAGAAATATCACCTGACCCAATGTGTGTTACCCCCGTTCGAAGGACTGACACCGCTGACACCACATTTGGGCTAGACGTCTGTGGCTTGACTCACAATGTGTCATCCAATGCTCTACTATATGAATTCACACCCTCAGTGAATGATAGGGATACCGCCTGACCTGGGGTGGTGCCAGCACGACACAAAGGACACGCTCTTGCCCTGTTCATGATGGCTTGCCTTCGCTTCTGTGGCAATTTAGGTCCTCTCAACCTGACCTCCGTGAGGAGTCCATGGAGTGTTACAGTACTCATGTCCCTGCACTATTTGGCAACGGGTCCCACAAGATGGTGTGCCACCCGCTCGACCAGTGTTTAACAAGCACAGCTGTGTTCTGGGAGATTTTTTACAACATGCTTTTTGATTTGTATCTTCGACTTGTGTAGGAACTATGTGCCAGGTCTAGATGCGCACGTCCTGGCTGTCAGGGAGACACGTACATGTTGATCGACTCCGTGGAGGACTACCCCTCCCATGATGCCGATCATGAAACCACGTGTGAGACCACAGTTGATGCCGTCTGGTCATTTCTCTTCACGTGTCTGGTTTTGACCACCACTATTTATGGTGGTAGTGGGATTCCTTTCTCCCCTTTTGTGGATTGTTATTCTAGCCAGTGGCTTACATCTGACATGAATATGTGTTAGTATCACTTATACAATCAAAAAAAGGGGGGAGGTATAGGTTAAGGTTAGGTTCACCCTCCTTACTGAATGCAATTCCACAACATCCGACATACCAGAATTAGGAGCCTAACCATAGGAAGAACAGGGATTCCACTGAACATGTGTGAAAAAACCCTCTTTCTAGAAAAAAAAAATATTTTCTAGAGTCCCCTCACCCACCAGGGTTACCCCTAGGTGGCATGCTTCATCACTGGGGTCCTCTCAATCCACTGCGGATTGAGGCGTGCTGCGACTTGCGAACTACTTAGGAGCACTTAGTTTTAGGAAAATATGTGTGGTGCAGTGATGTGGAGTGGGAAAAAAGGGATTAAAAATACCTAGCTAGTGAGCTAATATTTTATTCCTGCTCCTAGTCGGTATGTTTTAAAATCAGGGGTTAATACTAGGGAGAGACCTAACTGCAATGAGTATGGAGTCCCTAGTACTGGGTCGACATGTTTCGAGCTATCCCCTAAAGCTCTTCTTCAGGACCACATGAGGGCCAGCCCCGTACGTACCACTCCTAAAGAATCCTGTGAGTAGGAAACAATGGGGTGCACACCTAATGTGTGTTCACCTGATACTTAATACATACGGTTGTACACTGACACGTTGTATCTGTAGGAAATAAAACAAAGGAAAATTCAAAAGGCCTGCCTACCAGCCAAGCTGGCAGGCCCTATATATATGTGGCGTCGTATCTCGATCAATGTACTCCTCTATAGTGGGTGTACTTAACAGCTATTTTGTGTGATCATCTGTGCTGGAAGAAATCAATCAAACACAATGTCTTTGTGAAGAAAAGTGGTTATGTACAAATTGCAGTTTAAAAGCACTCGTGAAAAATAGAAAGAAAGACACCACGTGACATACAACATATAACAAAAAAAATGTTGTATTACATATCAATGACACATACTTTTGTTTAGGCAGAAATATGCCTCATGATCTGCAGGGATAGAGGGGCTTGTAGTCACACCCTAAAATGGTAATGGGGACATAGAGATGGTCATTAGAGTTTCCTAAAGGTAAATGAGATAGGGACCGGGGAGAAAAATTCCCGGTGCCTTAGCTTATCCTGGAAGGAAAATAGAAACCTTATTAATTCTTTGGAAATCTGAGAAATAAGGTCAAAAAAGGGTCTGGCTGGACTTACTTCGTCAAAGCACTCCTCTTGGAAAATGACCTGATGGCACCCCTGGAGACCGCATCTTACTGAGTCTGTCTCCCGGTGGCCATTAAATAGACCCGGAACAGGTTAGTCATGCTTACTTCAAAAACTAGACCGTGTCACTCACAAAATGGCCGCTGTGACTGGCAATGTAGCGTGGCCATATTGGGCGAATGAAATAGACCCGGACCAGCCTAGTCATGCTTAATTCAAAAACTAGACCGTGTCTTTCACAAAATGGCCATATGACTGGCAATGGAGCGGGGCCATCTTAGGCGAATGACCAAATTGTCGGGTATTGTGGACAAAAAGGAATAAAACTAACAATGGGGATACATTTATAAAGGAGATAAATTTAGACACTCAAGTACGATGTAAAGTAGTGGTTATGTTACGAGCGCAACGGTATATCTGATTGAAGCGCAAGACCCTTAAACGTAACAGTTCAACTGTTTTCAGAATAGCTAGTATGTACATCATGAAATGACTAAACCTACCTCACGTTGTGTTAGGGGAAGTCATAAAAATGCCAGATTCCTGGATGATGAGTTACATCAGACCGATGCGCAAGACCCTCAGGCTTAACAGCTGGACTGCGCTCTTCTCAGAATAGCTAGTATGTACATCATGTTATGACTAAACCTTGTGTCTTGTTAGGTGGAAGTCATAAATAATGCCCGATTACTGGCTAATATATGATATCATGTATGGAATAGTAGACCCGTAGTTGTCAGTTGGAGACTGAATGCGACCGTTAGGCAGTCTGCTATACACAAAAGAGCTGCTGCTGGTGGAATGGTGATGGGGCCTTCCTGGGTAATTGGGTATTCTAGCTGAAGTGGTACCCATGTGTTATTAGCGTTATGATCTGCGATAGTGTGAGTATCACGTGCGGTATGACCTTTACTTCTGGTACATTGTGAGTGGGGTGGTATACTCAAACATTGTACTAAATCTGGCAGAATATGTATTCCTGATTCATTTAGCGAACTGCCCCCACGGGATATCATCATTCAATCCTTCAGTGTCCGTGTGCAATTTATACACCCACCGTTGTTCTTTCTCTAGAAATCTTTTTTCTAGATTGTCAATGTGTTTGAGATGCTCTAACACTACCCAGTTTAGATCGTATGGGGTGTGTTTCACTTCATTGAAATGTGACGCCATTTTTGTGGTGACCCGGTGGCACCAGATGTTTCTGCGGTGTTCCCCTATCCTGGTGCTGACCTTTCTGGTGGTCATACCCACATAATGTAGGTTACATGTGCATGTGATCAAGTACACAACCCCTGTGGTATTGCAGTTAGTGAATTTGCATAACTCCCAACTCATCTTGTTGTTAAAAGTTATTTTCTTTGTAGTGGAGGTCAAGTGACACACACTGCAGTTCCCGCAAGGGTGGTGGCCCATCGGTAGGGTACTCAGTACTTGTTGGGTCTTATCATTTCTGGTTTGGGGTTTGGGGCGGGTGTGTACCAAGATGTCTCTTAGGTTTTTTCCTTTTCTGTGTGAGAACATGGGTGTGGGGATGTTCAGATTCCCACTGTTATGTGTGCGCCAGTGTTTTTTGACTATTTTTGTAACACAGTTGGACGCTATGTTGAAGGTTGTGATGCATATATGTCTTTTTTATTTCTCAGTGATTTGTTTTTGTTATGTCTCCAGGAGCGCTTCTCTGTTGTTGTTTTCAGCTCTCTTTTTGGCTTTGGATTAACCCTGGGCGTAGTTCTGCTACGCGGAACTCCGCGAAGTTACAAAAAAACTCTGCGAAGTTCCGCGAGTAGCGGAGTGCAGTGCGAACTGCAGTTTGTGCTGGTATTCCTGCCGCTCGGGTAAAAATTCTACCCGAGCGGCAGCTCGCGAACTTACCGTATAGGCGTAGACAGTTTTTTGCAGTGGGTTTTACGTGTGTGGTTGTCTTCAGTAAGCCATCAACAGAGTAGATGTTAAGGTCCAGAAACACCAGTTGGGATCTACTCATGGTATGTGTGAACTTTAGGAAAGGGTCCTGTTGGTTCAGCCACTCAATGAACTCGTTGGCGTTGGACTCGTCACCCTCCCAAATCAGTAGAACACCATCGATGTATTTCAACCACACACGTAAAACCCACTGCAAAAAACTGTCTACTCCTATATAACAGCTTCCATCCGAGACATCTGAAGGAGAACCTCCCTTTCGGACAGTTTCTCAGACTTAGGAGAAACTACTCTGAGACTAAGGACTTCAAAGCACAAGCCAAAGGGCTATCTGAGAAACTTCTCACAATGAAATATCCAAAAAACCTGATATGCAAAGCCAAAAAGAGAGCTGAAAACAACAACAGAGAAGTGCTCCTGGAGACATATCAAAAACAAATCACTGAGAAATAAAAAAAGACCTATATGCATCACAACCTTCAACATAGCGTCCGACTGTGTTACAAAAATAGTCAAAAAACACTGGCGCACCCTTAACAGTAGGAATCTGAACATCCCCACATCCATGTTCTCACACAGAAAAGGAAAAAACATAAGAGACATCTTGGTACACACCCGCCCCAAACCCCTGAGTACTTATGCCAGGACTATGTTTCCCATGATGCCTGAGCACTGTCACCGGACGTGACATCATTCGTCAGGTCCGCCTGTTGCTTCCTCCCCACCATAGAAATACGGCAGCACCATGGCGATTCTTCCTCTCACCAGCACCCCGCATTACACAGTACACTCGGCTGAGGACTGTGGTAAGTGCTTTTTATATTGGGGCCTCTGAGTTTATATGGAATTAGTTTAGACAGAGTAATTTGACTCTGTTCAGGTGAGCGACCGGATTGAGTTCCTACTCTCCAGCCGCGCACTCGGACCGCACAGAGAGAGAGGTGCCATACCTGTGATTCTTTTCCAGCTCTCTCCGTCCCATGGCCCTGATCCAGTGCCGTCTTACCGAGCCTGGCTAAGACACGCTCCTCACACCCCTTTTCAGAGGGTTAGGACATTTCACGAGGGTGAATTAATGTCTCCCCTCTGTGTATTGATCGTATTACAGCTGTATGGATTTCTATTACGGCAGCCTCTTTCATTTTTGCAAGGAGACATACATTCATAATTACACCTACTAGAGGGGCCTTGTTGGTCTGGTAATAGAACTTTTCCCTCATTCTAGCAGCGGCCCATCTCTGTCCTCCTCTGTCTTTGCATTTGTTGTTGAGTGGATGAGATCTCGCTGTCCATCTTCCTCCAAGTATTCAGAAGCAGATAAGCTTTCAATACACAATAGAATATGATGTTGAATGCTTTTCTTCATACTGTCATTACTTTTTAATTCATTTCTTTGTAGTTTTGTGAGCCGAATTGGCTGCAGGGAGACCTTGTGGCTGCAGAGAGCCTAAATCTGTCTCTTCTAGCAGGTAACCATGATCCCACCTGTTTGCTCACTAATACACCCTGTGTTTTATGAAATGCCTGTAAGGGGATTGTGATTGTGCTTCGGGACACACAGTATCGTGCTCTTTCTTTTGTTATAGATGGAGATGGTGTATTAGCTACCCACGTTTCTGGTGTCTGCATATGATTATGGCCATTATAGCCATCTTGTTTTACACGAGTGTGATATATATTTACAGAATGACTTGTATTAATATTTAGTCCTGAAGAATGCCTATGAGCTCCGTTTGGAATCTAACAAAGGCAGAAACATGTTGACCTCTAAGGGGGTATATTTGTTTTGAACCTCCAGTCCTCTTAGTTTTTACTCCTATCCAAGGACACTACTGAATAAATAAATTGAGCCCTTGAGATAGTTTTAACCTATCACACACACCTTTCACTGCACTCTGTCCCTCACTCACCTATACTGCTTTGTGGCATCCCCTTGTTTGAAAACACCTCAGCTCCTCTCCACCCACTGCATTAGGTGAAGAGTTGTAGCCCACATCCGGGACCTTGCGGTCCTGATGTGCGGAGGGAACCCAATGATGAAGCATGTCACCCTTGGTTGAGTGAGGGTTCTCGTCCTTAAAAAGGATTCTCTCCCTTTGCACCTAGTACACAACCCCCCTTTTTTAGCAGGACGTATCTTTTGTGAGTTTTCACCCCATGGTGCCTGCCACACTGTGCATGGTTATAAAGAGGGGTCCCATGGGTACCCCCACGGGCCCCAATTGGAGGCCTCCAGGTGAAGGGGGGCCTGCTATGGGCCCCCAAATTTAGTTTCCGACAGCTGTTCTGTGTCAGACAGACCGATTCAGAAAGGCTGTCCAAATCCGACATCGTAATACGTTGGATTCGAAACGCGGTTCGTAGAGCTGTACGACTCAGCTTCGACCGACTCAGAGTCTCCGAATGCAGGTCGGAACCGAGTCGGAAAGACAGAATGGTTACCTTCTATCGTAATCGGTCAGTCAGAAATGTTCCAAGTCGGTCGGAAACATGGGTTCCGACACGGGTAAGGAAAATCTGAATGCCAGTCAGAGCCTTTCCGACCGACATCATAATGAGGCCCTTAGTAGTGACCATACCACTCCTCCTCCTGTGAACCAGCCCAGCCCAGCCCCGCCCTAACCTGGCTCTGTGCAGAAAAATAAAATGATAATAACAATGTGCTATTATCATTTTATTTTTCCTTGTTGCACTGCTCTCAGAGCAGTAGCGTGACGCTTCTCCGTCTTAGCAGAGAAGCCAACACTGGCTAAATGCAGAATTACTCTTCTCACATAATTACGGGTAATCTGAGAGAATTTGTGGGCAATTCCGTGCGACCGCACTCCAAGAAATCATGCGAGTTATGCCCACCCCTGATGAATACATCAATTAGAGATTTGCCAATTTTACCATGTTTTAGAGGTCAGAGCCCATATTGAGGGGCCTGTACAGTAGTGCCCCAGTGTGCAGAGCTTGAAAAATCAGAAATGCAGCTAGAAAAAATTGGTGGTGACAGTGCATAAAAAAGCAGTTTTTCACAGTTGCTTTCAAATAGTCAGATTTGATCTCTGTGGTATTTACTTCTATTTGACTAGTGACACATCAACTCATTGTAGTCCTGTCTCCGCTCACCCATTCCTTTATGGATTGTCCATGACAAGAGGGGTGGGCCAGCAAGCACAAAAAGGCTTTTGCATTACTACTGGAGACTGACAGCTTTTTGTGCTTATTTTTTTCAGTGTATGGTAAGGGGAAGTTTATCCCACAAAGAGTAGTTTTTTCTAAATCCAACTCTGGAATATTACTCCTGTATAAAATAGATGTGTGTATTTGTAAAAAAAAAAATACATATAAATAAAATCACAATATTTCAGGGGAGTACAAAGGAACCGTTTTTTTTTTTAAACATATGTTTTCAGTAGAAGAAAATTAATAGTTAAAAGTGCAAATACAAATTGTTCACCTTATAGAAAATTATCAATGGCATGGAAATGTTTGATTTGGAGGGTTTCCAAACATTTTTCTGGAGTCATTATGAGCTTCCCAAATATCTAAGCAGCTCATAGTGAAAACTCACAGGGCCTTATTTATGAGAGGCTTGCGCCACCGGAGCTTACCTTTCTCTGATGCTCTGGCGGTGCAAACCTCTCAACCATATTTATGAGGCCACGCAAAGCCATTATTCATGGATTTGCATGGCCTCATGGATATGGAGTAAGACAAAGCAGCGCAAGTCACTGCGTTGCCCTACTCTTTGCCAGGGAGGCGTTACATGGGCGTTGCGGTGGGATTCCCCATGCAACACCCATGGATTTTGACACTGTCCCAGATTTACTTAATCACGTAAACCTGGGGCAGCAACAAAACCTTACGCCTCCCCATAGCAGGCATAATGAGTAGAAATATTTGTATTTCTCCTTGTTTTTTCCTCTTTCTATGTATGCTGAATTCTGCAGCACACTTAGAAGAGGAAAACACCTCTCTGGATTGTTTTTGTGGAGGAACGTGCTCCTTCCTGCACAAAAAACTATCCTGCGTGCATCGAAGACACCCTCACACCATTGTGCAAGGGTGTCTGCATTGGCACTAGGCAGCAAATTGTGCCAGTGCAGGGGTAAAGGACAGGAATGCACCGTATTTCATAAATATGGTGCATTCCTGCCTTTTCACATTGGCATAGGGCAGCGCTGCACGAAGACTTACGGCACTGCCCTGCTCCAGGGCCGGACTGGCTACCGGGCGTTTTGCTGTGCTGCCGAGCTGGGGGCTGATTTCGTTGATGGGGACCTGCGTGCGCTTAAAAACATTCGTTTTGAAATGTTTATTTAAAAGCACACGCAGGTCCCCATCAACGAAATCAGCCCCCACCGCAGCGAAATCAGCCCCCAGCTGTGCAGCACAGCAAAACGCCCGGTAGCCAGTCCGGTCCTGCCCTGCTCCAATTCCCCATAAATGAGGCTCGCAACATCTAGATATCTGAAAATGTGCGACTCTGTTCCTTTGAATGCCATTAGTGATGCTTTCTGAAGCAGAAATGTAAGTTACAATAATGAACTATTACTTTAAAATTATTTTTACCAGTCAGAATGAAAAAGTAAAAAATGTATGCATTTGAAAATGGTAAATTATGTTAAAAAAACAATGATGTTAAATGGCACGTTTATGCCTGCGTAGATTCTTGTAGTAACAGCCCTGTGTGTCAACAGAACATTGTAAAATCAGCACATTTGCATAGATCAATAATCACATTAGTACTTTTGTGAATCATTCTGCAGCTTTTAAAATGCAGAATAGTCCAATTTGCTGGCAAATTAGTAAAGTAATCCAAATCTATAAATTAGGAACCTTATCAGCTAGTATTTACAGTGCCATAAACCGAATGTGACATGAACCAATTGTTCAGCATGCTGTTCGTTTAACAGCATTAGATGCAGATCGTTGGCTGATATTACCTCTATAAACAAAGAGGACGAAAGTATCTCTACTAATTGTGAAATATTTTAGACACAGTGCAAACGTAATACTGCATACTTTACTCCCCGGAAGGAACTTGGGGGCATATTAATAACGGCCAGCGATAATTATCGCTGGCCGTGCTTAGCGTGAGGAATCCTATCGCCGGCTATCGCTGGAAATTATCGCCATGCTAGCGCTGTATTAACAACGCTTAGCGCAAAGGCGATAATTTTCCAGTGATAGCGATGTTTTCCATGGAACATCGCTGGTTTTCCAGCGATGTCCCATGGAAAACGGCGATATACTTGGCGATAGGGCCTGTGGTCTTAGCCACACAATCCACCCCCCATGTTAGGTATGCCTTAGTCAGGAATTTAGCAGACGTTAAATTCCTGCGTTAAGGCATACTTAACGGAATTTAAAATATCGCTAACCCACGTTGCTAATATGGCGATACCTGGGTTAGCGATATTTCCCCCTGTTGTTTACACAGGCACGCCCCCTTTGCATCTCATTAGCGATGCGATGGGAGGCGTGCAGAAAACGGACGCTAAGTCAGGAATCACGCGCTAGCCTGTCCTTGTTAATTCGGCGATAAAATTATCGCCGCTTTTTGTCCGAAAACGGACGCTAAAGCGGCGATAATTCATTAACGCCGCCTTGTTAATATGCCCCACAGTGGTTTGGGTAAAGGAGAACAAGGCCCATGTGTACCACAGCATTTCCCCATAGATACATAATAGGTAAAACCCTTTAATACAGCTAGCCCTAAATGCATTGTTTCTGCTAACTTGTTTCTTTCTAACGTGTCGTTTCTTAGGTGACAAATATACATTCAGGTTAATATATTGTAATGAGACATTTATCTTACATATAGTCTAATATTAAGGATGACTGGTATTTGTTTTAAATAAATATATACAAATGAGCATGAAATTAAAATCACTTTCCAATATATATAAACACATGTCAATAAGACAAAATTTGAGAAATAGAGAAGGAAGGAGAAGGGGGTTATAAGTCAAATCACATCAGATTTAGAACATTTTATGTAAGCTTTTTTCTTTGTAACATTGTTTCAGATGTCGGAAACATGGTGATTCAGATTAGTGTTCCTCAATAATTTGCAGCTGGATGGTTTCCTCACCCGAGAATTGGCAATTCATCACCATGATCAACAAATTTTTAGCTTTCCTAGTCAATTTATGTTGGGGGGGGAGGCACAATTTTTCTTTAGTGCTCTTTCTAACTCATCCTGTAAGTCTGTTTCCTCTGCGTGCATGTCCATTCCTAGCAAATTATTTAGAATCAATAGCACCTGAGACCCATCAGTGTCTCTTGCTTCCTCAATGAAGTCATCAAATCCTTCTAGAGAATTTTCATGGCAAGTAGACTGCTGCCTGGGGCTGTGTAGAATTGTTGGTGAGGGCGTAACCTCTTCTTGAGCTCAATAGGTTTAGCACTCCATCAAAAGTCCTTGAAGTTCGGCACGCCCACAGTCAGCAAACTTCAGGTATGTGTGATTTAGCTATCTCTCCTACTTCATGACCTCAAAGGTTTATGATCCTCAAATTTCTTATGAGTCTATGAAACATGTTGTTTCTGCATTTCTGTTTGTCTTCACTACTCCCTCTTTCACTTGCAGAGGACTGGGAAATGGTGGTGAGGCTTGCTCATAGACAAAGCACCGTAGGCGGGATATAAATCCAGTTTCATCCCACTCTGAACTTTTTGCTGTCATGATATCAGGTTCAATGGGACCTTCTGATAAAGGTATCTGGCCTCATTGTACCTTGCCCATTTACAGCCTCCCTCTGGTGAATTTTGAAAACTAATACAATTTCTGAGTTCGATGCAGCTTTGGACCAGGCAGAGGAAGTAAACCTATCCCAGTTGTGAAGCAACTTCAGCAGCTACGAAATGTAGGTTTGTTCTGCCTGAAGCTTTTGGTGACTAAACCAGCGGTGTCCAATTTCAAAGAACTCTTGCCGGCTTCAGGCTTCAGTCTTGGACCTTGCCCCTCTGAAAAGCAATGAGCTCCAAAATGTTGACCAACTTGAAAGGTAAAAACTTTTACAGGGGCCACCTGTTTTCTATTGAAGACCTCCATTCATCGCGATCGGCCTGAAATTACTCCTAGGTCCTGGCCATTTCCAAAATGAGATTGTACATAGGCGCTTTGCTATTTCTATGTGCTTTGTGATTTAAAACTTAAAAAAATATTATCTCAATTTCCCCTTAACATATTTGCTAGTAGTGTCTTATTGTATATTGGAGTTTAATCTATTTTTCTAAATTGTTTTGGGAATTTGTATTTTGTTTCTTGACTTTAAAAGTATTGTTACTACTTGAATCTATCATACATTTCTCTAGGGAACTGCATGCTGTTTGCACCATATCTATCATTGGTTGGACAGATTTTCACTGAGACTTGTGTTGGAACCGAACCAGGGGCCGTATTACATAAAGTGCCCCGGGGGCGCAACAGGCATTTGAGCCCGCTTTGCGTGCCCCCGGGGCACTTTGGTATTACAGAAGGGGCTGCAGATGCTTGTGCGGCCACTTCTGTAATAACAGCAGCGCTGGCGCACATAAAGCGCCAGTGCTAACTTCAAGGGGGTGTTCCTTCAATTGCATGGGGATGTGCCGATGCAAATGAGGGAATCTCTTTGCCTCTGCGCCTGCGCCATATTACCTAAGCGGGCCAGAGGCAAGGAAGCCCTCAGGGGGCACACTGACAGTCCGCCACCTAAAAGGTGGTGCACTGTCAGTGCGCCTCCTGAGAGCAGCCCTCTGCAGTGGGTAAAGGAGGTCCTATGGTCCTGCCAGACATCCCCTTTAAAAGTCCAGGCAGGTGCAGTCACTGACTGCACCCGCCTGCAAGGGGATCTCTATTCCCCTTTAAAAGTGCAGGCGGGTTGCCGCCTGCAAAGTGAAACACTGAGTGGCTTTAAAGCACCCACTCCGCATTTCACGTGAATGCAATGCCCCCACTGCAGCACGAGCTTGCGACTGCCTTGGCCGCAGTGCATTCCCCATAATGCGGTATATTTTCCTTCATTGCGCTGGGCACACCTTTTTAAAAGTGCGCCCGGCACAACGAAGGAAAATGCGCTGCATGTGTAATGCAGCCTCAGGTTGTGTTTATTAAGTTGGCAAGGGCTCCTTCCAAATTAATTACCAATTTTCTGATGACTCTCCTTTGTCTGGATGATACTTTTACAAATAAAGCTACTCTCTGTTTATTAAAATCTCTGTCACTGAAAGGATGGCATCTGGCAACTCTGATGTTTATTCAATAAAAGCTTGTTATTTTGCCACTTTGAGATTTATTCAATAAATGCCCTACTACTTGGTTATCCCAATACTCGAGGATCATCCCCCCCCCCCCACACACACACACACACTTTGCTGCTGATGGCTAGGGACTCCACTGGGGTTATATAATTCGTGTTCTATTACCACAAACAGAAAGAGGTGTTCAGTGCCTGACCTGCAGGACAACCATTGTTTGATGCCCTAGTGCCCCTTTCACTAAACGAAAGTGCTCATCTGTTTACTCAATAGCATATCTCTGCTTTTATGAATGTTCTCGTTACGAAAGCACCAAAACAAGACTGCTCTCAAAATACAAAATTCATTCTGTTTTTCAACCGTTTTGTGAGAGAAAGCATTTCATTCTAACTTTCACTGTGAGAATAGAACAGCAAAGGAAAAGTGCATAAAATAAAATAAAAATTCCTAGCACAGTTTGGCCTTGCTAATGGATTCCACGATGTAAAAATACACATTTATGATTACCAGTTTGATAATCACAAATGAAAGTGTGTAATTTTCCTACACGTTTTGATGAACAAATGAATGAGACCCGAATGTGGGGAGGGTGCTTGTTAGTAGTACCTTCTTGAATACTAAAGTAGTATGCCTACTGTTACTACTAATATTCATTGGCCCCATTAACCACGTGGATGTAGAGGCGGCTGCTCCCAATGCGATGTGGTAGGGCAGCAGCGTGGGTGGAATACAAAAATAAAAAGCACAAAGGAAAACATTAAAAAGCATAACATATCATTTACCTGACGCTGGGTCCACCGCGTTGCTATTCTCCTGATCCTCGACTGGTGCACACTGCGCAGGCTCCCAAATGCCAATTCCGACCCTGCTATCATGCTGGTAATACTATTACCCAGCATGAGAGAAGTGCTGGGATTGGTCTGAGAGGCCCGGTTTGGTGCTCAGACAGGGCCTGGGTGCCTGTGTCTGTTTTCCACCACGCTGTGCAACACAGCTCGGGTTGGAAAAATGCTAAGTGCTCATCATGTCTGTTTGGCCATCCTAAGACGGCCGGCCAAACTGACAAGCACACTTAGCAGTGCCCATCACTCCTCTTTCTTGAAGCCCAGGATGGCTCAGTGAAAAATAAAATGATAAGAAAATGATTTTATTATAATTGAATTTTCACTGTTGCCTCTGCTGGGTAGCAGCAGTTGGACGATACTCCTCCACCATAGCAGCTGAGACGCCCCTGCGTGGATGGAAGGAGACATTCTTACTGATGCCAGCATGTTGCAGGATCTCTCTTCATGTGTTTGAGGAGCAGATTTCTAGACACGACCCTGGAGTTTCCTTTATACCCCTAGAGTAGGAGCAGACATGGACTAATGTACTCCAGTGCTGATACTTGTGATGACTGTCAGTGAACAACTGCACACTATAGGCCTCATTTATGGGGAATTGGCATAGGGCAGCACCACAAGTTTTCTTGATGCACTGCCCATTGCCAATGTGAAAGGACATGAATGCACCATATTTATGAAATATGGTGCATTCCTGTCCTTTGCCCCTGTGTTGGCGCACAATTTGATGCCTAGTGCTAATGCAGGCACCCTTGCACCACACCCTTGCACCGTGGTGCAAGGGTGTCTGCAATGCACGCAGGATTGTTTTTGTGCAGGAAGGGGCACCTTCCTCTACAAAAACAATTCTGAAAGGCAATTTCCTCTTTATTTGCGTGCTGCAGAATGCAGCACACATGGAAAGAGGAAAAAGCAAGGTGAAATAAAAATATTCTCATTGTTACACCTGCTCTGGGATGCATAAGGTTTTGGCAATGTCCCAGGTTTAGGTGATTGAGTAAATCTGGGGCAGCGTCAAAATCCATGGGTGTTGCGTGGGGAAATACACCACAACAACCATGGAACGCCTCCCTGGCACAGAGTAAACCAACGTAGCAACTTGTGCTGCTTTGTCTTACTCCATATCTATGAGGCCATGCAAAGTGGCTTTGCCTGACCTCATATATATGGTTGAGAAGTTTACACCGCCGGAGTGTCCGAAAAAGTGACTTTTCCGGTGGAGCAAGCCTCTCATAAATAAGCCACTCTGTATACACCGGGGCTATTTGTCTAGGCCTTCCCATGACTAAATCTAAACTGTTGCATAGAAAAGGAGGGAGCCGATTGAGATGCTTCCCTGGTGATTGAGGGATATAGCTCGTATTGTGCATAATTCTCCTTTGACCATGCACATACCTGCAAACATTACAACTTTGTGGTGCAAGCAAATAATATATAGCACAATTTACTCAAGCACAAATACACTTTATGATTTTGGATATGTGAAAAATGCGTTTCAATAATTCTACACTCATGCATATTTGAAAAATAAACTCATTATTGAATTTGACTTTGTATTTTGCTCCCCTTAGACCAGAATGTCAGATAAGATATAATGTCCTATTGCATCCTAGCTATGATAGCTATTTGTACAACCTTTTATGCTGTAGGGCCGCATAAGTATGGTATTGCAAAATGATTGTATTTTATTTCCAGTAATCCTTTAGATCTTGTGCCATTAGTGGCAGTAGGGTCCATGTGAACATGAAAGCGGTATAAAACTGAAAAAACGCTGATTCAGCAACGTGTTTTTTAAGTTTAAAGATGCTTTATTATAGTATAAAACACAGAGCAATCAGTCATGAAAAAGGACTGAGGAGTAATTCATTTTTACAATAGTAAAAGCGAAAGGAATATATCAAAGCTGAAGAAAATAAAACATTGTATGCTTAAAAACTTTGCAAAAAAACAGACCTTTGAGGTGAGCAGATTCCATGTGTAGGTGGTGTTTAGGGCGCTGTATAAAATAGCTTCTTCTCCACTAAACTTGGGACTCCCTGTTTCCTTTTACATTTATTAAATACTGACAATCTAGCAAAATAGTCTTTTCGTTGTATTGGACAGATTGCAACCCGAAAAAAGCATTTTCTCAAAAACGTGTTTTAAAACTGAAAAACACATGAGAAAAAACAACTGTGTTACGCGGATCAGTAGACCAGTAATGAACGCTTGCTGCATTAAAAAGAACGAAAACACGCATTTTTTAATATTAATATAATGCATGTCATCATGATTCAAGATTTTGTGGTAATAAACAATGTTCATTTCATGAAACAAGTTAAATAAAAAGGCAGACTAGCATGTTACCTGCAGGCTCTGAAAGTCATACAGAATATGGAATCCCCATCCCCAGCTTAAGAAGCAAACAGGCTATTACTGTGAGGACAATGCTTTATGGTCATCTTTATGTGGTAATTTTCAGAGGTTGCTAACCCGCTGTTGGATTTAGCCTAAACTGAAGAATATGAGGTTACAGGAGATAAAGCTTGACAGTCGTTTCAAAGATGTTCCCTGCACTGGACCTGTGCATTCTCCTGAAAGCTTTAAGTGGGCTTAGCAGGAATACGAGCTGAGAATCGAATCTGGTGAGAGCTGAAAAAGGAAAAAAACGCTGGGCACACCAACATCAACGAGCCTGTATGCAGGATGTCTTCCTGTTTTTCTGCTACCATAATGTCATTGTAGGGAATAAAATTAACAGCTACAGGCAATACCTTAGCTTGGCCTTGCTTTATACTGAACTGCTAAACGTCCTCATTAAATAAAGTTCTGCACGGGGATTTAGCAATGTTTACTAGTTTATAGGCTGTGCTTAATCTAGAAAAAAAAGTACAGGGGCTCAGATTTTCTCTCTGGAGCCTGCTGCCGCTCAATACCAGTATTGCGAATACCAAAGAAGTCTGCCTAATCTTCATGCCACCTCATGCCTGTTTCTCCCACCTCTCTGGATTTCTTGTATCTTTATTCGAGTCTGACGGGTGTCTTTTTTATCCCTGTTTCCAGCCTTTGTCACTGTTTTCCTACCTTTCTTTTTCCCCTTTTTTTGCTGCCTTCCTCTATCTGAGACTCAGTCCCCAAAAACAAGTGCTGTTGCTCATTATCTGAAAGCACCGGCACATATTAAGCAATGGGTAGACCATGCTTTGAGACATTTGCAATATAAGATCTTCAAATGAGTAACAATTTCATAAAGCTTTGGTCAAATCAACAGATACCTAACTGCTTCTCACATTCTGCCATGTTCAAAACCAAAGTCAGAAAACTTTACTCCCCAAAAGTCATGCAGCACTGCCATCCATATTGTGAGATGATACCTCTTTTTTACTTGGTCTCCCCCATTGTTGTGTGGACTGATGCAGCTGTTTTTTTTTTACTCTGTGTAATGTGACACCTCTAACTAGGCCCAAGTGCATGTGATCTGACCCCTAAAACATGGCAAATTGGTTAACTCCTAATTGGCATATTTAACTTTCCGATAAGGCTACAGTAGGGTCCCCAAAATACACTCATGCAGATGTAGGTAAATGTCACCTATGGACTACAGCATTACTGTGCCATCCACTAGTGTAACCAGTCACACGACCCCAGGCCCACCACTGTAGTCTGGCAGCCGCATTTTTAAATCTGCAATCCAACCAGTCAAAATAACCCTTTTTGACAGTAGAAACCCTTCTTTTTAAATGATAGTGTCACCCCTATCTAGGCCTTGCAGCACACAAAGCAGGAAGCATGGTATTTATAAGTAGAACATGTAGAATGTTAAAGTTAACATATCCTTAATGTGATTAGCACTCAAAAGCTATTTTAATGTAGGCAGGTTGGCTGGCCTATTAAGAAACAATGGAAAGTGGGATTAAGTATTAATGTTGCTATCTCTGGATTGGGACCAGCTGGAAGTGCGAATAAACCACTCATTTTAATAGGTATTCAAAGTCCAATTTAGGGCCTGATTATGAGTTTGGCAGACAGGGTTACTCCATCACAAATGTGAAGGATATCCCGCCTGCCGTTTTACAATTCCATTATATCCTATGGAAGTTGTAATTTGGCAGACGGGATATCCCTCACTTTTGTGATAAGTATCCTCTCCGCCAAACTCGAAATCAGGCCCTTAATGGTGAAGTTGGGATTGTAATGAATATTAAGCAAAACTAACTTTAGAACATTACCCTTTTCCTGCCTGAAACTCATGGAGGCTAATTTGCATTAGCTCTTCAGCACCAGCAGTAGCCCAGTAAGTACTTAGCACCTATCGGGTGGGAAAACTGTTCCTAGAGCAGAGACAATGGCTTGGGCGTGGAGAGGTGTTTTCTCTTCCCCTGGCAGGAAGGCCAGTTAGGGTGTACCCAGGAATCTAATTTACTTTAATGTGGCCTTTTCTGTCATAAGCACATGTTAGGTGACACCTGTAAAGGCCCCACGTTTTGTCCTCCTAGCCAGGCAGGTACTAAATCCAGTGGGGGGAAAGCTGCCCCCAGAAACGCTTTGAAGTGACCAAGGAGAAAGACACTGCTCATTACCTTGGGCACGCCTTTGTATGGGCCCGAAGGTTTTGCGCAAGGAGAAGGGTCTTGTCATCTTTAATTTTTAGCACAAGGGCACTGTGTGATTGTTTGCAGTTGGGCAAACGGGAACTGCTACAAAAGTGGGTAGAGTTACCACATTGGTTAGGGAGTGGCTCAGAATCACCCACATCCACTCGCAAGTGTCAGGGATAAATGTGACATCCCCATGCACACTATTCAGAACACTTTCTGGACCTGCAGAAGAATAGAAGAGAACTAGGTGTGCTGTCTGGGACCTGAGAGGAGCCCTGAAGGACTGGACCTGGCCCCTCTTGTATTCAAGACAAAAGAGGTGGACTCCAGGGTCATTGGGCTAGCCTCCAGTGTGATGACAGGACTAAAACAAGCTGTAAGGGGCCTTTTCCCTGAAGTGCCCATCTGACCAGTACCAACTGGATCTGCCTTGGACCCTGCAGGTGGCCTTTGCTGAAGTGAGTCTTGACCTTCAAGTGCTGTTCCTGAGGACCCGAAACCAATGGATGTGTCTTCCTGGACTTAACCCACCAACTCTGAAAACCTGGGGCTTACAAGATTTCTAGACTTCCAGATCTCTGGAGAACTGGGATAAACCAACGCAGCCTATCCCACCAAGACACGGCCTTGCTGGGCTTAGAAAACTGAATTCTCCCACTCAGAGCTTCTCCACAGCAGCAAATCTGATTCAGCAGCCCCTCAGAGAGAATGTATCCAGCCTCTTGGAACTCAGCATTATATACAGCCACAGCCTTGTCCTGCTGAAGGATTCCAAGCTAGAAAAAAAGAGACCAAGATGTATCCATCACCATGAGTAATCTGCCCTGGGGATCATTGCATAAGTGCAGGAGTTTCAAGCATACAGACTTCTTGATTATCACAGTGACTTCTCTAGCATAAGTGTTTTAGGAAGCAAAGTATTGGCATTGCCCCAGCTCCCAGCAAAGGAGTTGGCAGACTTGGGGCTCATGTGTGACGATTGCAGCATTGCCACCTCACTGCAATGCAATGTCTCTCGAGGTATGCTAACACAAGACGTTGGTTTTTGGGGTTCTGAGACCTAGTATATTGCATGTCAGTACTTTAACAACTCTTATCTTGTAGCCTATAGTATAAAATCAACAACTGTAACATGCTGTGCAGTTCCAGATGCACCCTCTGACAAATTGAAAAACAGCCAATCATTTGAAATCTCCTGCTTGATCTGAGTCCGTACAATATCCAACAAATCCCCCTCCCCACTCCACCCTCCCACACTGATATTCCAGTTGTAGAACCCACAATACTGTCCCAACCTCCCCATGTTAACATTTACAAGAATATAGCATAGGAGGGGACCATCACCATCCATCCGCATAATCCCATACATGTGTTTAACATAATGGGTCATGACCTTTGCATCCTTGGTGACAGTTGTGGCAGATTGTATTGCATCCCTGGGGTTCTCAAACACCTGCATGCTGTTGTTGTGTTGAACTCTTAGCCTAGAGGGTTACAGCATGGCATACATATCATATGTTCTGCACCCGTAGCTGCTTTTTTGCTTCCGTCACCAAATGCCCCCCTGGCCTCCTGACTGCCATTGTGAAGTCCGGCTTGATGGATACTTTACAGCCCAGATGTCAGTGTTGGAGGGGCTCCCCCCCTTGCCAGTCGAAGAGGGGTGTTGTGGTCTGGGTAGTTTAGAAGTCTAGTGATAAAGGGCCTGGGAGGTGCCCTGCATGTGACCTGGGGCCATCACTACCAACTGTGAAAAGTCAATAAGCAGAGTCCCGACGTATGTGTCTGCCTTCCAGAGATAGATGGTTTTAGGATGGCCCATATTGCACTTATTATTTCTGCATGACTGCACCTCGAGGTCTTCATTCTTCGCAGCAATTTTACTCAATGGGCTTCCACATTCATGAGTGCATTTTGCATGTTTGCATTGCCATTCTCCAGACCAGAGATCCAGCGGTCAGCCTCATCCAGTTGATCGCTATCCTTATCCACCGTTCCTTCCTTAATTCCGTTCGTGCTGTCACATGGTCTATTTCAGAAGGCTGGACTTCATATCTAGTAGGATTGCTCTGATGTTCGTTTGCGTTGCTGGCTTTCAGGGAGTTTTGCGAGGACCCAATGAGTGAACATGTGCTTGTTAACTTTTTGTGCTCGACATGTGCTTATCTTGCTTAGCATCAGTCTTCTCCATGTTGTTTAATTTTCTTATTTGGCCTCTGAACTCAAAGAATTGACCACTGACATTAGGGTTCAGTTCATGAGCAGGGGCATACAAAGTTCAGATAATTATGTGGAAATACTGCAAAATGACGAGAAATTATGTGTAATTACGCAAAATACGAATCTGCCAATATGCTCTATAATTGCAGGTTATATTTAAACAAGAGCACCACAACAACAGCTGGTCATGTTCTTTTGTTTCTGTCTATTTGCAGTACACCTTTACTGTGAATTGCTCCATTTACTGTAAATTTTTACTATGAACAGCATATAAATATGCAAAGTGTCAAAGAGTAAACATAGGTGCTGGAAGTTACTGTACTGAGGGTGCTGCAGCGCCCCAGAACCCCTTCCAGGCGGTGAGTCATCCCTCCCTGCTCCCCCATGCTTGTTACCACCACTGCGCGCTTTCCCTTAAATCACCACTTGACCATTTCTTTGGTGCCTGAAAAGGTCGCAGTTTATTTTCAAAAACAAACATTTTATTTTACATGACATCTTCATATTTCAAAATTCAACATTCATGGTCATAGTATAGTCCTTCAATGTCCATGTTTAACTTTCCTCTATTGCTCGTTGCAATTTCTCTATTTGTATCCTGGACGACCCAGCCTCCTCAATTTCCAGGGAGAGGAGGGAGGGGGCCCCTTTCTCTGGGTTTCGATTTACGGGTCTAGGCTTCAACTTGCTACCGATTTGGAGGGTGTCCTTTTGGACCTGCCCGGGCTGCAAGTGCCGTCCCGCTCCCCTGTACCCTTTTGTGGGCCCTCCCTACTCCCGGGGGTCCCTGCCGTTTGGCATCCCAAGGACCTTACTTGCGTATCTACTCTAATTTTCTGAGGCTGGGTCCTTGCCATCTTCTCCCTCTGCACCCCTGCCGTAAGGCATCCCAAGGGTCCTGCGGGAGTGTCCCTCTATTCTCTCTCTGGCGGCATGCCACCCCATGGCTCCCTCAGCGCCCCTGCCGTGAGGCATCCCAAGGACACTGTGAGAGCCTTCCGTCTAACTTCTAGTAATTCCGTTCTCTACTAGCTTCCTTGTGTTTTGCTCCGCTACCCTTTCCCCCCTACGGCTGCGACGCCCGTATTCTTAGGTGTGGGTGGGTGGGCTTCTCTTCTTCTTCACTCCGGAGGGGGGTTGAATTGTGCCTTTTCAGGCCGTTGGCCCTTCTTTTAACCCCCCTCTTGCCTACGTTGCTCGCCCCCTGATTGGGGGGGGAGCCCTCCTTTGTTTGTGGCCAATCCTGGCCCCCCCCGGCCTAGCCGGGATTCTGATTAATGAGGGGCGGGGCGGGGTCCCGATGCCGGCCGGCGTTCTACCCGGGCCCCTATCGGGTCCGGCTCTGCCTTCCCCGTCCCGGGTCCAAAATAATTGTGCTGGAATTCAGAAGGTGAATGAGCAATAGAGATGCCTGTAAATGTTGTGTTTATATTGTCACATTTGCAGGGCGTGCAAACAGAACATAATGAGACTAAAATGAGTAACAAGGAGGTGTCTCTGATGTGTTTGGTGTTGCTTTTGATTGAGATTACACCTTCAAAACGTAATTGAACTACTCTATAGCGGGCCACTGGCGATAAAAGGATATTTCGAAAAGGAGGAGATGGGAAATTATTTCAAGAAAGAATTTGGAGGTAGACTCGCCATATGAATAGAGGTACCAGGAAAAGTACGATGTGGTAATTTAATTTATATTTCCATGTTTCGTATTTATCCAAGGTAAATGTCATATTAACATTGCAGTAATGCCGTCTCCTGTTTCTAAAGGAGCACATCTGCATACAAAGTAGTTCCCTTCAGTTCTAAGGCTACTATAGCAATGTGTGCTATTTGAGATCAAAACGTGTTTTTCCCCCAACTTTTTTTGTTAGTTCTAGCAGTGGACCAGCAGCTTCACAACAATGTTTTCATAAAAGTCATGTCAAAACAAAACAATATTGGCAAAACCAAAAGGCTAGCAACCAACGCCAGACTGATTGGTTTTGCTAGTGCTTGTTTTACATCAGTGCAAAATGTTTCTTAATAAGGCCTGCTGGCTTAACTTGGCTAATTCTGACATTCGCTCTTTATTTCACAACAAAACATAATGATATATTTCCTTTGACGCCATAGCTGCATTTTAATTAGGATGCGCATTGCAAATATTATGATAATAAAAACCATCAAATAATGTGTCACATTCACTTCCATTTTGATTTAACCAGCACACTATCGCCTCCTCTTCAGGGACCATAATTGCCCTAAGAGCAGCCGATACAGTGACTCGCAGTGAAACGACAAACCATAAATCTTTGCTAAAGATGCACCACTCTGAAGTTAAAAAATGAGAGGGCAGAAAACATATCAAGCAGTCACTAACATAGGGGCAGATTTACGTTTCCTGGCGCATCCCTGCAAATCAGCAGGGATGCGCCAGGAAAGATGCGTGACGCAAGTTTACCCTTGCGCCACTACAGATGCGCCGCATTTACAATGCGGCGCATCATGGCGCAAAGATAAACAGATGCGTGTCGCATCTGCCGGCGTAAGGTTGGCGCAGTGCTGGAGTTGTGTCGCGGGCGTGACGCAACTCCAGCACTGTTCCAACCTGGCCTATCCTCAACACGGTGCGTCATGCCTTACGCCTGCTTCAAGCAGGCGCAAGGTTTTGACGCAGCGGGGTCGGAAAAGTGACTGAGTGAAATCTTATAGATTTCACTCAGGCACTTTTCCGAGGCGTTCCTGCACCGGAACGCCCACCCTGCGCCGGAACGCCCACATGAAACCTGACGCAGGTTTCATGTGGCGCAGGGCTTTACAACGTGACGCATCTCCCTAGATGCGTCACGTTGTAAATCCCCCGCAGCATGGTGCTAGCTTTACGCCGCCGCTGCGTCACAGAAGTGACTCAACGGCGGCGCAAAAGTGGCGCACAGGGCTTGTAAATCTGCCCCATAATATTTAGATGCATGTTAAGGATGCGTTTTTGGATTCGCCTTGACGATGAAGTCTGTGTTCGTGAACTGAACTCACCGATTTCTATGTACCATTGTATAGCTTTTAATTTATACCTCGGTGGTAAATGTCCAACGCCCAGCTTCGTAGACGTCTCCTATCAAAAATAATGAAGCGTTATTAAAAATGCTTCTTACAGGAATGAACACTGCACTACCTTTCACTTTTGCAGTGACTGTTGTTGTGTTCACTTCAAGCAATAATCGCTGCTGTTGTTTTTCTGCTTTTTTTGCCTTGTCAAGGACAACTATAAAGGGACAGTACACTACCAGCTTCATATCATTTCCAGAGCGGTTACCATAAGAATAAAAAATGTAAAAAAAAGTCGGTTTGAAGTATGATTCCACTATTAAAAAGTTCATTCCAATTTCTTAGACTTTGACACCTATGTTATGTTAAAAATATTAAGGAAGGTACTCCATATCTAAGGTGGATTTTCTTGTTTTTGATGTTATGATTAACACATGTCTCTTTTTACCTTTAGGTCTAAAAGACAAAAGAATTTTTGTGACAAAATTGAATTTCCAGTTTAAAAACTCAGGGCCTCATTTGAGTTGAACCGTAACACGACAACTGCCTCAAATCAGCAGAGGTCCCAACTGCCCAACTCATACTACCTCCACCCCCGCTCCCTCTCACGACCAACCATTATTTCGAGGAAGAGAATTGCTTAATTTCCAACGACAGAGACTCACCTGGGTCTGGAACCAGCTACAACCCGCCGGCGGACCAGTCGCACACAATCACCATGTCTGGGATGTCTCTTTGGAAGGTTGTTACTGAAACTCAGAAACAAATGCCAACCAAATGCCAGAAACAAATGCCAACCAAATAGCTGTTGTGGCCAAGCCAGAATTCCAGTTTACACAAGAGTGCTCCTGCTCAGTCGCGGCTCCTGGAGGGAGTGCTGCGGGGCGGTGGGGTGGGGTGAGGGAGGGGCAGGGTGGGGGGTAGTAAACTCCGGCATACGGCCGAAAGGAGTTAGGTACATAAATAACTAAATACAACGAATTACATTGCGCACGCCGCATCGCCATTTGGCGTTGCAGCGCACGCAATGTAATTTGTCTTATATATTTATTTATGTACCTAACTCCTTTCGGCCGTATGCCGGAGTTTACTACCCCCCACCCCGCCCCACCGCCCCGCAGCACTCCCTCCAGGAGCCGCGACTGCTCCTGCTATGTCAATGGGAGCACTTTAGTCAGAAAATCCTTATGGGCAAGCAAGGAACTCTAACTGCCTGGGTGGTTTCCATAGGGCTGGCGCAGGTGCGGCCTACTCCTCCACCTCAATTTGGTGACTAGTTCATCAAACTTATAATTGTGCTCTTACTAGCAAGATATCATTAGTTATTTAAAATTCAAGTTAATGATATGAGACTTGGTCCATAATCCCAAAGAATTTCTACAGTTTCCATAGTTTTTTGATAATATTAATTTGCAAGGATGCATTCTTAGGTTGTACATTAAGCTGCACTAAGGAGGACATGGGTCATCCACAGTTGAAACTTGCACAGGGCTAGCCACATAATTAATAACACCTTCACCCTCTTCACCGTCTTATTGAATCTGTCCTCCCCAACTTGCTATCATAATTAAAAGGTACAGCTTTGGAAATAAAATCTTATCAAACAACAAGCGGGTTTCTTGCCCTTTCTCAAAAATCTCTGCTCCCCAAATTATATCTATCTGACTTCCCAGGGAAAAATATAGAGCCTCCCTAGCCGAGACGCTTAAGACAGAAAAACATCCTGGATTGTTAGGGTATGCCCATTAGTGTTTACAGCCTATTTACTTGTCATCCCCGACTCCTGCACATCAGCCCACACAGTTAACATTGCTAAAATATGGAAATTCTCTTTAAATCCACATTTCATCCAACTCTCACATTAACAGAATAGTCAAAGGAGTACAATGGCTTTACAATTTTGTGTTATCAAGACAATCCGACACATTCTACCTTGTCTAAAAAGACTCAAATAGTCCTGGAAACAGAGCAAACCTGGCTAGAGGTTAAGTGGCCTTTTCTCACTACCATGCTAAATGAATTCCAAGGAATGTTTCTGAGAAGGGTAAAGAGATGGGAGAGGGTGCAACACACCACCACAATCATGTTCACCTTTATTACATTGGTATTCACAATGTTTTTATCCTAGCGTAAGCAAAGTCTGAAAAAGTATGTTGTCAGGTTCTTTCTGAAGTTCAGATATTGAGTGATATTTCATAATTCCAAGGTATAGTGAACATTTGTGTGAGTCATGTGAAGAATGAGGTTGTGTCCCATTAAGCCACCCCTATATTTTCTGCTTTTTGGACCACATAGTCCAACTCATTGTAAGCACTAGTTAAATGGATTTGACTGCTAATCATTAGTACCCAAATGTTAAGATTGCTGCACAGCGAGGTAAGATGCTCTGAGCTGGTTTGCACATAAACATGTCTGCAAGGCATGTGCACACTTGTGTTGGCTAATCTATTGGGACTACTTTCTAACTGAGCCCAGCATCTGCAAACAGATACCCTATCATAATTGTTTATGGACTGTGCAGGCCTTATAATTTAATGAGGAATTAAATAAGAAATGTTCCCATTTGCATTTTACTGTAGTGTCAGTGTGAAGTGTTTCATTGAAAGTTTGTATTGCTTTTCTGTCCTTATACTTTAGGCGAAAGCTGCGCTAAAGTAACAACTTCATTTTGGCTGGACCAAGAGATAAGTTTAATGGGTGCTTCCCTAGTGACAATATAACATTGATTTGGAAATGTTTCCGCTCTTTCATGTACTATGAGCATGGTTATATTTCTTTGAGTCAGCCCTTAATTGGATTTGGACTTTGAATTGCATTACTGAGCAACGTTAGTTACGCTGCTGGCCAGCAGATAGATAAAAGCATTGCCCACACAATAGGTCTATCTGGGGAGGCGGGATTGGGCAAATCCACATGGACTAACAGTATTCATGGTACCTGACAAGCCTGGGCAAGGCTCTTCCCAGAGAAATAATAGGGTAGCACACAGACTTGGTCCTCCACTTTCTCTGCAGGACTCTTTGATGTTTTGGTGGAAATGAACCATTTTGGCAGTTGCGGTGGACTTAACACACTTAGGGGCATATGTACAAGCCCCTATCGCCACCACAACGTCAATTTTACGGATGTTGTGGTGGCGATAGGGGCTGCACCTTATGTACAAGGCAGTGTTAAGCCACTTAATGTGGCTTAACGCTGCCTTGTACATAAGGCACCTTTTCACGCTATGGTTAGCGTGAAAGGGGCTTGCAGTTGGTGTTGTGGTGGGCGTTCCACTGTAACACCCATTGTATTTCATGCTGCCCCCTATGTACAAGGGTGGCGTACATAGGAGGCATCGCCAAAATAAAGACCAGGAAAACCCTGGTCTTAAGTTGCCGAAACGATTAGAAATGCATTATTTCTCCTCATTTTTGCTTTTTTCCAAAATGCCATGGTTTGTTTATGTACAGGAAGGTGTCCCTTCCTGTACATAAATAAACCTTTTAAAAAAAATGCAATTTTGTCACTTTCATGTGTCCTGCATGGAGCAGCACACATGAAAGTGACATGATTGCATTTTAGGTTTGTTTATGTGCAGGAAGGGAGACCTTCCTACACATAAACAATCCTCCCCTGCACGCAGACACCCTTGCACTCTGGGGGAAACGCAAGGCTGCACCACATTCTTATAAATGTGGTGCAGCCTTGCATTTCAGAAGTGGCGGAGCGTGTTGTTAAGCCAAGGAGGCTAACGACACGCTCCGCCACTTCCTAGCACATATACCCCTTAGAGAGCTTTGAACATTGACCACTGGAAGTTGCCATTTTTTAATGTCCCAAGATGCTGTGTGAAGCGAATAGGACAGTGGTGGAATGATAATTTGTCAAGAGGTACTCCGCATTCTGGACCTTTACACCTTAAAAACTACTTCTCAAGGGAGAGACTTTGAGACGCACTGGAATGCGCAGGACCCAAGGACAGGTGACCCTTCGGGAATGAACCCCTTTCTGGTGTGGGGGGACTTGAACTTTGTGAATCTTAGTAACCAGGGCAAGTGGTTCTGCCCTTCTCACACCTTCTGGGGCAGTAGAGGGGTAATTTAATTATAAATAAATTAATTTAATAAAATAATTATTAGTGCGTGATCCACACAAGTACTTTGTGTAATTCAAAGGTAGAAACTTCAAAACTTTACTTTTAATGATAACCTTCAAAGTTTCTGAGCCAATTATAATATCAGACAGCCCTTTCCCGTTTTGTGTAGTTTTCTATTTTATTTACAAAAAAGAAACACAATTATCAGATGAAAAGGACATGCATTCACAGACTGAGCTAAAAGAGATACCCACAATACAGCACAATTGTCAAGCAAGGTCCTGTAGAAAACATGCTTTCAGCATATGGCGCAGGTTGCTGAAAAGATCCGCTGATGGACACTTTCATGTGCGGTCGCTCTAACAGCCAGAAAACAGCATCTTGGGCGAAAGATGAGATTTTTCTACCAAAAAGCCACATATACACTATCCGCTCATCCAGCAACATAAGCACTGCATGAGTGAATAAAGTGTGAGGCACTTGTGGTGAGGCAGGATAAGTATAAATGAGGGTGAGAGTGGAGAAAGAACATTAAAGAGCCAACCTTAAATGAAATGGGAATGGCATGAAGAGACTGAGTCAGCAAATGTTTTGCGTGCCTAAATGTCACCTTAGTGCCTCTTTACGAGGTTCTCTTTAATTTCCATTGGGCAGGGATTAGTGGCCCCATTAAACACACAAGATCCTTAGGGCCAGATTTATCACACAGCGCTGCATTTCTCAGCGTTGCACAGCGTTGTGTGAGAACGCTTTTCACTGCAACAATTATGTGCGTCATGGATGTGCCTCAATTACTATATGACACACCATGACATGGGGCAGAGAGATGCTACATAGAGTGTGATGCAAAGCTGTAATTCCAGCGCACCTCACCGTAACGCAACTGCTACCTGCATGACACACAGCTGACTTTATGTGCCGCAAGTCAGATTTGCATCACGCTGGAGATGGTTGCAAGGCGCAAACGTTCAAAAGGCCACGCAACGCCAAGCAATTGAATGTACTAATGCACCACAATTTTGAAGGCATCAATCAATCAGGGATTTTTAAAGTGTGCTACTCACCCGTGAGGGTCTCAAGGCGCTGGGGAAGGGGAGGCGGGTTTGAGCAGCTCCGTGGTCATCCGAAGAGCCAGGTCTTGAGATCCTTTCTGAATAGGTGCATGAAAGGAACATCAGGAATGCAGGAGGGCATCGACGCTGAATATGGTTGTGACATGCACAAAAAGAGAAAGAGGAAGGCCAATTCCACAGAGGAGGAAAGCCAAATATTGATCACTATGGTTACAAAAAATGAGCACCTTTAGTTTGTCTTCTTAAATGACCATTAGTCAAGAAGGATGCTCTATGGCAAACAATAGTGGACAAGATCAACTGCATGGCACCAACAAAAAGGAATGTAGCAGAATGCAAGAAAAGGTGGCATGATCACAAATGCAGGACAAAAGAAAAACTGACCAGGAGCCTGAAGGCTGCAATGAGGATTGGAGTAGGAAAGGATGTCCAGGAGGAATTAAACCCATGTAATTGGCGAGCAATAACATATTACATATAATACGCATATGTTTAAATTGCCAATATTATCACTTACAAACAGAGGGCCAGATTTGCAAAGATGTCATGCTATGCAATGCAGCAAGACAACTTGCTGCGCTGCATTGAGAGACAAGGAGAGAGCAAGAAAGCGCCATATCTAATAAAATGTGACGCATCCCTGCTTTCTTCCTGTGCTGGCTCACTGAGTGCCTCCTAGGGCCAACACAGGCGCCCTTGCTCGATAATGCAAGTTTGCCTCTGTTACAGGCAGAATGGATTTTGTTCAAGAAGGGACAACCTCCTACACAAAAACAATCCTTGGAGGCATTTACCTCTTTCTACATGTGCTGCAGAATGCAGCACATGTAGAAAGAGGAAATAACAAGGAGAAGGAGAAATAAACATGTTTTTTCTCATAACGCCTTGTTGTGAAGGCGTACCATTTTACATATTCCCAGGTTTACAGTCTTTGGAAAGTTGGGAATGCACCAAAGCCCATGGGTGGATAGATGGCAATGACCATGCTTCACCCATAGAAAGCCTTCACAATGCATGCTAAGGCAAGACAGCTATTTTGTACTTGGATGTCAAGAATCCAATTATATTCCTCAGTAATAATGTTGAACCAAAAATATGTCTTTTGATATGCGAGTGCTACATAATGTTATACAAAAGTGAAGGCACCATACAAGTCGTATATTCTAATAATGTCATGTTTTGCTAACATCTGGTGAACATGGTTAGAGTAGGGATCTACTATCAAATGAGTATAAATCAGCCTATAAGATGCAAGGAATATACAGGTTTGGCTACCAATGACCACAGTCAATAAAGACAACTGTGAAAAGAAATACACCTTTGTTATAAAATTGATTTCCACTGTTTTTGTTATGGAATAATTATCATGTCTGAACTTTGACCTATGTGCTGAGGTGTATGCATGCCTAATAATGTGTGTGTCAGCATGTTATGTTGTTGCGCTTAATTATCAACAATGATATAGTACAGAATGAGGGTGTGAAACCATAACACAAGCACATACTGGTGACATTGGCCTACACTACAATAAGGCAATATTGATATGTTGGTATATATGCTTGTAATATCCCTGTGTAGGAGGAAGTGTAATAAATGGCTGTCATAATCAATGTAAGATTGTCTCCGTCAAATACAACCTCCCACTTTTACAACATTTCCTACTTATTTTCCAGAGGAAGAAACTACCTCTCCTGTACAACAGCCGGTCCATGATGAGCAACCTGTCCTTGACTCCTCTCTGCCCCCTAACGGATAAAGATACCTTCAACAGACTCCTGGGGCCCGATTCACAGAACTAACTTAAGACAAAATCCTAAACTTACTACCATTTTGGTATTCACAGAAGGCACTTACTTACTCATTTTGAGTAACTTACTCTTTTTGGTATTCACAGAAGACACTTACTCATTGATGAGTAAGTGCCTTCTGTGAATACCAAAATGAGTAATTTACTCTTTTTGAGTAACTTACTCATTTTGTGTAACTTACTCATTTTGGTATTCACAGAAGGCACTTACTCATCAATGAGTAAGTGCCTTCTGTGAATACCAAAATGAGTAAGTTACTCACAATGGGTGAGTTACTCAAAATGGGTAAGTTACTCAAAATGAGTAAGTAAGTGCCTTCTGTGAATACCAAAATGAGTAAGCGCCTTCTGTGAATACCAAAATGGTAGTAAGTTTAGGATTTTGTCTTAAGTTAGTTCTGTGAATCGGGCCCCTGGACACTACTGGCACTTCTCCTCTGATCATGGCAAGGAAAGAAGACGTTGTGTTGTTGGGTCTCCAAGTAAGCCAATCCAGGCTGTTCATCAAACACCTGGTCGTCATATCGCCAGTGGGGACTCTGATGACCCCCAAGTTAACTTTCAACAGAGACTGGTAGGGTCCAGCAGTGTTAACAGAAGAAGACAAGTTCGGTATGGAGACTTTAGCAGGAACTCTTGAAGGAGTTCTGAAGTGTTTCAGCCCCAGTAAGGAAGTCAGAAACATCCATTCTTGGCTCCATGGAATTGATGCTTCCTCAGCTGACATCACTGGTGTTTTGATGCTGAGGGGTCAAGAATTACAGCCTTCAACATCATGCGCTAGCAATGTTGTCAACCAGCTAGGCCTATCAATTCCTCCATCCAGTCCTTTGAACAAGGACTGCCCAAGGACTGGAGGCCAAGGTGAACTCCTTCATGGCAACAACTTGTACCCCCAGCAGGACCAGTGAGCCCTTGCCAGGGAATATCATGCAACTTTTGTGGCCTTCATTAATGTCCTTGGGAAATTGGGCCCTAAGATCACTCCACAGCCTCCTGTAACACACCAACAGTAATAACAGGAGGCTGAACACTCTTCAGAGGATGAAGATGTATAGTTCTAAAGTTTGAGACCTAGACTTTCCCAGTGAACATTAGTGAGTGATTTCTGGGCAGTTATTTTTTTATATAATGCCACCTATTTCAAACTACTGCAGCCTCAATTGGTGACATGTAGTTAATCTTGTTCATCTGTTCTTGTCATAAAGCATCATTTTCTGCTAATGGTTATGGTCTGTAGTGCACTCTTAAGTTATGTATCTCAATTGGTGAGTGTATTTTTCTGGGATTCTTCATTTACTTACATTTCATTTGGCTTTCCTCCTCCGCAAAACCTTTTCTAAACTTAATTTCCCCATAAGAACTATTGCCGAGAGCAACATTTATTATAGCCTTATAGCCCGCCGTAGTGGGCCATACCGGCTATTAAAGGCCCTCGCCTTCGGCATGGGCCTTTAACGCTGGAGCGAGACTTTAATAGCCAGTATAGCCCAGCTACGAAGGGCTATAAGGCTATTAGAACATTCTGCCACTAGAGGGCAAAATGTTCTAACAAATAAAACAAAGGCTTCAGGGAGCGCGAGGGGATTGAAATCCCCTCAGGCTCCCTGAAGCCTTTGTTCACAGCCACGGCTGTGAACAAAGAAACATTGGAATGTTGGAGCTTCGGGCTTATACCAGCCATTATAAGCCCGGTGCTACTCCATTGTTTTCAATGGAGCTCCGAACATGCCAATGTTCTAATTTTTATTAGACAGAGTTGCTCTGGGCTTATAATGGCTGGTATAAGCCCAGCGCTCCAACATTCCAATGTTTGTCTTCATGTTTCTCCATTTTTAATTTAGAACATTTTACCCTTAGTGGGTGGAATGTTCTAATAGCCTTATAGCCCTTCTGCCTCAGGCTATACCGGTTGTTAAAGGCCCTCTCCCTTGTTATAGGCCCTCGCCTGCCGCTCGGGCCTATAACTCGGGATCAGGGCCTTTAACAGCCGGTATAGCCCTCGGCAGTGGGCTATAAGGCTATATTAGAAAATTGGAATGTGGAGCACTCCATTCAATACAATGGAGTGCTTCGAGCTTCTACGGGCCGGTAAAGGCCAGCAGAGCAACATTGCAATGTTGTTTGAACAAAGGCCTCTCGGAGCCCTAGGGGATTTCAATCCCTTCGGGCTCCGAGAGGCCTTTGTTTAAGTAGACGTTAGTAGTTTCCACTTACTAGACAGAAAATGTAAGCAGTTTGTGCTATCAAGGACATATCTTGACTGTCTCAAATAAGGACAATTTAAAAACAAAAAGACCTTCAATTATATGAAGTGTCAGTGTGAACTCGTTTCTTCCACCCAAGTCAAAGGAAGAAAAATATATCCATTAGGGCCACTTAACATGAAGATGACAGTCTTTGTTGGTGGTCAGTTGCTTATATCATTTTAAGGAGTTACATTGATTGAGCAAGTGGTGTAGCATGATGTAACATTGTTACTTGTAATCACTCCATGGATTTTGCATGGCCCTTCACAATATATGTCCAAAGTCAATATGATAATAAGATAATATTGTCATAGTGTAATAGTGTACTACATTTTAAGTCACAATGTGTCGTGATATTCTCAACGTGGACAACTAAGGGCCCATATTCCCAGGATTTACTTCCATCTCTGTTGACTTGTGTATAGTTTTGGACAACAAATATTAGAGTATTGTCATATTTATACCAAATGTGTCAGAACATGAATATATAGTTTCAGGACTAGCATAGATAATCTCAGTACATTCACACCACCAACAAATATCAACAATCAATGTTGGTTTTTACTGCTAGCCAACTCAACTCACAGTGTAACACTGCCATTAAAATAAAAAATGGCACCTCTCTAACATTGCAATGAAAACCTATTTACTGTACCACTCACACAATGCAACAGAGTAACCTGACTAATGTGGCTGTGTTGTCTAACAGTTTACATGATATTTGCATATGTTCAATGTAAGAGTAGGTTTGTTAAAATACACATATGTACCCATCATGTTGAGTAGGTACATAACATAACTGGTCAAGCTGTGAGTTGTAAGTTAAATAAAACACGTACCTCAAAATCCAATTTTATGCATAATGTGTACCTTCCAACATAAACATACAAAGCACTCAATTAAGTCAGTAAAACATATTCAAAACATGCAATACTATAACTATCCTAACACCAACTTACACTGTACTACGTATCCTAATATAAAATGTGCTTTACCTTTTCTAAATCTAAAACTACTTATCTATGGCTAACACAAAACATACTAAACATCAACCCCAACCCTTAACATACAACAACATACAGAACACCTACACATACTTGCGCCTCCACATATACTATCTAAACATGTATTACTAAACATAAAATATTTTTTTGCATTGACATTTTGTTGTGCCACATATAACATCGTCCCTCACCCACTAATTATCTTAGCTATCTAAAAAAACACAAACAACCTTAGCCTACCTAAAAGTAATATTCACAGCTTTACAATGTCATAAAAACTTATATATAATTTAGTGATAATGACAACCTACATCTACTTTCAAGGGACAGAACATTTAACAACTTTGTTGACTCTATTAAGAGGACATACATGGCTATACCATTAATGATGATCATCTAAACATATATTTGTTCATCCATATTGCACATGAAAAGTAGTATACGTGTGTGTGGTCTATGGCCACCCAGGCCACATACCATTTCCTGATCAGCAACCAATGTGTGTTGCACACACTGCCCATCTCATGTCTTTGGTGCCCCATCCATAGATACACCAATTGAAGGGTACTTCATTGCTTGATAATCATGTTTGTCTGTACGTTAAATGAACAAGGGTTATATTTGCAAAGAATGTTCTCTATGCAGGTCATGAAGTCAAGTTGCTGGTGTGCATTGGATCAAAGCAAGATACCATAAATGATCGCTATTTAAGCATGTGCTCCTTTTTCCCTCTCTCCTTTCACTTGCTTGCTTGCTGTGTAAAGCCTTGCACCAACCCAGGCACCCTTACGCCATGGTGCCTGTGTCACAGAGGTGATTTTTGTGAGATTGCAATATATTTCTCCTTGTTACAACTCACCTGCTATGGTACAGTATTTTGACATATTCCCAGATGTAATTGTCTTAGTACATCTGTGAATGTGGGAAAAACTATTGGTGGTTGTATCTGAACACCAAGACTGCACCCATGTGACACCTTCCCTGTGCAGTGTAATGCAAGGCAGCAGCTTGTGCTGCCTTACATTACTCCAGATTTACTATGCCACGCAGAGCCACACAAGGTGCCTCTGCATGCCATAGTAATTTTTTCTTACATGCTAGCATTGCCTTGTGTCTCCTTGCATGACGCAAGCCCAGGGCAAGCCCTTGTTACATGTTTGCCACAATTTGTTGGCATTAACACATGTAGTTGCTTAAAGACATCTTGAAAAGTTGCAAACAACGTGGATGTATGTGTGTGAATGCTCATACATCCTCCCATGGATTCTGAGGGTATCCCAGATCTAATAAGAGTAACTCAGACACCCTGGCACCATGGCACAAGGGTGCCCGGGTTGGCACTAGGATGCACTCATTGCAGCAGTACATTAAGAGGGCAGGAATGCCCAAGATCTTTTCAGATATAGTACATTCCTGCACTCTCCCTGTGACGCAATGCAGAGCAGTGTAGCATGTTGACTTGCTTTGTTGTGTTGGATCACTTTCAACAAAATCCGGAACTTAGTGTCCATGCTTGTTAAAAACACAGCCAGTTACTGAGTAAGAATCAGCTAATAGTGTATTACTGACACATACCATCAGCATTAAGGTCTGAGAAACTTGAAATCTCTGCATCATCATACAGCTTGTGTCCACCTGAAAGATATTATATGAGCGTTATGTTAGATCTAGTCAGATGACACATTTACCACATGCTAGTATCAACTTAAATAACTATGTGTTTAATTGGTTACATGTCAGAATGCAACACACATATCACAATGTTATAACTTATGTCTGGTACATATCTGGAGGAAGATTTACAAAGCTTTTATGCATCACAGCAAGAGAACTTTGTGGGCCGAGCTGCATGAATGGAGTGGACAGGAATGTCCAATATTTACTCATATTTGGCCGATTCCTGCTCTCAGTATGTGCTGGCACACTCTGTTCTGGCTGGCACCAACACATGCACCCTTGCGCCATGGTTTCAAGGGTACCTGCATTACAGGAAGGATTGTTTTTGTGCAGGAAGTGTCACCTTCTTGGCCAGAAATAATCCTTAGAGGCTTTTTTTATCTTATTATGTGTGATGCAGAATGCAGCACACTTAGAAAGAGAAAAAAAACTCGGACAAATAAAGCTTTTTCTCCTCATTGCACCTCTATTGGGAATGTGAGCTTTCTTGACACATTCCTAGGTGTACTACTCTTAGAACATCTTTGAAAGTGTCTACAAACAAGGTTGGATGCATGGGAACAGACACTCTCCATATAATGAAATGGCTTTCCTGCCACAGAGTAACGCAACGCAGCATCTTGCACTGCCTTTTGTTACTCTAGATTTACTTAGACTCACAAAGAGCCACACAAGGTGGCCTTGCGTGTGTTAGTATATCTCACTGAAGCCCTTGTGTTGCCTTGGGCTACCTTGAATGGGCCATGAATTTAAGAAAAGCTTTTTGCTCAGGGTGGAAGTGATCAATTTCAAACTATGTGAATAATATATAGTGGTTTGAGGAGGTTTAAGTCACATTCCCATTCAATGTAACCCAATATGTGCATTCTTTAGAGTTCTTAATGCTGTTTAGTTGACACATGCTGCTTGGAGTTGATATTTTTTAATTATGCATATTCGAAACACTGTAGTGCTTAAGTAAATCACTGCAGTACAATACTTTTTCTTTAATGGGGAATGTTTATATACATCACTTTTCTATACAACTAACCATTTTTTACATAACTGACATAACATTATGAGGGGACATATAGATACCTACAGGTCCTGCAAATTATATTCCAAGGAGGTCCAGCAGGTCTGCTTCCCTGGCAATCATGTCAGCCAATCAGTGCTGCAGCTGAGAGATGGTCCGGTCCACGGATATTGCATTGCTGAGGTGTAGGTGTATACTCTCCCACCAGACATGTCCCTCCAAGAGCCCATAGCCCTAACTCATTCCCCCTCCAGCCCTAAGCATTCGAGGGAGGTAGTGTTCAATTAGCCAGATTAAGGCTCCTACCTCACTTTCATCAAAATTACATTCCCCTTCCCAGACATAATAATAACACACACTATAACTAATTAGAAATTTAAACAACCCCAAACATCCTTAAAACCCCTAAACCACTAACCTCTTAACCTGCCCCATACAGACAGACAAACAAATTTTTAACAAGATAATCCACTTTTAAACACACAAATGACACATAAAAACAAGAAACAGACAATATGTATTACAGACTACACAAATCAGTCACACCAGACACTCCACAAGACTCTGCTAATCACCAAGCAACTCTCAACACCTCCAGCAAGCATCATCCATAAACAGAAAGTGAAACAAAATGTCACACTCTTCCTGTCATGCAGCCACGCTGTTGCATAATATCCTGGGTTTTGTCCCCCAATTTGCGTAGCCTTGCGTCGAATTTGACCATGCAAGGGTCCACGCAAGAGATGTTTGTGCTTCACAGTGTCCTATTTTACCACGCAAGGGCCACTCAAGGCATGTTTGCGCTACGAGGCATCCTAATTTACCACACAAGGGCCATGCAAGACACATTTGCACTATGCATCATCCTAATTTTCCATTTAAGCGCCACACAATACATATTTGCACCACACAGCATCCTAATTTACCACTTAAGGGACACACAAGACATGTTTGAGCTCTGCGCCCTTGAAGCTACCTTTAATGCTACTCAGGGCAGCATGCACACTTTGGCCAATATTTCATCAGAAGTGATGCTCCGCAGCAAGGCACCTTGCTCCCCTGTGTTGTGTGACAAGGAAACTGCAGAAATGCCCCATATTTACAATGATGTGCTGCATTTCTGCTTCCCCATAGTGATGTCACACTATGTGGTGCTAGGACCAGCGCAGGGTACCTTGCACCATAGTGCAAGAGTGTTTGCGTTAGAGGCAGGTTTCTTTTTGTGCAGGAAGGGACACCTTGTGGCCCAATATTAATTCAATACAGCAAGTTTCCCCTTTTTATGTGTGCTGCCTTATGCAACACATGCAGAAAGTGTAAATAAAGCTGAGATCAATTAATTTCCATCCATGTTACACTGCACTTGAGAAGGTGTACAATTTTGATGCAGTCCCACCTTTACAGGTCTTTGTAAAGGTGGGAATACAATTAAAAAAAAATGCATAGAAACGGCAATTCTTCACCCATTACAGAGCTCAAAATTTGCAATGTAACATGACGCAGCACAAGAAGGTGCCTAGTGTTACATTTCTGCACAAATCAAAGAAAGGCAACACAAGCCCCATAAGTCAGATTTACTATGCCACACAGATCCACCTTGCATGGCTCTGAGTGGAATAGTAGTTCTGGAGTAACGCAAGGCAGTGCAAGTCACTGCCTTGCTTTACTCTGCGCTGGGAAGGCATTACATCGGTAGAGCATCGGTGTTCCCACACATCCACTCATGTTTTAGGAGCATTCACAGATTGCTCTAGACAAGTAAACCGGGAAAAGGAGCACAATGCTAATCCTTTCCAGATGAGGTGCAACAACAACAACTATGTTTATTTATCCTCATTGCTTCCTCCTTCTAGGTCATATAGCAATACCATGTTTTCTTAACTGCAGACATCATGACCTGCAATAATTATATAATGAGTTGTGAAAATCCCTTTGTTGACACTCATGTTAAACATCCACAGTAGACCTGCTTTGTAATGGTGAAAGCTTTTACAGCTGATGCTATGTCAAAGTAAATATCGATGGGTGTATGCATAGGTACACCCATAATCCTACTGTGGAAGTCCTTCACAACGCAGGTTAGGCCACAAAAGCAGCAGGCATTGAGCGACACATATAGCCACACAAAGTTTGTTAGTGTGGCTTAGTGCATATAAGCATTTATGTAGCTTTAGAATACAAGTACTTACGTAGCTCAACAACTATGATAATAATACCATGATTTCTTGCCCATATGAGTCCATGGCTGATGCTATAAACTTTACCTAATTTATTTTGTTGATTAGAGTAAGTAGATTATTATACCTATCACATCCTGTGAAGCACAGGGGATGTGTTGCGAAGTGTTATTGATACTCCACATATACATCAACACACATCACCTCTTCTGTTATGTTTGTGTTCTACACATTCAGCATGAATCATGGAGTCTGAACCAGTTTCATTGAACGCCTATTTAGATCATGACAGAACATCTGCTATGCTACTCTGACTGCATTAAGAGGTGTGATCAAGTTTATATATACCTATGATGATGCATAGTAGATTACTCTACTCAGCTGTCATTTTACATCCACAGGTTACACATCTATGCTTTGCTCAAGCCTCAGATATCTGCTATTGCAAATGAACCCAACCACAAACGTTTGCTATGCCAATTAGTAAATTTAGTGATATATGGCTAACTCTAAGGGCTCTGGTACATAATTTGCACATTTCATGCTTTTTTATTGATATGAACACAACAACATTACTTTGGATTTCTTTAGAAAAACAGACATGTTTTTTGACTGGACACATTGCACAGTTAGGACAAGAATATTTTTTTAATTTTATTGAATTACTAGAAAAGATTTGTGAAAACATAATTTATTCTGTTGCACCCTTCAAGTGAGTGCACAATTTCCATATTAGAAACTTTATCCTCTTCCTCCTTAGATGTTATTGGACATTCAGAGTCCCATTGAAGATCTGTTTTTACAAGTATATTGTGCAGAATTGCACATGCCAATTTTCTTTTACGCACCATTGGGGGGGTGAAGAGGTGCCTCCTACCAGACTGGTACAAACATCTGAAAGGCGATTTCAAGAAGCCAAAGGTTCTCTCCACTACATTGCGGGGTTTTCTTAATGTTGAGCGGAATATTTTCTGTCCCTCAGACTAAATTATTGGAAACGAGGTAATTAACCATGGCTGTAGGCCATAACCTGGATCACCTGATGAAAGAGATAGCAAAACATATTAGGAGTATTTGACAACTTAGAGATGCATACTGTATGAATGATATCTGTGGAAACAGTGTACACCAACTATTGGACTTTCTCTTCCTGTTCGTTATGTTAGTGTGACTATAATTGGGAATAAGGGAGGCCACATATGCCTGTACAGAGTTAAATTTTGTAGTATACCATCAACATATGTTAGGCTTCCATTGTTGTATCTCTAAAGGGCCTAGATTATGTAGATTATTTCCACAAATTGAAGACATATGAATCCAGGGTTTCACCCAGATTCCACTTAGTGTTATGTAATGTATATTAGACACACATGACATAGAATACTATTTGTTAACAGAGACAGACATGATCTGAGTCAGACCTACATAGTGTTTGGGTAAATACAGCTATACACATGCATTCACAGATGAATAAGCTATTGTAGGTCATGGGCACATATATGAAAAAACTTTAATTCCATGTTTCAAACATGGACCCTTGTTAACCATGCAGCATATTCCTCAGATTACCTGTCTTCATACTGCAGCACATCTCAAGTCTTAAACGAGCTACAGATAAAGGTGTATAAAGCCATTTTTAATCTTCCGAAAAGTACATCACCAGCACAGATCCGCCTGGAATTCGGTTTACAAAATCAGGAATTCCAGCAACAATCCGTTTTTGTGAAACTGTGCTGGAAACTCCGTTATTCAGATCCTGGTTCTCTGAACAACCTATGCTGGACTGAAATAAAGGCTCAGTTTGATCTGAAAAAATCGTACTCATGGGGTGAATATTTACGATCAGCATTGGCAGCACTAGACTTACAAGAGGCATGGGACAGTAAGATGGAAAGGGCGGCTTTTAATAGAGTGTGTAACAGCGCTGCAAAAAATCTGTCCTTTTTCGAAGACAAAAATGTATTTGTAAAACGTAAACACTCCTGGACAGTCATCAATTCTTACGTTAAACCAAAACCACAAGCTTATCTAGCGGCACATTTTCAATTGGTTCTAAAAAGGAGTTTCATGCTGTACCGGCTTGGAGAATATGAAACCAAGGACCTGCGACAAACATGGAAAGGAAAACACCTAAACGCAAATTGCCATTTATGTGGATATCACAAAGAATCTTTATGCCATATTATGTGCGTTTGCCCTACAGTGAAAGAAGCAAGAAGGAGACTTTTAAAACCGATTTTAAAAGAACTTAACATTCGTACCTGTAGACAAACCGTAACTCGTTGGATGGGGGGAACATCAACCATCTTAATCTGTCGAGGGGCCAAGTTTCTTACCTTGATCGATACACTTTTACGAATAGTGGACAATACTAAATGAATTAGGTTATTAATGAATTGGAAACATTGCATGAATAGTAAAACATTATTTTTTTTTTTAAATGTATGATCTTTTATGAAATTGTTTTAAATCTTTGTAATTGATTTTTAAACAAATTTTAGTATCATGCTTTATGGTTGTGAAAACCAAATAAAGTTTTTCTTGACTGACTGACATACTGCAGCACTATGGTTATGTGTGCTATATTTGTAAAGTAACAGATACAATATTGAGAACATGAGTAAACCTTTCTAGTCCATAGTTTTATTACAAGTCTGATGGTTGATTAATTTGTAGTTATGTAAAGGCATGTGCCCATAACTATTTGTATGTGTCTGTGTGTAGATGTTTCTTAAATGAGAAGTGTTGGAAAACGGGGCAGTATCTGTGAGGCCTGCACCAATAACATGTCACATTTGTCCTTCACTGGGAACCAAACACCCTAGTGTAGCGCCTGACTCTCAGAGGGTAGCGTTGCAGAGCAGTCTAAGGCTTACTCAAGGGAGGTGGTGTGGGCTAGTAATCGCCATTACAGGTGTGCAGAAATAACACTCAATAATTGATTGTCCAGTCTGTACTTTGCTTTATAAAAGTAAGAGTACATTTATTAAACACACACACTACTCAATACTATGCACCAATTTACAAATATACATAAGCTGTTGGAATTACTTTGTGACCTTGCATAACATCTCCACCCCTCCCGCAAGGGGGGGTGGGGTCTAGTACCACCTCTCCCAGGTATGCACATCATCTTGCCCCCTAATGCAGTGGGTTGACACAACCTGGGGCGAGGGCCTGGCCAACTGGCACCATCCCAGTGGCGCCCCTACCCCGTCACCTCAACAAGCGTTAACAGTAGGTACACCTGCCCTGGTGACACATAACCCTGACTGAGCATCTCATATTGACCATACAGTATGCACCTCTACATCTTCGGGGTTAACAGTCTGGGTTGTTCTTCGCCTAACGCAGCAGCAAGAATACATGTTTGGGCATCACTTTAAATGAGGTACTTTTCCTAGCTGATAACTGTTGTAATGCATTGTAATCACAGCCTCTAAAAGGCATCACAGGTAAAATCACAGGATTAAGCATTTACAGCCAGACACCCTAGCAGGAATGTCTGGCAACATAACCCCACTTGGCTTATGACTCCACCTTACACAGATACTTCACATTACACATGTGACTTTCAGTCCCTCTAAAATAAATAACGTTAGTAAATGCATTTCTGGTGCAATTACACCTCTTTACCTCCAGGGGATGCCCTTCTCCAGACATCCCCCACTCAGCCCTTCATCCCTTGGTGCAATCCCTAACACACCCCCAGCTGCATAACAAAAGTTCCAGCTTCAAGATGTTGATAACTGCTGCCTGAGCCCTTGAGGGGTTATTTCTCCTGAGTCCCCAGAGACTTAGGGAAGGACTTTTCCTCTTCGTGCTGGGGGAGACTGCGTTTCTCCTGCAGCACCCCCTGCACCTTTGCACTCACTTGGTGGTGACCATGTTCTCCTGGGGCCACCACAGACCCAGAAAAAGCGGTTTGTCCTTGCAGGCCGGTCCGGGCCTGCAAGGCATTATGGGGCGCTTCTTTCTTCTCCTGCATATTATAGCAGCGGCTCCCCCGCTGCTTCGGGGAGAGCTGCGATCGCACCGCCGGTGGCTTCGCCGCATCCAGCCCTCGTTGGGGGTCCCGGTCCCACTCGGACCCCCAGGTGGGTGTCCGCAGCTCGGGGAGCCCACCCCCAGCTGCACTGGCCGTTTGTCGGGGGCCCGGTCCCACCCAGGCCCCTGGCTCCTCCTCTTAAGTACGGGGTCCTGGTCCCACCCGGGACCCCCGCAGGCTCTCCATGTTGGAGGGCAGCCCGGGGAGCCCACCGCCGGCTCCCTGCCCGGCCAGCACCCTCGTGTGCTGCCACGGGAGCCGGCACCGCAGTTCTGGTCTGCCCGCTCCGGTGGGCAGACGCGAGGCCGCTCCCCACTCCACCGGGACTTCGGGGGAGTGCGACAGCACTCCCCCACCTCACCTTCACTTTGGGGCCCGGGGATGGGGTCCCGGGCCCCCACACCAGTTTCACGGGGAGCGCGTCAGCGCTCCCCGATTTGCCTCTTCTTTGGGGCCCGGAGATGGGGTCCTGGGCCCCCCATGCCACCTTCACGGGGAGCGCGCCAGCGCTCCCCGACTTGCGCTCTTCTGCAGGGGCCAGGGTGGGCTCCTGGCACCCCGCGCGCACCTCTTCACGGGGAGCGTGACGGCGCTCCCCAGATTTACTTCTGGGCATCGGGGCCCAAAGTTGGGGTCCCGGGCCACTACAGGCTTCCTTGCGGGGGACGCGACGGCGCTCCCCGCCCCCCCCCCATATCGCCGGGGGCCAGGGTGGGCTCCTGGCTCCCCGCTTGGCCACCTTCACGGGGAGCGCGAGGGCACTCCCCGGCTTTTCTTCATGTTGGGGGCAGCCCCCGGGATCTGACCCACCGCGGGGGCACATCATGGACTGGCGGCGGAGCCCCACGCGCTTCGTCACCGGTCCTTCCAGAGGTCAAAGGTCGCCTACCTTCTGGGAGGCGTATCTCGGCCTCCAGGTGGCCGATCTTCCTCATTTTGGCCTCTTCTTGCTCCTGGTGGCGCTCCCCCAGCCACTGGGAGCACTTTCCTTCACCCTCCGGGTCTCAAGAAGGGAGCTGTCTTCACTGGCTCCCTGCGCCAGCCTTTCACCTGGCTCTCCTCCTGGACCTCTCTTCTCCTTGCGCAGAGGCCCAGGCTTCTGCTCACTGGTCCTGGGCTCCCCTCCTGGCGCTATTCAGGATCCTGGGACAGTCAGGGGGTTCCTCCTTCCAACTGCCCATGGCACCAGGCTCCAGCACCAGTCTTCCTCACCAGACCACACCCCAGAGAGAGCTCCTCTTCCTGTGCAAACTCTTTTTAAGAATTGGGGAGGGGCTGGCAGGAAGTCTCTGCTGGCCCTATCACACAGCGACACATCACTTCTCTGCCCCTGCTCCCTCCTTCCTGCCCAGGCCTCTGGGATTGTTCAAAATGGCGTCGTCCAGGGGTCTCATGCCACATGGTCTCTGAGAGCCCCTTCCCCCCTCGCTGTCTTCTCTCCAGAGCAGCTTGGTGCCTGGCACCAGGTGACAGCTGCTGATGGATGAACCTGTAGCTCCACCCATCTTCTCTTCTTGGAGGGGAGGCCTTCGCCCTTGGAATGCTTGTTGGGCAGGGCTGGCTGGGGGAGGAAGGTCATGAATTCAGCCTGGCTGGGTCAGCCCCAGCCAGGCCCTGGTTATGAGCTGACTCAGAGAAATATGTCATTTCTGGATGACCCAAAAGCAGTACAAATATGACTTTGGACTCTGCAGAATACTTCTTCTCACATAGGTTACAGTGGACTTTGGTGCGTGTCTGGAATTTGTAGGCCCTAGGAAAGTAAAACTAGCCCATGTGCTCCCCATCCTCATAGGAGAATACTGGAATAAAAAACAGTAAAACACACTGACTTTCCCTCAAATGTTTCCTCCCATTGTAGAAAGCCTATTCCCTGTCACCACCCAATTCTGCTTAAGTCCTGCCACACCATTCACTATGTAGCTGCTCCGGGGCTGCGCACGCCAGAAATCTGTCCTGTGCAGCCCTTACACTTGTGCACACGCATGTACACACGTGTTTGCATGTAACCAGCCCAGTGCCCCTTACTCTGGCTGCAGCGCAGTGGCCTACTCGCGCCAGAGGGACACCGGTAAAATACAAATGCAGTCCCTTTCATCATGAGTTCACTGTGGGTGAGTCCCAACTTATGAGGCTCTCCCACAGTAAAAGCTCAACCAATAGGTGTTCAAAAAGCGAAAAATCCGGGCGGCTCAGATGGTCAGAACCACCTTCTAACAAGTAGGAATATGGTTTGCCATGACACACAGGAAATGTTATATTAGTTGCACAGTGCATGGGTGGATAATATCCGTTCACATGCATGAACTCAAATATTTCTGCACATCTCCAAATTGAATGCAGCTACTAACTATGTGAATGAATGAAAATAGTGTGACTCCCTTACTCAGGCATAACATTGTAACACATCATTAGCACCCATAGTTATTTCCTCTGTCAAAATGTACTACCATCTGCAGCACAGGTGGAAAGAGGACAATGGCTTTAAGGATTATTTTTTAACAGGAATTAATCCCTTACTGACAACAAACAACTTTCAGCACATAACACAGCCATGCTTGCACTATGTTGCGAGGGTGTCTGTGTTGTTGGTAGACTGCACACAGTGGCCCAGCGTATTGAGAGACTAAACATTTCCGTTATGTTTGCAGACATGGTGGATGGGTCCTCTCTTCTATTGACCCAACAGAGCACAGCTGGGCTGTGTTGCACGAGAGATTAGTTACTATGAACCACAATGATACACATTTGGTCATGTGTTTGGTTTCATTACACCCACTATGTGTGAATGGAACACTTTATTGATCATATATTTCGATATTATCAATTGTATTTCAGAACCGCATAGAAATAAATAGATGTGCAATTGGACTTACCAATCAGTAACCCATTTTCATAGTTTCCATTCTGGAAACACTAATTTATGGTGCCTATGCTGTCAAAATACATAGGCACCATGGCACTTTCAGGGGACTTGACTAAGACATTGGTAAAGACTCCATTATGGTCCACAATTGCCTGCACATTGATTGAATAGTTGTGTTTCCTATTGCGGTAATATGTGCAGTAGCTGCAGGTGGCACCAACTGCACATGGGTGCATCAATTGCTCCAAGAACATGAGGAAATCCTGCAATGTTGTAAAATCCCTGCTTGGTGGCTAATTGTTGTTGGCTGGTTTTAGGAAACAGCAGGTACTGTGGAGTGAGCTTGATGCTAGCATCCAGCACAGATGGCAGAAATGCAGAAAAAGCAACAAGTGAAATGCCAGCCAACACTGCTGAGGTCTTCTGGAAAGAGCTAAAGCCAACATGTTTAAGACTGCCACTAGTTCGACATGTGGTAGGATGGCCTGGGCCTTCCTGTTGCTGGTTGAAGACTTGATGAAATCTTCTCTAACAACTCCAGGATGCTCTCCTTCTTGAGCCTGTATAGCTGCATCATCACCTCCTCAATGAGGGTGATCCATTGTCTGAATATATAGGCTTTTCTCCTTCACTGTCGTTTTGGGTTAGATATCTCTTTATACTGATGGCCTTGCATCATTGAATGTACCTGCGTTGGCCATGCATAGCATTCTGAGGCATTTCCATCATTGCATTACACTGCGTGATGATGCATCAAGAATTGATATGTTAGTAAATCCCTCTGCATTACTGTTGTGTTGGAATTTGCATGGGAAAACCTACCTTACATATATTAATTCCTGTGTCACGCAGGCCAATATAGCACAGCACTTGCACTACGCAAATCCCCAAAATGACGCAGGAAGGCTCCTGCATCCCTTAGAAAATCTGATTGAAAGCCTTGCGTCACCTCGCTTGATGCAAGGGAGATGCAAGGGAAACACAAGGGCTTAATAAATCTGGGTCTTAGTATATCTGCAAATCTGTGTTGCTTCACATACAGACTGCACCTGTTAAAAGCAGGTGCAGTCTCTGATTTTGTGTCAGAGGTGTTTGAAATACCTGGTGATAAAAGCTATTGGTGCTATTTTATTTTGAGTTGTCGGTATTAATTGTAAAGAGTGTGATCTTAGCATCCTGTTGCTCTATGTAAACAGTTTTTCCAATTTGCCAGTGGTGCTTCAATAAATAACACCTGACAGAAAAACTAAAATGCATGCAGTGGCATATATTGTGCCATCTCCAGAGTGGGACTGTAAAACATGGCTTCAGGCCTACCATGTGTGTCTGAATGTAGCAGCCTAAAACTTGCAGGAATTTCAACCAACCAATTCAGATATAGTGAACAAAGCAAATCAAAATGCTAATAATGGAGACAATTTCAAATAATGCTTACACAAATTCAGGATTTTAAGTGGGATGAAGAGGCAGGCGAGCCTAAAGGGTGTGCACCCAAAAAACTGTAACAATGAATCCATTCCAAGAAGCGTGACCTGGGTAAGGACATGGCTTAAAACATGTAAAATAAAATCCGGTGCTTCAAAAAGTAAGCCACCTGACTACTATTTGAGTGTCTCTATGTGGGTTTTCTGTGATTACATCCAGTGACATCACAAAATAATGGACATGCTCCTGAAACAAGTCAGATCTATTGGCTTTTCCACTGTTTGTTATCAGTATAAGATAAATTAGTCACAAAGATATTGTTGGAACAGATTGGAATTGAAAATATTTAAATTCTGAAAACATAACGCTGTGAATTAAATATTACTGAGAGTTATGGAACAGGTAGTGGTGTTCAATGTGTTGCAATCACTTCTGTTCTCCCCTACGCACCACTTTCCTCTGCAGCCTCTGTAAGACACACTCCTTTTCTACTTGCATCTTCCTGCAATACTCATCCTTGCATCTCCTACACTTCACCTGCCCCACACACATACACTTGTAAGCACTTTATTTTATTTTACTTTCACACTGTCAATATTTCATCAGCTTTGTCCCTCCTTAACATACTTACTAGTGGCAGATGTCACCATTGCTCTGTGCGCCCTGCAGAAGTGCCAATGATTAGATGGGCATGTATTCTGAACACCTTTATGACCTACTTGTAGCACTGTGAGAACTTCACGCAGCCTTCAGCCTCAACTCCAGTGCTCTCAATTGTGGCCAGTTAAGAAAACCCACCCACAACCTGAGGTCGCACAGACACTTATAGATGATCCAATCCACAGTACACACAATACAAGATTGGAAAAAGCAAATACCCCTACAGAAGTAATTTAAGTCAAACATGTGAAATGTACACAGGAGCATAGAACTTAGCAAGTGAAAAGCAAATGAGCGCAAACAACCAGGTCAAACTGAATGTCAACAGGAAATGTACGTGATGTAGTAACAATGCAAAGAAGAGACGATGGCACAAGATTTGCCGTCAATTGTTACTCTTTATGTGCAACGCAATAGGATAGGTGGTGGTGATTAAGTCCGCAAAAACAAACAAATTAATTTCTTTGTAAAACTAATATAAAGGCATTTATATTATGGGACTGATTTACAGTCATATTGTTTTGCTAATTTTAGACTTCATTAACCCTAGCAATAAATGCAATGGTAAGTCAATAAGCAATTTCAGCTATTCATAAAGCCTCATTAGAAAATGTAAAGTCTTTGACTTCCTCTTTTAACAGATGGAGATTCGCAATTGTTCTGGAGGCTTAGGTTTTTGTTGCAACAATGATTATGTAGAATTCCTTTTTCAACTTCTGTCATTCTAAAATTGTCACCGAACTTTCACCCTTGTAATTGATAGACTTGTAAAAGTACGTTTGGTTGAAATACGCTTATTATTTCACCTAAATACTTGCTTTCATTGTTTATTTTTATTTTTTGGTCTTGCTAAACACAACTTTAGCAGTCTGTAGGCAGATCTATTTTTTCTAATACATTTCATATACTTAGGTCAACTCCTTTCTCGTGATTGGGTAGATTTAGTGTTTATTGCTCTTCCCTGCTCCTAGTTTGTTGACTTTTCACCAGCATTTCAGTCTCATACTGTTATGATTGTTTGATTTTCTTTCCATTACACACCTAAGACCATGCTTACAGTGCATTTTCTCTCCTGCTGTGGGTTTCAACAGGGCCCATGCACAAAAGCTTTCCTTTTACAAATTCACGTTTAAACTTGACATCTATCTTTTTGGACAGTGACTTTTAACATACTTTGCACATACATGCTAACATACTCAGAAACACATACACATACATGCTAACATACTCAGAAAGTGTTCTGCTTGCAGCGCACATTTCTACATAAACATTTTATCACAACATTGCACATTATGTTCAAGGATTAAGTACGCTGAGCACTCTGCCCTTGGCTGTTGTTGTCCATTTGGAGACATCTCTGAATCGGAAATACAAACAATGACTTAGCACAGGACCTCAGACACACTGCGAATGGAGACAGTTTCATTATATAAACTGCTTCTGAAACTTAGCTCATGAGAGGAACACTTCCATGGATTATCCTGAACATTTGCTTGTGACTGATCGCCAATCCTGCTGACTTCCATCACTATCCTGGAAAGGATGGCAGCCTGTTCTACACTAGACTAGCTTCTGGATACATCACACATACAGGTAAATGGGTATTTGAGCTGCTCTAAGAAATCTGGCAGAATGAACTTGTCAGTGTTAAGTAGGGTTGTCATTCTGATATATATTCATATAATCACTTCAATGTTATAATGGTGGAATTGTGGTAAATTAAATTTACTTATTACCTCATTTCTGAATTTCTATGCTTAATAAATCATAATTTCTTGTCAATGCAAAGCGAGGAGTCCGTGGTGCTCAAATGAAGGAGGAGAAGACCAATAACTCGAGTTAAAGGGAGCGCTTCCAGCACCAAGCGGGCACAGGAGCAATCTCTCAAGTCCCTCTCTTTAAGTGGGGGTTCTTTATTTTCAACAGCAGAATATTTATACAGTCTTGGTCACGAGGCAAAATAGAGGAACAAACAGGTCGTGGCAGATAGAGGAACAAAGATTCAGCAAGAGGAGCAGAGTGTGAAGAAATGGGGGCGTGTCTTAGGCTTCGTGAGGGGACTTGCGATGTGAAATAGTCTGACAGTTGGAAGGGGAAGGCTTCCTCATTTGGGGGTTTGTGCTCGTGCTTCATGTCAGAAACATGAACCATCTCTGCGGGGGAGCAGGAACTCATGTACTGGTTTCCCGGACTTGGCAGAAACCACAGAGACAGATGGTGGAAATGAGGAAAACCAGGTGCAGGGGTGTCGTGCTCGTGCTCGGGGTCTTGGGACACCAAAGGGTGAATTAAAAACAAAATGGTGCCGGCTTTTAATGTGGGCAATTATTAATCGCGCAAAGGAGATCGCGCAAAGGGGCATAATTAGATCGCGCAGAGGGCAGCGAAGGGGCATAATTATAGATTTTATTTCCACATTCCCTCCTTGCCCCAGAGTGTACCTACATTATATCTCAATTTGCATGAGATCATTTATACATTCTTGTAACATGATTCTTTCCCTTTCTCTCTGCTGGACAAGTGGTTTAGGAATGCATTTTGCAGCGCATAGACCGCATAGGGCAGGACCACATTGGATGCAAAGGCAGCATCCAGTTATTATCAGGAATATTATGCCTGCTGCTGACAGCAGTTGCCATCCCCAGGACGATATTATCTTCCAAAACCAGTCAGACCACGTCCAAGTGCCAGGTTCTTGATGTAAACTTATGGCTATCTTGTGTAATTTTGTTATGGCCGTGTATACAGATGGGGAATTATCAGAAATAAATATACAGCAGCTAGAGCCTATAATTTTACAGGCTCCGCCTCTGTCAGCCAAGATGATGTCAAGGACAAGGCGATTTTGGAGAGTAACCAATCGTATGGCAGACTGCTCCTGGGTTAAGCTCCCCAGGGCAGACGCCGTCTGGTTTACTACAGCCTCTAAGGTCCTTGTCAACCTGCGTATAAGCTTGCTGTTCTGTACAGGGCCAACAAAGAAGAAGAACCCTTTGTTAAAATCTGTATACTGTTCCCATGAGGTTTCCGTTTGGTCAACCAAGGAGGTATCGATCGTTCTTTTATGTCTGACATGGGGCACTAGGAGGTCTCTGTGGTAAGTGGATGGGGCCACAAAGACAGGGGGTAACAGGAATGCTATATAGCAAGTTCCCCCCAGTTCAAGGGCAGCTGCACATAGGCCGTTTGGCCACAGATGAAATAAGTATGGCGAGATGCTAGAAATGAGGACTTTCCTCTGTCTTCAAAACTTATAGTGGTATGACAGTCACTGTGTCCTAATGGAACAGAGCCATTTTTCTGGATGCACAGGCGTCCTTTTACTGGTGAGACCGAGATGGAAGGGGAACCAGCATTCTTTTTAGGTTTGGTATTTAACATCTTGTAGGACATGGTCATGTTCCCTTGCTTGTATTCTTCACTTTCTAGGACTGTACCGGTTGCTTGAGGATCTCCCTCCTTATTAGGGTAACAGGCAGTATTGAGTACCTTGTTTAAATCCCCCAAGGCCACCCATTCTTGCATGAATTATTTCCGTCAGGGCAGGAGGTGGGGGTAATAGCGTCAGCTGTTATTAGGGCGAACCAGGCTTCACAAGTTCCATTATAAGAGAATGGGAAAGAAAAAGAGGCATCCCTCCCTTTTTCTGATGAGGTGGGATGCGGCCACATATCCAACAATTGGTGCTATTACTGGCTTGCTGAGTGTGGTGTAGCATCTGTATGAAGGTATTGTTTCGCAAGGCTAGTCTATGGGCTTGTTCATGAGGGGGTAGGTCGTGATAGGTGTGTTCCTGAGTGCTGTTGGGTGTATGAGAGGTGTGTTGTGTTGGGGGAAAAACAGTGTGGAGAATCCAACCAAGACACGTCATAACTGCCATGAGGAAAAATAATACTGTCAAACATATAATAGGACCATTATGTCTTTTTCTAGAGTTCATTTTTTTTTTTTCTCCCACATAGTCAAGGTGTTAAAATCCATTCCCATGCTCCAACCGCTTCACCACTGGACCGACGCCCAATGGACTTAATTAGCCAGAGTCCGAATGGCAGACCTTAACTTTGATTTGTAATCCTGTTGTGGGGTTAGTTCCAAAGGCAATAAAGATTGTTCAGTCACAATGTCAGTGGGATTGGCAGGGCCATCAGCAACAGTGTCTTTTTGTCCAAAATGTTTCCGGCAGTGGCTTGCGTGGAGCCAGCCCTTCCTGCCCTCGACCTTCACTGCTGTCCGTGTTGTTAGTAGTACGAGTCTTGGCTTCTTCCACCTGGGCTGGAGGGGACTGGTCCGGTCGAAGTTCCTCACGAGGACCCAGTCCCCGGGTCGGATGGCGTGTTCTTCCGGGTTGGTTTTGTCAGGGAAGGTGGCAGCAACCTGAGAACGACAAGATTGGAGTGCAGACATCAAGGAAGCCAGGTAGTCAGTCAGCATAGTACTGTCAACATCAGTTATTCTTTTAGGCCTTGGCGTACCCTACATATTTGGTGGTCTGCCAAAGACCACTTCATATGGAGATAAGCCAGTTCTGGAATGGGCTACCATACGCATGTAGAAGAGGGCAACCGGTAAGGCTACCATCCAGTCCACGCCTTTGTCAGTGCATATCTTGGCCAATTTTGTCTTCAAAGTTTGGTTGTGCCTTTCTACTAGACCTGCTGCATGAGGATGTCTTACACAGTGAAACTTCCAAGTGTACCCTAACAGAAGAGACACTTGCTTCATGAGTTCAGAGGAAAAAGGTTGGCCGTTATCTGAGTAGATGACACGGGGCAACCCATACCTCGGAAAAAACTCTCTAACTAATTGTTTAGCAGTTGTCGTTGCAGTGTAATCTGGGACGGGATAGGCTTCTGTCCATCTGGTCAGAGCACACACTACAACTAGCACATACTTGTGACCTCTACATCTCTCCATCTGGATATAGTCCATCTGGAGAACTTCAAATGGATGGTCAGGGGGTTGGAATCCTCCCTGTTCCACCTTTGTGCCTTTTCCTGGGTTGAACTGATTACAAATCATGCACGTTTTAACTTTTTGTTTGGCTGCAGCTCTCAAATGTTTGTTGTGCCATATATTCTGTATGCTGTCTAACATTGCTTTTTCTCCCAGATGTGCTGGTCCATGTATGGTGTTTACCATAACTTGTACCATGGCATCCGGTAGAAACCATACTGCTCTTTCAGGTGTCATCTAGCCTTGATCTGTAAGGACCCCTCCTTTTTCCTTCCATTCTAGCAGTTCCTGTGGTGTGGCGTGACTTTGGACATCCTGGATGTCAGAAAAGGGGTCTCGTATTGTATATTGGCGGTGTGGTATACTTAATTCTGTGTTTGCTGCTAACTTGGCTGCACTGTCTGCAGAATCATTTCCTTTTGATATTTCATCTGTTCCTTTTGTGTGCGCTTTACATTTTAGCACTGCGATTTTCTCTGGTAACTAACTGGCCTCTAAGAGGGCAGTGATGAGTGTAGCATGCTGTATTCTGAACCCATGTGATGTGAGAAATCCTCTCTCTTTCCATAATGTACCGAAGTTGTGTACAACTCCAAAGGCGTATTGTGAATCAGTGTAGATGTTAACTGACTTTCCTTTTGCTAAGTGACATGCTCGTGTTAGGGCTATGAGTTCTGCTGCCTGTGCCGACAGTATCTCTATCTTGTGTGCTTCTAAAGTGTCTGTACCATTTGTGACGGCATAGGCTGCTGCTAATTCTCCTGTGGGGAGTCTCATACATGAACCATCAACAAAGAGTGTCATTTCTGCCTTAGCAAGGGAGTATCTTGTAAATCTGGTCTTGGTTTGGTCACTAAATCAATTATGTCAATACAATCGTGAATTTCTTCAGTAGGAGAGGTCAGTGGCAACAGTGTTGCTGGGTTTAAAATGTTGCAGCGTCTAATCTCAATGTGTGGCTGAAAAAGTGTCATCTCATATCCGGTGAGTCTGGCTATTGTCAGATGCTGTGTTTGTGTTCTGTTTAACAGAAGTTCTACAGCGTGTGGGAACTGAACTATCAGATGATGTCCCAATACAATAGAATTGCTTTGTCTAATAGCTTGTGCAGTAGCTGCTACTGATTTTAGACATGCAGGCAATGATTGTGCTACTGGATCTAATGTGCTTGAAAAATAACCACATGGTTTATGTTTGTCTGCTTGAAGTTGGGTCAGAACTGATAGTGCTGTACCTGAGTTTTCTGTTACAAATAATGTAAAATCTTTGGTGTAATTAGGTGTTGCCAGCACTGGGGGCTTGACACATAGCTTTTTTAAGAGACTGAAAGGCTTGCGTGTGTTCATCTGTCCAGGGTAATTGTGGAGTAGCGCCAGCTTCGAGTGTTGTCAGCTGCACTAACGGTTTGGAAATGAGTGCAAATTGTGGGATCCACTGTCTACAATATGAGGTGAGACCAACAAAGGCTTGAACTTGTTTCTGTGTTGATGGTTGTGGTATTTGTTGTATGAGTTGAATGCGTTCCTGTGTAAGCTGCCTACCCTCCTTTGACAGCAAGTGCCCTAAGTATGCCACTTGCTGTAAACAAAATTGGAGCTTACCAGGGGAAACTTTATGGCCATTTGCAGCTAGGAATTCTAGTACTAGTAGTGATGCTTCAGCACATGCTGCGTCAGATCTGGCCGTAATGAGGATATCATCAACATATTGTAGTATGGCTGTATCCGTGGGCATTTGAACAGTATCTAGTTGTCTTTTTAATGCTTGGCTATATACGCTTGGACTGTCTGTGAAACCTTGAGGAGCTCTTGTGAATTGGAAACTTCGTCCTTGTAAGGAGAAGCCAAAAAGGTATTGACTGTCTGGGTGAATAGGTATGCTAAAGAATGCGTTTTTCAAGTCAATGACTGAAAAATGCATTGCTTCCGCATCTATGGCTGTGAGTAGGGTGGAGATGTCTGGAACCACAGGGTGTTGTGGAACGACACATTTATTGAGCTCTCTCAAATCCACCACTAGTCTGTAGACAGGTGGTGTTCCTGGTTCCACTTTTTATGAACTGGTAAAACAGGGGAATTGCAAATGTTAGAAGTTGTTTCCTTAATCACACCTGACTGTATTAGGTCCTGAATAATTAACATTAATGCTTGTTCAGCCTGAGGTGGAATTTTGTATTGCCTTATGCGTGGTAGTTGGGCTCCCTCTTTCAGTGTAACCTTGTGAGGTGTTATTTCCATACATCCTACTGTGGTGGAATCAGTGGCCCACAGGGTGTGTGGCAAATCTTTCAAACGCTCAATTAATTCTCTACTTGTGTAGTGGCCCTTGAAATCTCGCTGAAATAGTCTGACATCTGTAGGTGAGCAAACAATGACAGCTCCTAATTCTTTCAATGTTTTTATACCAAGCAAGTTTTCTGGACATGATTTTGTCAATATAAGATCTGTAGTTGTCATGAGGGGACCAACCTGCAAGGGCAGTGGCTTTGACGTGACGTTTGTCACAGGTTGTCCCGAGAAACCCAGAGAAATACTTTTTGAACCCGAGAGAGGAGCCTCTGGGACCTCTTGATGGCTTATTGTTGTTTTACTGGCCCCAGTGTCTAGTAGAAACTTCCTATCCTCCCCAAGAAGTCGGACCTCTATAAATGGACCTGTCTGATCTACTGGAATGGGGATTAGGGGCAGTTTGTCATCTTCTCTCTCTGGGCAACATCATGAGAAATCTGGGTAATATTCAGTGTAGGCGCTGTCTATAATATTCATTTGGGCCATTTGTGTTGTCAGTGGAACTGAAGGTGCTGAACTGTCTAGGGAATCATTCTGTTTTGGCTGATATGGGCGTGGCTGGGTCTTACCAGTAGCCAAATTGTGCTTTAAGACAGGGCAATCTTTAACGAAGTGTCCCATCTTTTTGCAATAATTACAAGTGCTTTTTATATTTGCTGGCTACTTGGTGTCTGTTGACGCTGGGGTGCAGTTTGGGCTACTAATGCTTTCATCTTTGTGTCTTTCATGCGTTTCTTATCATTTTCTTCTTCATCCCTAATGCGATTCTGGTGATATTGTAGCATTTGTAACACCTGTGGAGGTGTATGTGCTTGCCAGGTACTTTCTACTTTTAGTACTCTGTCCTTAATGGCTGGCAAGGCGTTATCTACTAATTTGGAAACAAACAGATGCGGGTAAGCTTCACTTGTTGGCGTAAGGCCGCTATTTACCGCAAAACACTTTTCAAGTCTAGTGTAATAATCTCCTATGTCTTCACCATGTTTCTGTTTGCAGGAGGAAATGGCATCCCAGTCCTCCTTTTTCACTGTTAGTAACTGTGGTAGCACCTTTAAAATAGTGCCAGGAAGTGCTTTTAGTTTGTCTCCTATACCTTGACCTGCTACTCTAGTATTTTCGTCATTCTGAAGTTCAGTCCATTTAATGTGTTCACCTGCTACTTCCCAATCTTTTTCTCTTAGTTTGTCATATATACCTGATGGCAACAATAATTTCAGAATTGCTGTGATATCAGAAAGAGTATATGTTCCCATCATTAATACATCTCCTAATTCCTTAAAGAATCCAGCAGGATCCTTTGAGTGGGAGGGAACCATCTCTTTCATCCTTAGTAACTCAAGTTTTGTCAAGGGTACATAAATGAAGACGCGTTGTAGCGCGCCATTCGTGTCAGCTCTGGGGTGGACCTCTCTCATGGGGAACTGGCGTGTTTGAGGAAGTCTATTAGTTGATCCACACGTATTATGGGGAGATCTATATCCAGTCACTTTCTGGTATTTCTGTCTAAAATCTATAAATGTGTTAAGAAAAACTGAACTATTGTGGAGGAACATGTTATCAGCGCAGTCAGACAGAAAATCTTCGAGTCTTGGATCATGTTTAAAATGAGTGTCATTGAGTGTGATGAGATGTTGTACCATGTAGAGACTTGCTAATCTTTGATGTGAGCGTGGTAATGCTAGAAAAAGCTGGGCTATGAGATCATTGTCATATATCTTATATTGAGAGACCCATAGGGTCGCAGTTCTGGCTATTTCCTCCTCCTCCGGTGTAAGCGGAGGTTCCTGGTCTAACCAGTAGTCTAATGCATTGGATGTATTTTCAAATAACTCATCTGGAGATGACCGTTCAGAGTGACCTTGGAGGAATGTAGGCGGGGTGTTCGTGAATTAGGGGCGGAAGAACGAACGGGTAGGACTTTTTCAGTAGGTTCAGTAATTTCCTCCTCAAGTTTCTTATTCTCTTCATTTGTTTGCAAGTTTTGCAGAATACGGGTCACATTACGGGTGAACCTGTCTAGTGCATCATTTATAAGTTCTAGACTAGTGTGGTCGGATGCGGAATCTAATAAGTCAAAAAGTGAAACTGGTACATTTCTTTCCTCTGCTTGTATGTGTTTTATGAAACAGCAAAGGAGGAACCTATACATGTGCATTTTTACAGGGTGTGATCTTCTTGTAGTCATAGCGTTAATGGCTCGTGAGTTCTCTCCAGTACGAAGAAACTCAGAGGCCGCTTGAAGAAACGTGTCAATTGCTGGTAGATGTCTTATTTCTTCCCAGGAGTCATGAAGTATTTTACTTATTCGGCCCGCCTCCCTGTGTTGCTCGGAGTCGGGTCATAGGGGCAGTCGGGAATTGTTTTACCTGGGTCTGGACCTACGGCACCCCCTTCTGGAGTGAGAGGTGGTGCGTTATGTTGTGAAAGGGGTGGCGGAGGCAGAGGGTGTTGAATGACTGGAACTTCATAGGGTGGTGGAGTATCTAAGAGAAAATTAGTAAAAGTATCCTCTGGTGGTGGGGCTGTAGGCTGTGCTGATGCAATGTTAAGGTTTTCAGGTGCAGATGGCAATACAGGATAAAAACCAGTAGAAATGGCTGATTGTTCCCTTTTATTCCTTTCACTAACTACTTCTTTCCCTATTTCTTGTAACTGTTCTTTCTTGGCCTGCTCTGACATTCTCTTACCCTTTTCAACTTTATGCAATTCCTTCTGTTGCCTCCTATGGGCTTCTTTTCTCCATAATTCTACTGAGTCACTCTGTGACTGGCGGACTCTCTTTTCTTCCATAACTGTTCCTCTAATTTCATAATACACTCCGTATCAAAACTACCATTTTCAGGCCATCTATATCTGAGTTCTAGGTCTTTAGTATATTCTACCCATAGATCACAATAAATAAGTGCACCGACACCATGCTTTGCATACATGAAGTGTCCTGGAGTATCCCGAGGAGGAAGGGGAATTTCCTTCTCAAGAATACTCCTTTTGGTTGCCATCTTACGTATTTTCGAGAAAATAGGCATGATGGCAAGACTTTCAAAGATTTTAGAAGTGAGAAAAACATAAACAGAAAAAATATCTTTACCGTACCCACGAAAGAGGTGAGTCCGTCTTTTATACTAGTTTAGTAGTCCTCACAAAATAAGTGAGAAACCCACAAAAAACATGTATCTTTACCGTGCCCACAAGGTAGTGAGTCCGTCTTTTATATTAGTTTTAGTAGTCCTCACCAAAGATAGGTGAGAAACCAAAAAAACGCGTATCTTTACCGCCCCCACAAAAGCTGTGGGTTCGTTTTTATACTTTTCAGCAGTACTCACCGAAAAGTAACTGGAAGGCCTCTTGAAGATTTTGGGAAAACGCGGCGCGCAGTTTCAAGGTGGGATTTGTAGAACCTCGGACTCGTCTGCTTCGCAGGTTGGGCTTTGGTTCAGGACGTTCCGCTATTTCCTCACCGCCTCGTGTGGATGCTGGGCCGCAGTCGGTCCCCCTCTTCGCCTCGAGGGAGTTAGCGGGAATTCCCCGCGTTGTGCACTTTTGAAGTCCGTCAACGGTCAGGAGGGGACAGTACCGGGTCCAATATCGCCGGCGCGTGGGGAAAGGGAATGTCCCTGTTCGGGCGCCAATTACTGTGGTAAATTAAATTTACTTATTACCTCATTTCTGAATTTCTATGCTTAATAAATCATAATTTCTTGTCAATGCAAAGCGAGGAGTCCGTGGTGCTCAAATGAAGGAGGAGAAGACCAATAACTCGAGTTAAAGGGAGCGCTTCCAGCACCAAGCGGGCACAGGAGCAATCTCTCAAGTCCCTCTCTTTAAGTGGGGGTTCTTTATTTTCAACAGCAGAATATTTATACAGTCTTGGTCACGAGGCAAAATAGAGGAACAAACAGGTCGTGGCAGATAGAGGAACAAAGATTCAGCAAGAAGAGCAGAGTGTGAAGAAATGGGGGCGTGTCTTAGGCTTCGTGAGGGGACTTGCGAT